>CM070783.1:83283179-83883179 GCA_036346955.1 Dipus sagitta | reverse complement strand
ATATGTATCTAGAGTTTGTGTTAGCAACAACAGGAGGCCCTGGAGCACCCATACTCTCTTTCTCCATCTCTCTCTTTCAAATAAGTAAATAAGTATTTTTTTTTAAAATCTCTGCTTCTAAGTATGCTGTATTTCATGCAACAGGTGAACTCATCATTCTTATGATATCTCAGATAAACGTTTTTTAAATGTGTGTGTTTGGGTTTACGTGTGTGTACATGCACAGGAAGGTCAGAGGACAATCCTGGCTATCATCCCTCAGGAATGCCATCTACCTCTTTTTTTTTTTTTTTTTTTTTTTTTTTTTTTTTTTTTTTTTAAATTTTAGATGACGCTCATTGGCCTGTAGCTCACTGGTATTCTAGACTGGCAGACCTGGAAGTCCCAGGTCCTCCTGTTTTCACCTCCCTAGTGCTGGGATTACAAATGCTTAACCACCATGCCTGGCATTTTTTTTTCTGTTTTTTTCTTTATTAGTTAGTTTTTTTTTTTCTTCTTTTTTTGTTAGTTAGTTTTGTATTCAGCAAATACAGTCAGTTTGGTACCATTATTAGGCTCATCCTGTGACCTACCCCTCCCCTTGACACCTCCTTGTTGAGGTATATGGGTCATGCATTGTGGAGTTAGCCCACAGTTATGGGTGAGCTAAATGTCTCTGCATATCATGACCCAACATGTGGCTCTGACATTCTTTCCGCCCCCTCTTCTGCAAAATTTCCCTGAGCCATGTTGGGTTCATCTTTGGTCTGCTTCAGTGATGAAGGTGTTGGGGGCCTCTGAGGCTCTGGCTCTCTGATTTGGTAGGAGTTGATTTTTCTCTGTGTTGATCTTCCCCCCTTCTGCTGGTATTCGGTTCATCAGGAAAACAGCACCCTTGCTTGTTTCCATGCCTGGCATTTTTATGTGCGCTCCGGGAATTGAACTCAGGTTCTCATTCTTTCAAGGCAAGCTCTTTACCCACTGAGATATCTTCCCAGTACTCAAGATGAGCTTTTAAATGAAGGAAACAAATATCAACTTATTTGTTGAGTTTTATTCTAGTTATGATTTTTTATGAAACTGAATTTTCATAGGTGCATTGAATGGAAGCAGAAGACAACTGCTGGGCACCTTGGTGGGCATCGTTTTTGTTCAGCTTAGATGCATTAAAAGCACTTGGTTTTGGATGCTGGAGTGATCTGTGTTTGAATCCAAGCATTCGCAAACTCTCTGACTGTGGATAAATTACTTTGAATCTCCCGTTGATTCATGTGCACACACGGAGGTAATGATTCTTCTGACCGTGGACTATCGTGACAGAAAGCCTCTTGTATGAGATACAGATGCAAATGTCCTTTCATTCCATTCTTTCCTCTTTCTCAGCGCATGAGCACGCCAACGTAGGTCTAAGTGAAAGCACTGAGCAGCTATGATGAAGCAAGCCACCCTTACCACTTTGGTCAGTGCTGTGACTGTGCTTTAATGACACATTATATTTTGTTTCTTTGAGGTAGTGTCTTGCTCTCACCCAGGCTAACCTAGAAAAGCATGTGCCCCCATACCCCACCTGATGACTCATCTTTGACTCTGGACGTAGGGTCATTTTTTTCCTCTGTTGTGACCGCTCTGCTGTCTCACTTGGGTCTTGTTCCCCCCTCTGTGCCTTACAAGCAATGCCATGCTGTGGCTCATCACATTTACTTGTATGTGGCTTGTTTTAAATTCTAGGTGTGGACTGGAGAGATGACTTAGTTGTCAAGGTCTGAGAAGCCCGAGGACCCAGGTTGTATTCCCCCAGTATGATGCACAAGGTGGCGCATGTATCTGGAGTTAATTTGCAGTGGATAGAGGCCCTGGCATGCTCATTCTCTTTCTTTCTCTCTGCCTTTCCCTCTCTCTCTCAAATAAGTGAATAAATCAACAAATAAAATTAAAAAAAATTGTAGGTGTAGAGGTTAACTTTCTTGTTGCTGTGATAAAATACCTGAAAAAAATACTTAAGGAAGGATTTTTTTTTTTTATGGTATTGTAGACAGCTCCACATTGTTGGGATGAACATCCAAGCCAGACACAGTTGATAGGAGGAAGGGGTTTATTTCAGCTTACAGATCCAGGAGGAAGTTCCATCTATGGCGAAAGAAGCTGACTCCCTTCCATAAATAAATCCAAGCAGAGAGAGAGAAAAAAAAAACAAAAAACAAACAAACAAACAAACAAACAACAAAAACCACCACCAGCCAGCAAACATCAGAGAGCAGCAAGCACAAACCCAACAGTAAGCAAGACTGCCCCGCCCACCCCGTCTTAGAGATCAACCCTTTCTGCCCATCTTTGGGCTGGATGCCAGGATCTGCCTCCAGTGGTACCTCCTCTGGCCAGGTTTCTGGAGACCCAAGTTACAGGCTTTAATAAAACACCTGAGTCTATGGGGACATGCATTCAAACTACCACATGTGGCTTACGGTTTGAGGTTACAGTCCATCTTGTTGGGGAAGGTTTGGTAGCAGGAGCTTGAGGGAGCTGGTCATATTTAGTCTATCATCAGGTAGGGGAAGAGAAAGAGAGAAAGAGAGAAAGAGAGGAAGAGAGGAAGAGAGGAAGAGAGAAAGAGAGAAAGAGAGAAAGAGAGAGAGAGAGGGAGAGAGAAATGCTAGCACTCAGCTTTCCCTAGCCTGTGGAATGACAACACCCACAGTTAGGGTTGGTTTTCCTACCCCGGTTAACACAATCAAGATACCTCCTCACAGACGCGCCCAGAGGCTTCCAGCATTCCTAGGTGATTCCAGGCCCTGTGAAGTTGACAGTCAATACAAACCATCACCCTGGGGTTCCTGAGTGCTCAAATTCAGATTTTGTGCTAACTTCTGATTTTCTAACCAATTGATTTAAAATATTTAAATATTTATTTATTCATTGTTTTTTTGAGGTAGGGTCTTACTCTAGCTTAGGCTGACCTGGAATTCACTGTACAGTCTCAGGGTGGCCTTGAACTCACTGCGATCCTCCTACCTCAGCCACCGCCACACCCAGCTCCAGTTGATTTTATAGAAGCTGGCAAGTTGAAGAAAAGAAGAACTTAGCCCAAGGTTTCTGGAGAAACTACTTGTTTTCCCACGCAACAAATAAAATTGCTATACTTTTATGGCTTTGGAGTGACCACCTCTAAGAAACTCCAACAAACGTTGGAGACTTGTAATAAAACTCGGGAAACTAGCTCAGACATTACATAACAATGGGAAATTTGTCATCCTGGCACTCTTTGAGGTTGAGACAGGCTGTTCCATCTCTCCGTGTCTCATAGATGCTTGCTGATGGTTTTATCCTCAGCCTGTTTCCTTGCATAAAGAAAGAATGAACTGTCTTTGGCAAGATAGTTACTTATTTAAGGTACTGAAGTTTCTGTGTATTCCCTTAAAGTACACTTGTTCTCTGTTGGAGAATTGAAAGAAAGACAGTGGGTTTCAGCAAACTGTGGCATTATTGATTTCCTTTGGAACCTTGGTGGCCATTAGCATAAAGTTTGTGGTGCACTGAGGAACATATCTGTGTGCTAAACAGCCCAGCATATACTATGTTCATATTTCTTTTCCAGGACGAATGACAGCGTAATGACTTGATTATTTTTCAGAAGCTATAATGGTCTGGAATCCCCACTGCATTCACTTACTTTCTTGCGTGTTTCCCAGGGGAGTTTCTCCATGGGTCAGTTGCAACCAGATTTATACATTTCTTAACCTGTGCAGGGGCTACAGAGGGCAGGGTGTCCTGCTCCAATAGTGTTCTAGCTTTGTGAGTCATGGTTGACCTTTGAATTTCTGCTCTCAAACATGTAACCCCCCCACCCCCCCAATTACCACTGTCTTTCCAAAAGTTACCTGGGAGGTGTAGACCCTTCCTTCAGTGGTCCTACTTATACTGTGGTAGGATGGTCTGAGCCATTTTTGGGACTTTCCTTTGGAAAAAATGCAAAACAGTAGCCACAAAGGAGATATGAGAGACTTTAAAACCTGAGACAGTAGCTCTGCTCTCTTTGAAAATCAATCCTGTTTGAATATGAGCAGTTCTTTATTAAAAAAAAAAAGTCAACCACCTCATTACTTGATGGTCACAGCCAAGGAAGATGGAAGATAGCAATGATAAGAACATCTTAAGCGCGGCTCCAATGACAGCTTTTCTGTTAAGAAGACATTCCTCAGTTTAGGTTTTTCTTTTTATTTATTTATTTTTGAGAGAGGGAAAGAGTGGCGGGGGGGTGGGGAATGGGCGTGCCAGGGATTCCAGCCACTGCAAACGAACTGGAGATGCATGTGCCAACTTGTGCATCTGGCTTACGTGGGTACTGGGTAATCAAACTGAGGTCCTTTGGCTTTGCAGGCAAGCGCCTTCATCAGTAAGCCATATCTCCAGCCCCCAGTTTAGACTTTACTTTACAGATATGTGTCTTTTTAGTCATTATGAGCTTGCTTCCTTTTTGAATTTCATTTATTTATTTAATTTTGGTTTTTCGAGGTAGGGGCTCACTCTAGCCCAGGCTGACCTGGAATTCACTAGGTAGTCTCAGGGTGGCCTTAAACTCACAGTGATCCTCCTACCTCAGCCTCCCGAGTGCTAGTTCTAAAGGCGAGTGCTACCACTTCTGGCCTTTACTTACCTTTTAACCTTAATTTTCTGTTCTGCTTTGTTTCAAGATCCCTGAATTGTCAATCGTACTTGTTTAAGGGAAGTTTTAGTTTCCCAGGTCCAGGCAAATTCCCTTGTTTTCTCCTTTCTAGTAAAGACTATCTTGTTGCTTCCTAAGCCATACTTGATATGCTCACCAATGGAAACTGCCAACCACCTTTATTAATTTATTTATTTTTGTCTTTTCATGAATTTCATCTGTCTTCTTTTCTGGTCTCTCTCTCTCTCTCTCTTTTGGCCAGCTTCTGAAGTGCTGTTTGAAATCTGAAGTCATAGTAAGGAAGGACGTTCCTAATCTGGTTGTGATATTTTAATATTTTAGCAACCTTGTATGTGTCATATTAGATGTATGTGTGTGTGTGTTTGGGTTCTTATCTTTTTATTTTGTTTTACCGGTCAAATTTCTACTAATTACCAAGGCTATATAAATGCCTCCTCTTCAGAGGGAATGTGTTTTTATGGAGTAGCATCTTAGGAATTCAGTAGCATTAAGAATTCGGGGGGGGGGGGCGGAGGAGACTCAAAGTCAAGATGACTGATAGGTGACCCAGTCAACCCGGGTCCCTGGGTACCATACTTACTTTTTGCTTCAATAAAGTGTTCTTCAAAGCCATCTCAAGCTATCATCAAAGAGATTTCCAGAGCACTCCCAATTGGTTAACATAAATCTTACTGTTCTCTCTCTCTCTTTCTCTCTCTTTTTCCCTTCCAAGTTGCTTTTCAAGAAAAAAAAAAAAAATCAGTCCTTGTGTCTCCATTTCTTTAAATCTTTTATCCTCAGGCTGCTACCACTGGCTGTACGGATTACATATCAGCAGTTAAGAAAATTCCACAAAGTCCTGGCTTGTTCTCACCCCGCAGTGCTTACAGTCACCGATTGCGATGAAAGGACTTTGAAAGGCTCAGCCAGGCAATCCTGAACCCGCTCAGCGCATTCCCTCTCCGGGGCTTATCTCGCCCTGGATGTTCTTTTTACCAACCATCAATCATGTTTGAAAGTTTCCCGTGATTCCTGAGATATGAACCGCTTTGATACAAGTTAACAATACAGCCAGCACAGCATGGGCTAAGGAAAATTCTTTTGAATTTGAGTTAAAGAACTGCTTTGTTCCAGCTCAGATTTGTACACTTCCCCAGTGTCTCATTTCACTGGGCAGCTTCTGGGGGCCCCCGCATCACATGAGCACCCAGGGATGTTTAAGTGGCTGCTGTAAGCCGGAAAGAAAGGGGCCTGGAGGGAGGTGAGGAGAACAAAGAGGAGAGAAGGAGGGAGAGAGAGAGAGAGAGAGAGCCCAGAGAGAAGGACAAGAAGAAAAGAGAGCACATCATGTTGAAGACAGATCTGTAAAAAGCCAAGTTCCAAAGGAGTTGTGGGGCCTGCAAACAAGACTCACAGTGGTGAAGCAGAGGGACAACCCCAAACAAGAATCCCTGCATGCCAAAGGCTCTGGTGTGTTTTATCATTAACACGCCAAACAAGCCATGTTGGAAACTGTTCTTGGGAGCCAGGATTTCACTCATCACTCATTTCCTACCTTGTGTGATTTGCTTTTATCTTTTTTTTTTTTTCTTTTGTTTTTTCAAGGTAGGGTCTCACTCTAGCCCAGGCTGACCTGGAATTCACTATGTAGTCTCAGGGTGGCCTTGAGCTCATGGCAATCCTCCTACCTCTGCCTCCCCAGTGCTGGGATTAAAGGCTTGAGCCACATGCCCGGTGCTTTTATCTTTTTAAAAAATATTTATTTATTTATTTATTTATTTATTTATTTATTTCTTTCAGAGAGAGAGAGAGAGAGAGAGAGAATGTGAATGGGCATACCAGGGCCTCTAGCCACTGAAAACAAACTCCAAATGCATCTACCACCTTATGAATTTGGCTTACATGGGTACTGGGGAAGCAAACCTGGGTCCTTAGGCTTTGAAGGCAAGCGCTTTAACCACTAAGCCATCTCTCCAGCCTTGATTTGCTTTTTTTAAATTTAGGGGGCTGGGGAGATGGCCCAGTGGGTAAGATCACTTACCATGCAAGAATAAGGGCCTGAGGGAGCCTGGGATGGAATGAGTTTGATTCCCTAGTACTCATGTAAACAGGTCTCCCACACACCCCTGTAACTCCAGTCCTGTGGGAGCAGGGACCAAAGAATTCCTGGGGCTCATTAGTCAGCCTACCAAAACCAACAGCTCCAGGTTTAGTGACTGACTCGGTGGCAAGGACAAACGTGAGTGTGGAAGGAGTTCTACAGTCTCGGCTGGCCTGTGAACATGAATGCAGGAAGGTGCTCATCTGCATGCATACGCCCATGCACTGTACATACACCACACACACATCATACCACACACACAGCCTACCACACATACTAAATATATGTGAGAAATCAACGTAGGGTTTGCTTTAATGATTTTGAAATTTTATGCCTCATTCAGGAAACCATGGCTGCTGATGAGACTGATGAGACGGATGGCTGATGGGAAAGTTTGGTGGAGCTTAATGGGCCAATACTTAAACATCGGTGGAACGGGGGAATCCCTCGCAGCAGTCAGGCAGGACTTCATTTTCAGTTACTTTTAGCTGAAAGAGAAGAGGGAAGCTGTTTGCAAACTTATGGGGCCCTGTCCCCTTATGTCATCACGCATTATTTTGAGCGGCCAGGGCTTTGATTGCTCAGGGAAAGCTGTTTATTAACTAAACCAAGTAACAAACAAGTGCCACCCACGTCCCTGTGTCAAGAGCTAGAGATTGGAATTAAAATGTCACCCTTTCTTTTATCTTCAGCTGCAATTTGGAGGCACATCTCTGGAGGGTTAATTCCCCCCACTTTTTTTTTTTCATGGGGTTGGAATAATTCCATTAAAAGCCTTTTGCTTACTCAAGTAAAACACCCTACCAAGTGAGTGGCATTTAGCAAACTTGTTCTCTCTTCTTGATTATTCTGGTCTATTGATCTGTGTCTCTGGAGAAATTCTGGAAACTTCCATGAAGTGCTTTGGAGTTTAAAATATTATCTCCCCAGTGATTAACTTGAATCAGAGGCTAATAAGATGAATCCCTTCCTTGCATGCGTGGCCGGGGCTTGTTCTTCATGCCCATCCATCCTCTGGCTCTCAGGAAACGTAGAATGAAGAAGTGGATTTGTCAGTGGGGTTAGCAAGAAGTGAGTATTTTTGTAGGTAAGGCATAAGGCACACAGTCAACTGTGGGAAATAAGAAAGAAAGAACTTAATATGGGAAGTATGGAAGGATAACCCTCACACCAGTAGAAGCCACAGAATCAGATTCTTCCTCCCTCTGGTAACTTCTGTTCTCTAAGGTCTACATCCAAATAATCTGCCACTGGTGATGGGGGGGGGAATGGAAGTGTATTTCTTTATATTTTATTTGGGAACACCATGGTTGGCTTTTGATTTCCTGGTGCACAGGAAGACAAAACACCAGTGAGCTTTCCTAGAGCCGACTTCTCCTGCAGAGCAGACAGCAGAAAAATGAATGATGGTCCCCTTCTAATTTATAATGATGGTTTCATCGTGCTCAGATATTACTTCATGTGGAAGATAGGTTCTTCCCCCCTGAATCCTGATTACTTTTTAAAGATGAAAAAGAAAGGCGAGGCTAGGTAGACCATTTATAGTCATTACGGTTTTGCAACCTACATATTACTTTCGATCTTGCTTTAAGATTGCTTGGAACAGTGAAATGTTGGTGTGTTTTTAATTTGTCCCCAGATTTTGTTTTTACTCCGTGGCTTAAACACTGCACACTGGTAAACAAAGCTAGGTAGTCCATGGCTTTTTCTGTTTATACTCAAGTCCAGACTTCAGATCTCCTTACCTCAGCAAAGCCATTTTATTTTTATTTATTTATTTATTTGACAGAGAAAGAGGGATAGAGAGAAAGAGAGAGAATGGGCATGCCAGGGCCTCCAGCCACTGCAAACGACCTCCAGATGTGTGCACCCCCTTGTGCATCTGGCTAATGTGGGTCCTGGGGAATCAAACCTGGGTTCTTTGGCTTTGCAGTCAAACACCTTAACCGCTAAGCCATTCCTCCAGCCCAGCAAAGCTATTTTGAATGTAGAGCATGGTTGCTATAATAGAAATAACCAACAGGAGCACTGCTGCTAATGTGTGTCCATCTCACATGGCAAGAAACCATGGTGCTAGCTTGTCCTGTGCCGTCAAAGTGCGTTTCCCTTTGTGCTTGCTCTTGAATTAGGCACTTAAAAAAATAGAATGACAATGTAGCCTCTAGCAAAAAGCATGTTTTTAGGCTCAGGAGATGGCTCAGCAGTTAAAGATGCTTCTTTGGGAAGCCTGCTGAGTTCAATTCCCAGGTACCCACATAAAACCAGATGCACAAAGTGACACATGTGTCTGGAGTTTGATTGCCCTGGCAACAGGCTCTGGTGTGCCCATACTCTCACTCTCTGTCTCTCCTCTCTGTGCTCACAAATAAATAAAATATTTTAAAAATTCATATATTCAATATCCTTATTGCCTTTGTCCCAAATTTATTTTTTTCTATGTCAATATCTTTCTTCTTTTGCCCATTCCTTTCAACAGAGAACGTTGAAAATAGAAATAAAAGTCAAAATATAAGGGCAAGACCTATGTATTCTTTGGGGGCTGGTACCTCTCTCTCCTCTGTCTTTTCCCCTCAGATAGTCATGTCTCTATTCCAAGCTGGCCTTGAACTCACTATATAGCAGGGAAAATGAGTGTGCCAGGGTCTCTTGGCCACCACAAATGAACTCCAGATGCATGTGCCTCTTCATGTGTCTGGCTTTATGTGGGTACTGGGGAATTGAATCTGGGCCACCAGGTTTTTACAAGCAAGTGACTTTAACCATTGAGCCATCTCTCCTGAGCTCTCTCTCTAGTCTCTCCTTCCTCCTTTTTTTAAAAAATTTTTTTGTTACTTTTTATTTATTTATTTGAGAGAGACAGAGAGAGAAAGAGGCAGATATATATATATATATATATATATATATATATATATATATATACATACATACATATATATATATATATATATAGAGAGAGAGAGAGAGAGAGAGAGAGAGAATGAATGGGCGCCCCAGGGCCTCCAGCCACTGCAAAAGAACTCCAGATGTGTGCGCCCCCTTGTGCATCTGGCTAACGTGGGTCCTGGGGAATTGAACCTCGAACCTGAGTCCTTAGGCTTCACAGGCAAGTGCTTAACCACTAAGCCATCTCTCCAGCCCTCTCCTTCCTCCTTTTAAAAAACACCTTTTCTGGTTGGGATTGTAGCTTCATGTAGAACATTTGCCTGGAATGTATGAAGCTCTGGGTTAATCTCCAGTAACACACAGACACACAGACACACAGACACACAGACACACACAGACACACACACACACACACACACACACTGAGCTTTCTTTTCCTTCATGTCTCATAGAACCAGTGTGCCAACTGACATGACAGGTTAAGGTAGGTTGGACACACAATCTTGTCTTCTTTGGTCACTTAGCTCAAGATGTGTTTGCTGGACATGCAAAGTGTCTTTAGGTACTATGGGAAGCTCAGTAATAAGGAAAAGGACACATTGGACTAGAAGGACTTGTTCCCATTAGGTCAGAAAAAACTGAGTTGAAACAAAATTTTTGATGAAATATTTCTTAGGGAGGAGCTACACACTACTTTTAAGAAATATCTGTGATAGGAAGCAGTGGTTGGGTCACCTCGAATGTTTGCTGGTATAGTGTCACAAATGTCACAAGTAGAATGTAGTCTTCTAGCGAGATAGCACATATTATCCTGAAATGGATAACTTTAGGTTGTTGGGCAAGCTGTATAGACTGATGATTCTTAAAAGATTTTATTGTCAGCCCTCATTCATGTACGCAGTGTATCCTGATTATATTCCCTCACACGTTCCTTTTTTTCCCCTCTTCCACATATCCCTCTTCCACTGAACCCCTTCTTTCCAACTAGTCCCTCTTTATTTTGATGTCATAGATTGATGACCTTTTTCCTTTTTAAATTTATTACCTATATAATTTGTATGGGACACATCACATGTTGCTACCATCATTTCCCTTCTCCCTGCTCCCTTCCACTGAGAGCCCTCCTCAGTGGGATTGCTGGTGTTCACCATAGGGTTGTGGATTATATGTTGTGAGAGCAGCAGCCGGCCATCATGGTGGAGGCAATGGTTCTGGATATGCCCTTCCAATCTGTGACTCTTACAATCTTTCTACCCCCTCTTTTGCAAAATTCCCTGAGCCATAGTGGCTGTGCTTTAAGTCTGCTTCAGTGTTGAGCTCTCAGGAGGTTCTAGGCTTCTGCTTTGGTGTGTGTTGAGTATCCTCGGTGTCTCCACCTTCCTGGCACAGGTTGGCAGGCTTGCCATGGAAGCACCATGCTTTCTTGACTGTTTTCTCATGGCAGGGTCTCACTCTAGCTCAGGCTGACCTGGAGCTCACTCTATACAGCCCAGGCTGGCCTCGAACTCATGGCAATCCTTTTACCTCAGTCTTCCATGTGCTGAGATTAAAGGCATGTGCCACCACAGTGAGCTTAGATTGATGACTATATATATATATATATATATATATATATATATTTTTTTTTTTTTTTTTAAATTTTTTGGCTCTTGAGAAAAAGTTGCTAAACATCTCCTGTGTTTGTTAAGTCCTGTGAAGGAGTTTATCATGACTAGGCTGGTGTGTGGCCTTCCTGGTAAGCTTCTTTGGGAATCGTTCTATTCTGAGTATCATAAAAGTCCTCCTGTGAGACAATTGGGTTCCATAATTTCTTCTCCACTCAAACCTGCAGCAGGAAGACGGCACTGATGTGTGAAGCTTCGACATGGCTTCACCTTCCCTTTATTTCTGCTCTCCCTTCTTCCTGGGTAATGAATCGGGGTGTCGTTAGCTGCCTGCCGCGTGTTCATCACTGTCAGCCCTGGCAGGGTAACAGATAACGGCAGAGATTCAAGGCCACCCAGGGAATGAAGGCTGACAGGACCTCATTCATCACTCCCCTTTTAGGGGGTCTCTGCAGCAGCACCGGTATCGAGGCTATAATCGAAGCTCACCAGGTCGCGTGGGGGCCAGGCACGATTGGTCCGCCAAGAAGCAACTTGAGCTGTCAAATCTGCTTTGTAAATGAACTGTTTTCCTAGAGACAGTGTGTTTATAATTGTCATTCTGTATGTAGCCCCTCAGTATCCAAGATCTGCTCTCTAGGTGGTCCCTCCTCATTTCTTTCAGACAATTCCAACTTACGTCATGGAGAGAAAAGTGTGCCAGAAAATGAATTTGTTTGACCTTGGGCATATCTAAACATGCTCTCTATTTGAGGTTTTAAATTTTATTTTATCTAAAAGAATTTCATCTACTTGAGAAGCACAGTTATTAAGCCTAGTTAGAAATGGTCAGACTTGAGAGTTGCCTGTCTCCTCCCTTTTCTGGCATGGGTCTATTCTTGTGGCTAACCTTCACCCATATAGGTCAGGGCCTTCTGGGTCTACACCAGCAGTCTGCTTAGCTCTTCATTCTTTATTCCTAAACAATGCATCCAAATATCTATTTGGCTATTCCACAGATTCCACAAGTTCCTCACAGCCTAGGCAGGATTCATTATCTTTACTCCAAACTAACTTCTCATTGATGTTATAAATCTTGGTAAATGTTGCCTTCTAGCAAGAAAAGGAGAGGCATTTTAGATTCTTTGGAAATTTTAAACTTTTTCTAGCCCTAACCAAAAGTAAATACTATTGCAACCAAATTAAAAAATAGAAGATTCTAATTTTATTTTATTTATTTGAGAGAGAGAGAATGGGCACACACCAGAGTTCTCCAGCCACTGCAGATGAATTCCAGACACATGTGCCACCTAGTGCATCTAGCTTACATGGGTACTAGGTAATTAGGCTTTGGAGCCAAATGCCTTAACTGCTAAACGATCTCTCCAGTCTTCAACCAACTTAAAAAATATTTTATTTATTTACTTATGAGAGAGAAAGAGACAGATAGAGAGAAAGAGAGAATGGGCATGCCAGGGCCTCTAACCACTGCATACAAACTCCAGACGCATGCGCCCCCTTGTGCATCTGGCTAACGTGGTCCTGGGGAATTGAACCAGGGTCCTTAGCCTTTGCAGGCAAATGCCGTAACTGCTAAGCCATTTCCCCAGTCCCCTCAAGCAACTTTTAAACAGGGCCAACCATCATCATCTCTCTCTCTCTCTCCTTGTTTCTCACATGAGTCCCTTTAGTCTTCTTAATGTCCTTCACCTCCATACCACAGGGGTTTTCCGACCTAGAGAACTTGGCAAGTCACTTCACACAACAGTCAGCAATAACAACCTGTTGCCTGAATGGGTGGCTTCCAGATGCCTTCCCGTGACATTTTTGTCTTCATAATTTGGATATGTTCATCTCCTGGGCTCTCTGTATAGAACGTTATAAAGTTCTTTCAGGATCTCTGTCGCTTTGCATGTTGTGTTCCATCTTCTAGGAATGTCCTCCTACTGCAGGCTGACTTTGCGAAGTCTCAGTGTCTGCTTCAGTGCTGATATCACGTCACTGTGGAGATTTTTTTCTCTCTCAGCCAGTTGCTTCTTATCAGAATACTTTGTGCCTATTTTCCACTGTCATTCAAAAAGCACAGATTGAATTCCTCCAGTTGTCAAGCACTGCACTAGTTTCTGTACATATTTTGGGTTGTCAAATCCGACTATAAGGTAGACACTATTAGACCAAATGATATAGATGATGCAGCCAAGACGCAGAACGATTAGCTTCCCCAGGTCATGCAGTGTGGAGGTGGTGGCTGTAAAATGCTCGGCTGTTCTTTCTGCTGTTTCAGAATGTGTCTGCTGATGTTTCCAGAATAAGCACTGCAACCTTTTCATTTTACTTGATTAGTGCCGAACTCAGTGTTTTCTGCACAGTAGACATTCAACAAATAGAGAGTGAGACTCCTAAAAGGTTCTATTTGCATCCACAAAGGCATATGATATGCATAACTTCTGTTTTTTAAAAATACTTGTATTTATTAATTTGCAAGGAGAGAGGGAGAGAAAGAGAAAGAGAGAGAGAGAGAGAGAGAGAGAGAATGGGCACCACACCAGGTCCTCTAGCCACTGCAAAGGAACTCCAAATGCATGTGCCACCTTGTACATCCAGCTTTATGTGAGTAGTGAGGAACTGAACCCTGGTTGTTAGGCCCTGCAGGCAAGTGCCTTAACTGCTGAGCCATCTCTTCAGCCCCATAACTACTTTCTTTTTAAACTTTGTATTGGCAGCCTCCATACATATACATAAGGTACCATGATCATAATCCCCTCCTACCACCCTTTGTTTCTTAGGCTCCTCTTCCATACCATCCTTCCATTGAATCCTTCCTTCTTTCCAACTAGTTCAATTTTGATGTCATTCTACCTCCCCCCATATTCTTCAGGCCTTGTTCATATATATAATTTCTTAAATTTTTTTTTTCTTGGGATGGAGAGATGACTAAGTGGTTAAGGGTGCTTGCTTGAAAACATTATGGCATGGGTTCGATTCCCTATTACCCATGTAAAGCCAGATGAGATGCACAATGTGGTGCTCAATCTGGAGTTATTTGCAGGGGCAAGAGGCCCTGACACATCCATTCTCATTCTCTTTCTCTGTCTCTCTCTCTCTCTCTGCTTTCAAGTTAATAAATAAAATATTAAAAAAATAAAATTGTCTTGGGAACCTTAGTCTATGAAAATACTGTAATTTGGATGCGTTCACATCAGGTTATCCTCTTCTGTCCCCTCTCCCCAGCTTCCATTCCACTAAGGGCCCTTCTCTTTCAAGGCAGACTTTCTTCCATTTTGTCCTCATGTGTTCTCTCTGTCAAAATACTTCTGAGTGCTGGCTGTGGTGGCACACACCTTTAATCCCAGTACTTCAGAGGCAGAGGTAGGAGGATCACTGTGAGTTCAAGGCCACCCTGAGACTACATAGTGAATTCCAGGTAAGCATGGGCTAGAGACACTACCTTGAAAAACAAAACAACAAAAAAAAAAAGTTCAGAACAGTACAGGTCTTTCATACACATAACTTCAATTTTAAAAACTTCTTTTTTATTTTAAAAACTTTTGAATTAGAAGTTATATACATTTACATATTGTATTTTTATTGTAATCCCCTTCAATCACCTTTTTTTACCCCTCTTCCCTGATCTCCCTTCCACTGAGTCCCTTCTTCTTTCTAGCTAATCCTCCTTCTATCTTGATGTCTTTTTTTTTTTCTGCCACGATAGAATATTTATAGGCTCCAAATTGTGAAGTCCTTGGGCAGGTAGTGGCGGCTGCTATGAGCTCATGAGTTAATGGTGAGTACTTGTTCAGAAGACAGTGTTAGAAACCACACCTCCCCACCCTCTGGCTCTTACTCCCCCTTTCCTCTTTCCACTCTCTCTCTCCCCCCGGTGTTCCCCGAGCCTTGGAGGACATGATAAATATGTCTCATTCAGTGCTGAACACTCAACAGTCACTTTTTCTTAGCACTTTCATGAGTTTTTACAACTTTCCAGTAGCTGCCAGCATCTGCAAAAAGAAGTTTCTCTGACCAAAGGTGACAGCACCACTAACCTATGGGCATGAACACAAATATTTAGAGGACAATTTGATGGACACATCATATCCATTTAGGTAAACAGTAATAGTACCTCCCCTGAACTAGGGTCTATGAACTTCCTAGCCATAGGCTTTTGATTAGGTTTTTGGTTCCAAGCATGAATTCCTTCCAGTGTTGTGGGCCTCAAATATAATCAGAGAACAGCTGGTTACTCCCATAACAGACATGGTACTATTTCCTGTGGGGAACAGCTTTCCCGGCTGGCCAGTTGTATAGTTCACAGGGTCCACTGATGAGCAAGACTATTGAAGAAGTCCACCCACCCCCCCAGAAGCTTGCCCAGAGCTTGCCAGCACTGACAGCCAGCCAGCAGGGAGGAGGCTTCCAGCTCAGTCCTGGCTTGATTTCTTACAGTCCTGCAACCAAAGCTTGTGGTTTCGTCAGCAATGGAAGCATCTAGTTTTGGTGGGCAGTCAAGGGCCTTGGCAAGCCAGTGATTTTTTTTTGGGGGGGGGTTCTCAGAGCCTCCATGATCAATAACTCAACAGGAGGTTCTCCATCTCTGATAAGAGTATTTTCCTGTAACAACCTATGGCTTCTGGGAGCATCATTATCCCCTCTTGCAGGTTACTTCTACTCAAACTCTCTCTTTGCTATTGTTTTTAAATTTAATTTTATGTTATTTATTTATTTGAGAGAAAGAGGGAGGGAGAGAGAGAGGAAGAGGCAGACACACAGAGAGAGAATGGGCACTCCAAGGCTTTCAGCTACTGCAAATGAACTCCAGATGCCTGTGCCACCTTGTGCATCTGGCTTATGTGGGTCCTGGGGAATGGAACCTGGGTCCTTAGGCTTCATAGGCAAGCACCCAAACCACTAAGCCATCTCTTCAGCTCTTTTTTAAAATTAAAACATATTTTGTTTATTTATTTGCAAGGAGAGAGAGAGAGAGAGAGAGAGAGAGAGAGAGAGAAAGAGAGAGAGAGAGAGAGGGACTGAATATGGGAGCACCTCTAGCCTCTGCAAATGAACTCCAGGTACATGTATGACTTTCTGCATCTGGCTTTATGTGGGTACTGAGGACGCTAACCCAGGTCATTAGGCTTTGCAGTCAAGTGCTTTAACCACTGAGCTATCTGTCTAGCTCTCTTTTTAAAAACTAAAACAATGTTATTTATTTATTCACAAGGAGAGAGAGATAAAGCCTTTGTTTTTAACTAGTTAACAAATAATTAGGTTTTTTATATGGGTTTTTCATAATGAACCCTTCCCCTGTATCTTCTATCTTTACACCAATCCTCAGTTACTAACACTTGTCTTCTCTTTCACTTGTGAAAGTGATGCTTGAGGTGCCTGTCAAGGTGAGATATGAAGCAGAGTCAGTGCCTTTTCATTTGGTAGCCCACGCTGTTCTCAGTGATTCATGCTGGCTGTCAGTGAATGAATTACCTAATGACCATGAGAGAACATCAAGAAGGGATATGGAGAGATTAAGGCTTCAAGTCCCTACTCCTCACTGTGTCATTTCAGGCTTTCTGTGGTTTACATTATATTCTCCCTGTATTCAGTTACTTTTCTCATTGCTGTGTCCAAATCCCTGACAGGTGGCAATTTAAGGGAGGAAGGGGTTCTCTTGGATCACAGTGTGAAGGCATACAGTCCATCATGGCAGGAGAGGCATGGTAGGAGGAATGTGAGGCAGCTGCTCACGTTGTATCCACAAAAGGAAGCAGCGGATGATGAATGACTGTTCAGCTTGCTTCCTCCTTTTTATCTGGTCTGGGACCCCAGCCATTGGAAAGGTACTGCCCACAATTAGAGTAGATCTTCCCACCTCAATTAACCTTAATCTAGAAACTCTTCCAAGGACATGCCCAGAGATTTGTCCCCTAGGCGAGTCTACATCCTGCCAAACTGACAATATTAATCGTCACACTTCTCATCCAGATGTTTTTAAAAATAAATTCTTAGATCTCCATTCATTCTTCTCTTCAGTCAGACTGGACTCTCAACATTTCCTCTTGCATGACATGATCACTGTCCCTGCGTTCTGATTTCACTCACATCCTTTCCAGTGCCTGAAGTGCCCTTGCCGGCTGCTGCGCCCAGCCCAGACCGTACATTTCTCAAGGACACACTCAGTTCTACCTCCTCCGTGACTTATTCCCCATGGCTCCATGCTTCCCAGCCTGACCAAATATAATGTTGTGTCAACCTTATATTTTGGTCTTGGTTACACAATTTTATTGCATCAGTCTATTCTACTTGGCATTCCGTAATTACTTCAGCCTCCAACTTCCATTCCCAGGAATATTGCAATCCCCTTGACAGGAGGTCTTGTGCTATTTATTTCTTTTATATTCCACAAAGGCACAGCATGATTCTAGGTGGGCCCTCAATAAATATTTATTGAATTAAATTGAATATGGCATAGACTACACTTAAACCTTCATAGAATCCCTTTTCATAAATTATATGGGTCTCGACAAGGGGATTATTGGAGGGAACCACTTGAATATATTCAGGCTGGGCAAGTACACGTGAGATTTGTAGGGTCGTAATGCAGATTTCTTGGACAGAGAGAAATGGCTAGGCAGGGATTTGGAGCCAGGCAGGGAAGGAGGAAGACTGCTAGACCTTGAGGATGGGATAGTAGCTGCAGCTAGAGCAGGGACTAAGAATTCACAAACCAGAGATGTGCCTCTGTAGCAAAGACTCTACAAAGAGCTTGTGCTTCAAGTTACTAATAAGTTAGATAATTTGACAATGTGCTCTTCTGAGTCAGGAGGTTTACTGAATAAATTCTTGTCAGGTCAGCAAAATAATGCTATTTTCAATAATTTTCGCACAGATGTAATGCTGTGTTACAAGAGTTTTATTCATAAAGAATTCTACATATTTTTACTGTTCCCCTCTCCCAATTCTGTCTCTGACTTTCTCTTACACATCCCATAACATGCACATATATTCAATATTCCCTAAATATTTGGGACAATAACATTGCCTTTTATGACTAGATTCTGAAAAGATTTTGTGATTTTTTTTTACTACTATCTTAGATTTAATGTTTGGATCTATAAAGGAAGCCCATGCCTACAATTTGACTCAGTATGAGTACTATTAATTCCAAACTTATCATTCAAATACACAATGACATTGTATCAAGCAAAAGACTGTGATTTACATATCTCTGGGAATATTTCAATATCCTTATATTTTATACCTGGGCATCTTTTCTAATTCTTGTGATGGAGCCTCCTGAACCATTCCAAGGATGCTTTTCTAAAATGGTTATAAGATGTTAGATATTTAATATTCCAGAAAAGTATCTTAACCATTTCCTTGTTATCCAGTAGGAAATCAGTTATATGGCTGTACCATACACTTGCTTGTAACAGAAAACCTTTAAAATCTCCAGAATAAAATGCATGTCCATCTCACTAGGAAATAGTTTCTGGTATCTCACAAATGATATCTAATATCAAAAAATGCTTTCCATGAGGATATATTTTCCTCCTCTTCTTTTTTCCTCTCTCTTCCTCATTCTCACTGCTTTATTGTGAAGCCATGATTGATTTCCACTTGAAAGTCTTCTACTGCCACTAAAAAAATGATTTTAGGGGAACTGACAGACATTCTTGGCTGGCTGACGCATCTCATATCTATATATACTGTCCATTCAATGTGACGACCGGACTATAATCAGAGGATTATACTCTGGGTGAGGCTTTGTAAAAGCTGGCCAAAAAAGTATAGATTTAGCTAACCATGCTTTGGCTTTTGTTTTGAGATAGAGTCTCATGCATCTAAGGTTTGTTTCAAGTGCACTGTGTAGTCAAGGTGGACCTTGAACTTCTGATCCCTCTGCTTCCACCTCCCAGGTGCTGGGATTATAAATAGGTATTTATCATCATGCCTAGTTTTATGCAGTGCTAGGGATCAAATTCAGGACTTTGTGAATGCTAGAGAAGTACTCTACCAGATGAGCTACATTTCCTGCTCACCCTTGGCATTTTTCCAAGTGCCTTTTTTTTCTTCTTAGGATGTGGACCTGGGGCTGGAGAAACTACAACTACTTAGTAGTGATCATGGGGCTGGAAGTTTGAAGAAAAGGCTTGTGTGTTAAGGATGGAGAGCTCCAAAAGATACAAAGAGGCTGGGTACCAACTGAAGCCAGGCCTGCCCCTTTTACTCTGGGAAAAAGTGTGAGGCAAATTCATCCTAAAATTTTGAAATCACTCTTTTTAATTATTTAAAAATATTTTACTATTTATTTATGTAAGAGAGAGAGAGAGAAAGAGAATGAATGAGAATGGGTACGTCAGGACCTCTATCCACTGCAAACGAACTCCAGGCACAAGCGCTACCATGTGCATCTGGCTTATGTGAGTTCTGGGGAATTGAACCTGGGTCCTTAGGCTTTGCAGGCTAGCACCTTAACTGCTAAGCCATCTCCCTGGCCCCAAATCACTCTTTTAAAATAGTTACATTCTATCCTAACCAATGCTAATGGTCTTCTACTATTTGTGGCTTCTGATACTGAAAAGTACATTTAGGAAGTTGTATCAGTTATTTTCTCAATACTGGGGCAAATACCTAAGCAGAAGCATCTTACAGAAAGAAAAGCATTTAATTTGGCTTACCATTTTGGAGGGTAGAGTTCATCATGTAAGGGACTGCAGGACAAGCACATGAAGGCAGCATCATATCGTTGTGTCAGCAGGGAGGAGCAGGAGTGAGCGGGCTAAATTCTCTCAAGGCCCATTGCTGTGACCAACTTCCTCTAGCAAGGCTCCACCTCCTACAGGTGGGGATTAAGTGTTCAAATGCATGAGCTTCTGGGGTTGTTTTATAGTTAGACTACCATAGTAGTCCATTACCAAAAGCAACATCAAGAACAACAAATGGCAAAAATCTTTTCATTACTGTGATATTTATGGAATGTACAGAGGAATAGATATATATCTTTCCTTCCTTGATAAAACAGTTTTATTCTCCAGGTAAACTATAGGTGTCTGATATTGCATGATTGAAGGTGATGCCAATAGGACCGTTATTTCCTATGTCTGTTCTCTCCTGTGAAATGCTCAGGGTTCAAGGATGTCCTGAGGTACGCAGGCCTGCAGGTCTCACTGCATTGATGCTGAGGTGCACACAGCATCTAGGCTGACATTCACCTCTGCTTTTTGATTCATCTTCAGGAATCTAATATTAATCATATATAATGGGTTTTATTATGACATTTTCATACATGTAGATGACTTTGTTCATATTTACCTTCGATTACACTCTCTTCTCTCTCACTGATGCCAATCCCCTTCCTCTTCCTTCTACTTTTAGTCGTTTTCTTTTGTAGTCCAATTGGTTTAATTAGGGCTCCTTACAGGAGCATGGGCAACTTAACACTGGCTACACCACTGAAGATGCTTCTCTCTCTTCCCCAGCAATCATTAACTGCCAGTAGCTCCTCAGGACGGGGTGTGGTTTCATGTGTCCTCCTTTCCAGGCCCTCACTGTCTGCAAATCCTCAGGAGAGGCATGAAAGCTTTGTGAGCCCCTCACCTACCCATGATAGAATACTGATGGGTCCAAATTTGTGCAGGTAACCGTAGCTGCTGTGAATTCATGAGAACAGTCTAAGACATGCCCAGAGGACAGTGTTCTACAGCACTCTTCCCCTTCCTCCAGTTCCAACATTCTCTTCATCCCCCTCTCCAAATCTACCACCATGTTCACTGAGCCTTGGAGGGGTGATATAGATGTCCCACTTAGGGCTGAGCATTCAACGGTCATTTATTCTCAGTACTTTGACCAGGTATGTGTCTCTACAATAATCCTGCATACTGGAAAAAGAAGCTTCTCCAACCAAAGCTGAGAGCAGCACTAATCTATGGGCACAAGCATTAATATTTGGAAGGTAGGTTGATGGGCACAGCATGTCCATTTTCACTGTTTTCAACCTTCAGGATTATCACCAATTCTGCTAATTAATAAGAGCTGAGCATTCCACACAAACTGGGCTGGGTCATATCCTCAAATCCCAAGCTGATGGTTATTGTCTAGGGGCCACTGTGGTCCTCTGGACAGTAAGCAGACTACCCCAGAGGCAGGACCACAAGAATGCCCAGTAGATGCTGAAATGGCCTAGCTGTTATCACAACCATCTCAGTCATGTCCACAAGAGAGAGGAGAGGAGATAAAAATTCAGGAAAACTCTGATCTTGCTATACTTCATATCTTTTCTCCCACTGCCTTTTCCCCAAGTGGTCATGCTTTTTTCTTTTAAACAAAACATGTGAATTCTCTATCTCCATGAGGTAAATTAAAAATTAAATATATATTATACAGTTATTATCAAGATACTAAATCATCTTTCTACATCTGGTTTCACTTTCAGTGAAAAGACATTTCCAAAGGGAACTGAAGACCCAACCCTTGTATGGACTTACAGGACAGATTCTTTTGTGTTTGTATATCAATTTTACCTGCTTTTGCCCACATGGTTCAGTGTCTAGGCTCTACTTTTGTTTGTCCTCTTTGTTAGCTGTTCTGAGAGAGCCATACTTCAAAGTCTTGGAGAATCATTAGCTTTGCCTTCCTCGAAAGAAACTTGTCTGCATGAAATAGGTAGTAACATTGTCCACTGGGACTTAAAAAGGGTCTGAGATAAGAGGGCACTCTCTGGTCCATCTTGTTGCAGTCATATTTAGAAGAGTCTAGTAAAAAGACAGGTAGACTGGTTAGTGGCTGGGGACCTTATTGACCTGGTAAGACATCATGGATCCCTTGCCAGTATCCTGGTACTATTAGGAAGTACAACAGCAGATAAAAAGTGGTAGAACAGTGAATGCTTACACATCCTGATCCATGAAGACAGTGAGAATCCTGGGATTTTGCAGTATAATTAAGAATCTTAGCTAGGCGTGGTGGCGCATGCCTTTAATCCTAGCACATAGGAGGCAGAAGTAGGTGGATCACAGTGAGTTTGAGGCCATTCTGATACTACACAGTGAATTCCAGGTTGCCTGGGCTGGGCTAGAGTGAGACCGTACCTTGAAAAACAAAAAACAAAACAAAACAAAAATCCTGATGTCAGAATATTATTTTGGATAATTCACATAGGTTCAATGCGACCACAAGAAGCTTGGAAGAGGGAAGCAGGAGTGTCAGATTGAGAGAGGAATTGGGAGACCTTGCGGTTTGAAGATAGAAATGGTCACCACAAGCTGAGGCACATAGGTGGCTTTTAGAAGCTCCAAAAACAATGACATTCCATGGACCTTCTAGAAGGAACCTAACCCTGCTTGCACCTTGATTTTAGTCAAGGGGAACCCATTTTGGACTTCTGGCTAGCAGAATTATAAGATAATAAATTTGTGTTGTTTCAAGATGCTAAGAATGGGACAATTTGTTGTAGAAGTTATGGGAAATGACCACATGGGGTTTACTTGCTTTTCTACAGAAGCTCTTTATCTTACACAGCTCCCTGCCATTTCCGTTCTCCCCATTCCAGATTTTGCTATGGGTCCCATTAGTCTTGTCAATCCTTTGGAATGTCAGACAATAAAGTAGTAATAGGCACTTACTTAAATTCCTACTCCTTTGTGTCATTGCTCTCAGGTGTCTAGTAAATATGGTCATTTTCACAAACGAAGACAGCACTGTTGAGTCTACTTATTTACATCCCTTATCACCTCAAACTTGAATTACTATAGTAACCTTCTCGGTGCTCTCCACAGTGTAGTAAAAATGGCTATGGTATTTCATCCCCAAACCAGCAAACTGAGTCACAAGCCTTCATCTTTGTAACCTGAACCTGTGTTAGCTTCCTATCCTGAAGGTGAATGTTCTGTTTGATTGGGTTCTTTTTCTCTGTCTCCTCTCTCTTATGCTGTGACAAATCTATGTTCTTTCTTTTTGTCCCTCCCTTTCTCCTTCCCTTTTGTCTCTCCCTCCCTCTTTCTCTGTTGTACATTTTATTTATTTATTATAGTTATTATTTTTATGCAGGTTCTGGGGATCTGAACTCAAGTATTATTGTTATTTTAAAATGAAATAACTATTTTGTAAATGTTTATGAGACAGAGAGAGTGAGGGAGAGGGAGAGTGAAAGAGGGGGGACAGAGAGAGTGAGAGAGAGAGAGAGAGAGAGAGACAGAGAGAGAGAATGGGCACATAGGCACATACCAGGGCCATGTGTAGCTGCAAATGAACTTCAGGTACACATGTCACTTTGTGTATCTGGCTTTATGTGGATACAGGAGAATCAAACCCCAGCCATTAGATTTTGTAAGCAAGTAGAACCATCTCCTCAGCAACCATTATGTTCATTTAAAAAGGTCTAGCTCAAGGTACTGAACATTCTTGACTCTCCTAACCCTTCACGACTTTTACTCACCTGATCTCCTAGCCCCACTTGGTGCCATCTCTGAGGCTTTACTTGTGAGTTGAAGGCTGTGTTCCTGGGATTCCTTTTGCCTGTGGATTAGGGTAGGACCCAAGGTAATGATGTAAATGGAACTATATTGACTCAGCCATGGCTGCTTCTGCCTTCTGAACTTCTCCCACATCTCAAGAGTGACCACTAGTACTGATTCTTCAAGCAGCTATTTGTGCATGGCAGCAGTGAGTCCAGAAGCTGCTCAGATACAAAGTCTGGAAACAGTCAGTCTTGACCAACCGAGGAAAGTCTTTGAAAGCTGTCTTGTCTTAGATGGCTAAATTCAAGCCTTGCAGGATCTGTATTTATAATCACGCATGTCTATTTAGCTTTGTTCCCAAATGAAGATGACTTTCCAAATGAAGATGACTTTTCCTTCTGATAATAACATGGCAACTTTTTCTTCTTTACCCATGAAAACTGCAAAATGTTTCCATTTCATACCTTTTTGTGTTGGGATTGTGGGTGATTACTATTTTTTTGGGGGGGTGGACTTTTTTAACTTCAAAATTTTCTGTAAGGAATAATAGTATTGAAACAAGGAAACTAAGTCAGTCCAACACATTGATTCAAAAATCTTAATTAGCACTGAAGAGATGGCTCAGTCAGGAAAGTGCTTGAACCCACACATATACACATATACATATATATCATACACATGAGCAAAAACATAAATAAACTTAATCAGTATGTAGGTACTAGTTATTTATGTTTTGAAATATTAACGCATGTGTTAGTTTTACAATTCAAGTTCCTAAATGAAGTTTATGCTTTAGGAAGTTCTATATAAGGATCGAATGCAGCGTGTTCTCTGACAAATGTAGACTAATGCCTATTTGATTCACTCCCTTTATCTGACATCCTGGCATTGCTTCAAGACATTAAGCCATTTTATGGGGAAACTTGATGGGTACAAGTTATTGCCCCATTATCAGTGGAAGACACAAAATAAAATATCCTTAAGTTGGGCCCATGGGAATAAGGTCTGTAAAGCAAGAAAAACTTTGAAGAGAAGGAGCTAAGGAGATTGAAATAAACACCCAAACTATTGAAGATACATGAGTATTAGAGAAAGATACAATGAAACACAGAAAGGTAAAAACTACAGAGTGTGGGTCTTTTTTGCCTCCCCCCCAACGTTTTTCATTTTTTAAAACTTCATGCCTTCTGCTGTCACTTTGCTGAATCCACAATTCACTTTGGGCCAGCTGCTCTAGTGACGAAGCTTTAAATAAGGATGTGGAAAGCAAATGATAGGGTCATCTTTCACCGTCGCACATTTTCACAATCCAGCAGCTCCCCCGTTTAACCAGGAGATTGGCAGGACAGGGAGCAACTTGGTTATTTGCAACTGGGAATGTAATAAAAATGTTATAATTCACGGATGAGACACCAAGACTACATTATGTATTATGAGTTTAACTTGACTTATAACTCTTTCTAGAATTTAAACTGTCATATACGACCATATGCGTTGACTTTTATAGTGATTTAATGAGTTGTTTGGTGAAAATAAATGTTGACAAAGTTACAAAATTTTCTGACTATTTTTTTTTTTCTTCTAGTTTGGATACTAGAGCTGGCTGTTTTACAATAATCCAAGAGTTTCTCTTCCCTGATTATCCATGGCTAGGCTCTTTCTTGGTCCTTGGATGGAATTTGCTCATTTTTCATGCTTGACCTTCATGATAAAAAATGCCCAACAAAATACATTGATTAATCTCTGGTGGTAGCAAGGTTTTCAAAGCCTTTACATCTGAAGTGTCAGCCGATATGCCAGAGAAGCACCTCATCTTCAGGCTACGGCTTGGTTTCAGTTTAGTTTTGTTGAGGGACCATGTTGTAGCCGTTCAGACAGTTGGTCATTATGAAGGATTTGAAGGCTGAATGATTATCTTATAAGGACCAGCTCAATTCCCATGGAAGCTTATAGGAGATGCTCAGCTCCTGTGATTGATGCTATTGATATTAAAATAAATGAAATAATGCCAGATTGTAGTCATCATCACATTGCAAAGAATCTTGTCAAATGATCTGTAATTTGAATAGGCATACATCTTACACTCATTAAGGAAAATAAGGAACAACTAATTGGCTTATTATGTACTCTCTAATTGGTTCATCTAACTTTCAGTTATGGTATAAAAGGGATAAGCAGGGGACTCCTGTTTGGGGATTTGGCTGGACCAGAGAGACTCGTAGAACTTCCCTACATGATGAAAATGATTAGATGCACCACCATGTAGCAAACACAATAAAGAAAGCACCCGTGCTCTATTAACGCTGCTAACTGTCCTGGCAGTGTGGTCAATGAGCCAGCATGAGTGTCAAACACCCTGGGGAGAAAGTGATCTGACATGTGGGAGGGACTGACCTCCTTTAGGACACTTAGTAGCCTGAAGAAAGATTTATTTGCTTGTCCTTCAAGAATCCATTTCCCTCATAGGGGTGACAATTTTGTTACCCGTGAAATTTACCCCAGGATCTTCTACTGTGTGCATTTGTAAATGCTTAGGTCATGTGGATCCTTAAAATACTTTTTCTTCAATTTTCTACATATTTGGATGAAATAAGTGCTAACTGCCTTAATGTTGCATTTCACTTGTGAACCAGATTATGTCATAGGAGACTCGTTCAAGTGTTCTAGAGATGATCCACAATGGTATGTGTATTAATTATTTTTTCTCATTGCTGTGACAAAATACCTTAAAAAATAGCTGAGTGTTTAGAGGAAGGTTTTGTTTTGGCTCACAGCTTGAGGGTGCGCTCCACCATGGCCGGGAAGGGCGGGGACAGGAGCATGAGGTAGTTGGTCACACTGCACCTGCAGTCAAGAAGCAGGGACAGATGAATACTGGTGTTCAGATCTCTGTCTCCTTTTTTATTTTTTAAAGGAAAAAAAATTTGTTTAAGAGAGAGATAGGGGAAGGGAGAGACTGGGCATGCCAAGGCCTCTTGCTGCAAAGAAATTGCAGACACATGCACCACTTTGTGCGTCTGGCTTTATGTGGGTACTGGGGAGTCAAATCCAGACTCAGGCATTGCAAGCAAGTGTCTTTAACTGCAGAGCCATCTCTCCAGCCTTCTCTTTTTTGTTTATTCAGGAATCCCAGCCCTTGTGGTTGGTACCACTCATTTTCAAGGTGGATCTTCCAATTTCAATTAACCCTTTCTAAAAACATCCTCACAGACACACCTAGAGATTTGTTTCCTAGGGGATACTAAATTCCATCACAGTATGTTTAAAGAAAAGTTGCTCATGATATGCAGCCCAGTGATAACTACCTAAATACTTTAAAATGGTGTTAGTTTTTTTTTTTAATTTTTAATTTTATCTCAGAATCTGACCACTCCTTACCACTTCTAGGGCCTTGTCCAAGATCTCACCCTCTCATACCTGGATAATTGTGATTCTCTATACAAGCTTACCACATCTACCCTGAATCTGACTGCTATGTTTCTGTTTCCCACACAGTAGCCAGAGGAAATCTGGACTTGTGTTTTTTTTATTCTTATTTTTTATGCTAACATACAAAGAAATGGATTTAACATATAATGCTTTGCTTTCACTCATTCCCTTTCTTCACTGCTTTCCCTGTGTCCCTCTCCCCTCCTGCTGCTTCCTTTTCTTTCCCCACTTAGTACTCTCTTCTGCCCTTTTTTTTTAAATGTATGTTTATTTATTTGAGAGAAAGAGAGAGAAATAGGCAGATAGAGAAAGAGACAATGGGTATGCTTGGGCCTCCAGCCACTGCAAACAAACTCCAGACATGTGCATAACCTTGTGCATCTGACTTATATGGGTACTGGAGAATTGAACCTGAGTCCTTAGACTTTGTAGACAAGTACCTTAACTGCTAAGCCATCTCCCCAGGCCCTCTTCTGCATTCTTATTAGATGTATTCTATTATCTTCCATTTGTTTCCTCCCTCAAAATCTCTCCCTCCCCTTTCATGATCCCTCTTCTAGTTTCATGACCTATACAGGCACACACACACACACACACACACACACACACACACACACACACAAATATCTATATCTATGTCTATATCTATATCTATATATAATTTTAAATCCAGGTTCCACATTTGAGAAAAAATATTCAGTATTTCTCTTTCTGAGTCTGGCTTATTTTGCTTAACATAATGATTTCCACTTGCATCCATTTTTTCCTGCAAATGTCACTATTTTTCCTTTACAGTTGAGTAAATTCCACTGTGTTTGTATACCATTTCTTTTATTGATTCATCTGTTGATGAATCTAGGCTGGTTCCATTTTTTGGATATAACAAATAGGCTAGCAATAAATTTGGATGTGCAAGTACCTCTGTGGTATGTTGACTTAGAGTCCTTTAAGTATATCCAACAGTGGCATAGCTGGGTCATATGGTAGTTCTAGTTTCAGTTTTCTGAGGAACTTCCATATTGATTTCCAAAATGGTTGGACAAATTTATATTCCCACCAGTGGTGAATAAATGCTCTTCTTTCTCCACATTCCTGCTAGCATTTGTTGTCGTTTGTTTTCTTGAGGATGGCTGGAGTGAGATAGAATCTCAAGGCAGTTTTCACTAGCATTTTCCTGAGAGCTAACACGTTGAGCACAGTTTTCAACTATTAGCCACTTGCATTTCTCCTTTGACAGCTATCTATTCAGTTCATTGGTTAATTTATTGGTTGAATGATTTTTTTGTGTTTAATTATTGAAGTTTTTTAGAAATTTATTCATTTTTATTTATTTATTTGAGAGCGATAGAGAGAAAGAGGCAGATAGAGAGAAAGAGAGAGAAAGGGCGTGCCAGGGCCTCCAGCCACTGCAAATGAACTCCAGATGTGTGCGCCTCTTTGTGCATCTGGCTAACATGGGTCCTGGGGAATTGAGCCTCGAACCGGGGTCCTTAGGCTTCACAGGCAAGCGCTTAACCGCTAAGCCATCTCTCCAGCCCTATTGAAGTTTTAAAAATATGTATTCTATATACTCTTTCTTATGGGTAGTTTGAAAAGATTTTTTCCCTCATTCTATAGGCTGTCCCTTCACTCCAGTGATTATCTTTTTTGCTGCATAGGAATATTTTAATTTCATGTAATCTTATTCATCAGTTCTTGACATTATTTTCTGTACTGTTGGAGTGCTTTTAAGAAAATCGTTGCCCTTACCTATATATTGAAATGTTTCACCTAGGTTTTCCTCCAGAATTTCAAAGTTTCAGGTTTTACATGTTTTTGATCCATTTTGAATGGCGTTTGTATAAGGTGAGAGATACTGATTTAGTTTCACCCTTCTACACTGGTTTCATGTTTTTCTTTCTTTCTTTCCTTCTTTTTTTTGTTTTTTTGAGGTAGGGTGTTGCTGTAGCCCAGGGTGACCCACCACTACACCCGGATCATCCTTCTACATTGGAAATCTAGTTCTCTCAGCATCATTTGTTAAAGAAGCTGTCTTTTTTCTAATGTACGTATATGACAGACTTTTCAAAATTTAGGTGGCTCTGTGTGTATTTAATTCAGGGTCCACTATCCTTTTGATTGGTCTTTTTAAAAAATATTATTTATTTATTTATCTAAGAGAGACAGAGAGAAAGAGGTAGATAGATAGATAGATAGATAGATAGATAGATAGATAGAGAAATAATGCGTGTGCCGGGGCCTCCAGCCACTGCAAATGAACTCTATATGCATGTATCACTTCTGCATCTGGCTTATGTAGGTACTGGGGAATCAAACCTGGGTCATTAGGCTTTTCAGGCAAGTGCCTTAGCTGCTAAGCCATCTGTCCAGTCCTGCTTATCTTTTTGACACGATATTTTTATTACTATGGCTCTGTAATATAATCTGAGATTAGATATTTAAAATCTGCCAACAATGATTTTTCTGTTAAAGACTGCTTTGTCTCTTTGGGGTCTTTTGTACTTCCATATGAAGTGTTGGGAATACAAACGTGTGCCCCCACACTAAGTGTAGATTAACATTCTAAGACTCCTATAACATGATCACCCACCCATTGCCTTGTTAAAAAGTGACATGATATTCATTCCATCAGGAGGTGGACAGGGTATTGTTTCTTCCTCTCGAATCTCATTAGACCTATGATTATTGGCAGAAGTGATGCTATGGGAGTTGCAAGGCTAAGTCAGAAAGGGCAATATGTCTTTCTGCTTGTCCTCTTGACTCTCCCTTTTGGATCTCAGCTGCCATGGTATGAGGACATCTGAGCTACATGGTGTTTAACTGCTCTAGCTGAAGTCCTCGTGTATAGCTTGCATTAAGTGCCAAACATGCCCTTGTGATGACTGTACACTCCAGGCACCTGCAACTATGTCAGATATGCTGTGGGAAAACTGTTTAGATAACTCCAGGCAGGCACATTCAAACACCGTGAAGAGTAATAATAAAATAATTTTTCTTTTCTTTTCTTATCTCTTTCCTTTTATTTCCCTTTCCTTCCTTTTTCTTTTCTTTTCTTTTTTTCTGGCAGTTCTGGGAATGGAATTCAGGGCCACATGTGTGTAAAGCAAGAGCAGTATCACTGAGCTATTTCTTTAACCCTTGATTATTATGTTTCAATCCACCACATTTTGGGAGACTCATTTAGTAGATACCCAGAGTGTTGCTGAGTTCTCTATATCCTAGAAGAGGGCCTGAAACATGCTTCTTCAGTCATTATCAATACTGTGGAGGTAAAAGAGTGCTGGTTGGTAGCTTGATGGCATTTCTTGCAGCTTTTCCCTAACTGAACAGGAAATCTTGATTAATTTAGTATGTTTAGTAACACATTTATGCATTATCCAGCCCTTTGTGTATGTAAACACTTCAGGTTAGCATTTACCTTGAAATTCTTAAATATATGCATAAAGCAGTAGACTGCTGACAAGATCTGAGAAAAATGGTAAGCTTAAGATGAGATTTGCTGAGCAGTGTGCCACGTGTCTACAATACCAGCACTTGGGAGGTGGAGGGAGGTGATCAGGAATTCAAGGTCATTCTCAGAAATATGATGAGTGCAAGGCCAGGCTGGGATATATGAAAGCCTGTCAACAAGCAAACAAATGAATGAATGGAGTGAGCAAGCAAACAAGCAAACCAATGATGAGGCTTAAGCATTTGTGTTTTGCTTTTTAATACAAACTTAAAAAAATTGGGACAATATAGATGGTACAGATTTGTCTATTTAATTTTTTAAACTTTTTATTGACAACTTCCATACTTATAGACAATAAACCATGATCATTCCCTCCTCCCCCACTTTCCCCTTCACAACTGCACTCTCCATCATATCCCTTCTGCTGTACAAAAGCTTTGTAATTTCATGAGATCCCGGTGCTTGATTAGTGGTTTTATTTCCTGAGCATTTGGGATTATAGTCAGAAAGGCATTGCCTATGCCAATATGCTGAAGGGTTTCCCCTACTTTTTCCTCTAGCAGTTTCAGAGTTTCAGGTCTGATAATAAAGTCTTTAATCCATTTGGACATAATTCTTGTGCATTCAGGGAGATAAGAATCTATTTTCATCCTTCTACATATAGATATCCAGTTTTCTCATCACCATTTGTTAAAGAGGTTGTCTTTTCTCCAATGAATATTTTTGGCATTTCTTGTCAAAAAAACAAATTTGTAGCTGCCTGGATTTACATCTGGGTCCTTTGTTTTGTTTCATTGATCTATGTGTCTGTCTTTGTGGCAGTACCATGTTGTTTTTGTTACTATGGCTTTGTAATATAGCTTAAAATCATGTACGGTGATACCACTAGCCTTGTTTTTGTTGCTCAAAATTGTTTTGTCTATTTGAGATTTTTAAAGTTTCTATTTCATTAATTACTGCCCTAATCTTTATTATTTCTTCTTATCCACTGATTTTTGGTTTCCCTTGTTCTTCTTTTTCCAAGGCCTTAAGGTGAAGCATTAAGTTGTTTACTTGCAACCTTTCTAATTTCTTTCTTTCTTTCTTTTTTTCTTTTTTTTTTTGTTTTTTTTTGAGGTAGGGTCTCACTCTAGCCCAGGCTGACCTGGATTCACTATGGAGTCTCAGGGTGGCCTCGAACTCACGGCAATCCTCCCACCTCTGCCTCCCGAGTGCTGGGATTAAAGGCGTGCGCCACCATGCCCGACTTTCTAATTTCTTAATATACACACTTAAAGCTATTAATTTCCCTTTTAGGACTGTCTTCATTGTGTCCCAAAGGTTTTGGTATGTTGTGTTCTCATTATCATTTGATTCTATGAATTTTTAAATTTCATTTTTGATTTCTTCAATGACCCATTCATCAATCAGTAGTCTACTGTTTAGTCTCCATGATTTTGTGTGTGCTTTGTACTTTTTCTTGTTGCTGATTTATAGTTTAATCCCATTGTGATCAGGTAGAATTCAAGGAATTTTTCAATTTTCCTGTATTTGTTAAGATTTGTTTTGTGTCCTAATATATGGTCTGTTTTAGAGAATGTTCCATGAGCTGCTGAGAAAAATGTGTATTCTATGGCATTTGGGTGGAATGTTCTATAGATATCTTTTAGGTGCATTTGTTTCATGACATCATTTGATCCAGTTGTCTTTCTGTTTAGTTTTTGCTGAGATGACCTGTAGATTGGTGAGAGTGGGGTATTGAAGTCACCCACTACAATTGTGTCTGGTGTTATCTGTGACCTTAAGTCTAATACTGTCTGTTTGATGAAATTGGGAGCACCCATGTTAGGTGCATATATGCTTAGAATTGGCATGCCTTTCTGTTGAATTTTTTCTTTAATCAATATAAAATGACCTTTTTTTAATCCTTCCTCACTAATGTTGGTTTGAAGTCTATCCTGTCAGATATTAGGATAGCAACACCTGCTTGTTTCTTAGTCCAATTTGCTTGAGATATCACTTTCCATACTTTCACCATAAGATAGTATCTGCCTTTTATGGAGAGGTGAATATCTTGGAGGCAACAAATGGCAGGATCCTGCCTCTTAATTCAATTTGCAAGCCTATGTCTTTTGGTTGGGACATCGAGTCCATCAATATTAAGGGTTATTATTGAAAAGCATATATTTATTCTCACCATACTTGTTTTGTAGTGTTTCCTGTTTTCCCTTTACTCTCTTGAATTACCTATTATTTGAGTATTTTTTTTTCTGTTTTCTCATGTGTGTGCTTTGCTTTCTGTTCATTGTGAAGGATCCCTTCAAGTATATTCTGTAGAGCTGGCTTAGTGTTCATATATTCCTATAGCCTGTTTTTGTTGTGGAGTATCCTTATTCCTCCATCAGTTTAGATGGATAGCTTTTCTGGATAAAGTAAACTTGGTTGACAGTTGTTCTCTTTCAGAACTTAGAATACATCATTCCAAACCCTTCAAGTTTGTGTTGAGTGATCTGCTATTATCCTGATGGGCTTGCCTTTATAAGTGACTTGCTTTTTCTCTCTAACTGCTTTCAATATATTTTCTTTGGTTTATATGTTTGGTAGTTTAATTCTAATATGGGGAGGAGAGGTTCTTTCCAGGTTTTGTCTGTTTGGTGTTCTAAAAGCTTTCTGTATCAGCATTCGCATCTCTTTCCAAATTTGGGGGAAATTTTCTTCTATGATTTTGTTAAAAAACATCTACTATGCCTTTGGAGTGAAATTCTTCTCCTTCTATTATAGCCAGAGTTCTCATGTTTGATCTTTTCATAGTGTCCAAAATATCTTGAAATTACTATTCATACATTCCTATTAGGTTGTCTTTCTCTTTGTTGGACTGTATTAGATCTGCCACCTGGTTTTCTAGTTGAGATATTCTGTTCTGTCCTTGATCCATTCTATCGGTGGGGCATTCTACAGAGTTTTTTATTTGACTTACTGTGTTTTTCATTTCTATTATTTCTGATTGACTTTTCTTTAGTATTTCTATATCCTTATTCACACTTTGTATTGACCTCCTTGTTTCATTAAATTGGCTTCCTGTGTCTTCTTTGATTCCTTTGAACATAGTTATAATCATTCTTTTGAAATCTTTCCCAGGCATTTTGTCTAAATTAGTCTCACCATAGATCCTTTCTGATTGACTTATAATTTTTGGTGGAATCATATTGTCTTGACTTCTCGTGTTTCTTGTATTATAATGTGGAGATTTTTGCATCCTGGGTTAATTTGATGCTTGGGTTTTCTAATTATCTGCAGTATTCTTAGATGTGTAAATCTGATTTTATTTATCTTCAGGGTAGGAATTTAAGGTACCAAATGTGGCTTTTAAATGTCTCTCAGAGTAACAGCAAAAGTGACCTTATGTGTTGGGTTTGCCTGCTATGTGAGTATTCTAGTAGGGTGGGTGAATCAAAATACAGGCAAATTCTAAAATTCAACTGAATAATATACATACTCAATCAAAACCAACATGGAGTATTTATGTAAGAGTGTGTATTAAAACAAAGAGATCATTAACAAAGTCAAAGCCCCTAAGATTGTATGTTTCCCTACACACTTAATCCTGTCACCTGGGAGGTTGAGATTTCTGGTCTGTAAAGGGTTCCAGGTCAGCTTGTAGCCAAGTGAGACCCTGTCCCCATGAATGACAGATCAGGAACAACTGACAACCCCAAAATATAGCTTGTTTAAAATGGCAAATCCGACCATCCATCAGATTTAATTCATAATCTGCCCTGGCATGGAAGGTGTGATTGCACTTCCAATCCAGGGCTATATATATATCAGGAATTTTTGGTGGCTACTGACCTGGTATAAGTAGTCCCTGTTGTCTTTTGGGGTGGCTTTGGTCTCAGCTATGCTTTGTGCCCACTAGGGTCCTTTTTTACTATGCTGTGGGCTCAGGTAGGCTGGCTGGTTGGTGAATCCACTGCTCTGATCCTCTGTGCCAGGTGCTGTGTAGCTAAGTTCCCTTCTCCAGGTCTCTGGTGGTGGCTGGCTCTGGCAGCTGGGGGAGGGGAGGCTGTGGAGGGTGCTTCAAGTTGCACCAGAGCTGCATAGCTGGTCCCATGCTCCCCATGAGGTGCTCAGCAGGTCCCTGTGGTCTTTCCCTTCAGCTTTCTTGAGCTTGTGAGCAGGCTTGTGTGAATGGCAAATCCCTTCACCTGGTTTCTCCTACAGCTCAGGCAGAGCCTGGTGGCCTCTGCTGGAGCCAGTTCTGCCTGCTTCTGTGGTCTCTAGAAGCTCTGGATCTCTCCTACTTCTCTGCTGTGGTTGATAATTTCTTATACACCTTCACTTTTCAGTAGAAGAGCGTGTTTTGTTATTTTTCTGCTTATTTCCCCCCTGTGCTGCTTTGGTGTGGCTCATTAGCCACCATCTTACCCAGAAGTCTTCAAAATAAGGAACATCTGTGGTTTTTATTTGGCTTTACCCTTGTCATTTCATTATACATAGACATCTTCAATAGAGAAGATGCTATTCAACTAGAAAAAGGCTTTGATATGGAACTGGTGTTACTCGTTTATTGCTTTCATTCTTGCTTTTTTCCCCAGTCACAATTGCTAAGCAGTCACAACTGACACAGAAAAATAGAATTATTCCAGCTTAGTTTACATTTTTTTTTTATGATCACCACAGTAGAGTTACAGACAAGAGACAAAAGTCAAGCCCAGCCAAACAAACAAACAACATATCCCAATCAGTTTTCAAAGTCACCATAACTGACATGAAATAAAATTGTTCTGAACTGTCTTTTTTCTCAGTAAGAACGACCTACTACACCTGGAACTGTACTATTTTCCTCTTCACTACCCAGTGTCAAAACCATGGGGAGTTCTAGGGCACAACCCTTGAAAGTGTCATCTGTCTCCAACTTCAAAAGTCAACCAACTTGATCCGGCCACTTGGCTTTAGACATGAAGGATTCACGCTTCCGTCTTGGGAGCATTTCAAAGAGGCCAGGGGATGGCATGTCTTTTTCTTTGATCTAGAGCAGCTCATCTTTTGTCAGGCATCTATAGCATGACGGGCAGCCTTGCGGGGCACCTGCCTGCCTGTTCAAGCATGAAACTCAAGCCTTGTGGAGACGTGCTGCAGAAGGCTGGGTGGCTGGGGGATCTTTGGCTTTAAAAACATGCAGAAGCCATGATTCAGCTACTGTCCCGAGATGTCGCAATCACCCACCTGTGCTGGCTTCAAAAGGACACTGATGATTGACGGATACCTCTGGGCAGGTGAACCACCTCATAACTGTTGCATTTCAATCTTCTATCATTCTCTGGGCCTCAGCCTTAGGGAGAGTGGATACTAATGGGACAAGGCCTATATCTATGCTCCATGCCTCTTAATCTCTCCAGGCTGGATACGTTTCTATTACTCTCAGGAACTGATGGCAAGTTTATAAAAGAGCATGAATGAAGGGACATTAGGAATTTAGTGTGAGCCAAGGCAGAGGTAGACAACAGGAGTTAGAATTGAAGACTCAGAACCCATAGACTCTGAAGTTAATGGCATAAGTTTATTCTCTGGCCAACCTGTCCTGGGGACTTCTGATTGGAATAGAGACAAACCTTTACTCCCAAGGCCTGCAACGATTTTCATTGAAATCTGGTTTCATCTTGTCTTAAGGTACTCAGTTTTGGGATGTCGTATTAGTCACTTTGCTTATTGCTATGACCGAATACTTAATGAGAAGCAACTTAAGGGAGAAAGGGCTTATTTTTTTTTGGCTTACAGTTTGAGGGGATACATATAGTCCACCATTGTGAGGAAGGCATGTTGGAAAGTGGATGAGGTAGCTTGTCACATCGTGTCCATGGTCAGGATGCAGAGAGAGATGAATGCAGGCGCTCAGCTCACTTTCTCCTTTCTATTCAGCCTGGGACCCAAGCCCATGGGATGGTGCCACTTGTTGTCAGGTAAGATCTTCCTTCTTTAGTCAAACCTTTCTAGAAACACCTTCATAGACATACCCAGAGGTGTGTTTCCATGGTGACTCTAAATCCAGTGAAGTTTACCATCACAGATGACTTGTAATATAGCAATAGGGATGAGAACATCATTTCCAGTCCTGCCTCCCAGAGTGAACCACATTAACTATTTCTAGTTTTGAGATCCTCTGGTGGCTACTGACAAGCACAAATGTATCTTCTGTTTAGTGATTTATTCATTGTAGACATTGCTTATTGATTTTGCCCGATGGTAGGTAAATCCTGCTAAATTAAAGTTTTATTTCAATCAAATTGTTTTTCTGGGAGAAAACCAATGACAAGGCCTTTGGAAAGAGCACTCCATGACTCCTGTTCAGCACCTTCAATTTCTGCTCCCAGAGTTAACCACTTTCCATCCTTCCAGCTGTTATCCTGTATTAACCTTTGAATTTCTCAGCAGTCTACTTACACTGTGAGTTTTTGATCTTTATCTTTTCGACTTTATCTATTGATTTCCTACTATAGAACATATGGTTCAGCCCTCTACAGTCCCAGCTATACATCCTTCGATTTCTTAGCATTTGCGGTAGCATTATTACAATTTGGATGGGAGAATTCTTAGAGGATGATAGAATTGATACAAGTTATACACACATCAGCTATAACCCCAGAAAGAAATGATTTAGAGATTTGATAAGTTTTTCAAGTAAATTGAAAAAAATTAATTTTTTAATTTTTATGCATGTGTGTGCACCCACGTAGGGGTATGTGTTCATGCATATGCATTTGGGTGTACACATGCCTTGGTGTGTGTGTGTGGAGGGCCAAGGACAACTTTTTGGGTCGTTCTTTTCCTTTACACCTCATTTGAAGCAAGGTTTCTCTCTCTGGGTTCTCACTGTGTTGTTCTTTGTTGTGCTTTCCACTTTCCATGAGTATCTGAGAAACTGTCTTGTCTCCTCTTCCCACATGCTGGCATTACAGAAGCCCACCATGGCTTCTGGCTTGTTTTATTGAGGCAAACCCAACAGACTGGCATGTTTTTTATGAGACAGAGAGAGAGAGAGAGAGAGAGAGAGAGCATGCTAGGGCCTCCAGCCACTGTAATTGAACTCTAGATGCATGTACCACCTTGTGTACATGTGCGATCTTGTGTGTCTAGCTTACATGGAATCTGGGAAGTCCAACATGGATCCTTAGGCTCTGCAAGCAAGTGCCTTAACTACTGCCAAGCCATCTCTCCATCTCGGCTTCCAGCTTTTTATGTGGGATCTGGGGATTGTAATTGGGTTTTTGGCTCCAATAGTGAGTGCTCTTTGTTATGACAATGATATAAATATTTTTCATGTGAGCTGGATATATATATATATATATATATATATATATATATATATATATATATATAGCTTATTTTCTTGAATACAATTTATCCCTGGAGTTAAAAATTGTTGTAATTTTCATTTCGCTTAACTTTGTAACTATTAACACTTTAGACTGAAACTAGTGTTTGTGAACAAAATAAAATGCATGAAGTAAGACAAGGCAAAAGCTCTCTACCATAAAATCCATTACCTGCATCGGTTATACTTTTTTTTGAGCTATTCTTTCTAAAGTCCTACTACTTGCTGTTCAAATGTGTAGAGTGCATGTTCTTTGAGATGCTATATGGCTAATGCCCTGTGACATCCTTGTCTCTGGAGTTTCATTTCAATGATGGATACCCAGTGGATTAGTTGTCTAGTGTGTAACAAATCACCCTAGAATTTAGCATGGATTTTGTCAGTTTCTACGGGTTATGAGTAAGCTCAGCTGGGTGGTTTGGGTTCAGGTTTCCTATGAGACCGAAGGTTATCTGAAGTTTGTTCTGGCTACATGATCTGCCTCTAAGTTCCCTAAAGTGGCTCTTGGCAACAGGCTTCTGTTCTCCAAATGGACCTCTCTACAGATCTGCTCTATATATGATTTATAGCAGCTGGCTTCCCCTAGAATGAACGACATGCAGGAAACACAAGAGTGGGTGAGAATCACAAGACGGGAGGCTGAATGCATCTGATAGCCTGCTCTCAGGCTGTTACATCTGCCACCTTCTTCTTGTCTCTTGGACCAATCCTTGTTCATCAAGGGCCTATGCAGGGGGTGGAAGCCAGTGAGAAGTGTACTTTTGGCCATCTTGAAAAGTGGCCACCATATCTGCTGTCTTGGATTCCATGTTTTCTCTCCTTGGTTGTACTCTCTTCCCCTCCTCTTTTTCCCCCCCTTCTTTTTTTTTTTTCCACTTTTCATCCTCCTCCTCCTTATTTAAGACAGAGTCTTAGGCAACTTAGGTTGGCCTTGAAGTTGCTTTGTAGCCATGGATGACCTTGAACTTAAGATCCTCTTCCCTCTACCTCCTGGTCACTGGGATTACAGGTGTGTGCTATCACATCCAGTTTGTGCCACACTGGAGATCAGGTCTCATGTAGGTCAGGAAAGCACTCTACCAACTGGGCTCCACCCACAGCTCAGGTTATTTCTTCTAGTAGCATCTTGGAAGGTTAACTGGGAAGCAATCTTTTTTAGACTTTTCTTTTGTGCACCTGTCTTCATTTTCGACCTTGAGTGATGCATTCTCAGTGGATACTGTTTGTCTTGAGGATTCTGAAGGCGTCTCTTCATTATCATAGTCCCCAGGGTTGTCACTGTCAGTTCTGATGCTCTGAGTCTCTTCTGTCATATGTCATTATTTCTGTATTTTTTGAAGCTTTTAAGATTTTCTCTTTTTCCCACGTATTATGGAATTTCATATTGATGTGCGCTTTCTCCCCTTCATATATTTATGTCATATATTTCCTGGTAAAATACAGGAACTTTCAATTTTGATACTCAAACTTTTGAATTCAGTAAAACTTCCCTCATAATTTACTTGAAAAATTTCTCAGATCTCTAAGATATCTCTTTGTGGGGTTATATTTGGTGTATATGTAACTTGTATTGACTCTCATCCTCTAAGTATTATTTTTTTCCATTTTCTATCAATTTTTCTGTGGTCTATCTTCCAAAAGAATTCATCATCTTTCAAAATGTTTTGTTTTAATTTTTAAAAATTTCTGCTTTTATGTTACTAACTTCCAAGAAGTCCTGTGTTAGTTGAAAGTTCTCTTCTTTGTTTTCTTGTGCACTTTCCTCCATTCTCTTGTTATTTTGCCTGTTCTGGTTTCTGAGGTATCTGGTTGAGTCATTTTGGGTTGTCTATTCACATATAAGAGCCTAGCAAGCATTGTAGGTACTGCTATTGGAGGTGTGTGTGTGAGGGCAAGGAATGGGATTTTAGGGTAATTGGTTTTGGCTATTTCAATGATGAGTAGACCAACTCAGTGTCTACAGGCCCTTGTTGTCTTGGATCATTCAGTTTCTTCAGAGAAAAATTATCCCATTCTCGTGTGTGTGTTGGGGGAGTGGTGAGGGATGATTAACAAACCAGGCTGTCAGGATTCTGGGATCTGAATAGGGTGGGATCTCACCACATCTTATATGTGACTCTGCCACTTCTTCCTGTTTTAGCAAATTGTCTGGAGATAGTCGGGGTTTAGCTTCTCAGTAAATCACCAGCACGGAGGGAGAGATTTTTACCCCACTGTGCCAGCTAAGAGAGAGGCCTGGAGGGAGAAGTTTAACTGCTTCACTGACATTTAACTAAAGCCTCTCAGCCTTACAGTCACCCTTCCTCTAGCCTTTGTCATGGGGGCTTGCTGACTTCTGCTGGGGGGACCATTGACCTTGCTGGTTTGGTATGTAGAGAGGCATTTGTTAAAATAGTAGTTATCAAGATGTGGTCCAGGGATCTCTGGGATCAGAAAGGTCAAATATCTTTTATAGTAATGCTAAGCTATTATTTTCCTTTTTTCATTTTTGTTTTCCTATGAGCATACTGGAGAACTTTCTAGAGGCAATGTGACCTGTGATGTGCTATAACAAGAGATTGAATGCAGAATGAGACTAGCTGACTTCTGTTAGATAAGGAATTTGCAAAAACTCAAGGCTAGTTCTCTTTGTATATATGTTTGTTTTGAAAATGTAATTTTTCTCATAAAATGTGTTATTCATGCTAATATAGTGGATTTGTTGAAATAAATTAATACATAGAAATAAATAATATGTTAGTTAATAAATATTATTAGTCAATAATATTATTAATTATTTGGTCTTAAATGTCTCTCAAAGACCCATATATTGAAGGCTTGGTTCACAACCTGTGTTGGTATTAGAAGGTGCTATCACCTTAAGAAGATACCTAATTGGGCTGGAGAGATGGCTTAGCAGTTAAGATACTTGCTTGAGAAGTCTAAGGACCCAGATTTAATTCTCCAGATCCCACATAAGCCAGATGCACATGGTGGTGCATGTATCTTGGAGTTCATTTTCAGTGGTTAGAGGCCTTGTTGTGCCCATTCTCTCTCTCATAAATAAAATAAAATAAATATTTTAAAAAGGAAGATACCTAATGGAAGGGAATAGGTCATTGGGGATGCATCTTTAAAGGGTTCTTCTTTCTTTCTTTCTTTCTTTCTTTCTTTCTTTCTTTCTTCTTTCTTTCCTTGCTTGATGTTCTGTCTTGATCAAAGCAATGCAACCAATTGACCTTGATCTAAACCCTTGAAAACATGAGGCATAACAAATCTTTCCTGCTTATAAATTGATTATCCCAGGTCTTTTGTTACAGTGAGAGAAAGATGACCAACACATTGATACACATACAACACCAACAGGAACAAGAGGGTTTTGGAGTCTTTGGTCATTTTGAAGAGTGTAGTATGGTCTTGAGACCAAAAATACTTGAGCACACTATGTAAGAATAATACATGTGAATTCCTTTCCATTCTTGACTCCTTCCTCCAGGGTTGATTTAACTGGTGAGACAAGACCTGGGGTGGGTGGTATAATGCACTCTTTCTTCTCACTTGCCTTTTAGGAAATCCTAAGATCCAAACTGAGGACAGTATGCTGTCTGTAAGAAGGCATGCTTTTGACTAGAGGCAGCTGAGAGTCTGCGGGCTCTGTTTTGTAACAAGACTTGAGTTGGCCCATCAGTGCCTGCAATTGTGATGACGTAAGTGGGTCTACTTCAGGGATGAATTGGGGAAATATATCTAATTCAGAACAGGCTATGTTCTCTAGTACCACATTTATTATTAATCATGGAGATATTTAAGCACAAAACATTTCATTTTGAAATGCTTTTAGACTTATGACAAAGTTGCAAACGTAGTGCAGAGAGCTTCTGTACCTTGTGCCTAATTTCAGCATCTAAAGTTGCTGGAGTGTTAAGATAGGAAGTGTATGATATCTTCACACCAACCAAACCACAGGCCAACATTTAAATCTTACTAGTTTTCTCACGTGTCTTTTTCTGGTCCAGGTTCCCACCTTAAGGGTGACATTTTGCTCTCATGGTATCTGGCTCTGGTATATGTGTGTTAACTGGTTTGTACTCAGTTAATGAATAAACATGAGGGTGTTCAGAAACTGACCTTGTCTCCCATTTCCTCCAAATTTTGTGTGTGTGTGTGTGTGTGTGTGTGTGTGTGTGTGTGTGTGTGTGTGTGTGTGTGTGTGCGTGTTGGGCTTCCTTGTTGTGAAGAAGGGCTTAGTGTCTCTCTTTTTCCTATACCCTTTACCTTGCTCTCTTCCAGTGCTCTCTCTCTATGCCTTTCTCAGTCACTTCAAGCCCACTTTCTTTCCATCTTACAGAGCCTGTTGACTGCTGTCTTCTCTTCTGGTCTATCTTGTTTCCTGTGATTTGCTTTCTGAGAGACTTGTATATTCTCTCTCCAATCTATGGGGTCAATTGCTGAGTCTTATGCACACTCTGAGGGCTTGGGAGTTAAAGTGTCTTTTTATTCCTTTAATATTACTTAAATTTCAGGAAAGAACAGAGATGAATGAATAGATGTAATCTCCTTGTTTAATTAGAAATCTGGTCTCAAATGTATAATGCTCAATTATTACATTATTTTGAATTTTTAATTGAGAACCTTATTTAAGTATCTTTAATGATTATTAAACAAAGCTTTATGGTCATTCTTAAAGCAAGAGCAGACTAAGAAACATGGAAAATTGGGTTGCTTTTTGACTCATTTTATAGGTGTATCTACTTATTGTAATCAAAGACCTCTGGGACCTGAGTAAACTGCTTTTTGTGACTTACCTTGCATTCTTAGCTTGGGATAAAAAAGCCTTGTTTTGTGATATGCTTAGCCCTTAAGGTTTGGCTGGTATCCTGGCTCCTCCAGCTACTGACTCCTCAGACAGCCACAGTAGTCTTGCCTAGTCACTTCCTCTGAGAAGAAGGGCTGGAAGGAAGAAGCTGTATCTTATCTCTGGTTCCCAGCTCTCAGCTGTCTTCTATCACGTTCTCACACTCAACTAACAAGGACAAGTGAGATTACAGCTATGCAATTCTTTTCTAAACTGAAAGCATTTGATTATCCTTGATTAACTGTCCTAGAATTAAAAATGGAATTAAAATGGTTCTTTATGGCTTACAGCATTTATAAAAGGGATATAACATTTTCTTCTCATCTCTTATTTTAAAGTGGTACCTTGGTGTAGGCCCCTCTTTGTCTTTATACTTTTATTTTGTAGTTATATACCCATAAATATGTGGCGTTTGTTGTGTATTTACATGTTGTATCCACGAGTTGGAAAGAAGGGATTCAGTGGAGAGAGGATAGGGAAGAAGGATCAGAAGAGGGTGGTGACAGGGGATTTTGACATGGTAGATTGTGTATACTTATGGAGGCTGTCAATAAAAATTAAACAAAAAAGAATAGCGATGGAGACGTGCTCTGGGAGATGGTATTTATTTTTATATTTATTTATTTTTTGAATCATATAGTGGATCTACTTTTAGGTTTTTGTTTTTCTAAGGAAACATCCATACCGATTTCTATACTGGCTCTACCAGTTTACATTTCCACCAACAGTGAATTCCTCTTTCCCCACACCCTTGCCAGCATTTGTTGTCATTTGATTTTTTATGTTTATTATTATTATTAACAACATATTTTGTATGGATGTATCATGTGTTGGTACTCTCTTTTCCCTCATTTCTGCCCCCATTCCACTGGGGATGCTCCTCAGTGGGGTTGCAGGTATTCCCTATGGGGTTGTGGATTATGCATTGTGGGAGCAGTAGTCAGTTGTTTGGGGGTGGGGGTGGAATGCCTCTGGGCATGATGTCTCAACTTGTAGCTATTACAATCTTTCTGGCCCCTGTTCTGCAAAATTCCATGAGCCGTGGTGGGTGAGTTTTAAGTCTACTTCTGTGATAAGCTCTTAGGAGCCTCTGTATCTCTGCTGTGGCAGATATTGAGTATCCTCAGGGTCTGTCTCCTACACCCTGGTGCTGATTATCAGGTTAAGCATGGAAGCAGCACTCTTGTTCATCTCCCCAGTTCCTCCGTGGTTTCAGCTGTGGCTTGGCTGATGTGCGAGGGGTAGTTTTGGGAGATGGTATTTTGACTTTATTGCTAGATTCTTAAAAGATAAAGACTGGAAGTACATGTTACAAAATGCTAATGTTGGTTCATCTTGGAGGTGGGAATAGGTATTTATTATGTCATTTGTACTCTATTTTGTGCACATATATGTGCATGTATGTATGTATGCTTGTGTGTGTTTGTGCATATATTCATAGGTCAGAGGTAGATACTGAGTGTCTTTTTCCACCTTTAGTCTCCTTATTTCAAGAGAAAAAGTCTTGCATTTGAACCTAGAGTTCACTGATGTGGCTAAGTGGGTAGCTCGCATGCTCCAGGGATTCTCTTGTCTTCACCTTCCCAGTGTTGGGATTACAGGTGCACCGTGCCACGCCTGGCTTTTATGTGAGTGCAGGGACCTGAATACAGGTCCTCTGTGCTCACCTTAAAAATAATATTTCATACATTTAAAAAATGAGACATAGCTTGATTTTAACACGAAGAGTGATGATTACTTGGTCTCCTGGAAATGAATGGTTTTTGGTAAGTGAAAGGATTCTGTCCAGTGGAAACATAACTCATGCTCTGTGAACTACATTTTCCAGGGTCATGCTTACCTTGGTGTGGACTGCGATCATAACAGTAATGAAGCAGTATTTCTGTGTATCTTTTCTCATTTGGCCTAACCAAAGTCCAGGCCTCTCAAATTTGGTACAATGATCTCATAGACTCTAAGAGATGTCTTCACCAGGTAAACTTCAATAATATCTCCTCTCTTCGATGGCCATCATAGCACCTGGTGACTGCAGATGCCCAGTGATACTGCACAGCCAGTGCCAGGGCTCGAGGAAAGGGGAAACAGATCCTACACTGTCAGTTCCGAGGCCCCATTGCATCCTTTCTTGAGAGCATTTATCTGAATCCTCTATCAGCTTGGGGATACAAGCTAGATAAACACATTAGGATTGTCTTTCTATCCTAGCTCCTCTTAACATTTTATTGTGTTTATTTAGTTACATTTCTGCTTCACTTCTTCTATTTTTCTGGAAGGATTGGATATTATTATGTGTTAATAGTATTATTATGTGTTAATAGTGGAGATTTCACTCTTTCTTTCCCAGATTTGTGTAGTGAGGTCTTGTTAAAACACCACCCTTTGAGGACTCAGGATCCGTGATGGAAATAGGAAGTGTATGAAGCTGAACCTCTGTGATTGGGTCTTTGTCATGTTGCCCCGTGCATATCACTCTTTCTGCTCAGCACTTGAGATATCCTTTTCTCTCTAGATTTCTGCTAGATGTTGCATTGGCCTTGATTTAGGTTCTTATTCTATTATTGTTAGTTCTTTGGGCCTCTGCATATTTGTAAGAAAGGGTAGGAGACATCTTTGGGAATTCTCTGAGGATATGATGTGATCATTGTGATCATAGGAATCCTTTGTGTAAATTAGAAACAGGTGTCCCTCCCTTTAGGCAGACTCAGTCCTGCCACAATGTGCCTTTTGTGGGTGGACCTCCCTCTCATGCTCTTAGTTGGAAGGATCCCCTGGAACAGCCCACAGATTGTACAACAGTGCATTGTCTTTGTACTTCATTTTCTTTCTTTTTCATTGAGTTTAAAAAGACATAAAATATAAATTCATCATAGCCTCTCCCTCCTTCTCTCTCTGTTTCTCTTTGGTGTATGCAGATGCATGTGTCCCATGTGCATGCATGGAAGCTGAGGACAGAGGAGAACTTCAGGCTTCCTCCTCTATCACCCATCTGTGTTGTTTCCTTGAGATGGAGTCTCTTGCTGAACTTAGAGCAACTTTTATTCAGTTAGCCTGGCTGACTAGCAAGCCCCAGTGATTCTCTTATCTCTCCCCCACCCCACCATAGGACTGGGGTTGCAAGAGTACAACTCATGCCTTTGCCCTACTTTAAAAAAATGTTCATGGGCTAGAGAGATGGTTTAGTGGTTAATGTGCTTGCCTGTAAAGCCAAAGGACCCAGGTTCAGTTCCCTAGGACCCACGTAAGTCAGATGCACAACATAGCACATGTGCCTGGAGTTTGTTTGCAGTGGCTAGATGCCCTGGCACACCCATTCTCTCTCTCTCTCTTCCTCTTTCTCTCTCTTAAATAAATAAATAAATAAATAAATAAATAAATAAATAAATAAAAATAAAACATTTTTTGAAAAGTTCATTTATGAGAGAGGGAAGGGGGCATGCTAGGGTGCTAGGGCCTTCTGTCATTGCAAACAAACTTCAGGTGCATGTGCCACTTTGCGCATCTGGCTTTCCATGGGTGGGTGCTGCAGATCAAACTCAGATGATCTCAGGCTCTCTTAGGTCCTCATGTTTGCATGGCAAGCACTCTTACTTGCTGAACAACTTCCTCAGCCCCCATCTCAGCCATTTTTAAGTATACGGTTCAGTGGCATTAAATACATACATGAAGTTGTTCAGCCATCCCCAACATCCATCTACAGAGCTCTTTTCATCTTGTAAAACTTTAGCCTTAAACAATAACTCTCCATTTCCCCCTCTGACCAGCCCAGGGCAACCACCACTCTATTTTCTCCCTGGAGACTCCATTAGTTTATAATGAGAAAATATAGCAGTGTCTATATACTAGCACTCATTACTAGCAATAGTATCTGTTGTCTATCTTTCTATCTAAGGCCTGTCATCTCTGCATTTAGTCATCTTCCTCTTCCCACAGAGGATCTCAGGTGGCATTGATTAGATAGTGGATTCACGGCTGATATTTGCATGAGCTCAACTGCTTTACCTAATCCTCATGATGGTCTCACAAGGCCAATTTCCCATCTCTTACTTCACAGATGAGCCAGTCAGTGGGGCTTCAGACATCTAAGTGGTGGAGCCAGGATGAAACCCAGTTTCCTCGGTGAAACACGTGATCATTCACCAATGCCATGCCTTCTCAGCAGCTTGCTTCGTTGATTAAATTCAGTAAGAGAACTGTTTGATTTAATCTTATGTATTGGATCTCAAACACAGGAGCCCCCTTCAGCCATTGCAACTGAATAAAACTCAACATGGATTATTTTTATAAGGACAATGGGTCAGGGTGAGTTGGTCTTCTCTTGGTTGGTGCACTGGATTTTACTGCTAGAACATTTAATTTAATTTGCTGGCGAGTGAAGCAGTACATTCAACCACAGGGACATGAATTCTATAGAAATGAGCTATGATCAAAGGGACTCAGATAGCTAGAGGAAAGGAGACAAGGACACCATTAATGCCTGCAGCTTAAGCAGTCTCTTACCATCATTTATTGGGGTTCCTGTGTATCACTGCACAAAAGTATCACATGTAATCTTATACATGGGGGACTTTGGTGAGCAGCTTGATTGCTAAACACAATGGGACTTTAAATAAATCTCATGCATCCATTCCCTATCACTCTTTGTTACAGGATTTCAAAATGCCCATGAAACACTAAGGTGATAAAAGATAACTCGCTTTTATCAAAAGAGCCAGAGTATTGCCTTGATGGTTATGAGAGAGATGAGTGGAGATATGGAGAAACTGTGTCTGTGCCACTCAGAACCACAACCCTGGGCTTTGGAAATCACCCACAGCTAGATATTTTTCTCAATAAGATCCACTTCCATATGCCTTTTATTGTAATTAGTCACACACTTCTGGTGGTGTTTGTATTGTTCAGTTTGCACTGTGGTGGTATCAGATTAGGAAAACTACATCAGGTAACAAGGTACTTTTTCATAATACCTCTGGAACATTTCCCCAGGGTTTATGAGGTCATGGAAAGCAGTTTTTTTTTTTCCAGTTCTTCAAATATACCAGTCATGTTATCTGAAGAGACAAAGAGCAGGTAAGGTTGGTGGGACCTGTAAGAAAGTTATTGGCCCTTTCTTGTAGTAACTGCCAGGGGTGGGACAAACATACACACTGTAGTCTAAGTGCATCAGCTGTGTCTCAGGAGACACAACTTGATTTATGGCAACAGCAAATCCAGATTACAAAGAGCATAGGAGCCCATATGGTATTTGGCATTTGGCAACAAATGTGATTTATACAGGAACTTATAGGTTTAAACTCAGACTCATGGAATTATTTCAGGGATGTGAAGGGGTTTCAAATTTAGCTCAAAATAGTTTGGTCCAGTATTTTTTGTTTTCTATGAGGAAATTAATCCCAGGGTTCAGTAGATAACGTGTCCTGTGCTGACCCTGAGACCGCCTGGATGCCCTGCTTTCTGCTCACCATGCATTCCAGCACTTCATTTACTCCTCACAATGAGGGCAAACATATTTACTTTTAAATATAATAGATTAGATTTTTAAAGATTTATTTAAGAATATGTTGACACTGTAGTTTCCTCATAATTTCATTTTATCTTCTAGAAACCCTATGGGCCTAGGTACTATAGTCTGTGGTGGGTATGGATTGGAGTTCGGAGGATACCCTGTTGAGATTTCTAGGTCCTTGTGTCTTGGAACAAAGAACTGGACCAGGAACCCACGGATAGTGATAAAAATGGAGACAGTGTATTAAGAAAAATAAAGGCACTCCTGAGAATGGGAGTGGGCCAGGAAGCTAGGGAAGGTTAGAAGCTTTCATAGCCACGCGGCAGGAATGGGAAGTGCTGTATTTACCTAGCATCGCCTTGCTGCTCAGTTGGACATTGCAGTACTATTTTCACACATGCTATTTTGTTGCATGTAGTCCTGGTAAGGAAAGGTTTCCATTTTTCCTCTTCCATTGCTTTCTTTCCAAGTTTAATGTTGATGCTTCTCTCCACACCCTACCCTCTTGCCATACTATCATTACCCCATTTTACAGTGGAGGAAGCTGGGTCATTCAGAAGTAGTGAAGGGATTTGTTCTAAATCCGCATATGTCCCGGGAGCCATGATGTCCTGGCAGGCTCTTCTCAGAGACCACCACCCTGGCCACGACCTGACCCACATATGTTCTGCCGCCGTCTGTCTTTGCTCAGGGCGGCCTCAGGAAGGAGACACAGGCAGCAGATGCTACCTTTGCAGCCCATTATTGCTTTTATCTTGTCTATATCCCCGTCTTTATTCTGCTATCCACAACAGCTTTTTCTTACATATTCTTCAAGCCTGGGGCAGGCCACATACTGCCTTTTGAATCTTTCCACCTCTGGCACTCATTTCCTACTCAGCTGTGGGAGTTCATTCTTGTTTCTTGTTTTATTTATACTTCTGATGATAAAGGTTCTTGGGGCAGACAATGTGATTTATTGTGCAAGCCTGTGAATACTTTTGACGTACACATAAATATTGAAATAACAACAGCACTTATTTTTATTGTAGGGCTTTCGTTAGTAGTCCTTTTTGTTTTGTGTTTCTTTCTGGTATGGAGGATAGAACCTGGGGCCTCACGCATGCTGAGCTCATGCACCTCCACTGAGCGACACCCCAGGCTCTGCAGTTGTTCTCTACAAAGAACAGGTAGTTTGTGGGATTGTGACTGTGAGAGAGGTGATAAGCGGGACCCCCAGCCTTTCTCAAATGCCTGCACGTTCTTTTTTGTTGAGGGCGAGAGAAGTGTATTTTCACTCTCATTTTGTTGGAGTTAGGCAGCGTGGAGAAGGCCGGCTGCAGTAAGAGCATTTCCTCGCTTACTTGAATGCTTTGCTACTGTTGGCTCCACATTTAAGAAAACATACTGTTTTGGAGTGAGGAGTGTAACATGGAGGTTCTTTATACCTGAAAGCATTTATTCAAAGTGCTAGGATTTGATTTATGGAGTGGATATTGGTTGGGGGAATGATAAATCTGCAGTACAGATTCAATTTTGATCCCAGTCATCCAAACCACACAATTTCTTTGCGTCCAGGGTCACTCAGTAAGCGATATTTGTATATGCCTATTTCTGGGATGCTGGCTTGCTTCTAAAAGCAGTTCAGGCATGCCCAGCATAGCTAATGAACGAGGGGCTAGATGAGTTGAAATGAGAGTCCTCCACGGGGCTGAGTAGCTTCTCATGAAAACATCCTGTGGTGCACCTCAGTGCCATGCAGACATGTCTGGGCATCACTGCACACCCAGTGTAGGTCCACTGAAATTTACTTGTGGGATTCTAAGAAGAACATCTTGAGTGAAGGCATGAAGAGATGGACTGAGTTGCAGATGGAGTTGTTCCAATTATTGTGTGCAGTCTGTGAGAGGCTTCTGTTGGCCTCCTGGGCATAGCCTTTCTGCACTCATGGCTGTAAGTAAAACGCAGATTTGTTTAATTACACTGCCAAAAAATGACTCAAAAGATAGCAACTATCAACAGAAGAGAGTTATGCACATCTCCCTCTCCTTGCTGTAGCTCCTGCTCAGCTGGGCTCAAGGAAGCTGTGTGATCCTGTCGTACCAGAGGAGAGTTCACCGAGGGTCACATCTGCCTCCCTTCAGTGAAAGGATGCTCTAGGACAGCAGGAGAGGTTTTCGTGCTCTAGAGCATCTCTAGAGCCTGCACAAAAGGATTTCATCTTGTTCTCCAGAGCGTCTCCAGAGACAGCACAGCACCCACCTCTTTGAGGAGCCCCATCATCATGCTATTGGAGGAATGGCTGCTTGACAGGGGGAATGATGTCATGCTCTAGTGGTTTTGGGGGTGCATGGCAGAGCTGGGGTGAACTGATATGCATGTAGGTGTAAAAGCTGAAGGACTGAGCAGCCTTGGGCTGTTACTTGACCATTAACTGGCCCTTTCAGGTCAGAGAGAAGGTCACTGTATGCGTTGCACATTTGCATTTGGTCTTCTTAGTTTCTATCACATGACCTTGAATTTCTGGCAACCTCTGAATTTCCAGAGCAGGGCTTTCCACCAACCAGTGGAGCCCCTGAGGCCATGTCAAAGACCCCATGGCTAGGCATTTGACATTTGTTTTCGTGCATGATCCAAGCTTCAAGCATGTTTTCCAATGATCACTGATTTCATCTTTTAGTTTAGGGAGAAGACAGGATCCTTTTTGCCAGCTGTTCCCATGTGGCCAGGCTTCATATTTTATTTTGTGTGTGTGTGTTATGAGTGTGTGAATGCATGTGCATATGTGTATGCGTACATGGGCTCATGCAGGCTTGTTATTTTGCCCACTTTCTTCCCCCCAATTTCTTTGGCAAGGCTTCCATTCCTACATCTTAACAGAAGTTCTCATGCAGGTGTGGAGGCCACAGGTTGATGTCACATGGCATATTCAGCTGCTCTCCACATTATTTATTGGGATAGGGTTTCTCATTGAACCCAGAGCTCACAGGATTGCTGCTCTAGCTAGTCAGTGAGCCCCACGGAGCGATATGCCTGTTTGCTCTTCCCAAATGCTGGGATCGCTGGTACTCATTGCCACACTCGGCACTTTTACATGGGTTCTGGGGATTTGAACTCAGGTCTTCATACTTGCACAGCAAGAGCATTACTGACAGTTGTGATCCCAAACCTCAGGTGTCATTTTTGTGCTAACTTCTATCCTGTCCTTGCTTTGTTTACTTTTTTTTCCAGCTTCTTTTCATCCACAGAGAGCATGCCTCAGTGCTCCTTAAAGCTTAGTAGCCAAGCACAGTTTTAACACCAGCAGTGAGAACCAGGCATAGTTACAGATTCATCCTGTGACACATGCTAATGAGACCAGACATGGACACAAGAAGGGGCATACTCATAATGAAGCCATTGCGTCTCATGTCCATCAGAAACTTGAAGCCCTCAGCTGAACCAAAAGTCCTGTGTGATTTTTAATGAGAGAAGATAATTGTTCTGACATTAAAGACAAAATCCCAGAGATTAGTAGACAGTTGAAAGCCAAGAGTACACATGATGGGCTTTCTGGGTTCTACTGGACTAGTGAGGTCAGGGTTAATTGGAAGAAGCACTAAGGGTCTTGTTTTTCCTGACCCTTTCTTGCTCTGTCATGACACTGGGTCTTTGTACATCTATGACCCCTTTCCAGCTGGCAAACTTCTCATCCTCTATGACATGGCTCACTGGTGACACTTCCACATACCCCTAGGTAGAACTAGGTAATCCTCACCCCTACCTTGAGCTTTTATGGTAGCTTTCTGTATTTAATATTTACCAAGATACAGGGCATGATTAGCACATTGCTATGCAGAGGCACAGAGAGGAAACATTTCAGATTTCACTGTTCATATGGTCTTTGCTAAATTATTCAACTTGGCTGTTATGGGGTGAGCAGTCACAGACAATATGTAAATGAACTCTCCTGGCTAGTCTTCAATAACAGCTAATTATGGACACTGAAATTTAGGTTTCATATACTCCTCATGTGTCATGAATTATTCTTTTTCATTTTATTTTTTCTCACATATTGAGAAATATAAAAAAGTGGCCTTTCAAGAGTGGGATACCTTCCAGCAAGATGTTAGCCAGGGAGGCCCCTAATGGCTACCCAAAACATTACAGGTTATTGCCAAGGCTCTTGGTTGCCCACCAGGACTTGATGGTAAGACCCTGTTGCTGAAGACTTCACATGTTTCAGCTTCAGGTCACTGAGACATCAAGCTAAAGCTGAGCTGAAAGCTGGACGCTGGACCTGTGTAGCCTTTCTGGGGAGAAAAGTCATCAACAGTGGTAATCAGGAGTGGACCCTGTAAGCCTTATGGACGGCCAGACAGGCCAAAGTGTACCAAACTGGTACACTGGTGGTTGGTTTGTTATGGAGGAAACCGACTGCTCTGTGATTGGATTTGAGGTCCACTCCACAGCGGGGAATTCCTGCCTGGTATTAAAAATTTAATCAAAAGCCTATGACTAGAGAGTTCGTAAGCCCTAGAGGGGTAACTACTACTGTTGTCTGGCTAAATGGATATTTTATTCCCACCAAATTGTCCTCTAAATACTTATATTTATGCCCATATACTAATGTTATTCTCACTTTTGGTTAGAGAGGCTTCTCTTTTCAGATGGTGGTGTCCACTGAGGTGACTCAAAACTCACCAAGGTGCTGACAAGTGACTGTGGAATGTTTAGCACCAAACAAGACACTTTTATCACACCCTCCAAGGTTCTGGGACCATTGTGGAAGAGGTGACAGAAAGAAAGAGGCAAAGGAAGGGGAGGATGGCTAACAATACTGTCTTCCAGACTCAAAATGGCCATGGTATTGATGACCTCATAGTGGCTGATGCTATCTACATAAGACCTGAATAATAGTAAGAAAAAATTAATGATGTAAAATTATAAAATAGAAGTGAGATTAGTTGGAAAGAACAAGAGATTCAGAGGAGAGGTATCGGGGAGGGCAGAAAGGGAGGGTGCTAAGAGGGGATTATAATCATGGCATATTATTTATATTTATAGGAGTTATTTATAGTAAGTTAAAAAAGTGGCCACTGCATTTATGACCTCACAGTGGTTCTTGTTGCCTAAGATCTGCATAATATTGGGCCCATCAATATGTTGGCATGGATAATGGAGGAAGGCAAAAATAAATGACATCACATAGAAGAGGGATTAGTTGTGAAGAAGGATGGGTTCAATGGAGAAGGGATGGAGGAGGGGGCGAAAGAAAGTAATGGGAGAGTAAGATGAAAATACATTATATAAATGTATGAAAATTGTCAATAAAATCATTCTCAGTCACAAACATAGGCACAGATTTGGCTGATGGGCTTTACCTGCCTACCCTTGACATAAGAGCATTTATTCGCCTGCTTGCTTAAATATTCGATTTGACCATGAGCAAGAGTTGCTAAGGGAGTAGGGTCCCCACCATGCCTGCCCAGGGGAGAGTCTAGCTCATGGCATTGATGAGAACTCAGCCAGTGCTAGTTACATGAATGCTTGTGTGGGAGTATGGAGTAATAATGTTTCCCAGTATTTGTTGAGTTCTTATTGTGACATTGGGCATTGTGATGAGCATGTTCTATGCACTTTATCATTTAATTCTTATTTAATTTTGTTATCTAGGGACATTGAAAGCAACATTATCCTTCCACTCTGTGCTCAGCACTGTGTAGTTTCATGTAACCTCTCCACAAATCTACAATGAGTAGGTCCTGTTAATATCTTTTACAGCTCAGGGAAATGACACTTGGGGAGATTATTTGTTTAATGGTTCCCAGGAGGGGAGGGAGTGGGGTTACAGGGAACTCAACCATTATCCTCTAGGGGCCTGACTTTAACTTCTCCGCTCTTGGGACCCAGGGCCTGGATGCCCTCCTCATGAACTTGAACATGAGAAATGTTCTGAAACTGTGATGGTGCTGACATTGGCAATGGAGATTAGTTTTCACTCTCTTTCCAGCCATTGGGCTCTGCTTATTAATTAGCACAAGAGCTGGGGAGATGGTAAAGTGTTTGAGGACCAGAGTTTGACTTTCTCCAGAACCTATGTAAAAAGCTGGGTGGGGTAGCATAGGTCCCAGAGCTGGGGAAGCAGAGACAGGCGGATTCCTGAGACTCACTGGCCAGTCATTTTAGTCTAATTGGCAAGCTCCAGGCCAATGAGAAACCCCATCTCAGAAAAGGTAGATGGGGGCTGAAGAGATGGTTCAGCCTTTAAGGTACTTGCCTGCAATGCCTAGTGACCCAGGCTCAATTCCCCCCAGTACCCATGTAGAGTCAAATGCATAAAGTGGTGCATGTATCTGGAATGCCTTTGCAGTGGCTAGAGGTCCTGGCAAACCTATTCTCTTTCTCTCTCCATCTCTCTCAATCTCTCTCCTTGCAAATAAATAAATATTTTAGAAAAGGTATATAATACTTGTGGAACCACACATGAGGTTATCCTTTGGCCTACACACATACACACACACAACACACACACAGACACACACACACACACAGACACACACACACACACACACGTACATTCAACATGTCACTTCAACTTTCTGGGTAAGGTTTGGCATCTCACTTAATATTACATTTTTACTTATATTTATTGATAGTTTTTATACATGTATATGATGTAATTTATTTTTTGAAAACTTTACTGACAACCTCCATACATACGGACAATATACCATAATCACAATTTCCTCCCACCACTCTCCCTTTTCCCCCTTCCCTATGCCCCTCATCTGAATCTCTTCTTTCCAACTAGTCTCTCTTCTATTTTATATTTTTACATCATCAATTTTTTCTTCCTATTATTCAGGTCTTGTGTAGGTAGCATGAGCCACTGTGAGGTCATGAATACCACAGTCACTTTGTAACTGGAAGACAGTATTACAAAGCAGTCCTCCCCTTCCTTTGGCTATTGTGTCCTTTCTGCCACCTCTTCTACCTTGTCTCTAAACTTTGGAGGGTATGATAGAGATGTCTCACTTACTGCTGAACACTCCACTCTCATGTCTTCTCAGCATTTGTTGAGTTTTGAGTCTCCTCAGTGGTCCCTGCCATCTGAAAAGAGAAGCTTCTTTAACCAAAAATGAGAGGAGCATTAATAAGTATGGGCATAAACATAAGTATATAGAGGACAGTTTGGTGGGCATAATATATCCATTTAGCTAGACAACAGTAGTAATTTCCCCCTTAGGGCTTATGACTTCCCTAGCCATAGGCCACAGGTTTTTGATGAGGTCTTCTTCAGTACTAGGCAGAAATTCCCTCCTGTGGAGTTGGCCTCTAATCCAATCAGAGAGTAGTTGGTTTTCCCCATAACAGGCATGTTAACCATTGCACCAGTTGGCACATTTTCTTGTCTGGCCATCTACAAACTCGCAGGGGCAACTGCTGGTTAACACCACTGATGCCTCCCCCACCCCCCATAGGCTGCATGCTGCATAGCTCTTCCCAGCATCCTGACAGCTAGTCAACAGGGAGGAGGTTTCCAGCTCAGCTCCAGCTTGATTTCTCAGTGACCTGCAGCCCAAGCATGTGGAGTCTTCAGCAATAGGGTCTTAAACTGCTTAGTTCTAGTGATCACCCAAGTACCTTGACAATAATCTGTGATGTTTTGGGGCATCAGGGGTCTCCCTGGGTAAGAACTCACTGGAAAGTATCCCACTCCTGGCACTGGAAGTTTCTTAACAATGGTGGCTTCTAGGCGTCTTGCTTAACCTTTCTGAGTCCAAGCCAGCCAATAAAAGTGCAAAGAGGTTGGATTACATGCTGTCAGAGACCTCCTCTTGTGATAAGTTTCTGTAATTTTGTTCTTTGATTTTTTTTCCTGGTTATTTATTGCTATTGCCTTTCTTAGCTCTTCTAGTCCTTGACTACAGAATCCTCAGGCCTCACAGGGGTGCTTGAACTTGGAGGGGAGCAATTCTGGAGCCATGGAAGGAAAGTGTTCATCTCACATCATGTGAAGTTTTATGTCCTCAAATGTCTGCTTTAAAGAAATTTGCCTTTTGGGTATTTTTTTTTTTTTTGATGCAATGCTACCTTTTCCCAGAAAACAAGCCAACACTATTATCTACAATGAAAGGACAGTAGTGACAATGTCTTCTATTTCCATAGCACCATTTAAAAGTAACTTTGAAGGCATTATCTAAGTCATCCAGTCATCCTTCCAGTATTCCTGTGAGACAGGGAAGAGCTTTTTATTTTTATTAGAAGATCCTTTTATATAGCTGCAGAATGAGCCTTTCTTTGTTATAAACCAAAGGCAGTCAGTGGCCCGGAGAGATTTTAATAGCAGGCCACCAAGTGAGTGTGCACTTCTTAGACTGATGGTCACAGTCCTTCAAAGAAAGAAAAACAAAATCTAAAGTTGTTCCAGAACTTTTAGAAATGTAAAGATATATTTCCCAATGAGCATAAATGTGGCCTTTGATATTTAAAGATCCAATCCTTGTTTGGCTGGTATATATATATATATATTTCAACCAGTTGAATTAGATGGGATGAAAAGATCCATCTCAATCTTAATAAATATTTGCAAAGGAGTGGAGGGATGGTGGAGATAGCCTTCAGAGCAGCAGGTGGGAAGGCGGAGATGGGGAAATTCCATGCCACGTGACTGTAGCACCAGGCCCATGTTGGCTGTGGGCGAGATTGCTGGTTTCTATAAGATTTGTTTAATAGGCAAAGTAGGATATATGTTTTCAAGGAGCATCTCCATTTCCCTGCAGATATTAAAGTGTCCCAGAATGACAGATTCATATAAATAAAATCAGATATTTTTTTCAGAATTCCCTGTAAACAAACATTTTAGTTATCTTTTCTGCATACAACTTTTTGTGGTAGAAAATACAATTCCTCCAAGATAGCTTTGCAGTAAAAGCTGTGGCTTTTTAGACTTTTGGAGGCAGTTATTATCACAAATATATCCTGGTAGTCAGGACAGGTTATTAGTAACATGATAAAAGAAACAGAATGTGTTTGGGGGTCCCACCTACTCTCTTTGGTACCCATATCCCCCATATCACCCCATATTCATGTATTGGAAACTATGTGCGTGCGTGTGTGTGTGTGTGTGTGTGTGTGTGCACGTGCTGCATGTGCATTTGGTTCTTGTGGAGGTCAGAGGACAACCTCAGATGTCTCTCAGGCATTATTCACCTTTTTTTTGACATAGGGAACCTCATTGGCCGGGCATTCACCAATTAGATCAGCCTGTCTCTGTCTCCTCCATGCTAGGTCTACAGGCATGACACCATGCCCAGCTTTTTCACATGACTTCTGGGGATTGATCTCAGTCCTTCAAGCCTGCACAACAAGCAGTTTACCAGCTGAGCCATCTTCCCGGCCCCTCATGTAGTGGGAACTCGGTATTTCAAATCAACAGTGACAGGAGTTGCCTAATCTCCAGAGTGTCTCCTTCACAAGGTCTCTGCCTTTGTTAATGGACTACTGCTGCCCTGGAAAGGGCCTTTCAGAGTAGGAATGCTTCCTCTTGACCTCCCCCCTCTGCTTTATAAGGGTGCAGCAAAGAAACTCACACCAGGTGTTTGTGCCTTGATCTTATACTTCACAGCCTCAAGGCCCATGAAAAATAAAGTTTTGTCTTTATAAATTTCCCAGTTTTAGGTTTTTTTCTTCTACCAACAGAAAATAGACCAAGATACCAGTTCTCCCCTAGTGTTCCCAAGCTTCAGAAAACCTCCAGCCTGCTCTGTCTTTTCTCTCATTGCCTCCACATTTTCTTCATTAGATTCTAAACACTTTTCTCTGTGGAAAACAAGCTGATAGCTCAATTCTGGTTATGCTAATGCTAGGCATTTGGATTTTATGAGTGAAGGAAACTGAAAATTTTGGATTATCATTTTTTCTATTCATCATCTATTACCATAATTTTATGAAATAAAATACAATTTATTACCTACAAACTAGGGCTGATATAATATTACAGTGGAAGGTACTTGTGGTGGTTGGAATGTGAAATGTCACCCATTGCCTCATGTGTTTGTGATTATGCCTCATACTTGATCCCAGCTAATGAAAAGTTGGGAGATGGAGACTTGCTGGAGGAAGTATGTCACTTGGGGCTGGTCTTTGAGTGCTATAGCATAAGCACCCCCCATCCCTGCCATAGCCAGTTTACTCTTTTTTTAATATTTAAAAAATTATTTTTATTTGAGAGCAACAGATAGACGGAGAGAGATAGAAGCAGAGGAGAGAGAGAGAATGGGTGCACCAGGGCCTCCAGCCACTCCAAATAAACTCCAGATGGGCTGGAGAGATGGCTTAGTGGTTAAGTGCTTGCCTATGAAGCCTAAGGACCCCGGTTCAAGGCTCGATTCTCCAGGACCCACGTTAGCCAGATGCACAAGGGGGTGCAGGCATCTGGAGTTCGTTTGCAGTGGCTGGAAGCCCTGGCAGGCCCATTCTCTCTCTCTCTCTCTCTCTCTCTCTCTCTCTCTCTCTCTCTCTGTGTGTCTCTCTCTGCCTCTTTCTGTCCTGTCATTCTCAAATACATAAATAAAAAAATGAAAAAAAAAAACCTCCAGATGCATGCACCACCTTGTGCATCTGGCTTATGTGGGTCCTGGGAAATCAAACCCTGAACCAGGGTCCTTAGGCTTCACAGGCAAGTGCTTAACCGTTAAGCCATCTCTCTTGCCCGAACCAGCTTACTCTTGCTGCTACCTTCCAGCTGATGTGACAAGATGTGATGCCCAGCCTCTGCTCTGCCATGCCATGATGAAACTTCCCCTTAAGGCTATAAGCTTTTGCTATCATCAGCTGCTTTTGGTCACTGTTTTGTGCCAGCAATGGGAAGATAATTGCAATAGTCGTTTAGTTCAATAGAGAATTAATGAAATATTTTTAAATTTATCATTTTATTTAATATACATAACAGCCATTAACATTTGGTGAATATTTCTACTGGTAACAATTGTTGCATATTCTATGTAATATTTTTACATAACTATTAACATTTAGTACATACTTTATTGAATACTGCACATAAAACTTTTCAATATTATTATTATTATTATTTTTTTATACCATTTTTTTTCTTTATTAGTTAGTTTTGTATTCAGCAAATACGGTCAGTTTGGTACCATTATTAGGCTCATCCGTGACCTACCCCCTCCCCTTGGCCCCTCCTTGTTGAGGTATATGGGTCATGCATTGTGGAGTTAGCCCACAGTGATGTGTAAGATAAATGTCTCTGCATATCATGACCCAACATGTGGCTCTGACATTCTTTCCGCCATATACTTTTAAAAATAGGATATGTTTTAAAGAACTAAATACAATAAAATTATAATATTCAGCTTTATAAATTTATATGTAAAATTATCAATGGAATACTCTGTAGCAAGAGGTTGAAAGTTTCTGACATGATCTGGAAGTTTTTTTTTTTTAGCACAGTCACCACCAAACATCACATTTCCTATGGAGTAAGTGGACAAAAATATGTTACATTTTTCAAACCCTTTTACTCCATTTGAAGTGTTTTAGGTGAACTAAGAAGCTTAGCAACAATGACTCACAAGGTGTCCATTGCTTTTCTGTACTTTCTCTTTGGAGGGCTGGTGAGTAAATGGTGAATTCAACTGTGAGCAGGTGTCTGGTCAGAAAACTTCTGAAGAGATACCACAGAGCAGGCACCACACAGCATCTTCTAACACATGGCCTGTGAACCCAAGTGCCTGTCCATTCAACCTGGGGCCACAGAAATGCACCAAAGAAGGTGGCCAAGATTTGCAAGATTTTGTGCAGCCACCGACCATGTGCCATTCAGGCTTTGGGAACTGTTTCTATTCAAGACCTCCCTAACCTTCCAGTGATTTCCATTTGAAGAGTTTGTTCACCAAATAAATATTCAGTGCCTGAATTTTAGCATGCTTAAGGCTCTTTAGAGCATCATATGAGAGGGAGCTGGGGAGATGGCTCAGCAGTTAAAGGTACTTGCTTGCAAAGCCTGACAGCCTGGATTCAAATCTCTAGGACACACATAAGGTCCAATGCTCAAAGTAGTGCATGCATCTGGAGTGGGTATGCAGTAGCAAGAGGTCCTGGCACATGTGCATGTGCATGTGTGCTCTCTCTCTCTCTTTCCTTGAAAACAAATAAAATATTTATTTATTTATTTTAAAAAAGAGAATCCTATTAGAGCCCAAGATACTCCCCCTAGGCATGTGTCATAGACTGTGTGGAAATTATTGTAGAGTTGTATGTACTGATTCACAATACCTTACTCTAATGGTTGAAAAAAAAGGTGAAGATTTTACGGATTATGGGATAACTATTAGGGACATGAAAACTTCCCTACACCTTCACATTTTGGTGCTGTGTTGCAGGGTCAGCCCAGGGGTCTTGCACATGCTCAGCATGTGTGTGTTCTGCCACTCCTGTGATTAAAAAAAATTATTGACAACTTCTATACTTACAGACAATAAACCATGTTAATTCCCTCCCCTCCCACACTTCCCCTTCACAACTCTACTCTCCATCATATTCCCTCCCCCTCTCCATTAGTCTCTCTTTATCCTATTATGAGGGTCTTGTGTAGGTATTGCTAGGCACTGTGAGGTCATGGATATCAAGGCCAATTTCTATCTGGACAGTTGCATTGTAAGGAGTGGTACCCTTCCTTTGGCTCTTAGATTCTGCCACCTCTTCCGCAATAGACCCTGATCCTTGGAGGGTGTGATAGAGATGTTTCAATGCTAGACACTCCTCCATCACTTCTTCTCAGAACTATGTTGCCTTTTGGGTCATCCCAGTGGTCAAGGCCATCTGAAAAGAGAAGCTTCTCTAACCAAAAGTGAGAGTAGCATTAATATGTGAATATGAACATTAAGTGTAGTGCGTACAGGGCAGTTGGGTGAGAATAATATATGCATTTAGCCAGACAAGTGCAGGCTTTATACCCATAAGGCTCATGACCACCCCTGCCATAGGATTTTGATTAGGTTTTCAGTACCAGGCATGTATTCCCTCCCATAGAGCAGGCCTTCAGTCCAAATAGAGAGCAGTTGGTTTCCCTCAGAGCAGATATGCCACTATTTCACCTGTTCAGTCATTTGGCCTGTCTGGCCAAACTTGAGGTTTCCAGTGTCCACTGTTTTCACCACTGATGACTCCTGTCTCCCATAGGGCTGCATGCCGTGCAGCTTTTTCCAGCTTTCGGTTGGCTGGTCTATAGAGAGAAGGTTTTCAGCACAGCACCAGCTTGATTTCTCAGTGACCTTGCCACCCAGCCATGTGAAGTCTTCAGCAATAGGGTCTTACTATCTGTTACTTATGGGAAACCAAGGGCCTTGGCAATAGCCTGTAATGTTTTGGAGGCAACAGGGTCCTCCTTGGCCAACAACTCACTGGAAGGTATCCCATCCCCAGCACTGAAAATTTTCTAGTAGCAATCTATGGCTTCTGGATATGTCATTATCCAAAACAAGCAGGCTTTCATATGTCTTATTCAGAATATCTTGAATGTTGATTTACCTCCCCCAATCCTTCTCTTACTCAATCTCTTCCCCTGACTTTGCTTAAGCCAATCCACTCCCTGTAATCTGTTCTTCTACTTGCATATATACAATACCATCCCCTAAAGTCCTTCCCTGTCTTCCCTCCCTTACAGCCTTTTTCTAGCTTACTGGCCTCTGCTACTGATTTTTGGTTCCAGCTCACACACAAGACTAAACATTTGTAGCTAGGATCCACATCTAAGAGAGAACATGCGACGTCCCTCCTGTGATTTTATAAGCTCTCAGGAGATGACATGTGGTCTTACTCGCATTGACTCAGAGTCTTAGGTCTTTTACACAGTGTACCCTTCCTTCCTGCACAACCGTACACAGACAGGATAGGTACAATTACTTTACATTCAAACTGAATTATTGTTCTAGAGTCATTACAAAAGAGAATTGATTTTGGAAACAACAATAAAAAAAAAAACCAGAAAAAAAAAAAACGCCATCTCAGTCACAAAATCCAGATCAAAACTCTATGCATCTTCATGTCAGTGACTTATCTTCTAAAAGTTTGGAAGAAAATAGACATGAAAGATGTAGAAAATGTGTTAAAACCTTAACAACTCATTAATCTTGATGAAAGATAGATGGGTGTTCCTTATCAACTTCTTTAAACTTTTCTGCAAGGAGTGTGGATATTAAAGAACTTTTAAAAAATTTTATTTATATAATATATAATATAACAGGTTATACTCTTCCATCCCCTTGTCCCGGCCCCCACTACCCTGAGCGCTCTCCCCTATGATATCATGGTATCCACTGTGGGGCATGAAGGCCTCAGTTCATCCCTGTGGGAAAGTTGGGGGACCATATCTTAGGATATTCCTACCCACTCTGTGGCTCTTACAATCTTTTCATCCCTTCTTCCACAATGTTCCCTGAACCATGGCTGGTCTGTTGGCAGTCAGATTTAAAGTAGAGCTCTTTATAGTCTCTGGATTTTTGCATTAACCACCAAGACTGACATCATCATCTAGAGCTGGTTGTCAGGCTACTAGTAAGAGTCATGTTCATGTTACTGCTTCCCTGCAATTTCTCCTGGGCCCCGGCAGGTGTGGTAAAGGTGGCACATCTCATGATGGGCAATTGGTTATTTTCTTGTCTTACTGATGGATCTTGACTCTCCTCCATTTTCTCTGCCATCTGCCCCCAGTAAGTGTGCTTTCCAGATATGTATCTCTCCCAGCAAGCAGTCTTCCCTGAACTCAAAGAACACTTTTACAAAGTTCACTCATAAGCTAAGAATGTCATCTGAAAGGTGATATGAAGGTGCAATTTTATTATGTAATACCAGCTTCCATTGTTAACAAACCCAAAAATCCAATGGTTTCACATGATAAATATTTGTTTCCCACTCTTACCATAATCAGTACAGATCAGATCTCCAAAATGACTCTTATTTACACAGCAGGTGTGTAGACAATTGTCAAGTGTTTTTATGTCCAAAACTGAAGATGATATCCATCAATTCTCACCACATCTCACTGTCATGCAGCCATTCAAATAGCCCCAATCACACTGCATGTAACTCTGGAAAATATAGTCTTTCTATATCCAGAACATAGAGATGGTTTGCAATTGCACAGCAAGGGAAAGACAGTAGAACAGGTGAACATGTGGTGAGTTTTGGACACAAGAAATGCTGTCACTTCAATTGCTCCCCTCATCCATGACTAGCTAAGACTCCCTTCAATAAACACTACCAACAAGGATCTAATAGCAACTGTCTAGGCTCCTAAGTGCACAGTGATTCCCAGACCTTGTTTTCTTAAAAAGACCATACCCTGCCAGCCACTCTCTCTTGCTGGAACTCACATGCCTTCTCATCTACTTGCTCTGATCTGGCAGATTCCCTGTTTCAAGAAGCCATGGAGGGCCAGGGTGTTAGTTTTCTCATTGCTGTGTTAAAATACATGCCAAGGGTAACTGAGAAGAGCTTCTTTTGGGTCACAATTTGAAGGCACAGTCCACCATGGTGGCAGGAACATGAAGCATCTGGTCACATTATGTCTGTAGTCAGGTGGGAGAGAGAAAGAGGAAGATAAGTGATAGGACCCAGGTTGGGTTTTCCTTTTTATTAAGTCCAGGACCCCAATCCACGGAATGGTGCTCCCCACACCCAGGATGTGTCTTCCCAGCTCAAATGTCCCTAGAAATACCCTCATAGACATTCCCGGAGGCTTGTTTCCTAGGAGGTTCTACATTCAGTCAAGTTGACAATGAGGTTTGGTCATCACATCCAGGAGTCCAGGAACAAAGTGACACAATACTTTGTGGAGAACTGAAGCCATTGGCAGGTAGTAGAACCAGTTTGGAAGTAGGTCATCCCTGGTTGAGCCTTCAAAGAGGACCATAGGCCCTGCCAACACTTTGAAGGTCATCCCTGGTTGAGCCTTCAAAGAGGAGCATAGGCCCTGCCAACACTTTGAAGGTGTTGGGTATGGTGGCACACTCCTTTAATCCCAGCACTAGGAGGGCAGTGGAAGGAGGATCGCTGTGAGTTTGAGGCCACCCTGAGACTACATAGTGAATGCCAGATCAGCCTGGGCTAGAGCAGGACCCTACCTTGAAAAACTAACAGCAACAACAAACTTTGAAGGCAGCTTGTGAGTTGCAAGTCCTGGACCTAGCTCAGCCATGTGTAGATCCTGACTCACAGAAACCATAAATGGGTCATTAAACCACCAAATTGTGGGACATTTTTTTTTTTTTTTTTGTAGCAAAAGATAGCCAACACAGGGGTAATGCTGATGGATGCAGAATGATTCCTGTCTTTAAGAAGCACAGGGTTCTGCAGTGATTGCTGAGGGATCGATGGGAAAGTCTTCTGGGCTAGGGAGGAGAGAGTGTCGTTTATCCTAACAGGCACTGTTCATGAAAATCACAGTGGTTCTGATTAGGATCTGACTATACAGCAAGGTAGGAAGAGAACATTTCGGCACATGCTCAGCATATGGGGGTATGAAAAAGTCTGGCATGTGTTCGTACCATTGCCCTTCTCCTTGTGCCCCCTCCACTGAGGATCCTCCTCAGTGGGATTGCTGGTATGCACCATGGGGTTGTGGGTTATGAGTTGTGGGAGCAGCAGTCAGTCATTGTGGGGAGTCAATGCCTCTAAAAGTTATAAAAAATAACAGAATTGGGTCATGATGTGCAGAGACATTTCTCCTACCCATAACTGTGGGCTAACTCCACAATGCATGACCCATATACCTCAACAAGGAGGGGCCAAGGGGAGGGGGTAGGACATGGATGAGCCTAACAATGGTACCAACTTGACTGTATTCACTGAGTACAAAACTAATTAATATAAAAAAAAACAGTATTAGACACTTCACAGGTTAGTAATTATATTGCATCAAAAAGCCTTATGTTGGACTGGAGAGATGGCTTAGCTGCTAAGGCACTTGCCTGTGAAGCCTAAGGACCCATGTTTGACTCTTCAGATCCCACATTAGCCAGATGCACAAAAGTGAGGCAAGTGCAAGGTCGTACATGCCCACTAAGTGGTGCAAGCATCTGGATTTGATTGCAGTGGCTGAGGCCCTGTCATGCCAATTTTCTTTCTCTATCTCTCTCTGTAAAAAAAGAAAAGTCCCATGTTAACTGGTTGGAAAGAAGAAAGGGTCCAATGAAAGAGAGGTGAAGAAGGGAGAGGCAAAAGAAGGTAATGGAAGGGGATTATGGATATATATTAAAATTATCAACAGATGTTAAATGCTGGAGAGATGGCTTAGTGGTTAAGGCGTTTGCCTGCAAAGCCAAAGGATCCTGGTTGGACTCTCCAGGACCCACATAAACCAGATGCACAAGGGGGCGCACACATCTGGAGTTTGTTTGCACTGGCTGGAGACTCTGGCACACCCATTCTCTCTCTCTCTGCCTCTTTCTCTCTCTCAAGTAAACTAATAAAACATATTAAAAAAAACTAAAAGGTAAACAAAATGAAAACTCACACTTCTCAGCTAACAGGAGGTATTGCTAACAAGGGTGACTCAGTCCAAAGAAAGTCCTGTAAAAATGGGTACTAGTGACTTGTAGTTAAATGTGAACATTAAGATTGTGCCCATTTTGTTGGAAAAAATGAGGCTTTTAAATTTCATTGACAATTTTCATACATAACATACTGCAATCTGCTCATAATCCTGTCCCATTAGCATCTTTTGTCCCTTCCTCATCCCCTTTTCTTTTTTTCCAATTTTTAAATTGTTATTATTAACAACATATTTTGTATGGATACATCGTGTGCTGGTTCCTTCTTTTCCCTCACCCTGCCCCCATTCCATGAGGGACCCTCCTCTGTAGAGTTTCAGGTATTCCCCATGGGATTGTGGGTTATGTGTTTTGTGAACAGCAGGCAGTTTTGTGGGGGGCAAAGATGGCTCTGGGCATGGTGTCTCAACCTGTGGCTCTTACAGTCTTTCCATCCCCTCTTCAACAAAATTCCCTGAGCTGTGGTTGGTGTATGTTAAGTCTACTTCAGTGATGAGCTCTTAGGAGCCTCTGGATATCTGCTTTGGTAAGTGGTAAGTGTTGAGGATCCTCAGGGTCTGTCTGCTTCACTCTGGCACTTACTGTCAGGTTCACTATAGAAGCAGCACTCTTGCTTATCACCATCATCCTCTGTGGTTTCAGCTGTGGCTTGGCTGAGGTGTGAGGGGTGGTTTATCTCCTTGGGTTTCACTACCTTCTGAAAAAGAAACACAGATTCTCCAACAGAGAGTGAAGTCACCATAGGTTGAATGGGATAAGCATTATTAATTTAGGGAGAATTTGAGGTATGTAGCCCTTCTTTTAGCTAAAGATTAGTAAGAACTTGACACTAAAGAGCATAATCTTTGTCTCCATAGGATTCTGACCTGGTTCCCAATTCCAAATATGGGTTCCTTTACACTGAGTGGATCTCTTAGCCAATCAGAAAACTATTGGTTACCCATCAAGGCCGTGTGCCACTATGGCACTGGCATGTACATCCTGCCAGGGTAGCTTAGACCTCTGGTTGTTTAGACTGTTGTTGGCCACTTTCCCCCCGTAGCTCATGTAGTGCTTTCTAGCACTAGACAAGCTAACTGTCTGGGGACTGGCTCTCTTCTAGATTCCAGCCAGGTCTCTCTATGCTCTGTGTAGGCAGCATATGGTATCTTCAGCAATAGGGGCTTACCTTTTGTCTCAGGTGGGTAATCAAGAGGTTTGACAGAAGCCTGTCTTGTTTTGGGGACCTTGTAGGTCTCTGCAATCAACAGCTAATTGTGGGTAGCAACCGATTTCTGGTACTGGGAGTTACAGGCCAAAGACAATTTTTTTTTTTTAAAGTACAGTTCAGTTTGGATTTAGTTTTGTATTTGTTTTCCCTCACCCTCCCTTCCTCTCACCCAAACCCTTCCTTCCCTATTGTCTGTGCCTTGAGTTGCCTATCAGATATGTCAGCAACTCAAGCGGGTCCAGGTTTAGGAACCACAGATAAGAGGCACCATGTAGTATTGGTCTTTTTGTGATTGTGTGAGTTCACTGAGTTTGATCTGTTCCAAGTCTGTCCATTTTTCTACAAGTTTCATTTTATCATTTTTTTCTTTTTGTTTAGTCTTTTGAGATAGGGTCTCACTCTAGCTCAGGCTGACCTGGAATTCACTATGTGGTGTCAGGGTGGCCTCAAACTCACTCCAATCCTCCTACCTCCACTTCCCTACTGCTGGGATTAAAGGTGTGTGCCACCACACCTGGCCACCACATCATTTTGTCTTACTGCTGAGTAGAATTCCGTTGTGTAAATGTACCACAACTTCCTTATCCATTCATCCAATGATGGGCATCTGGGTTGATTCCAGTTCTTAGCTATTATGAATTAACAGCTATAAACATGGTTGAGCAAATGTCTCTGTAGTGAAGCACGGAGCATTTAGGATAAATGCCCACCAAGGGAATAACTGGGTCTATTGGGAGCTTTATATTCATCTTTTTGAGGAATCTCCATATTGCTCTCCATAGTAGTTGTACAAGGTTACATTTCCACGAATGGTGAATGAGGGATCCTCTTTCCTCACATCCTCGTCAACATTTGTTGTCTTTTGATTTTTTTAATGATTGCCATCCTTGCTGGAGTGAAGTGGAATCTCATGGTTGTTTTAATTTGCATTTCCCTAATGGTTAGGGATGTTGAACATTTCCTTAAGCGTGTGTTAGCCATTTGTATTTCTTCCTCTGAGAACTTCCTATGCAGTTTTCTACCCCATTCTTGGAGTGGGTTGTTTGATATTTTTTTTATTGTTTAGGTTTTTTTTTTTTTTGAGTTCTTTGTAGATTCTGGATATTAGGCCTCTGTCAGTAGTATAGCTGGCGAAAATTTTCTCCCATTCTGTGTGAAATCTATGGGCTCTGAATATGGTATGCGTAAAGCTTTTTAGCTTCATGAGATCCCATTGATTGAGTGATTTAATTTAATTTAATTTCCTGGGCTACTGGGGTTTTGTTTCGGAAGTTTTCCCCCATTACTACATTGTGGACAGTTTCTCTTATATTTTTTCTTCCAGTAGAAGAAGAGTTTCAGGTTGTTAATCCATTTGGACTTGATTATTTATTTATTTATTTGACAGAGAAAGAGGGAGAGAGAGTGAGAAAATGGGCACACCAGGGCCTCCAGCCACGACAAATGAACTCCAGATGCATGTGCCCCCTTGTGCATCTGGCTTATGTGGGTCCTGGGGAATCGAACATGGGTCCTTTGGCTTTGTAGGCAAGTGCCTTAACCATTAAACAATCCCTCCAGCCCCTGGACTTGATTTTTGTGAATGGTGAGGTGATTGGGTCTAGTTTCATTTTTCTACATATGATTACCCAATTTGTCTAGTATCATTTGTTGAAGATGCTGTTTTTTCTCCAGTCTGTGTTATTGGCATCTTTGTCAAAGAGCAAGTAGCTGTAATTACTTGACCTAAGATCCAGGTCTTCAATTCTGTTCCATTGGTCTATATTTCTCTTTTTATGCCAGTATCATGCTGTTTTTATTACTATGGCTTTGTAATATAGCTTTAGATTGGGTATGGTGATACCTCCAGAGGTGTTTCTTTTGCTGAGGATATGTTTGAATATCTGAGGCCTGCTGCCATTCCATATGAATTTTGAGATCCATTTTTTTCTATCTCTGTGGAGAATGATGCTGGATTTTTTTTATAGGTATTGATTGCATTAAATCTGTATATTGGTTTTGGTAGAATTGCCATTTTCACAATATTAATGTTACCTATCCAGGAGCATGGGAGGTCTTTCCATCTTCTCAAGTCCTCCTCGATTTCGTTCTTGAATTGTTTCTTAATGTTTTCATTTTAAAGGTCTTTCGCATCCTTAGTTAGTGTTATTCCAAGGTACTTAGTTTTTCTTTTGTTGCTATTGAAAATGGGACATCCTTTCTTTATATTTGTCCTTTACATATAGAAAGGCTACTGAGTTTTGTGTGTTGATTTTGCATCCTGCCACATTACTGAAGGAATTAATCACTTTTCAAAGTTTTGAGATGGAGACTTTTGAGTCACTTATGTATAGGGCTAACTTGACTTCTTCCTTTCCAACTTGTATCCCTTTTATCTGTTTTCTCCTATCTTATTGCTTGGGCTAGTACTTCTCGTACTATGTGGATGAGCAGTGGTGAGAGTGGGCACTCCTGTCTTGTTCCCAATCTCAATGGGAACTGTCTGAGTCATTTCCCATTAAGTATTATTTGGGGTTTTAGGTGCTTTATATATATCCTTTATTGTGTTGAGATACAAGCCCTCCATGCCTATTCTCTCCGGTGTTTTGATCATGAAGTGGTGTTGTACTTTGTCAAAGGCCTTCTCTGCATCAATTGAGACGATCATGTGATTAAGTTTATTTATGTGGTGTATTATGTTGACCAATTTCTGTTTGTTGAACCATACTTGTATCCCTGAATGAAGCCTATTTGATCAAGGTGGATAATGTTTTTGTTATGTTGTTGAATTTGGTTTGTAAGCATTTTGTTCAGTATCTTTGCATTTAAATTCATCAGGTATATAGGACTATAGTTTTCTTTTCTTGCTGTATTTCTGTCTGGTTTTGGTATTAAAGTGATGCTATCTTCATAAAAGGAGTTGGAGATCATTCCCTGCTCTCTAATTATGTGAAACAGTTTTTGAAAAATTGGTTTCAGTTCATTAATGAAGGTTTGATAGAATTGGCTGAGGAGCCATGTGGTCCTGGACTTTTTTTTGGGGGGAGGTTTTTGATTACCTTTTCAATCTCCATGGATGTCATAGGTTTGTTTGGGAGATTAATCTGCTCTAAGTTTAGTTTTGGTAGGTGGTATGTGGCTAAGAATTCATCCATTTCTTCCAGATTATCCAATTTTGTGGAGTAGAGGTTTTGGAAGTATGTCCTGATGATTCTTCCAATTTCATTGATGTTTGTTGTGACCTATCCTTTCTCATTTCTGATTTTGTTAATTTGAGAATTCTCTCTCTCTCTCTTTTTTGCTTGATCAAATTGGCTAGGGGTTTATCAATCTTGTTTATTTTTTTCAAAAACCAGCTCTTCATTTCATTGATTTTATTAATTATTTTCTTAGTTTCCAGTTCATTAATTTCTGCTCTGATCTTTATTTCTTTCCATCTGTAGCTTTTAGGGTTGGATTCTTCTTGCATTTCCAATGCATTTAAGTGGAAAGATAGGTTATTAATTTGGGAAGTCTCTATCTTTGTTATGAAGGCATTTAGTACTATGAATTTTCTTGTTAGGATAGCCATCATTGTGTTCCATACGTTTTGGTAAGATGTGTTTTCATTATCATTCACTTTTTCAATTTTTACAATTTCTTCCACATCCCATTCATTGTTTAAAAATGTGTTGCTCAGTCTCCAGGAGCTGGTGGAATTCTTAATGTGTCTCTTGTTAATTTCTAGCTTTCAAGCATTATGATCTGATATGATGCAGGAATTTACTTCAGTTTTCCTGAATTTATGGAGGCATGCTTTATGGCATAATATATGGTCAATTTTGGAGAATGTTCCATGGGCTGCTGAGAAGAATGTATATTCTGTAGAATTGGGGTGGGAAGTTCTGTGGATGTCCATTAAGTCTAGTTGATCTGTGGGGTTGTTGAGCTCCATTATTTCCCTGCTGATTTTCTGCCTGATCAGTCTATTGATGATAGTGGAATATTGAAATCCCCAACTATAATGGTGATGGCATTTATTTCTATTTTGTTGTCAAGTTGGTTTTGTTTTATAAACTTTGTGCACCTGTGTTTGGTGCATATAGATTTATGATTGTGATGTCTTTAGTGGTGAGGTGGGTTCTTGAAGATAGTAGATAGAAGGGTCTACTTTTCTGATCCATCCCGTTAACTTGTGTCTTTTGATGGGTGAATGAAGATCATTCATATTTAAGGTTATAACTGCAAGATTTGATTTATCCCTGCCATGATGGGATGCTTTAAGGGGCTTGGTGCTTTCTTGTACTTTTTTGATCTGCTCTAGTTTTGGTTATTGTGATTTCTTTTTTTGGTTTTTCGAGGTAGAGTCTCACTTTAGCCCAGGCTGACCTGCCTGGAATTGACTATGTAGTCTCAGGGTGGCCTTGAATTCATGGTGATCCTCCTACCTCTGCCTCCTGAGTGCTGGGATTAAAGGCGTGTGCCACCACGCCCAGCATAATCTTCTTCTTTTTGGCTCTTGAGATTTGTTGTTTTAAGTTTTCTGTGTGGAGTATTCCTGGAAGTATTCTCTGTAGGATTGGGTAATCATAGAGTTGACTGTTTTCATGGAAAGTTTTCCTTTCACCATCTATTATGAGGGATACTTTCATTGGGTACAGTAGTTTAGGTTGGAAACCATAGATCTTTAGACTTTGAAGTATTCCATTCCAGGCCCTTTTGGCTTTCAGGGTTTTCATTGAGAAATCTGAGATAATTCTAATGGCATTGCCTTTTTATGTAGTGACTTGTCTCTCTCTTGTTGTTTTTAAGCACTGTCTTTTTGTGTTCATTGTTAAGAATTTTTACTATGTTCTGACTTGGAGAGTTTCTTCTTTGGTCCTGTATATTTGGTGTTCTGTGAGCTTCATGTATCTGGATGTCTCTGTTTGTGAGACTGGGAAACAGCAATTTGGTTGAATATATTCTCATTGCCTCTGGCCTGGATTTCTTCTGGTATACCTGTGATCCAGATGTTTGGTTGTTTTAGAGTACCTGACAGCTCCCTCATATTCTGTTCACATTATTTTTTGAACTTAGCAAAGTTTTTGGATTCCTGATCAATTTCTTCTGTCTTGTCTTCCAGCACAGAGGTGCTGTCTTCCACATGAGTGATTCTGTTAGTGAGAGGTTCTAGGGAGGTCTTGTAAAAGATTTATTTGATTTTTGTTTTCTGTTGTGTTATTTTGCATGATGCTCATCTCTTTTTTGAGGTACAATTTCAGTTCAAGGTCTAATTTTCTTGATGCTTCCTGTAAGTCATTCTTGTATTTGATCATGTCTTCATTAAGCTTAAATAGCTGGTTATTGAGAGTCTGTCTTTGTTGAATCACTTTCAGTTTATTTATATCTCTTTTGATGCTTCTCTGATTTTCTTCAGTTAAGTCTAGTGACAAAAGCTGTGTGCCCTAAGAAATGATTCTGCTCCTTTTCATTTATGTGATTGTTGGTTTTTTTTGATGGTTTGTGCCCAGTTCAGCAATTCTTTTGATTAGGGTCACATCACTTGCTGTGTTTCCATTTTGGGATTAAATTTCTGTTCTTTTCTCTGTAATTTCACTGGAAGCTTCCATTGTGGGACTAGGCATCCTTGATGGAGATCTCTTAATTTTCTGACTTTTATCAATTTATTTGTGTGTGTGTGTGTGTGTGTGTGTGTGTGTGTGTGTGTTGCAGTCTCCCCATCTTGGGAACAGGTTTTATTTTATTGACAGGGAAGCAAGTGTTTGTCCTTGCAGGATCTTCAGTGAGTATTCTGTTGTAAATGTGAACTGGACTGTTGCATGATGGGGTCATAACTGCAGATGCGGAGGTTGTGGATATTGCAAGCACTTCAAATGTACCTGGGGACTGGGAGGTGGGGAACTGAGAACTCTGACCTACTCACTCCACTTGTGCACACTCTTCAGCACAAGGGGGCCAAGGATTGGGGAAACAGGAGCCTGGAATCTGGGAAACCAGAGGCAAGAGGCCAGGTCCTGAAGTGGCCTGTGCACCCTCTAGCTCAGGGGAATAGGGATTTGGGGATCTAGGGGACAGCCAATCACAAAACCTGAGCAAAAGGCCTGCTCCCACAACACACACACAGGGACTAGGCTGCCCCAAGACATCAGCAGTGGTACTGGGACCAGGGAACTGGGAGCTGGGGAATGAACTGGGAGCTCTGGCCTGCTCACTCTGCATGCGCACTCTAGAGCAGGGGAATAGAGATTTGGATACCCAGGGGCTGGTCAATGAGGAAACCAGAGCAAAAGGCTTTCTTCCACAGCACACATGCAGAGACCAGGCCATCTAGATCACCAGAAGGGGTACCAGAACCAGGAGACTGGGAGGTGGGGGCAAGCTGGGAGCTCTGGCCTACTCACACTGCATGCACACCCTCTGGAGCAGGGGATTCAGGAGTTGGGGACCCAGTAGCCATTCAATCAGGAAGGCAGAGCAAGGGGCCTGCTTCCTCAACAAGCTTGCAGGGTTCAGGCAGCTCCAAGCTAGACGCAGGGGAACCAGGACCAGGGAATGGGAAGTGGGAAAGGAACTGGGAGACACGGCCTACTCACTCTGCATGTGCATCCTCTGCAGCAGGGAATCCAGGCGTTGGGGACCCAGGGCCTCACCTCCATTTCATTAAAACTTTTCCTCTTTCAAACCAGTGCTTTCTCTTTTTTGATGTCTCCTTTTGTTCAGTCCTCTTATGCCATCCATGTCATGATGTTGATAGGTTCAATATTGTGTGGGGCTTGTGGAGGTAGTGACTGCTGACAACTGCTATGAGGTCACAAATATACCAGTCATGTTAAGTCTGGAGGATAGTGTTCCAAAATACTCTTCACCCTATGGCTCTTACATTTCTTTCCAGCTTCTTTTCCATGAAGTACCCCATTCCTTGAAGGGGGAGACAGAGTTGCCTCACTTATCCCTGAACTCTCAACAGCCTCTTATTCTCAGCACTTTGATGAGCTTTAGCCAATGATAAGAGCAGAGCTATTATTCTTTCTATCTTCTCCACCACAGTGTTCGCTGAGGTCTGGCAGGTGTGATAAGACGCCTCATTCAGTGCAGAGCACTCAGCTGTCACTTTTGTCACCCTATCCAGTCTTGGATCACCCCAGTAGTCACTGACGTGCACAAAAAGAAGCTTCTCTGACCAAAAGTGAGTGTAACGCTAAACTAGAGGCATAAGGATAAATATTTAAAGGGCATTTTGATGAGCACAATATGCCCATTTAGCCAGATAACAGTAGCAGCTTCCTTTCGAGAGCCCATGACCTTCCCAGCCATAGCCCTTTGACTAGGTTTTCAGTACTAGGCATGAATTCCCTCCTGTGGAACGGGCCTCACATCTAATCAGAGAGCGATTGGTTACCCCCATAACAGACATGTCACTATTGCCTGAAGGAGTAGGTCTTGCTTGGTTGGCCAGTTGTGTAGTGCCCAGGGTCCATAGCTGGTTCAGATAGATATTGTCAACTAGAAGATGGGCTCTTTGTCTCCACTGGATAAAAAATTAGGAGATAGAAAGACAGGTCCAGTAAGGAAGAAGTGAGATTTTATTGACAGGAAAACTCTCTAGGATGTAAGGAGGGGTCCTGACCAGGTTGCTTTGGAATGCAGAAAGGGATTGGGCTTTTATTACTTTGGGATGTGCCTCCTAGTCTCTCTACTGTCCTTAGATTGGTCTTTGGGGATGCAGGCTTTATTGATGTGCTGTTCCTAGGCTTGCAATTAGATCTCCCACCTTGGTCTATGAGGAGAAATCCAGATTTCTAATGTTACCTAGGGGAAACAGAAACCATTTTAGGGAAAGCTTGAACCCTGGGGCAGATCTGACACTGAAATCCTGGCCCAGTGTTAATGCGAGATTTCGAAATGTGATGTAGGATTTTGGGATTCAGGAGGGATCTCCCAGAATTTATGAACCCCAAGTTTTGGGTTCTGTCTTACCTTTAATAAAGAATTTATGTAGATGGACTCAAAAAGGATAAATTATGGATGATCAAGCTTATTGAAGGGAAAATAACAAATTTTAGGGTTTATTTAAGAGAAATTGATGTTTTGGGGAAAAAAACTGGAGTAGATCTGCAAGGACATGGACTTCAGAGAAACTGAGGCTTTTAAAAAGAAATTAGAGTAAAGCTGTGAGCACGTGGACTTAAACAAAACTGCAGGTTTTAAGGAGAGATCAGAGTAAAGCCTCTTTTGCGTGAAAAGTAGAATCTAGGAGCTTGCGCAGGGAGACTTAGGAGGAACCTGCATGGCATCTGCCACGTGCTTTTCCACGTAGGGAAGTTAAGAGGGCCAATGGTGAGGCTCAAGGAAAAATCAGAGGGCGGGCATACAAGCAGTGCCCAGGAGACTCAGAGGAGAAATGAGTAGTGAAGAGTATCGTTGCCACAAGAATCAGCAGAGCTTTGCAGGGGAAGCTTGTGTTTGCTGTCGCATAAAGTGGGACTGATGAAGTCCTGGGATCCGCAGGGCCAGCCTGGCTTGACTCAGTCACCAGAGCACAGGGATGTTGATTTTATGATGAACCTGGCTGGCTAGAATCACTTCTTGCACTTCTTTCTCCACTGGGGACATTTATTCAAGAATCACTGCCATGGGAAGCTGAGTGAAAGGGTCACCTTGGTGTGTATGAAGCAGTGGCAGACATCTATCAATCCCAGATCTGGGCATGTTTAAGCCTGCTGCTTGAGAAGGGACAGACTCATTCCCTTAGTTGAGATTTATCTGATGCCTGTTATCAATTGCACTTAAATCTCACTCCCCCACCTGCAGTTCCCGCTGATATCTAAGCCCTCTTTTGCACACTTTAAGTATGGTGGTTACAGTTCCAGGAGGAAGAAAGGTTGAGTGGAGGTCAGGTCTATAAAAATATCATGGGAAAGCTTGGGTAGGTCGAAGAATCAGTGTAAATTTTTTTTTTACCTGCTCTTGTCTCTCCTGCTGTCTTGTAAAAATTACATTTTTCAAAACTAACTTAAATGCAAATAAAAAAATATAATATCATTTCTCCTATTCTAAGTCACTTTCTACATAACACCCTGACTGTGTGTTTGATTGTGCTGTCTTACACATTGATAAAAAGAATTATCAGATGCCTCTTCTTTTTTGTGAAGTATATTTTATGAAGTGTTGGCACTACTAACAAAGAACTGTTACTAGACAGGAACTAAGAATATTCCAGGGGGTGCTTTTTCTCCCTGGATGTCTGAAGTATGGCTACCATCCAAGTATCTTGGGCCAGAAAGTTCATGATCAGTTGATCGTGGTGGTTCATGGCTTTATGCTAGCATTTGAGAGACTGAGGTAGGAGGCTCACCATGAGGTCAAGCCTAGCCTGGGCTTCAGAGTGAGTCCCAGATCAGCCTGGGCTGCATTGAGATCCTGCTTCAAAATAAAACAGAAACAAAAACAAAGAACCAAAACCAAAAACAGAAAGTTCATCATCAACTACCAGCCATGTCAGAGGGATTAAATGGTGATCAATTGTCCTTCACCTTGGGAGGGCCACAGAACCTAAGATAGAAATTAAGGAAGAAAGATGGAGAGATGGCTTAGCAGTTGTTGCAGTCAGGTTCACATTGCTGGTAGAAATCACCTGACCAAGAGCAGCTGGTGGGAAAAAGAGGTTTATTTTGACTTACAGGCTTGAAGGGGAAGCTCCACAGTGGCAGGGAAAATGATGACATGAGCAGAGGGTGGACATCACCCCCCGGCCAACATAAGTGGACCACAGCAACAGGACCATGTACCAAACACTGGCATGGGGAAACTGGCTATGACACCCATAAGCCTTCCCCCAACATACACTGCCTTCAGGAAGTGTTAATTTCCAAATCTTCCATCAGAAGGGAACCTAGTATTCAGAACATTCTAAGTTTATGGGGGACACCTGAATCAAACCACCACATTCTGCCCCTGGCCCCCATAAACAGATATCCATACATGATGTAAAATAAAATGCATTCAGTCCAATTTAAAAGTCCCCATAGTTTTTATTAATCCTAATGATGTTCAAACATCCCCATAATCCAAGATCTTGTAACTGAGCCATAATACCCAAAAATCCCCCCAAACCCATAATGGCACAGAATAAATACACTACAAAAGATGGCATTGGGCATAGCAAAGAAATATTCAACCAATACAAGATTTAAAACAAGCAGGGCAAACATCAAACTCTGTAACTTCATGTCCAACAACTGTAGCCAGTGACAAATCTCCAAGTTCGATAATTCTAACCAGCAAAAAGTCTCTGGCATTCTAATTCCACCCCACCAGCTAGGCTACTCACAGTGCTGGAAAACTTCATCAAGGCCGGCAGCTCTCCTTGGCACCCATTTCGTGGTCCCAGCCACTCCACTGGGTCTCCACTGCAATCTAAGGTTCATCCTCATGGCCCCATGGGGTCTCCATGCAGGCATCCAGCAAACTTGCTTCACACTGTCCATGGCTGTTTCCAAAACACGAGACTGTGTTGCAAACTCAGTGACCCTCTCTTTCCTGAATTTCTCATATTCCATATTACCAGGTAGGGTGCCAATTTGTTAATCCAGGGGAGAATAAAGCAGACTTTGAAGAACAGGACACTCCTTGAGCACTCAGTCCCCTTCAAAAGAGCCTACATTCTTCCTATTTTTCCAGTGCAGGTCAGCTGGCCAAATCTGAAAGGTTCCAATCTCTCAAACAATTTGCAGGCGAATGGGCAGCAATTTAGGCCCAAAGATTTCATTTTTTCTGTGCCACATCCCTCTGCTTACACCAGTTCATTTCTACGCAAAGCAACCATGCACAACTTCTCAGGACACAGGCATAACAGCAAGCTTCTCATAAACTGCTAGCCCAGTCCAAGCAAAGCTCTTTCTCACCCTCAGAAGCCAAACCTCACAGTACATAGTTCTTACTGCATTCAGGTCTTGCAGCTGTGACCAGAATAGTCCATCAAGCTGTACTTACAGCACTGCAAGGCATCTCTTAGGCCAAGGTTTCAAACCCTTCCACATTCCCCTTGAAACTCAGCTCCAAAAGGCCAAAGGCACAAAGTCAGGTGTCTAGCAGCAATCCCACTTCTGGTACCACTTTACTGTTGCAGTCAGGTTCGCATTGCTGGTAGAAATCACCTGACCAAGACCAGCTTGTGGGAAAAAGAGGTTTATTTTGGCTTACAGGCTTGGGGGTAAGCTCCATGATGGCAGGGAAAATGATGACATGAGCAGAGGGTTGACATCATCCCCTGGACAATATAAGGTGGACCATAGCAACAGGGCGGTGTGCCCAACACTGGCATGGGGAAACTGGCTATGACATCCATAAGCCCACCCCCAACAATACTCTGTCCCCAGGAAGCTTTAGTTCCCAAATCTCCATCAGCTGGGAACCTAGCATTCAGAACACCTAAGTTTATGGGGGCACCTGGATCAAACCACCACAGTGTTAAAGTACTTTCCTGTGAAGCCTAAGGATCTATGTTCAACCCTCCAGATCTTACATAAGCACAAGGCGATGTAAGTGTGCAAGGTTGTAAATGCACACAAGATAGTGCACACATCTGGAGTTCAATTGTAGTGACTGGAGGCTGTGGCACACCAATTCTCTTTCTGCCTGTCATAAAAAAATATCTAGAAGAAATTATGGAAAAGCTAGCTAGAATGAACAGGCTCACCTTAGATGTTGTCTTTGAACTTGGATTCCAGAGCCTGTTTTGGTGGTGCTAAGACAACTGAATTCCAAATTGAATGTTAACATAGATTTGCAAGATGTAGCCATACACACACACACACACACACACACACACACACACACGTACATTCTGAAGAAAGCAGCACAAGTAATGAAAGAACAACAGGAGCTATCAAAGAGACTGGTTGATGTGACAAAAAGTGAGTCAGATGATAGCCATTCTGACAGATGTGCAGACAGGGGAATCCTTATTCATTGCTGGTGGGAGTGTAAATGGGTTCAGTCCTATAGAAACTAGTGTGGATGTTTCTGAAAGAACTAGAAGTAGAACTATCATTTGACCCATCTCCACCACATGCAAAGCGCTCTGTCCTAGGGAGATACTTGCTCATCCACGCTTATTGCTGCTTGTGCTGTTTTGAAAGATATGTTTGCCATAGCCTCATGTGTTCTGAATGCTTGGTTCTCAGCTGGTAGCAATTTGGGAGGTGGCGCCTTGATGGAGGAGGAGTATCACTGGGGGTGGACCTTGAGGTTTATTATTCCAGCTTCCCCTTTGCCAAAGCTCAGCTCATCCTTGTTGCTTCCTGCCAGCTGCTATGGCAACATGTGATGTCCAGCCTCTGCTCTACCATCTTTCTCTACCATGCTGAATCTCCCCACTGGAGACTGTAAGCCAAAGTAAAGGTTTTCCTCTCATCATCTGGGTTGCTGTTACGTTTGCATTGCTGGACAAACATCCAACCAGAAGCAGCTATGGGAGGAACAAGAGCAAGCACAAATAGCCAGACTCAAAACCGGCTCTCCACACACACCTACTAGAGCTGGACTCAATATTCACCCCCTAGTGACATAAGTCCTCCTGCCAGGACTCTGCCTGCTGGAGACTCAAGTTTCAAGCTCAATCTACTTCTTTTAAAACAATTATTATTAGTTATGTACACAGTGTGTATATAGCCATGTTGTACCATTGTTAGCCTCTTCCCTGTCCTCCCCCCTCTACAGGGACCCTCTTTGCTGGGGAATGTGGGTCATGCATTGTGGGGTTAGCCATGAGTTATGGGTAAGAGGCAATGTCTCTGTGCATAATGACCAAACATATGGCTCTAACAATCTTTGCTCCCCCTCTTCCGCAAATTTCCCTGAGCTATGTTGGGTTAATTTTAGGTCTACTTCAGTGATGAGGTCTTGGGAGCCTCTGTTTCTCTCGACCTACTGGTTTGGTAGGAGTTGAGTGTTCTCTGTGTCTATCTCCTTCACCCTTGTGCTGGTACCAGGTTCACCATACAGCAGCACTCTTGCTCATTTCCTCAATTCCTCTGTGGTTTCAGCTGGGGCCCTGTTGACATACAGTGGGTTGAATCTCTCCTCAGGATCTGCATCCATCTGAAAAAGAGAAGCAAATTCTCCAATGGAGAATGAAGTCAGCACCAGATAAATGAGACAACTATAAACAATAAATGTGCATGGTTGCTATCATTTTAGAGAGAATTTAGTAGGTGTAGGCCCTCTTATAGCCCACGATTGGCAGGAACTTGATAATGGAGAGTGGGCTCAGTTTTGAATATGGTTATGACTTGTTTTCCAGAACCAGCTACAGGTTCTGTTCCACTGAGTGGATCTGTTAGCCAAATCAAGAGCAGTTGGTTCCCCACCATGTCTGTGTGCCACTATTGCACTTGTGTGAGCATCACATCAGGTTGTTTGCTGCTGAGTAGCTTAGACCATGAGTTGCTTGGACAGATGTTGGTCATTTTCTACCAGTCACTCATGAAACACCTTCTGGCACTGGATGAGCTAAGTGTCTGGGCCTCACTCTCTTCCAGATTCCAGCCAGGTCACTCCATGTTCCATACCAATAGCATATGGTATCTTCAGCAGCAGGATCTTGCCACTAACCTTTGGTGGGTCTTCAAGTGCTCTGACAGAAATCTGTCTTCTTTTGGGAAACCTTGTAGGTCTCTCTGATCAAGAGCTCATTGTGGATATTAGCCATACGCTGGTACTGCGAGTTACAGGCCAGTGCCAAGGAAAAGAAGGAAGAAAAAGATAGGTAATATAAAAGAGAAAGAGAGAAGAGAGAGAAGAGGGAGAGAGAGAGAGAGAGAGAGAGAAACAGGAGAAGATTAAGTTTAGTCTTCATCATACCCTTTCCAGGGCCCTGTGGCTCAGGTGTTCCCTCTAAGGGCCTGGTGAAGGTTCAACCATTTAGTCTGTCTTTTAGGATGTAGAATTTTATGGTACCATTGCAGTTTGGATCCAGGTTTGTGTCCCCCACCCTACACTCCCCTTCCGCTCCACCCTCCCTGTCTTTTAAAAAATATTTTATTTATTTATTTACTTATTTGAGAGAGAGAGAGAGGGAGAGAGAGAGAGCAAGGGATAATGAGAATGGGTGTATTAGGACTTACAGCCATTGCAAATGAACTCCAGACACATGTGCCACTTTGTGCATATGGCTTTATATGAGTACTGGAGAATCAAACCTGGGTTATTTGGCTTTGCTGGCAAGTGCCTTAACTGCTAAGTCATCTCTCCGTCTCTGAGTAGGCTCAATTTTAATAAAAAATACCTCAAGCTATGGGGAACATGCATTCACATTCAGACCACCACAATCTGTATTTGATTGAGTGTATTTTTTTTCCTATTTCCAATTTTGTCCCAACTACAACACCACTGTACTCATAATAGCAAGGAAAAGGGATGAGCCTAGATGTGTGTCAACTGATGACTGTACAATGAAAACGTGGTATGTATACACAATAGAATTTTATTTAGCTGTAAAAGAACTAAAATTATGAAATTTATAGGAAAATGGATGGATCTGGAAAATATTATACTAAGTAAGATAATTTTGGCTCAGAAAGGCAAATATAGTATGCTCTCTCTCATGTGCAGGTCCTGGCTTCTAAGTTTTATAAATGTGTAGTTCTGTGGAAGTAGTGTGGATATAGGTCATGAAGTTGGAAAGTAGACCATGAGAAGGGAAAAATTGGTTTTAAGAAAGGGAGGATAATAGATCCATGTGACATGAAAGTGGAAAGGGGCATATTGGGGGTAGAAGAGTTCAAGTGTGGGAGAGGGCAGAGAGATGAGGGAAGAGAGTAGGGGAGAAGATAAACCAAAAACAAAGTGTACATGAACATATCAAAAAGAAACCTGTTTGGATGTTGGTTTAAAAAATTAAAAGTGAGCCAGGGGTGGGCAACAGTAGGAGTTCTGCATTGACTTCACAGTGGCCATGCAAAATCTTCATGAGAGGGGCAGTTGTAGAGCTGCAAAAAGAAGAGAATGCTAAGAGGAGAGAAAAATCCCAAAGGAACCCTTTCTACTCTTACCCTAGGTGGCTGTCTGCAGCCTGTGATCTCACGGCAACCTGGTGCTTCTCTGACTTGAGAGACATCTGAAGGTTTGCTGCTGGTTACGTTTCCCAACAATCCAGAGCCTAGTACTTTTATTCTCATTTATGTATTTTTTAGGCTCCCCTTGGTAGGGAATATTTCTGTGTAGGCCACAGTGCAGTAGTGACTTGGTATCCCCTCCCCTTCAGGGCTGACAGACCCAGTGACTTCACAGTTAAGAATGGCTCACAAGACTGTTAGGACATGCTTCCACAGCAGTCAGTAATGACCATTTCAGTGTCTTAAAACATGGGAGGGAGGTTTAATTCATGCTAAATGTTAATTGTAAAGTGGCAGAGATGCTTTGAACCAGTTCTTACTCTTCTTTTAAGTTTTTATTAATTAGGAACTTTACTATATGGACAAATCGTGTGTTGGTCCCTTTCCCCTGCCCCCATTCCACTGATGGCCCTCCTTAGTGGGGTTATTGGTATTCACCATGCGGTTATGAGTGCATTAGTCAGTCTCTCTCTGTATGTGTGGCAGTGGGGGGGGATACTTCTTCCCACCCTGTGGCTCTTATACTCTTTCTGCCCCCTCTTCCACAATGTTCCCTGAGCCTTGCTGAGTGTGTTGAGTCTACTTTAGTGTTAAGATCTCTGAAACCTCTGGATTTCTACTTTGATGAGTTTTGAGTGTCCTCCACGTCTATCACCATCTCCCTGGAGAGGGTTGTCAGGACTGCAGTGAGAATAGCAGTCACATGAATCTTTACTCTTTCTTAGAGCTGTCTACCTATGCGTCCATCTTTCTGCCATCTGAGTTTTCTCAGGTTTCATAAGTCAACTTTCCACCACCACCACAAAATACCTGAGATAGTCAGCTTATAAAAAGAAATGTTGGCTCTTAGTTTGGAAGGTTTTATTCCAATGATTAACTGTCCCTGTCACTTGGGCCTCATCATGGTGGTGAATGTATGTCAGAACAAAACTGCTCACCACATTGCCAGTGTGCAAAAATGGACAAATAAATCTTCAGGTGCACTCCTGTAATGACCTATAAACCTCCCACATGATTCCAAATTTTAGAAGTCTCACCATCTTCCTATAGTGCTATGCTAGTGGCCAGACCTTTAACACATGCGTATCTGGGGGACATCCAGAATCTTAACTCCAGTGTGGATGAGCACTCTGTCAAACATTGCATACCCGTGCAGCAAAGCCATCCTCAGGCAGTTTCTGAAGTGGTTTCCTACCTGTCCACTGCGTGACCTCTCATTTTACTTTTCTTATGTTAGAGCAGAATTCTACTAGTTGGTACCAATTTCTGAATCCCTCAAGACTGTCCAGATTATGCAGTAGTAAAGCAAAGCAAAACAAAACAAAAACACTCTCAGTGGCTTAAATGACAAAAGGTTATTTCTTAGTCCTATTACATAGTTATCATAGGTTGAGGGCTGCTGTGTTTAACCCTCATTTAGTATATGTGCAAGCACATCATCCCTCATTTAGAGATTCAGGCTGATGGAGCTCTGTATATACTCTATCATTGCCCAGGCTGGTTTCCCAGTTGACTTTTGCTGTGTAGCAAACAAGCTTAAATCTTAGGTTGATGAAAACAGCCTTTTATTTGTTGACTATTTTTCAACTTTGGTTGTATTTAGTTAGGAAGTTTTGCTGTGATGACCACTTGTGGATGCTCAATGTGTTTGTGGGCTGGCTGGGAATTGATTGGCTGAGGCTGACTGGCTTCATTCATGTTCCTGGGGCTCAGCTGAGAACCCTAGGATGGCCAGATCCCTCTTATCACCTTCTCTTTCATTTTCAAGGAGTCTAAAGCTGGCTTTGAGTACACAGTAGTATTGCTCCAAAGAAGAGTGACAGAGCAAGCTTCAAGGCTCCTCGAGGGGCGGCTTGCATTCAAACGGAGGTAGCGATATCTTAGGAATCCCTGTGGAGGTTGCTTCAGCCGAGATGATCTCTGTTTATTGAATTAAAGATCAGGAAAGATGGAGGCAGGTCAGTGTAGGTCACATGTCAAGATTAAACAAACCATGTCAAGGTAGCTAAACACAGCTACGCATTTGTTGTAGTCATCTCTACATTGCTGGGATGAGTTTCCAAGCAGACATAGTTTATGGGAGGAAGGGATTTATTTCAAACTTACAAATCCAGAGGAAGTTCCATCAAACGACAGAAGAAAGTGGCTCCCATTCATAAATCAAAGCAGAGAGACAACAGCAAACAGTCAGCCCCACAAGCAAGCACATATGGGGCAGCAAACAGCAGGGACCCAGTGGAGCTCAGACTGTTCTGCATACCTCTGGGCTGGGGATCAGGTTCGTCCCCAAACACACCTTAGGGCTGGATCCCAGGATCTGCCCTCATTGACACCTCTTTCCGCCAGGTGGCTGGAAATCTAATAAGCTTTAATAAAACACCTGAGTCTATGGGGTGGGGTGACATACATTCAAACTACCATAGAATATATGAAACTTTAAAACATTTTTCACAAGTAAAACTTTAGATGGAGTGAGAGGATCTTGCAATCTGTTGAGCAGCTGGCAGGGTGAGGCAGGAAAATCTTAAAGGCTAATGCAGATAGAAATAGAGTAGTGGGGGAGAGGAAGGACTTGTGGGCCCACAACCTGTGGTTCTGCTCTTTCCTGGCAGTGTGTCTTGACGTTGAAAATGGCAAGGGTGGGTACATTCCACATCACTATGTGTGTGTGTGTGTGTGTGTGTGTGTGTGTGTGTGTGTGGTTTAGGTTAGAGGACAACTTTCTGGGGTCTGTCCTTGTCATTTCACATAGGGCTTCTCATGTGCTGTTCACTGCTGTCTTGTCCATGTTAGCTAACTGCAAGCTTCCAGGAAAGTCTTCTGTCTCCACCTGTCTCCCATCTCACCACTGATGTGGTGGGACTACAGGAGCCTACCACAGCTTCTGGCTTTTACATAGGGGCTGGGGTTCTGAACTCAGCTCTCCATGCCAAATGCTTTACCCACTGAGACATCTCTCTAGGCCCCCTACACCATCCTTGAGATACAAGTGGCACTTTGACATGGTGCAGCCACTTAACATGGAAACACAGTCACTGCCAAGCTGGAATGAAAACACATGGGAGATCCCCACTTCCTTCCCTTTCAGCCTGCCAAAAGGAGAGGACTGGGGGAGGGCAGGGATTGGTAGGGGACCCAGAAGATGGAATGAACCCTTGTCCTTGCATGCGTTGTGGAGCAGTTTCAGCACCCACTGCTTTTGCATCATGCTGACACATAAACAAGAACCTTATACTCTGTCAAGCCACCGAGACTGGGGTTTGATTGTCATGGCAGCAAGTGTTACTCTACTACAACTGTCATATTAGTCAAGATAGTTCTTGGGGCTGGAGAGACGGCTCAGTGGTTAAAGATGCTTGCTTGCAAAGCCTAAAGACCTGGGTTCAATTCCCCAGACCCATGTCAAGCCAGATGCACAGTGATGTGTACATCTGGAGTTTGTTTGCAGTGGCTAGAGGCCCTGGTGCTCCTATTTTCTCTCTCTCTTTCTCTTTCTCTGTCCCTCTTCTCTGCTTTCAAATAAATAAAAAAAATTAAGAATTAAATTTAGGGCTGGAGAGATGGCTTAGTGATTTAAGCATTTGCCTGTAAAGCCTAAGGACCCAGGTCCTATTCCCCAGTACTCACATAAGCCAGATGCACAAGATAGTCCATGTGTCTGGAGTTCATTTGCAGTGGCTGGAGGCCCTGGTGCACCCATTCTCTTTCTCCCTCTCTCCCAAAATAAGTAAATAAATAAAGAATCTTAAACAAAATAATTAAATTTAATTATTTTATTTTATTTTCGAGCAGAGAAAGAGAGAATGGGCACACCAGGGCCTTAAGCCATTGCATACAAACTCCAGATGCATGTGCCACTTTATGCATCTGGCTTATGTGGGCCCTGGGGAATTGAACCTGGGTCCTTAGGCTTTGCAGATAAGCACCTTAGCTGCTGCCATCTCTCCAGCCCAAGATTAAAATGTGTGTGTGTGTGCACCCATATGTCACAGTGTGCATGTGGAGGTCAGGGGACAACCTAGGTATGTTGGTTCTTTCCTTTTACTTTGTTTTGAGGTAAGGTCTGTCTTACCGTTTTTGCTTCTGGGAAGGCCAGACTGTTTGGCCTTCAAGCTTCAGGATTCTCTTGACTCTGCCTCCCATTTCTATAGGTTCATTGGGATTAAAGGCATGTGTGACACTTTGTTTCTGACTTTACGTGAGTTCTGGAGATTGAACCTGGGTCTGCAAGCTTATAGAGCAAATGCCTTTGACCACTGAGCCATCTCTCCAGTCCCATGGAATTAACAATTTTTAAAATGTGATTGTCCTAATAGAATATGAGATTAACTATGATGAGTATATTGGAAATAGTGTGGTACAATTAACAGCTTATTGTATAATGGGTTGGACACTGTTGGTTAAGGAGAAAAAGAGAAGAATAAATGGCCTTTGAGAACAGACCACACAAGGCATATGGAACTTGGAGTGTCTAGTCCCCTGGACAACAGCACATGCCTGGTGAAGCCTGCACTGGTTTTCTGGGCCCATTTACTCTAGGTTCTGTTGAGGAGCTTCCTAGACATTGACTTCTTCATCTCCACAGGCTCTACATTAAATAGGCTCTATGATAGGCTGGGGATATGGCTCAATAGTTAAAGGTGCTTGCATTCAAAGCCTTGTGGCCAAAATTTGATTCCCCAGTATTTACATAAAGTCAGATGCACAGAGTGGCACAGCATCTGGAGTTCGTTTACAACAGCAGGAAGCCCTGGCACACCCACCCGCACACCCACACACTCTCTCTTTCTCTTTCTGTGTGTCTCTTTCTCTCTGTCATCTCAAATAAATAAATAAAAATAAATACATAAGTGGGTACTATGTGATTTCCATTTTGCAGCTGAGGAAACTGAGGAGAAAGTGTCTGCCAGGGGCACACTATCTAGCATACGGCAGACCAACTGTCACCCACTCTTAACATATATATGATTTGCTTAGTCAATGAGTGGTGTGGCTTGGCGTATTTTCAGAGGCTGTATCACCCACATGGGAATCAGAGCCTCCTTGATCAGCCTATGATATTCAAATATGATGAGAGGTAGTGAGGAGAAGGCCACAGAGTCACATTGGAGCTGCAGGGTGCTAAAATGAAGGCAGCATTCCGGCCAAGTTCCCAAGACAGGCAACGCTGGCTGGTGCAGCACTTTTGCTTTTTTGCTGGGGGTTCTCTGGCCTCCACTCAGGCTGCAGACACCCCTGACAAGAAGTTTCTGACTTGGGCTCGGTGCACCCTCCCCAGAAGCACCAGCTCTCACCAGGCAGTCTCCTCTTTTCCTCTAGTTGTGAGGAAAAAGAAATGCCACTTGAAAGCAAAGCACAATTTACACTTAATATTCCTCAAATCACTGTTGAGGCTTATCTGCTTTTCCAGCAATTTTAAGATAGATATCATTGCTTATTTTATGTTACAAGTTACCCACAATGGGTGATTTTTTTTTTGTTACAAGAGATCATAAGGTGAGTGACAGGATAGCTACCACTATCTGTCTCCAAAGGTGTTCGCACACCTATATCTATATATAGATCTATACGAGGAGAGGAAATAGACCAGGTTGACCTATAATTCTTTTCTTCCTAAAATTTCCCTCTGTCTGTGTCATAGCTCTGATCTTAAATCTTATTTGGCAAGTCACAGAATGTGCTAGTTTATCAAAAAGATAAAAACTGGACTTTTTTTTGCCTTCTGAATTTCAATGAAAGAGGAGTATTTGTCTTCCCCATCGATCTGCGTGTGGAGCAGTGCTTGCCATGATTACCACTTTCCTATATTTATAGAGAATCTGCACTTCATAAATGTCGAAAGGCACTTTGCCTTACATAAGTGTCAGTGTCTGACATCTCACAAAGTTAGCAATTATCCTGAGAACCACGTGGGAAAAGTGGAAAATAAATAATCACCGAGGGAAGTAAATTTTCTTCTTGATAGAATGGGGAAACAAGGAGTTCTTCATTATCTGTCTTACTGTGATTGCGTGTCCTTGACCATGGAGTCATGGTGCTCTGTGAACTTTGTGATTCCCCCTTTTCTTGTTGGTTCTCTGCATCAAAGGTCCTCTTCTCATGGAGTTGAATACCAAGTGGCCAAAAAAGTATTTCTTGCAATACGGTATGACCATACTGGGACAAGGGAAAATTACATTTTGATTGTAGGAATCAGAAAGGCCATCTTCAGGGTCTCTTGATATTATTGTATTAAGGTTTATAAAGAAGCTTCTATATACTTCTGTGGCAATGTACATTTATTTTTCAAACATTGTTTTTCCAATTAGGGATGGAAAATTTCTAAATAATGCTTATGAGCTGTTCTGACCATTCAACTTCCACTGAACTGACCAGTCCTTTTATGTCCTCTAGACATCATCTTTGCCTGTAGGGTTTTTCTTGGTCCCCAATAAGACGTCTTTGAAAAGTTGTCATAGCAACAGTGGCCGTGGATAATGAAACGGGGTGAGGAAGTGGCCTGTACTGGCCTTCAGGCTTTGTTAGTTCATGCTGTCAGGGGTTGGCATGGCTTGTTCACAGATAACATTTCATTGCAGCAGAAATACTCCATGCTGGCGACCCGTAGGAAAGACTTACCTTGTCCTCAAAATGACTGATTAAATCTTCCCCCATTGCCCCTTGCCATCTGCACTGTTTGCCTACGATCAGTCTGTGGCCACCGAGATCTCCGTTCTCAGCTGAGTGATTCCTACCGCGTCCTTGTTGAATGGCGCTGAGTGGGGGCTTGTCATCTCTCCTCAATTGCTTTAGGAAGAATACACTGCTTTTCGGCATTGTGTGGGAGCCTTGCAGTTTCCTTTGTTCAGTCAGCCGGCAAAGTTTGAGACGTCCTGGGCATTTCTTCAGCAGATTGCTAGCACACACACATGCTGGTTATACATGTTATGGGTCTTGCATTTAATACTTGTGTTAAACGATGTCCCTCTCATGGTTCAGAGGGATGGTTTGCAAAACCTGTGTACTGAAGGACACGGCAATAGAATGACACATTCCATCTGTCTCTCTGGCACAGGGGTTTGCTTCATGTTTCTGTGTTAAGGGTCCTAGGCTGTCACACTTATGTCATGGCTTGTCAATGTCAAGACTTATGTCTTCTCAATGGATGAAAATATTCCTGCTTTCAGTATTTCTCCTTGTTTGCTTTTCATGGTCTGATTCCTGCAATTTTCAAAAAATCTTCAGGGTTTCTTTTGGAATGTTTCCCTTCTCCCACCTGCCTGAGTTTTTAAAATGTGCCTCTGTCAAGTCCACGTTTTGGTTTTTCTTTTTGGTCCTGAGGATTGAATCCAGGGCCTTGGATATGCTAAGCATGGGCTCTACCCCCTGAGCTTACCACCTCAACAACTTCTGTCCCCCCTTTTAAATATAAATTTAATTTAACTTATTTATTTGAAAGAGTGAGAGAGAAGCAGATAGAGAGAATGGGTATGCCAAGGCCTCCAGCCACTGCATATGAACTCTAGACACATGTGCCACCTTGTGCATCTGGCTTACGTGGGTCCTGGGGAATCAAACCTATGTCCTTAGGCTTTGCAGGCAAGCACCTTAACCACTAAGCAATCTTTCCAGCCCTCCAATCCCCCTTTTAATGGCTTCCCACAGTGATCCTATAGGAACATGACAAGCACCTCATTAATTCTGATAGTGTTGAATTTCAGGAGGGAGAGAGAAAGAGAGCAAGAGAGAGAAGCACAGTTGTCATGAATGCTATTTTTAGTGAGCCATCTTAATGCTGAAGTACTTCAAGGGGTTGTGGCCTCATGTCAGGGAAGAGAGTGGAGCCACACTTACTGTGCTACTAAGTGGCCATTTCCTGTTTGAAGCCAAGAGCAGATGCACTGGTGGAGTGTGTGGACAGACACAATTTTCCAAGCTGATTTGATAATTAAGAATATTCACAGACTTGGGCTGGGGACATGGCTCAGTGGATAAAGTGCCTGCCACTCAAGTGTGAAGATTGGAGTTCAAATCCTCAGAACTCATGTAAATGTTGGGTGAGTGTCTGAGATCTCAGTATAAGAGAGGTTCCTGGGGCAAGCTAACCTGCTAGATCAGCTTATCTGTGGGCTCTGGGCTCAAGCGAGATACCTTGCCTCAGTAAAATAAAGAGGAGTGTAATTGAGGAAAACATCCACAACCAACCTTTGGCCTCACATGCGCATACACACATGCGCTCACATGCGTATGCACATGTACATATATATACATGCAAAAAAAAAAGGAAAATAGGGCTGGAGAGATGGCTCAGCAGTTAGAGGTGCTTGTTTGCAAAGCCTGAAAGCTGGAATTTGATCCCCTAGTAGCTATGTAAAGCCAGATGCACTAAGTGATGCACGCGTCTAGAATTCGTTTGCAGTGGCAAGAGGCCCTGGCATGCCCATTCTCACTTCCTCTCCCTCCTTCTCTCTCTGTCTCAAATAAATAAATGAACATATTTTAAAGGAAAATATTCACAGACTAACAAAAATATTTAAAAAAAGAATCGTCACATGTTGGAAAAATGCTCGTGACTGCTCTGGGATGATAATTCTTGCTCTGGAAAAGCCAGCTGCATGTTTGGCTATTTCCATCAAATTTATTACCATGATTATTTTAAATACTCTTCTATGGAGTGAACAAAAACTGTATTTTACCTTTCATCCCAATAACTTGGGTGATTTGTGGTCCTTGATTTTGGCCAGCAGAGGTGGTGCCGTGTGAGGGAGCAGGGCCGTAATAAATGAGGAGGCAGAGAAGATAAACTGCCCCTGTCCTGCCCACTCACCTCCATCCTTTAAACACAGATTGACTCCGGGACACGAAAGGACTGCCAAGCAGTTCACCAGCACAAACAGCAGTCGCGTTGCCGAGGATGAACTGTCCTTTGATGCAAGCATCTCGGTGGCTCCTTAATTATATCCCCGAGGATCTGCATATCTTAACAGCTGGAATGGGCACAGCGCACTAGCTACATGGAAAAGAAGAAGGATCAGAAACGAGCAGATTAATGACTCGGGGACTGTGCTGCTCAGGACTACAGCAGAAAGCTGAGCGTGATGGGGAATAAACCAGAAGGCATCTTGCCATTGTTTCAGATTCCTCACTTCTCCTCCAACCCTGTAAGCCTCCCATTCCTCCAGAATTGAATTTTTGTAATTGAAAAGATTCTAGGATAAAATGTTCACTTTCTATTTTTCCACTGGGAAACCAGTCACATAGAAAGACTACCTGTATTTGTCTGCAGGACTGACCTGTACCTCTAAATGGTGAAGTTTAGAGATATGAAATATTTCATTATATCTTTATTTATAAGGGTCTTTCATGGTGTAACAGGCAATGGAGGTCCTGCTTTCTATTCAGAAGAGATTGGGCCGGGCTTAATGATTCCCACTTGGAATCTCAGCACTCAATAAATTGAGGCGGGAGGATGTCTGTGAGTTCAAGGCTACCCTGGGCTGCATAGTGATTTGCCAGCCAGCTTGAGCTATATAAAGACACTATCTCAAAAAAAAAAATCCAAAATTGGTGGGTGTGGTGGCACATGTCTTTAATCCTAGCACTTAGGAGGCAGAGGAAGGAGAATCACTGAGTTTGAGGCTAGCCTTGGGTTTACAGAATGAGTTACAGGTCAGCCTGGGCTAGAGTAAGACCCTACCATGACAATACCAAATAAATAAATAAATAAAATGAAGTAAAATAAACCCACCAAAATTACTAGACTGAAGAGATTGTTTAGCAGTTAAAGACACTTGCTTGCAAAATCTGATGGCCTGGGTTCGATTCCCCAGTACTCACATAGAGCCAGAAAGCAGGTGCTTGCATATGAAATTTGTTTGCAGAGGCTAGAAGCTCTGGTGCACTGATTGTATCTTTCTCTCCTTGAAAGTAAATAATAAAATATTTTTAAGAATCCAAAATCAAACCAAGCCAAAAGAAACAAAATAAGAAAAAAAATAAAAGATATTAGGGAAAAATAAAATAGTATGATATTATTAGAAATATAATGTTACCTGGCAAACAGTTGGGGCTCAATAATTATTTGGACCAAGGACAATGACTGTGGCCTCTGTTATTTGCTTTTGTGATTCAGGAACCTTCAATTCAGTTCAGTTCAGCAACCATGCACTACCAATTGTTTGCGTGACACTGCATTAGGACTTGTGGAGAATAGTACGACACAGTCTGTGATTGCTGCTGGTGGTGGTGGGGGGGGGGGAAGGACATTGGCCACCATAGACAAATGTCATATTTGTAATAGAGGCAATATTGACTTCATAAGAGAGTAGGTTGAAAAGTACCCACAAAGGACATGACACAGATACACGAAGATTACTTCCAGAGTACCGGCTACCAAGGCAACCATGTGCTCTTCACTGATAGCATTTATTTACTTAATGCGGTGATGGTTATGTGAAATCGATTGCACATTGGCAGCTCAGAATGAGCGCATGGTTACTTGAACTTCGCCTCATAAAGTGTATGTTGTGCAGTAGCGGGGGAACACCGCTGCTTTGGCCCCCAGCTGAACTATGTTCAGATCCTACTTGAACAGACTGTTAGCTTTGTAAAAATTGGTAAATTTCCTTGATTTCCAATTCTTTTATCTCTGAAATAGAAATCATATATCTGTTAATATACTAATTTGCAGGGCTCTTGTAAGGATTAAGAGAGATCATGCTTGTAATATCCTCCATAGCATCTGGCATGGGGAAGACCCAGTGGACAGTCTTTTCCTATCCAGAATCCTCCCTTTCTCTTACAGAGCAAATGTATACACGTTCATCAGTTTCTCTGATGCTTTGCCTTGAACTGTTTCAGGGAGAAGGATGGCAATCCTTTTCTGGGATGCTTGCTTTTTAGTAGCACTAAGAAAAGGGGAGCAGAAAATCAGGAGTTCAGAACTGAAGTAAAACATGCTTCCTAAGATGGAGGAAACTCGGTGTGCCGGAGGATGTTATCTGTGTTTATGGAAACTAGTTCAGTCTATAAAAGCGCTTGTTTTACAAGCAAGAGGACCTTAGTTGGGTCCCCACTACTCATGTAAAAATGGCAGACATGGTGGCATGTGCTTGTAATACCAGTGTGGAGGAGGCAAAGACAGGTGGATCCCTGGGGCACTCTGGTCAGCCAGTCTAACTGACTTGGCTAGAGTTTAGGCCAGTGAAAGACTCTGCCTCAAAAAAGGTATATAGCACATGAGGAACAACATCTGAGAATGTCCTCTGGCCTCCACATGCACACCTGTGTGTGTGTACCCACATCTGCACACATGTGTACCTGCATATGTATGAGCATGCATAGACACAAACTAGCATTGCTATTCAGATGATTAATGTCAAGCCTCTATAACATATGTGCTATAAAACTCATTTCATTCACTGGTGAGTTATAGTTGAAAAGTACCCATCTTCTAATTATGAATGTCTGACTGATGAATATTTTACTAACAATATATCTTAGATCTACTCTTATTTCCTTCAATATTTGGATTTTCCTTTTTAATAAAATTTAATAAGACTGTACCTATGACAAAGATGATGAGAGATTGTATGTCTCCCCTGCAATTTATCTGTATGGATCGAGAGAGAGAGAGAGAGAAAGAGAGAGAGAGAGAGAGAGAGAGAGAGAGAAGCAGAGAGAGAGAGAGAGAGAGAGAGAATGGAGAATAGGCATGCCAGGGCCTCTAGGCACTGTAAACAAACTCCAGATGCATGTGTCACTTTGTGCATATGGTTTTATGTGGGTACTGGGGAGTCAAACATAGGTCATTAGGCTTTGCAGGTAAGCACCTTAACCACTGAGCAATCTCTTCAGCCCAAGAGGCTGTATTCCTGAGAATCTCTTCCTATTGCCCAGAGATCGAGGATCATTCAGGTATTATGCCATCATATTGCATGACTTCTCATCTGATTGCAGAAGTTTCTAGTTTTTCTTTCTTATGAGGTTTCCAGAAACAGAAATTCTCAACTCCACATTTTTTTTGTCTTCAATCTCTTTGCTTATTATTTACTCATATAACAAAAATCAGCCCAATGAGACTTTATTAAATAAAATTCTCCATCTTTAACACTGAAATTATTTAAGCTACCAAGGCACTAGTCATTATGAACCAATGTTTCCAATTCTCCTGATGCATCAACAAAACAAAATGCTATACCTGGGAAAGTCACAGCAAATACAAATTTAAATTCACTTTTTATACTGACCATCTTAAGAATCCGATAGATGACTCCAGTGACTTTTTTCAATTTATTTATTTGAGAGAGAAAGAGATAGAGATAGAGATAGAGAGAGAGATAGAGAGAATGGGTATGCCAAGGCCTCCAGCCACTGCAAATGAACTCTAGACACATGTGCCACCTTGTGCATCTGGCTTACGTGGGTCCTGGGGAATCAAACCTATGTCTTTAGGCTTTGCAGGCAAGCACCTTAACCACTAAGCAATCTTTCCAGCCCTCCAATCCCCCTTTTAATGGCTTCCCACAGTGATCCTATAGGAACATGACAAGCACCTCATTAATTCTGATAGTGTTGAATTTCAGGAGGGAGAGAGAAAGAGAGCAAGAGAGAGAAGCACAGTTGTCATGAATGCTATTTTTAGTGAGCCATCTTAATGCTGAAGTACTTCAAGGGGTTGTGGCCTCATGTCAGGGAAGAGAGTGGAGCCACACTTACTGTGCTACTAAGTGGCCATTTCCTGTTTGAAGCCAAGAGCAGATGCACTGGTGGAGTGTGTGGATAGACACAATTTTCCAAGCTGATTTGATAATTAAGAATATTCACAGACTTGGGCTGGGGACATGGCTCAGTGGATAAAGTGCCTGCCACTCAAGTGTGAAGATTGGAGTTCAAATCCTCAGAACTCATGTAAATGTTGGGTGAGTGTCTGAGATCTCAGTATAAGAGAGGTTCCTGGGGCAAGCTAACCTGCTAGATCAGCTTATCTGTGGGCTCTGGGCTCAAGCGAGATACCTTGCCTCAGTAAAATAAAGAGGAGTGTAATTGAGGAAAACATCCACAACCAACCTTTGGCCTCACATGCGCATACACACATGCGCTCACATGCGTATGCACATGTACATATATATACATGCAAAAAAAAAGGAAAATAGGGCTGGAGAGATGGCTCAGCAGTTAGAGGTGCTTGTTTGCAAAGCCTGAAAGCTGGAATTTGATCCCCCAGTAGCTATGTAAAGCCAGATGCACTAAGTGATGCACGCGTCTAGAATTCGTTTGCAGTGGCAAGAGGCCCTGGCATGCCCATTCTCACTTCCTCTCCCTCCTTCTCTCTCTGTCTCAAATAAATAAATGAACATATTTTAAAGGAAAATATTCACAGACTAACAAAAATATTTAAAAAAAGAATCGTCACATGTTGGAAAAATGCTCGTGACTGCTCTGGGATGATAATTCTTGCTCTGGAAAAGCCAGCTGCATGTTTGGCTATTTCCATCAAATTTATTACCATGATTATTTTAAATACTCTTCTATGGAGTGAACAAAAACTGTATTTTACCTTTCATCCCAATAACTTGGGTGATTTGTGGTCCTTGATTTTGGCCAGCAGAGGTGGTGCCGTGTGAGGGAGCAGGGCCGTAATAAATGAGGAGGCAGAGAAGATAAACTGCCCCTGTCCTGCCCACTCACCTCCATCCTTTAAACACAGATTGACTCCGGGACACGAAAGGACTGCCAAGCAGTTCACCAGCACAAACAGCAGTCGCGTTGCCGAGGATGAACTGTCCTTTGATGCAAGCATCTCGGTGGCTCCTTAATTATATCCCCGAGGATCTGCATATCTTAACAGCTGGAATGGGCACAGCGCACTAGCTACATGGAAAAGAAGAAGGATCAGAAACGAGCAGATTAATGACTCGGGGACTGTGCTGCTCAGGACTACAGCAGAAAGCTGAGCGTGATGGGAATAAACCAGAAGGCATCTTGCCATTGTTTCAGATTCCTCACTTCTCCTCCAACCCTGTAAGCCTCCCATTCCTCCAGAATTGAATTTTTGTAATTGAAAAGATTCTAGGATAAAATGTTCACTTTCTATTTTTCCACTGGGAAACCAGTCACATAGAAAGACTACCTGTATTTGTCTGCAGGACTGACCTGTACCTCTAAATGGTGAAGTTTAGAGATATGAAATATTTCATTATATCTTTATTTATAAGGGTCTTTCATGGTGTAACAGGCAATGGAGGTCCTGCTTTCTATTCAGAAGAGATTGGGCCGGGCTTAATGATTCCCACTTGGAATCTCAGCACTCAATAAATTGAGGCGGGAGGATGTCTGTGAGTTCAAGGCTACCCTGGGCTGCATAGTGATTTGCCAGCCAGCTTGAGCTATATAAAGACACTATCTCAAAAAAAAAAATCCAAAATTGGTGGGTGTGGTGGCACATGTCTTTAATCCTAGCACTTAGGAGGCAGAGGAAGGAGAATCACTGAGTTTGAGGCTAGCCTTGGGTTTACAGAATGAGTTACAGGTCAGCCTGGGCTAGAGTAAGACCCTACCATGACAATACCAAATAAATAAATAAATAAAATGAAGTCAAATAAACCCACCAAAATTACTAGACTGAAGAGATTGTTTAGCAGTTAAAGACACTTGCTTGCAAAATCTGATGGCCTGGGTTCGATTCCCCAGTACTCACATAGAGCCAGAAAGCAGGTGCTTGCATATGAAATTTGTTTGCAGAGGCTAGAAGCTCTGGTGCACTGATTGTATCTTTCTCTCCTTGAAAGTAAATAATAAAATATTTTTAAGAATCCAAAATCAAACCAAGCCAAAAGAAACAAAATAAGAAAAAAAATAAAAGATATTAGGGAAAAATAAAATAGTATGATGTTATTAGAAATATAATGTTACCTGGCAAACAGTTGGGGCTCAATAATTATTTGGACCAAGGACAATGACTGTGGCCTCTGTTATTTGCTTCTGTGATTCAGGAACCTTCAATTCAGTTCAGTTCAGCAACCATGCACTACCAATTGTTTGCGTGACACTGCATTAGGACTTGTGGAGAATAGTACGACACAGTCTGTGATTGCTGCTGGTGGTGGTGGGGGGGGGGGAAGGACATTGGCCACCATAGACAAATGTCATATTTGTAATAGAGGCAATATTGACTTCATAAGAGAGTAGGTTGAAAAGTACCCACAAAGGACATGACACAGATACACGAAGATTACTTCCAGAGTACCGGCTACCAAGGCAACCATGTGCTCTTCACTGATAGCATTTATTTACTTAATGCGGTGATGGTTATGTGAAATCGATTGCACATTGGCAGCTCAGAATGAGCGCATGGTTACTTGAACTTCGCCTCATAAAGTGTATGTTGTGCAGTAGCGGGGGAACACCGCTGCTTTGGCCCCCAGCTGAACTATGTTCAGATCCTACTTGAACAGACTGTTAGCTTTGTAAAAATTGGTAAATTTCCTTGATTTCCAATTCTTTTATCTCTGAAATAGAAATCATATATCTGTTAATATACTAATTTGCAGGGCTCTTGTAAGGATTAAGAGAGATCATGCTTGTAATATCCTCCATAGCATCTGGCATGGGGAAGACCCAGTGGACAGTCTTTTCCTATCCAGAATCCTCCCTTTCTCTTACAGAGCAAATGTATACACGTTCATCAGTTTCTCTGATGCTTTGCCTTGAACTGTTTCAGGGAGAAGGATGGCAATCCTTTTCTGGGATGCTTGCTTTTTAGTAGCACTAAGAAAAGGGGAGCAGAAAATCAGGAGTTCAGAACTGAAGTAAAACATGCTTCCTAAGATGGAGGAAACTCGGTGTGCCGGAGGATGTTATCTGTGTTTATGGAAACTAGTTCAGTCTATAAAAGCGCTTGTTTTACAAGCAAGAGGACCTTAGTTGGGTCCCCACTACTCATGTAAAAATGGCAGACATGGTGGCATGTGCTTGTAATACCAGTGTGGAGGAGGCAAAGACAGGTGGATCCCTGGGGCACTCTGGTCAGCCAGTCTAACTGACTTGGCTAGAGTTTAGGCCAGTGAAAGACTCTGCCTCAAAAAAGGTATATAGCACATGAGGAACAACATCTGAGAATGTCCTCTGGCCTCCACATGCACACCTGTGCGTGTGTACCCACATCTGCACACATGTGTACCTGCATATGTATGAGCATGCATAGACACAAACTAGCATTGCTATTCAGATGATTAATGTCAAGCCTCTATAACATATGTGCTATAAAACTCATTTCATTCACTGGTGAGTTATAGTTGAAAAGTACCCATCTTCTAATTATGAATGTCTGACTGATGAATATTTTACTAACAATATATCTTAGATCTACTCTTATTTCCTTCAATATTTGGATTTTCCTTTTTAATAAAATTTAATAAGACTGTACCTATGACAAAGATGATGAGAGATTGTATGTCTCCCCTGCAATTTATCTGTATGGATCGAGAGAGAGAGAGAGAAAGAGAGAGAGAGAGAGAGAGAGAGAGAGAGAGAGAAGCAGAGAGAGAGAGAGAGAGAGAGAGAATGGAGAATAGGCATGCCAGGGCCTCTAGGCACTGTAAACAAACTCCAGATGCATGTGTCACTTTGTGCATATGGTTTTATGTGGGTACTGGGGAGTCAAACATAGGTCATTAGGCTTTGCAGGTAAGCACCTTAACCACTGAGCAATCTCTTCAGCCCAAGAGGCTGTATTCCTGAGAATCTCTTCCTATTGCCCAGAGATCGAGGATCATTCAGGTATTATGCCATCATATTGCATGACTTCTCATCTGATTGCAGAAGTTTCTAGTTTTTCTTTCTTATGAGGTTTCCAGAAACAGAAATTCTCAACTCCACATTTTTTTTGTCTTCAATCTCTTTGCTTATTATTTACTCATATAACAAAAATCAGCCCAATGAGACTTTATTAAATAAAATTCTCCATCTTTAACACTGAAATTATTTAAGCTACCAAGGCACTAGTCATTATGAACCAATGTTTCCAATTCTCCTGATGCATCAACAAAACAAAATGCTATACCTGGGAAAGTCACAGCAAATACAAATTTAAATTCACTTTTTATACTGACCATCTTAAGAATCCGATAGATGACTCCAGTGACTTTTTTCAATTTATTTATTTGAGAGAGAAAGAGATAGAGATAGAGATAGAGAGAGAGAGAGAGAGAGGGAGGGAGAGAGAGAGAATAGGTGTGACAGGGCCTTCAGCCACTGCCAATGAACTCCAGATGCATGCGCCACCTTGTGCATATGCCTTACATGGGTCCTGGGGAATCAAACCTGGGTCCTTTGACTTTACAGGCAAGTGCCTTGACCACTAAGCCATCCCTCCAGCCCTCCAGTGACAATTCTTATTTAAGCATACAATTATCCTACATTAGGTATGAACAAACTTCTCTCTGTTCTCTCCCTTCTTCCTTTCTCTATTTCTTGTTAACCTAACCTAATCATTCATAAAAGGGTGGGGGAGGGAACATATTGTTGTAGTGGTAGTTTTCCAAGGTTTCCTGCATTGCTTGCTCCCAATATTTTCTTTCCATATTCTGATAACTATATTTGACATTTAAGTAGAATCACAAGTAAAGAGAGAGTATTTGGCAGTCTCTCTTATTTTTAAGACATCCTCTCTGTATTACTCACATTTCTCACTGCAATGCAAAAAAGAAAAAAAAAACACCTTGATAAAAGCAACATAAGGATGGAAGAGTTAATTTTTTTTTTTTTTTGAGGTAGGGTCTTATTCTAGTTCAGGCTGACCTGGAATTCACTATGTAGTCTCAGGGTGGCCTTGAACTCATGGCAATTCTACCTCTGCCTCCTGAGTGCTGGGATTGAAGATGTGTGCCACCACACCTGGCTTGGGAAGAATTTATTTTGATTGACAGTTTGAGGACACAGCCCATCATGGCAGGGAAGGCATGGAGTCAGGAGCTAGAAGCAGCTGGAAGCAGGAAACAGAGAGACATGGATAGGGTACTAAGGTGGTTCTCTCTTTTCCTTCAGTTCAGGACCACAGCCCTTGGTGTCATGTCACCCACATTTAGGGTAGTTTTCATCATAATTAACCCAATGTAGAAACTCCCTCGCAGACAGATCCAGAGGTGTGATTCCATGTTGAGTCTAAGTCCCATCAAGTTGACAATCAAGATTCACCACCACATGCTCTTTTCAGCAATGCCATTGTGGTGATTTGATTCAGGTGTCCCCCATAAACTTAGGTGTTCTGAATGCTATGTTCCCAGCTGATGGAGATTTGGGAATTAACGCCTACTGGAGGGAGTGTATTGTTGGGGGCTGGCTTATGGGTGTTATAGCCAGTTTCCCCATGTCAGTGTTTAGCACACTCTCCTGTTCCTGTTGTCTACCTTATTTGGGCCAGGGGGTCATGCCCACCCTCTGCTCATGCCATCGTTTCCCCTGCCACCGTGAAGCTTCCCCTTGAGCCTTTAAGCCAAAATAAACCTCTTTTTTCCCAGAAGCTGCTCTTGGTTGGGTGATTTCTGTCAGCAATGCAAACCTGACTACAACAGCCGTATAAGTGGGTATTGATCACTTCATTACACCACACATTCTCAGGGAGCCTTTATGGTGTGCTGGGCATTAGACTAGTTGCTGGAAACACAGTGGTGAATAAGAAAGCCCCATGAATGAAAGGTCAGAGGTACAAGTGAAAATTTTCTGCAGTTTATATTCCATCCAGGTATTTTTCAAAGCGCATTCAGCTTCCTAGAAAGTCTACCAATTACATCTTCTAGGTAAATAGATCTTTGTCTACAGTTCTGAAAAATATCAATAATTGGGAGGAAAATCTTGTTTCTCAAAATTCCAGCATGGATTAGTAGGGGATTATTTTACTCATTTAAAGTTAATAATTTCTAAATCATTTAAACTGCTCTCATTCTGAGGAGCTTCCCTCGTTTGCTAGAAGAGCTGACCACACTCACTGACAGTTACTCAATACAGCTACATTAAGAGTTACACTCACCTCTGAGCAAACACTGGGAAGTTGGTGGGAATAGTTGCCTAACAGGCACTTTTAATAAATGATAAAAATAACCTTTTAGATATTTAAATCATTTTACTGCCAAGGGCATTTAATCAGGCCCATTGCCAAATGCTAATTAATGATACAAGTGGAGGATTTTATTTAAATTTGTTATACTAATATGTTGAAATATAAATAGAAACTGCCAATTGAGAGGAACTTGTTAAAAGGTGAAACTTGTAAGGTGAAGGAAGAAACATCAAACTTTAGAACAATAGACCTGCTGTGTCTTACAGAAGGTAATTGAAATAGAAACCTTATAAGTAAAGTAATTCATTTGTAATACTCTTTTTCTAAATAAGATTTTATAGTCCTCAAACACTTGGACACTGTATAAAATAATGGTGGTTATTTTAGGCTAACTTGGTTGTGAGAGACCTTACTATTAAATGTGTTTAAAAAGCATATCTCTTTTATTAAGCATACAGCTATGACTAACTTAATGGCAGGAATACGTTCTGATAAATATGTCATAATGAGTTTGCTGGGTGAATATCAGAGTATAATTACCCAAACCTAGATGGTCAAGGTCAATTCTTCAGCGTGTCTTCTTGAGGTGATCAAGAGAAGGTAAATGAATGTATGAGCCTGCTGCTGGATACCTCAGTACACTTTTTTTTTAATGGAGTAATTTAATATTTTAACATACAGTAATTTGATCATGTTCCCATTTCTTTATCCTTTTACTTGTCTCCTCTCACCCACCTCCATTGCCTGAGGACCCTCCTCTTCTGCTATTTTTTTTTTTTTTGTCTCTTTCCTCCTCCATGAAAAAATGCTGCTGGTCTCAGAACTCTGCTAGTCTTGTGTGGGTCATGAAGGCATCTATCAGTTCATGTTAGGAGGCCAGTGACCCAATGTACACCTACATACTCTATAGTTCTTACATTATTTCCATCCCATTTTCTACAATGTTCTCTGAGCTTTGGAGGGCATTGTAGAGATGTCTCTTTTAGTGTTGAGCTTTCAACAGCCTCTTATTTTCTACTTTGATGACTTTTGAGTCTCCTCAGTGTCTACCACCATTGCCATGGAGATGGTTCTCTGGCTGGCAGCCAGCATATGTTTATAGCAAATTCTTTTCAATAACATAAAAATTACACTCTAAAATAATGATAAAAGCAGAGTAGAGTCAATACTCATACCAGTAAGATAAGTGTTTACAACCACTATTGTAATTTATGTGCTTTATATATATGTGGCACACACGTGCATGCAAATACACACACACACACACACACACACACACACACACACACGTTTGATCATGCTGGGTGGGGACTGAACTCAAAATCTTAAGTATGCTAGGCAAGTGCTGTTACTGTACCAATAGGCTATAGACTCAGTCTGTTTCTTGGGGGAGAGGGGTCTTCTTTTTGCTGTGCTTGTATGTAACTGAAATGAAGTGTAAGTTTGTCTCACTAGCATTACCACAAACATGTGAGTCACTATGTGCTGCTGTAAAACACTGTGCCATCATTGGGCATTAGGGACTTTTAAAAAGCTCCATTATAATTTTACAGGAGGGCCACTGCATCGCTGGTTGAAATGCCACTGTGTGATGACTCATGGCTGCGTTTGCTTCTTTTGCTTCTTCCTGTTGACCTGTTCCTGAGTTTACTTCCCACCACAAGCCGTAGTCGGCGCTATGCTTCAGACTTTTTTGAGCTTCAAAGAAGAGCCATGATCGGGACCTGGTAGCATCTATGGCTAATGGTTAACAGTACTGATAACACGCTCGGTGGAGTGGAGATATACTGCTACACCCGGACATCTCTTTGTTTATGAAACCTGTTTTCTACTGGGATTCCCTGTGGTTTGAATTTTTGCTGCTCATGCTTCTGACGTGTTCCTGGGCTTCCTTAAGGATGGAAACTAATGGCTTAGATAAAGGAGGAAGATGTCCCTAAGCATACAAGTGGAGTGTAGAGCAGGCGAACACATACCCCTTTGTTCTTACGGGATGTGAGTAGAAATGGGAAGGGCACTTTCACCACATGTATCACTGTAAAGATTAGACCTACAGATTTCAAATGAGTCCAGCAGCTAGCCACATAATGAAACCTAGTTCTAGTGAAAAAAAACAAGCACTTTGCCTCAAGGAGTTGCTTATAGTGGTTGGTGTGATGGGATCCTCTTGGTGCGGTAGACATGTGGTGACGAGGGACCAGTAGGTGGTTGACCCACTGAGAAAAGCACAAGATGTAAGTAGCTCTATTCTGGTGGCTTTGAGAGTTTCCAACCCATAGCTTTTATTTGTATTAATTTTCCTTCCCAGTGTGAGCTTCCTCCAGCTGGTTCCTCCCTTTCTATCCATCCATCATCTTCTCCTTTCACCAGAAAAACCTTGGAGCACTAATCATCTAGAATTGATGACTCACATTGCTGAAAGAACATACTGTATAAATTTCTAAGCTGTAAGCGGCACTTACAGCCTTGAATCATGTGGTACTGTGATGTGCCTTGTTTTAGAACTGCTGGTATATCTACCTCTTCCAAGATTTCCCATTTGTGGAAGGCAGGGGGATGTATACCTTTGAATTTTCTACTTCTCTGTCTACTGCCTAGCTTAGGAAAATTGTGCAACAAATGTTTGTTGATGAGTATGTGCATGAACAGAGTGAGCTGAACTCAAAGGCCAGTGTCATCAATACAACGGAGACCCCGATGTGTTTTTCACTATGAAGATGAGCTGCCCTATTCCTCATTCTTCACTGTGGCTTTAATACTGGAAAGGGACCTCACGGCTTCTCACTAAGTGAAACAACTTTTTACCACACACCCAAATGGTACAGACATCTGGGTGTGCTCAAGATAGACACACTCAAATCTGCATCACCAAATGACTGCAAAATGCCTGACAAGGCTTTTCAGTTTCTTTTTGCTTACAGAAGATCTCGTTGAGCATTTGGATTCTTGTAAGAGCTGGGTGAGGCAATGCCCTCCACATCCTGGGGCGATTGTTATTTTTAGTTGCTCTTCTTGAGACCTGATACCTTCTACCTGGAACCTTAGGGACCAGAGAGACCTCATAGACCCGTTCCCTTTATAGAGCAGGAGAGGAAGTCTTAGAGAGTTTAAAGGACTGGCTCAAGGTGACTTCTTTATTCTTGGTATAGCACTTCAGCCTTCTGCACTCTTGCTAACCCTGCCTGGATACGATGTAATTCACAGGTGGGTGAACTATTGGACCATCAGTTATAGGCCAAGCTCTAAATTTCTCCACTTATTTTGTATGCTATCCATTTATCATCTTGAACTATTTTGATCTTCATATATCAAGTCTCAAGAGCCTCTGTCAAGCAGGTTATTTCACAGACGAGGAGACTGTATGATATATAAGTTAAAGTAGTTTGCTTGAGGTAAGTGACAACTAAGCCCATGTAGAAATGATAGTTACTACCGTTTGAGCTTGTGTTTTGACATTTTCTGGCCAAGAAACAGCATTGATTTTTTTTCTCTGCTCTTGCTTGGCTGGAACCTTGGGACTCATAACAGGCATTTATAATGAAAATTGCTTTTGTGAATATGCACCCGTCTAGGCATGCAAAGTACAGTATAGTGTTACCAAGACAGAGTTCCTGGTCCTGCCCCTTGCTGCTTCTGCAGAGCACTGAGCTTCCTTGGAAAGACTGTCCCCTGTGTATGTGTGTCCCACACAAGCTCTGGTATGTGACAACTGACTTGTTAAAAATGATTATTTGGGGGCTAGAGAAATGGCTTAATGTTTAAGCCACTTGACTGCAAAGCCAAAGGACCCAGGTTTGATTCCCCAGGACCCACGTAAGCCAGATGCACAAGGGGGTGCACACATCTGGAGTTCGTTTGCAGCAGCTGGGGGCCCTGGTATGCCCATTCTCTCTCTCTCTCCCCCCTCTCTCTCTTTTTCCCAGCCTATTCTCTTTCTCAAATAAATAAAGAAAACTAAAATAAAATAAATGATTATTTGGGGCCTGGAGAGATGGCTTAGTGGTTATGGTGCTTGCCTGTGAAGCCTAGGGAACCAGGTTCAATTCCTTAGTACCCATGTAAGCCAAATGCATAAGGTGGCACATGCATCTGGAATTTGTTTGCAGTGGCTAGAGGCCCTGGCTCACTCATTCTCTCTCTCTTAAATAAATAAATAGTCAAAAAGCATCTAAGGGCTGGAGGGATGGTTTAGCAGTTAAGGCATCTGCCTGCAAAGCCAAAGGACCCAGGTTTGATTCCCCAGGACCCACGTTAGCCAGATGCACAAGGGGACACACACGTCTGGAGTTTGTTTGCAGTGGCTGGAGACCCTGGCATGCCCATTCTCTCTCTCTCCCTCTTTCTCTGTCAAATAAATAAATAAATAAATAAATAAATAAATAAATATTTTTTAAATCATTTGAAATGATTATTTTCAGGATGGAGAGGTGGCTTAGCAGTTAAGGCGCTTGCCATCAAAGCCAAAAGACACAGGTTTGATTTCCCAGTACCCCGGTAAAGCCATAGTGGCTGGAGGCCCAGGTGCACCCATTTTCTCTCTCTCTCTCTCAATCAATCAAATAAATAAATAAATAAATAATGTGTGTGTGTGTGCATGTGTGTGCCATGGTATGCATGTGGAGACCAGAGGACAACCTTGGAATTTTGGTATTCTCCTTTCATCTTCTTTTTGACAGGGTCTCTCATGCTTTTGCCAATAAGAAGTCCAGTCTAGCTGGCCTGTGTGCTTCCAGAGTGCCCCTGTTTCACCTCTTGCTGCTGTAGGTGCATTGGGATTGCAGATGTATGTACCACATGGTGCTTGGCTTTTACAGGGATGCTGGGGTTTGAACCCCTGTTGCAGACACCATGAACTGCTGAGCCACCTCCACAACCCCAACAACTGAATTTTGTTTTTTGAACTTAAGCAGCATTAGACATTTTTTTTTCTTTCCAATGATGTCCTTACTCCCAGCCCTCAAGTCCATTGAGGAGGACACCTTCCACAGTTATAGTGTTTCCTGTGAGGCCACTGGTTCTTATAGCAAGGTACAACTCTTGATACTCCTTGTACTGCTTTAGTTAGGCTCCTGAGTGACCCTAGATGTCACAGAGAAATAGAGTGGCTCTCTCTCCACTTCTGTGTTTTACTTTATTATTTGGGCTGTAAAACATCATGACTTGGGCAGAAAGTTTCAAAAAACCCTCTTCAAGAAGTTGCTCCTTCCTGTTCTGACTCTATCTCCTTGTCTTGGATATAATATGAATTCAAGTGGTAGGGAAGGGATGGGTGTCATTATACTCTTATGTCTTTGTAAGGACTGCCTGCTGCAGCAATGCCATAGACTGGCTTTACTACACAACAAACATTTATTTCTCCCAGTTCAGGATGGTGAAGTCCAAGTTCAGTGTGACATGATAGTAGGCTTCTGGTGAGGGCACTCTGTAGAGTGTGACTTTATATTCTCACAGGATAGAAAGGAACTGCACAATTTCTCTGGTTTCTGCTTACCAGGGCACCAACTCCACCCATGAGGTCCCCATCCTCATAACATAATTATTTCCCAGTGGTTCCACCTCCAATATGATGTCACATTAAAGATTAGCATTCCAACGAAGAGATCTGAGGAGATATGAACATAAAGATATCGCCAGTTATTAATTTCTCCCTTCTTCCTAAACCCCTCTCATACTCTTCTAAGATCCAAAATTTACCTGCCTTACTTCCCTTCAATAAAAAGCAAAAGAATTTGGTGTATTTTATCATGCAAGTAGTGGAAAGGTTCCAGGTCTTGTTTCTCTGTCAAATGGGCTGCATTATTGCTGCAAAGCCCCTTGTTCCGTCTGTTCTCTCATCCTTATTCTATGCTATGTGTTTTGACATACATGATCGTACTTAATGCTGAACACTTCTAAAGGTAATGTCGTTGCCCCAGATTTAGCAAGGAGAGATCTAAAGCTCACAAAGACGAAGAAATGAGCTGAAGGTTAAGGGACTTGATTGAATCAGGCAATCCTCAGTAGAAAAACATGGATTCTAGCCAGGACTGCTTGGTCATTCTGCTGAGTGCTTTTCCTGAGCACATCTGGCCTGATGCTACACAACAGCCCGTCAAACTGCTGCTTCAGTTGTACCACTTATGTTTGTCGGGTGGGCTGGGCTGACTGGCTCAAGTCAATATGACACAGGGCAGCAATACAATGCAATGAGAGGTACACACAGTCTGAGCTGCCGTTAGATTAATCCCTTGGCTCCCCTGGGTCACAGTGCGCAAGTCTCACCTAACGTGCTTATTAAAAAAGCAAATCCTTGGTGCCATCCAGGTGATGAGTGTCACCCTAGGCCCTAGGTGATTCAAACCACAGGTGAGCATAGGAAATGCAGGGGTAAATGATGTCTTTCAGGCCAGGCTGGGGAGCATAGCGGAGCCTATTCAGGGAAATGGGATGGGTCGTTATACCATCTTTGATTACTCATGGATTCTGCTTGATTCCTCCCTCCCCTCTCTCTCTCATCTGAGCAAAGGTCACATAGATTCATAGCATCTCTACCCTCCTGAGGCTCCTGGGCCATTTATGTCAGACTAGGGCATGAATGCAAAATTGCAGAGACTGAGCTATTGCTTTGTGGGGTTTGAACCCAGGAAAGCTGCCTCTTCACATGCCAAGTATTAGCATAAGCAACACATGATGTAAAATCGAATAGACACAGAGGTAGGAGGATCACCATGAGTTAGAGGTCACCCTGAGACTACATAGTGAATTACAGGTCAGCCTGGGCTAGACTGAGACCCTACCTCAAAAAACAAAACAAAACAAACAAAAAAATCAAATAAACACACAAACAATAAATCAGGGGCTGAGGAGATGGCTCAGTGGGTAAGATTGCTTGACTTTGGCTGGAGAAATGGCTCAGCAGTTAAGGCACTTGCCTACAAAGCTTAATGATCTGGGTTTGATTCCCCAGTACCCACGTAAAGGCAGATGCACAAAGAGGTGCGTGCATTGGGAGTTTGTTTACAGTGGCTGGAGGCTCTGGCTCACCCATTCTCTCTGTCTCCTCTCTATCTCTCTCTGCTTGCAAATAAAATATTTTTAAAAAGACTGCTTGAGACCTAAAATGAACCCCACATGGCTCAGGGAAATTTGTGGAAGAGGGGGCAGAAAGAATGTCAGAGCCACACGCTGGGTCATGATACACAGAGACATTTCCTCTTACCTATAACTGAGGGCTAACCCCACAATGCATAACCCATATACCCCAACAAGGAGGGACCAGGGGCAGGAAGAGGACAGGGAGGAGGCTAACAATGGTACCAACTTGACTGCATTCACTGAGTACAAAACTAATTAAAAAAGAAAAGCCTGCTTGACATGTAAGTATGAGGAACTCAGTTAGGCCCCAGCGCCCACATAAGAAAGCAGGAGGTGGCCACAGTCACCTGTGAGTCTAGCCCTGCTGGAGGTAGAGACAGGAGAATTGCTGGGGCTTGCTGGTCAGCTAGTATGCCTGAAAAAAATGTCAGCTCCTGGTTCAGTGCAAGACTCACCTCAAGGAAACAATGCTGATGAGTGAGGAGGATACCTGGCTGTCCTCATCTGGCCTCCACACATGCATGCACAGGGCACACTCTATGCACTCATGTATATACTATACATCACAACACATGAAAGTATATATAATGTCATACCACACACACTATGCACACATGAAAATGCTAAATATATATATATATACATATATATATCACAGTATATGTAGATACATATACACTTCACCACACACACTATACACATGTGTACATTATATATATACACAATATATACAATATAATGCACACATATATACATTATATATATGTATGTATACCACACATATTATATACAAATACATACACTATATATACCACATCACACACACTACATACCTAGGCATACACTATATATTTGTCAAACCACACATACAATACTCACATGCACAAAAAAATCAGCAATTGATTCAGAAATAGCTCTTCATTATCATGCTTCAAACTTGTCTCTTTGGTAAATAAAGGCAAAAAAGATCAATAAAAGGCAGCTGTAGGTGCCATTTCAATTTTATCTGTCACTTGGGCTGGGCCAGCGTACACAAATAACACATTAGGGCACTGGGGAGGTTTAGTTGGAAGAGCGATTGCTGCACAAGCATGAGGACATGAGTTCAGATCCCCAGCATTCATGCAAAAAGCCGGGCATGGCAACATCTGACTGAAATCCCAGTGCTGGGGAGGCAGAAACAGGAGGATCTAGGGTTCACTAAGCAGCTAGGTTAGCAGAGTTGGTGAGCTCCAGGTTCAGTGATAAACGCTGTTTCAAAAGTAAGATAAAGAGATGACTCATTGGTTAAGGACTGCAAAGCCTAATGACCCAGGTTTGATTCCCCAGTACTCACGTAAAGCCAGATGCACAAAGTGGCGCATGCATGAGTTCACTTGCAGTGGCTAGAGGCCCTGGGCGTGCTCATATTTCCTCTCTTCTCTCTCTGTGCTTGCAAATACATAAATAAATAAATATTAAAAAAATAAAGAGTGAGAGTGATTGTAACAACCATTCTCTGATGACATATGGCTTCCACATACATACATACGGACATCCATGTGCACCTGCACACACACGAATACATACCACACACACGTACCACATAGACACACAGTCAACCACCAGGAAGGATGGCAATGATAATTACACGGCAAAGACGCAAACCCAAGTCATATTGGATCACTCCTTGCTCTCCATTATGTCAGTGAAGTGTACCTTTCCTTGTTGTCCCCAAAGGGTTTCAAAGGAGATAGTGGGGACTGAGGTCCCGTGAGATTGCGATTGACTGAGACTGTAAGAACATTATAGCATAAGGGCTGGAATTAATTAGCATCTTTGAAACAGCAGCACTAGGCCTTTGAATTCTGGGAACATATGAATGGTAACTGTTGATTTCTCAACCCAAAGCAGAACATCTGTTCTTCTGCAGAGAGTCTAGCGAAGTCGGAGATGCGGAGTCAGGTGGGGGCAGAGTTGTTAGGAGAGGCAGCTCACATCATGGCTGTCCATTTGGATTTATTATTAGATAGCTCTCAGCGTAATCACTTTCTGGGGAATTTTTAGATGTCTGACACCTGCCCTGTACACATTGTGTGGGATTTTGTTGGACCCTAATCCTCCATAAAGTTATTCTGATCAGAAATATATGCGAAAGTACCTATAAGATATAGCAACTGTATTTAGAGTTAATTTTAAATTTAACACAATTTATTAATTCTCATGAAGTGATAGTCTTTTTTTTTTTTTTTTTGGTTTTTTCGAGGTAGGCTCTCCCTAGCTCAGGCTGACCTGTAATTCACTATGTAGTCTCAGGGTGGCCTTGAACTCATAGGATCCTCCTAACTCTGCCTCCTGAGTGCTGGGATTAAAGGCATGCACCACCATGCCCGGCTAAGTGATAGTCTTTATCATTGGTGCTACCTGACTCTTTGGGAGATTTTTTTAAAAAATATTTTTATTTTTATTTATTTATTTGGCGGAGAAAAAGAGGGAGAAAGAGAGGGAGAGGGAGGGAGAGGGAGGGAAAGGAAGAGAGAGAGAGAGAAAGAGAGAGAATGGGCGTGCCAGGGCCTCCAGCCACTGCAAACGAACTCCAGATGCATGTGCCCCCTTGTGCATCTGGCTAACATGGGTCCTGGGGAAATGAAGCTGGGTCCTTTGGCTTTGCAGACAAATGCCTTAAGTGCTAAGCCATCCCTCCATCCCCTTTTGGGAGATTTTAACACATGAGTGAAGCAAAGAAGAATGAAGAATTCAAGGGCTTGGACATTGGATACTGTCCCAGAATTGCCACAGTCTTCTGTGATCTTTGAGAAGTTATTTTAAATTTCTATGTAAAATGCTTATGTAAAACAGAGATGATAACTCCTTCCTCATAAGATTCTATTTTTTTTTTAGTACATGTGGTGTGGAGGGAGTGCATGTGTACATGTGGGTTTGTGTGCATGTTTGTGTGTATGTAGGGTTTGACATTTTCTTCCTTGTTTTCCACTTCATTCTTTAAGACAAGGTTTTCCACTGAACTTGGAGTCAATGGTTCTGCTAGACTAGCTGCCCAGCAAGTCTCGGGGATCATCCAGTCTTTACTTCCTCTGTGCTGGGATTACAGGCATGTGCTCACACACCTAGCTCAGATCCCCATACCTGAATGGCCAGCATTACCCACTGAGCAATCTCCTCAGTGCCTCTTTTAGGGGTGGAAATGAAAATACTGCATGCAAGGGCCTAGCAAACTGCCTGGCACAGGAGGTATTTAAAAATGTGCGTCACCGCCCTCCCTTGTCCTCTGATGTCTACCGAGCTCTCCGTAGCTGATATTTTCATATTTAGTCACAATACAATTGGATTATTTAGTTACTGCTTCACTAAATTCATTGGAAAGCAGAAGGCAGACTACATTAATTTTCTGTCTGATGCTCTATCTTCCAGGAGGAAGGTAAGGCTTAAGAAGCAGATTTGTTTTCACTTTTGCACAACTGGCTAGTAATGTCTTTTCTTCCATTGTAATAGAATGAAAAATGTCTGAACATTGTGGCATTTGCTTGTGTTTTCTTTTCTGCCACACTTTTAAACACCTGTAGTACCCATCACGGTCTGCTCCTGGTAGTGGACTCAGGCAGAGAGGGAGTGACCTAGGTGGGGACACGTGGCCTGACAGACTGAGGTTTCTGCTCCTTTTGTCTTGGCACATCTTGGTTTACTGTGCCAGAGCAGATATGTTGTTGGGCTTTGCAAACATGAAAACTGCTATCCCGGTGGTATTTTCAATTTTCATAAACTATGAAGTTTATTATAAGGTATAAAGGGGCTTATTGAGTGGAAAATGAAAGCAGTGAGATCAACAAACAGAATTAGATCATTAGAGTCATTAGGAACTTGGCTCTTTCCAATTTATCCTTTAATGGTCCGATTTCCAGAGTTACATTTAGCTGGCTTGATGGTGAGTGATTGCTGCTGCTCTGGGGAGATAACCAGCATCTCTGACTTCTCTAATGGGCTTCCAAATTATGCCTCTTATTAATTAAATTAATTCAGCCTGGCGATTTGATTGCTATGGCCTCTCTTAGTGGTAGGTCCCTTCTCTGTGTCTGGGTGAACTTGTAGGAGTCCATTTCACCTGGGAGATAGCTGCATCCCCCAGCTCTTTCATCCATATGGCCAGAAATCAGAATTCCCATGCACCAGGAAAAGAGATGATGAAATCTACAAGGAAATATTAATGACACCTGATATTTTCAGCTAGCACAGTGAATTCATTTGCCGCTGCAAACTAACTCCAGATACATGCCACTTTGTGCATCTGGCTTTATGTGGGTATTGGGGAATCAAACCTGGGCCATCAGGCTTTGCAAACAAGCACCTTTAACTGCTCAGCCATCTCTCCAGCCCTATGGTGGATTCTCAAAACATTTTTCATGTTTCCCTTATGCCATTTCAAATCCTAGGTAAGAGAAGTCTATCTTTTTATGAAAGAAAACAATGCTGTAAGTTATCTGTTTTTATTTTTATGTATTTATAATTTCTATTTGGAACTTCAGTATATGACCATACTTAAAATTGGTCATATTCCAGTCAGGTTATCCTCTTTTGTCCTCTCTCCTCTGCCCCTTTCCAGTGAGGGTCCTCCTTAGTGAGGTTATTGGTCATCACTGTGGGGTCATGAATGTACCAGTCAGTTCCCATAGGGAGAACAATGCCTCATAGTACGCTTTCCCATCCTGTAGCTCTTTCATTCTTTCTGCCCACCCCCCCCACGATGCTCCCTGATCCTTGAAGGGCATGTTAGAAGTAAACTTGAGTGTTGAGCTCTAGACATCCTCTTATTTTCTACTTTGATGAGTTTTGAGTTTTCTCGGTATCTACCACCACCTCTCTGAAGAAGGTTCTATAGCTGATAGTAAGAGCAGTGCTCATTGGATATGAAGTCCCACTTATTGGATATGAGTCCTGTTCAGTGGGAGGGAATTCATGCCTGGTACTGAAAACCAAATCAAAAGCCCGTGGCTTAGAAGATCATAGACTCTAGAAGGAAACTTCCACTGTAATTTGGCTAACTGGAGAGGTTATGCCCATCGAAAAGCCTTCTAAATGTGCATGTTTATGCCTTTGATTAATGCTGCTCTTACTCTTGGTTAGAGAACCTGCTTTTCACAGATGGAAGTAAATACTGGGAAGTCCAAAGACCTATCACAATGATAAAAAGAGAAAGCGGAGTGCCTAGCACTGGATGAGTCATCTCTATCAAACTCACCAGGAGACATGACAGAGGAAATGACAGATTAAATGACTGTTTTTTTTTTTTTAAAGTAGGGTTTCACTAAGTTGACCAGGCTAGTCTTGAACTTATAATCTTTCTGCCACACAGCATCCTGAGTAGTGGGACCACAGGTATGTGCCACCCCGCCAGGTAGCTGTACACTTTTACTTTCCTTATTTCTCTTCAGTAACAGTGAAATAGAGGCATGGAGACCTGGAAAGCGATGGTACTTGGGACTCGGTGACAGAAATGAAATCAGTACCAGGATTAGGAATCTTGCCTCCTGTTGAAAAAAGATTAAATTAACCGCCACAAAAATATGAGAATAGGGGATTGAAGGGATGGCTCAGTGGGTATAGCACTAGCCATGCAGCATAATGACTCGAGTTCTTTCTGATTCTCAGCACTTATGGAAAGGCCAGGTGGCAGTGCAGCTACCTGCACTTCAGCGTGCAGGAGTTAGAGACAGAGGATCCCCATGAGCTCTGGCTCAAGTGAGAGAGACTGTCTTGGTAAAATAAAGTGGAGAAAAAAAAATGGGACTAGGGCTGGAGGGATAGTCAATGGGTAAGAGTGCTTGCTGCATAAGCATGAGGACCTAAATTCAAGCCTCACAATCCACATCTAAAGTTATGCCTGGCTATGCGTATCTGTAAACCCTGCACTGAGGAGAGCAGACAGGAAGATCAATGTGGCTTGCTGGTTATCGGGTCTAATCAAGAAATGACAGGAACTCAAGGTTCAGTGAGACATCCTGTCTCAAGGAGATATGGCAGAAGAACCACAGAGGAGGACATCTGACGTCTTCCTCTGGCCTCCATAAACATGTCACAGGGCATAAGCATCTATAGACATGTGCACGTGATCACACACACACACACACACACACACACACGCATACACACACACATACACACCACCCTCCCAATGGGACTGATCAAATCTGGGTTTCTCTACAGTGGTTTTAATTTACTTATTTTTCAGAAATCCTAGACTTTGGTTAAGCCTATGTTGGTACCTAAAAGCCTATGGTACCTAAAATGAAGCTGTAATGAATCTAGTGCTAATATTGTACTTAGAAATTTAAAGAAAAAATCTAAATCCTAAAGATGAAATGCAGACTGTCTACACAGTATAGGCTCTACACTAGGTCCTGGGCCACTTTGCATGAGGTATATATCTTTCTCTCTATGCAGGATTTTTTTTCCTGTTTTTATTTTTTGACTCACTGCCAGAAGGAATACACACAGGTGTCACAAGCTTATTTTTCCCCCACCAGAGCCTCAAAAGGAAATTTCAGGCAGATTTTGTTAGGAAATGGTATTCATTGTGGAACTGCAAATTAGATTGCAAATGCTTTGGGCATTCTTAGTAAATTATATAGCTAAAACCTGGTGCTATACTAAACCCTTTGAATTTAATTTGACTGCTGGCAGCCATCAGTGGTTAAAAGATTTTTGAAAACCTGAACGCTAATGTTTGAATGTGCTGGTAGGGGACATTGTAGAAAAGACAGGTGGTTCAGGAAGCCAAATAAACAGTGGCCTTTTACAGACAATTCAGAATCTAATACAATAAAGGCAAATATACCATATAATATCACAAGTGGTGTTAATGTAACCAAGGCACACAGAGCCTTCCAAGGCACAAGTTCATTTTCCACCTCCTGAGTTATTACCAGTACAATTTGCATCTCCGCTCTGGGCTCTTCATTCTGGAAAGCCTTGTCTCTCCCTGTATTGCTGGCCTGTGTCCTTCTGCATGCTAATGTAATATTCTGTTCTAACCTGATGGTTACAGATTAGCAAGTGTCTCTTGCTCCCTTTCTCTCCTAATGCAATTCCACTGAGCAGAGAGCCCAACGTTTGTCTTCAACAGTCCTTAGCATTTTTCATATGAAATTCAATTAAACTATTTTCGAGGCTAAGTGTCTGTTCCGTTTCTTACCTTTCAGCAGGAATGAAGTTCTCCTTCCTGTGAACATTCTTAAAAGCAAGCAATTGAAGGAAGCTGGGAGAGAGGGGGCGGGTGGGGGCGGGAGGGGGTGAACCATGCTGTTTGGCTCTGTCAGCTAATTGTTTCAGCCTTTGTTTTTTTTTTTTCTTCCCCTTGAAGATGAGCTGTATTTTAATTACCGCATGAAAGATTTGTCTTGATTAGATGGCTAGGAGGTGACAGTGTTTTAGTATGAGATGAAACTGCATGGAGAAGGAAAAGGAGGCCCGTTAAGTCGGTATTTTCAAACTTTCTAAGCTTCTGCCATCACACACTCCATTTCTGCTCAGACTTCTTTTCAGGTACAAAGGGGGCCTTGGGGTGTTGGATGCCACAGTGGTCTGAGAGAGAATCCTGTTTGTGGGGGATGAGGAGTGTGTGTACAAAAATCTTCACAGAACCGTGCCTTGAGAAACCCTTATACAGTGTGGGCGAGAATGGAAACCAGTCCAGTCACTATGGAAATCAGTATGGAGAGTCCTCACTAAACTAAAAATGGATCTGTCACATGACCCAGCTATGCCACTCCTGGGTGGTATAGCTCCCAGTCTCCAAGTCTCCAGGTCTCCACATGAGAAATATGTGCACATCAAGGCTTATTGTTGCATGATTCATAAAAACTAAGTGATGGGGCCAACCTAGGTGTCCAAGAACAGAGGGATGAATAAAGAAATAGGTTTTATATACTCAATGATTTTTTTCAGCTATAAAGAATGGAGTTACGCTGCTTGTAGGAAAATAGATGCAGCTGGAGATAATCATATTTAGAGAATCGTGAGTCTTAGGAAGATAAATACCATATTTTCTCCCACTTGTGGGTCGTAGACATCATAGATATGTAACATCCTATATGCACCAATAACATGAAAACAGAAGCAAAACAGTCTGGTGAACGAAGGGCACTGATGGGTAGCAAGGAGGGAGAGGGCAGTGGGGTATGAGGAGGCATATGCCCAAAGCAGATCATGTACCTCATGAACATGGCGTTATGTAACCCTGCATAATTAAAAAAGAAATGTAACTAAAGAGACAATAGAAAATAGATTTCTAAAAAAGAAAAGTACCTTGGAAGAAATTAAGCATGTCTTTGTGTTTTGATGCCATGAGGAATAACTACCCTACAGAGCTTCCCAGGTTGTCAACCCCACTTCCCCAGACTGAAAAAAAATTGGTATCGTTTGCCAGGCAAGTCTAGACGGTGGGCAGGGGGTGTGAGCCTAAGGATGAATAAGGCTAAAATGTTCTGCACTCACTCACAGTTGGTAGGGGAGGCAAACAAATGGGTACCTTGCTGCAAGCTAACTTCTGTCTAAACATGCTAAGATGGCCCTGGAACCCAGGGTGCCCAAAGTGGGGCAGGACAGAAGACCTCAGGGAAGGGCATCTCTGCACAGTCTTAGGCATGGATGACGGGGTGGCGGTGGGGTAGCCTCGCTTATGTCAGTAATACAGGGACTGGAAACTGTTCCCAAGATTGATCACTGCGGTGGCCTTGGGTAACTGTGAGGAGCATAGATGTAGTTAGTGGATATAGGTAGGAGTCAGGCCTTCCAGCATGGAAGAGGAGGAGGGTAACACAGGAAACACTGAGGGTTTTTCTTTGAAAGCTGTTTTACATGTGGAAAGAGAAGGATTCCTAATTAGAGTATCCCACAATTCTCTCTCTCTCTCTTTCTCTCTCTCCTCTATGACTCTCTCTGCTTGCAAATAAAATAAATAAAATATTTTTTAAGAAGATAATTGCTGGAGTCCCAACTTCTACTTGCCTCTGGAAAGGGGATATTTCTTTTAGAGAATCTACGAAATGAACTTCCCTTTTCTCTGGACATATTTTGATTTTTTTTTAAATAGCGGGATTTCAGTCTAGGATTGTATATAAAGTGAAAAGTTGGCATCTAGATATCTCAAGCCCCCACAATATTGCTTACTGAAGGAAAACTAAACTTGGTTTACTGGTTCACGCTTGTAATTCTAGCACTTAGAAGGCTGAGACAAGAGGATCACTTTGACTTAGTGGCCTGAGGGTTAGAGGCTTGTCTGGGCTATGCAATTTCAGGCCAGCTTAGGCCATGTAGTGAGACCTTGTCTCAAATAAATAAATAAATAAATAAATAAATAATCAGACAAACAAAAACACACAAACACCAACAAGACAAAAAAGCCACATTTCACTTTTTCCCTCTAGCTGATACAATTAAATAAAAGAGAGATGGCTTATTGGTGGCACATGCATCTGGAGTTCATTTGTAGCAGGTAGAGGACTTGGCACACCCATTCTCTCTCTCCCTCCCTCTCTCCTTTATGACTCTTTCTGCTTGCAAATTTATACATATACATCTATCTATCTATCTATCTATCTATCTATCTATCTATCTATCTATATATAACAGGTTTAAGCAGCTTTTAAAAATTTGTTTATTTATTTATTTATTTGAGAGTGACAGATGTAGAGAGAAAAAGGGAGGGAGGGCGGGAGAGAGAGAGAGAGAGAGAATGGGCATGCCAGGGCCTCCAGCCACTGAAAATGAACTCCAGATGCATGTGCCCCCCTGTGCATCTGGCTTATGTGGGTCCTGGGGAATAGAGCCTTGAACCGGGGTCCTTAGGCTTCACAGACAAGTGCTTAACCACTAAGCCATCTCTCCAGCCCAAAATATATTTTTTAAAAGATAATTGCTGGAGTCTCAACTTCTACTTGCCTCTGGAAAGGAAATATTCCTTCTATGGAATCTACAAAATGAACTTCCCTTTTCTCTGGACATATTTTGATTTTTTTTTAAATAGCAGAGACAAAAAGCCTAGCTTAGCTTAACAAGTCGGTTTAATATAGATGTTAAAATTAGTTTAGCTTTATGTAGAAGCCATAGAAACAGTGATTGCTTAACCTAAGCTACCACGTAGTTGTATAAATATTGCTTTTTCTCATGTGTGTAGTATTGTGGTGTGGTGTGGTGTGTGTATGTGTGTGTGTTTCCTTGAGGCAGAGTCTCTGAACCCAGAGTTTGCAGTCTTTGCTAGCTGCAGAGCTTCTATAGTTTCTTCTCCCCACAAGATTGGGGTTGTAGACATGCATGGCGAGGCCCAGCTGCAGACATAGGTCAGGGAAATTGAACTTAGCCTGTCTCAGGCCCTCTCATACCATTATAGTTATGCAGAAAGCACTCTTACTCACTCAACCATCTCTCCAGCCCAGTGGTTCTTTTTTCTTTTACTTTTTTTTTTTTGGGGGGGGCTCATGTTTCATTCATTCATTTTTTTTGAAAAAAAAAAAAGATTATTTTCACCTTGTTTAAAAAGACAGCGTGAGACACGCAAAATGCCATATTTTTAGTTTGGTTTGAGTTTTGGAATGTGTTTGTGTATAGTATGCATAGTATGGAATGTGCATGTATAGCACATGCATGTGTGTACAAATGTGCATCTCCGTGTGTGCAGATGTGCACCTCCATGTGTGTGCAGAGGTTCACCACCATGTGTGTGCAGAGGTGCATCTCCGTGTGTGTGCAGAGGTGCATCTCCATGTGTGTGCAGAGGTGCATCTCCATGTGTGAGCAGATGTGCATCTCCGTGTGTGTGCAGATGTGCATCTCCGTGTGTGTGCAGAGGTGCATCTCCGTGTGTGTGCAGAGGTGCATCTCCGTGTGTGTGCAGAGGTGCATCTCCATGTGTGCAGAGGTGCATCTCAGTGTGTGTGCAGAGGTGCATCTCCGTGTGTGTGCAGAGGTGCATCTCCATGTGTGTGCAGAGGTGCATCTCCGTGTGTGTGCAGAGGTGCATCTCCGTGTGTGTGCAGAGGTGCATCTCCGTGTGTGTGCAGAGGTGCATCTCCGTGTGTGTGCAGAGGTGCATCTCCGTGTGTGTGCAGAGGTGCATCTCCGTGTGTGTGCAGAGGTGCATCTCCGTGTGTGTGCAGAGGTGTATCTCCGTGTGTGTGCAGAGGTGCATCTCCGTGTGTGTGCAGAGGTGCATCTCCGTGTGTGTGCAGAGGTGCATCTCCGTGTGTGTGCAGAGGTGTATCTCCGTGTGTGTGCAGAGGTGTATCTCCGTGTGTGTGCAGAGGTGCATCTCCGTGTGTGTGCAGAGGTGCATCTCCCTGTGTGTGCAGAGGTGCATCTCCATGTGTGTGCAGAGGTGTATCTCCATGTGTGTGCAGATGTGCATCTCCGTGTGTGTGCAGAGGTGTATCTCCGTGTGTGTGCAGAGGTGCATCTCCATGTGTGTGCAGAGGTGCATCTCCATGTGTGTGCAGAGGTGCATCTCCGTGTGTATGCAGAGGTGCATCTCCATATGTGTGCAGAGGTGCATCTCCGTGTGTGTGCAGAGGTGCATCTCCGTGTGTGTGCAGAGATGCATCTCCGTGTGTGTGCAGAGGTGCATCTCCGTGTGTGTGCAGAGGCCAGTGGAGTTTGTTGGGTGTCCTCTTCAATGGCTCCCCTGCTTGGTTTCTTTACCCAGTGTCTCTCACTGAGCCCTGAGCTGCCATTTTCAGTCAGATCGGCTCCACAGTGAGCCCAGATCATGTCTCCGTTTTCACCCTCCCTCCGCCCCGCAGAACTGCAGAGCAGTTACTTTTATGTGGGTAAAGGGGCTTCTGGTGGCTTCATGCTCTATCAGGGCTTCATGCATTTGGACGACCTATTTCACTCATTGAGCCATTTGCTTAGCCCTATTTGTTTTCTTTGCATTCAACTGTATAACATTTTCAATGTTATCTATGATATAACATTACAAAGGCCACTGTGTTAGGGGAATACATGCATAGAGCTTCTTATCCCTACCTCTGTCTTGCATGATTGAGAAAACACAATTAGGAGTCAAGTTTTGGAATAAGGTATATATAAGGAGTTGGATATATGCTTATTTGAGGATCAGCCCTTCTCTGGGCACTGAGTTCAGGCTGGTTTCTTTTAGAATTAAAGCTTCTGATGCCAGGAACTACTGACAAGTTGAAATGAGGTAAAAGATTGAGGAAACGTTAAAAACAAAAATAAATGGGGACTGGAAAGATGGTTTAGTTGTTAAGACATTTGCCCAAAAAGTCTAAGGACCCAGATTTGATTCTCCAGTACCCACATAAGCTAGATGCACAAGGTGGTGCATGTGTCTAGAGTTCATTTGCAGTGGCTAGAGATCCTTTTGGGCCCATTCTCTCTCTCTCTTTGTCTCTCAAGTAAATAAAGTAAAATAAAAATAAATAAAGTGCTGGAGAGATTGCTTAGCTATTGTGGCACTTGCCTGCAATGCTAAGGGACCCAGGTTTGATTCCCCAGTGCCTAAATAAAGCCAGATGCACAAGGTGACACATGTATCTGGAGTTTGTTTTCAGTGGCTAGAGGCCCTGGTGTACCCATTTTTTTCTCTCTCTCTATCTGCCTCTTTTCCTACCACTTTCTCTCTCTCAAATAATAAAATAAAATAAAATAAAAGAATAAGCCAATTTCTCAAAAAAATTAATTAAATAAAAATAAAAAGAAATTTGCAATTCAGGAAATTTTTAAAAAATTTTATTTATTTATTTATTTATTTGAGAGTGACAGTCAGAGAGAGGAAGAGGCAGATAGAGACACAGAGAGAGAATGGGCGCGCCAGGGCTTCCAGCCACTGCAAACGAACTCCAGACACGTGCGCCCCCTTGTGCATCTGGCTAACGTGGGTCCTGGGGAATCGAGCCTCGAACCAGGGTCCTTAGGCTTCACAGGCAAGCGCTTAACCGCTAAGCCATCTCTCCAGCCCCAGGAATTTTTTGTGTCATAAAATAGCATCATTTTTTTTTTTTTATCACAGAAGGCATAATTTTCCCTGAATCCTTGAAAAATATGTTCTCTGTATATGGCACCTTCATTATCTACGTGAATAATCTTTTATTTTTTTTCCAATCTACTTCTTGAATGTTTTATTTTTGGAAAATAGTAGGGACATTTTGAAGGGCTAAAAAATGATAAGTATTGAGGCTTCATCCTGTGGAATGTGGAAATACTATGTCTTATTGGAATGTTTCTAGGTTGGAAATATGCATTTGTCTTTTTAAAATAAAATGTGGGGAGCATTTACCCTCAAGTCTGGAAATTATATCAGGAATCTCAGTGCTGTGTGTTCGTGTGTTGGTTTTCCTTCCTTGTCTCTGGTGTGGTATGAAGGATGTGAATGTCAGGTTTGATTGAAATAGCTACACACAGAAGAAAGCCACGATTCCTTCACACTTAAAGAAGAAATGCCCCATTATTACCACAAGGAAGCTGGAGTCAGAAAGGAAATTGACAAGGCTAGAGAAATGGCTTAGTAGTTAAGGCACCTGCCTGCAAAGCCTAAGGACCCAGATCCCCACGTAAGCCAGACGCACAGTCACATAAGCATGCAAGGTTGCACATGTGTGCAAGGGGGCGCATGTGTCTGGAGTTTGGTTGCAGTGGCTGGAGGCCCTGGCACGCCATTCCCTGCCCCCCTCACATTAAAACAAAGAAAAATAAGGGAAATTCACAGGCCAAGAAAGATCTAGGTTTGCGATCTCTTTCCCTACTATGAATCTTCTTGAAGTATTAATGAAGGGTGTATGGGTTTGCCTTCATGACAGCGGCTTGCAATGTTCACAGTAAAAGGAGTGTCATATTGCAGATGACCAGCCAATGATAAATGAGGTGCTGGGGACCCAAGCCTGAGGACTTGAGTTGGGATCCCCAGAGGTCATGCAGAAGTCAGGCATGGCAACGTGTGCCTGGCATCCTAGCAGTAGCTAGCACAGCTGAGCTGGTCAGCTCTGGGTTCAGAGAGACTCAGTCTCAAAATGTAAGGTGGAGAATTATTGAGGAAGACACCTGCTGTCCATCTCAGACTCCTCTGGCCTCCACACATGTGTGCAAGGGGCATGTGCCTATATACACATGTGCATACACTGTACACAGACACACACCAACACATATAACATGTAGTAAACACACACACACACACACACACACACACACACAGAGAGAGAGAGAGAGAGAGAGAGAGAGAGAGAGAAAGAGATAGAGAAAGAGAGAGAGAGAGCGAGCAGAAAAGCCTAGAAGAGGCCACTTGGCTCTCCTGGTAGAGAGATTTTAATCTGTTATCTACTGCACCAGGAGATATTTAAAAGTGTGTCATACCTCTGATATTAGATTCCACTCTCAGAGCTGCCTTATTACCTTATTACTGACTGTTATTCAATAAAGCACAGAAGACTCTCAACACAATTTACCTTATTCATATTTGTTGTGGGAGAGAAAAGCCTTATGAACCACTGACTTAAATTTACAGTTACTTCATCAAAGAGTGACTTGAAAGAATCTTACAAAGTTAATGCAGTGACATCCCTGTCAGTCAATTTATGATACTGTCTCAGAGAAAAGCACTTTTAGAGAAATGATATTGCTTAGAAGGTCTGAAAAGGCCTGTCTTAACTTCCATAATTTCAATTTTAAAATGAGATATGTGGGCATATGGAATATCAGAGACATTTCTGAAATTAAGTCATGGGCATTGCTAAGGGGTGTGTGTGTGTGTGTGTGTGTGTGTGTGTGTGTGTAGCAGTTCAGGACTTCTGCAGTATATACAAAGTAAAGAAAGATACTCAAAATATACACAGGTATATTTCAAAGTTCCAAAAATGCCAAATTTTAGATGATTGGATTTTTTTTTTTTTTTTTTTTTTTTTTTTTTGGTTCTTCTAGGTAGGGTCTTACTCTGGCTCAGGCTGACCTGGAATTAACTATGTAGCCTCAGGGTGGCCTTGAACTCACGGCGATCCTCCTACCTCTGCCTCCCAAGTGCTGGGATTAAAGGCATGCACCACCATGCCCGGCTTATGATGATTGGATTTTTAAAAAATATTTTTATTTATCTGCTAGCAGAAACAGAGGGGGGGGGCAGACACACACACACACACACACACACACACACACACACAGAGAGAGAGAGAGAGAGAGAGAGAGAGAGAGAGAGAGAGAGAGAGATTGAGAGAAGGAAGGGACTGGGCCTCTTGCCACTGCAAATGAAATCCAGATGCATGTGTCATTCCACGTATCTTGCTTCACTTGGGTACTAGGGAATCAAACCTAGGCCTTTAGGCTTTGCAAGCAAGTGCCTAAACTTCTGAGCCATCTCTCCAGCCCATTACTGTCCTTAAAAAATTTTATTTATTTATTTATTTATGAGAGAGACAGAGAGAAAGAGGCACACAGAGAGAGTATGAGTACACCAGGGCTCCTGACACTACAAACCAACTCCAGTCACATGCACACACCACTTTGTGCATCTGGGTTATGTGGATACTGGGGAATTGAACTGACACCATCAGGCTTTGCAAGCAAGTACCTTTGACCGCTGAACCATCTGTCCAGCCCAAGATGACTGAATTTTAGTTTCATTACATATTGCCAAAATGGATCCATCTGGTATAGGGAATTTTAATTAGTATACATAACCCATATTTAAGATTTTTTTTATTACTTTGTAGGACAGCGTGACAGAGAACTGAGTTCATTGTCTGTTCTCTGTGTGTAGCACTCAGGTAGGGCAGGATGGGGTTAATGTGAGTGCTGCTCCTAAGTGAAATAAGCTCTAGTAAACATGTTGCTTAGTAAACGGATTTATTTATTTATTTATTTATTTATTTATTTATTTATTTTTAGGCAATGAATATTTAGAATCTTTATTGGAAGACAGTTGTAAGCCTAGGCTCCCATTCAGTCAAATCTTGATTAATCAGAAACCAATTCACCCACCAGGAATTACCCAGGGCCTCCTCCGTGGCTGGTCATCCACTTATTAGCATAATCCTTAAGCCTAGGGAAGGGAGTAGGGAGATAAAACTCAAATCAGCTTTGTTCCTTGCTAACAACTGGCACACTGTTAACACTTCTGGCTAAAATGAAGTTTGGGCATTCTCTATGGATTTTTATTATTTGTGGTGTCCTTGTCTCCGCAGATAATCAACAGTTCACTGCATACTACATAGCAGAGGCCACCTGACTCCTTCTTTTGAATGAGTAATCAGAGGTAATGCAAATTAACACCTTCACCTCAGAGAAACACAAGCACAGAAATCACCCAGTTTAGTAAACAGAAGAAGTAATCTTAATCATAGGGTTTTAGTGGCAAAGGATTCAGACAAAAAAAAAGCTTCTTTCTCCTGCTTTCTCAGTAGAAAAATATACATTCTAATTATGTTTGATATCAACCAAAGAAGACAATTCACATTGGGCTCATTCTATATTTAAGCAAAATAAAAATTTAAAAAGAACATATGTAAAAATGACTTATGTTAATTCTCTCCTTTTTCCCCCAACAGCTGTGCTGAGAATTAATATTGAGGAATTTTTTATTCTTAGAAATTTAAAAGTCATTATTAAAAAACAAAACTTGATTTCACTTTTATACTTCAGATATCATATACTCTTGCACAGACTTTGACATGACCTCAGAATATTAACAGGGAAATAGAGACCTTGATTTTTCTTATTTTTTTTTATAGTATCTTCCCCAGATGGGATCATATTTCCCATATGGCGTTCTCTTTCCTTTTAGTTAACATATCATGCCTTTAAATACATACGCTTATATGATACTAGTCTGTGTGCACGTTCACATATATGTGGTGCACGTGTGGAGGGAGTCAGGTAGCTTTGTTAGGCAGTTAGGGTGGCCCTTGAAAGTAAAAAGGCAGGAAGGTCTGCACTTGCTAGAGATCAAAGGATGATCTGACTTATCTCTTGCCTAGTTCCCTAGACCTGTTTTTCCATATGTGAACTCCTCCCTGGGAGGGAGGTATTTTTCTAGAATCCTGACATCCTGGTAGGTCAAACTTAGACCCCAAAACTTGTCATCATGGCTAGCCTCTTCCTGAGGCAGCCTCTAGCCCAATCAATAGGCTCACCTGAGCCCGGAGGTGAGCCTAACCACCATAAGGTTATAAATGCATTCTACCAGGGGAGGACAAGCTCTCTCTTGGCTGCTTGGCCACTGGTGAGCCTCCAGCTGCTGGTGAGTTTCTCCTCAGCTCTGCCCAGCTGAGCCAGCTGAGGGGAGAGTCCCTGAACCCCTATTTTCCACATGGGCTCTTTACCTTGTCTGCTCTCCACGTGGCAGGAGCTCTTTGAACCTTTTCTTCTGTCCTCTCCACAGTTTTTCCAGGCCTACCACGTGGGCTCTCAAGCTTCTGTACTTCCCCCAATAAATACAATAATTGAATACTTATCCTTCTCAGACTTATTTTATTCAATTTTTTGATTAACATTAGACATGAACCTAGGGTTTGGGGTACAAAGACTTTCCTGAACCCCTAGCACTCTGTTTCACGTGCACATATGTGTGTGTGCATATGAGGGCCAGATGGTGATCTTGGGTGACAGTCCTCAGGAATGCTGTCTGCCTTTTTGTGAGTAGGGTCCCTCACTGGCTGGAGCTTGATAAGTAGGCTAAACTAGCTAGCCAGTGACTCTCAAAGATTTACATGTCTGTGTCTTCAAGGCTGGGATTATAGGTGCATGCTGTTATACCCATCTTTAAAACAATTTTTTTAATTAAAAAAATTACTGACAACTTCTATACTTACAAATAATAAACCGTGATAATTCCCTCCGCTCCCCCACCTTCACAACTCCGTTCTCCATCATATCCCCTTCCTCTCTCCATTAGTCTCTCTTTTATTTTGATGTCATAGTCTTTTTCTCCTATTATGAGGGTCTTGTGAAGGTATTGGTAGGCACTGCGAGGTCATGGGTATTGAGGCCAATTTCTATCTGGACAGTTTCATTGTAAGGAGTCGTACCCTTCCTTTGGCTCTTACATCTTTACCACCCACTCTTCCACAATGGACCCTGAGCCTTAGAGAGTGTGATAGAGGTGTTTCAGTGCTGGATACTCCTCCGTCACTACTTCTCAGAACTATGTTGCCTTTTGGGTCATCCCAGTGGTCACTGTCATCTAAAAAGAGAAGCTTCTATAACCAAAAGTGAGAGTAGCATTAACATATGAATATGAACATTAAGTGTAGTGCTTTCAGGGTAGTTTGGTGAACATAATATATGCGTTTTGCCAGTCAAGAGTGGGCTTTATATGCCTAAGGCTCATGACCTCCCCTGCCATAGGCTTTTGATTAGTTTTTCAGTACTAGGCATGTATTCCCTCCCATAGAGCAGGCCTCCAGTCCAATTAGAGAACAGTTGGTTTCCCCAAGAGCAGATATGCCAATATTGCACCCGTTCAGTCATTTGGACTGTTTGGCCAAACTTGAGGCTTCCAGTGTCCACTGTGTTCACCACTGATGACTCCTGTCTCCCACAGGGCTGCATGCAGTGCAGCTTTTGCCAGCTTTCAGTTGGCTGGTCTACAGGGAGAAGGTTTTCAGCACAGCACCAGCTTGATTTCTCAGTGACTTTGCCACACAGGCATGTGAAGTCCTCAGCAATATGGCTTTACCATCTGTGGGAAACCAAGAGCCTTGGCAATAGATTGTAATATTTTGGAGGTAACAGGGACCTCCCTGGCTAACAACCCACTGGAAGGTATTTCATCCCTGGCACTGAAAATTTTCTAGTAGCAATTTATGGCTTCTTGATGTGCCATTATCCAAAAAGTAGGCTTTCACATGTCTTTTTTTTTCCTTCTTCTTTATTAGTTAGTTTTGTATTCAGCAAGTAGTGTCAGTTTGGTACCATTATTAGGCTCATCCGTGACCTACTCCCTCCCCTTGGCCCCCTCCTTGTTGAGGTATACGGGTCATGCATTGTGGAGTTAGCCCACAGTTATGGGTAAGCTAAATGTCTCTGCATATCATGACCCAACATGTGACTCTGACATTCTTTCCGCCCCCTCTTCTGCAAAATTTCCCTGAGCCATGTTGGGTTCATTTTTGGTCTGCTTCAGTGATGAGGTGTTGGGGGCCTCTGAGGCTCTGGCTCTCTGATTTGGTAGGAGTTAATTTTTCTCTGTGCTGATCTCCTTCCCCCTTGTGCTGGTATCCGGTTCATCAGGAAAACAGCCCCCTTGCTTGTTTCTCCAATTTTTTCACATGTCTTATTTAGAATATCTTGAATTTTGGTTGACACTCCCCCCACCCTTCTCTTACTCAATCTCTTCCTCTGGCCTCATGTAGGCCATTCCACTCCTTGTAATCTGTTCTTCTACTTACATACATACATACAATACCATCCCCTAAAGTCCTTCCCTCTCCTCCACCCATTATAGCCTTTTTTTCTAGTTTACTAGCCTTCTGCTACTGATTTTTGGTTCCAGCTCACACATAAGTCTAAACATTTGTAGCTAGGATCCACATATGAGGGAGAACATGTGACATTTGGCTTTCTGGGCCTGGGTTACCTCACTTAGTATAATCCTTTCCAGATCTGCCCATTTCCCTGAGAATTTCATTTTTCTTTACCGCTGAATAGAACTCCATTGTGTAAATGTATCACATCTTTATTATCCATTCATCCGTGGATAGACATCTAGGCTGGTTCCATTTCCTAGCTATTGTGGATAGAGCTGCAAAAAACATGGTTGTGGAAGTATCTCTAAGGTAGTGAGAAGTGTCATTAGGATGTATGCCTAGGAGTGCTATAGCTGGACCATATGATAATTTTTTTTTTTTTTTTTTGCTGTCCCTAGGACCTCTACACTGATTTCCTCAATGGCTGTACCAGATTACATTCTGACCAACAGAGTAGAAGAGTTCTCCCTTTTCTGCATCCTTGTCAACATTTATTGATGTTTGTTTTCTTGATGGTAGCCATTCTGACAGAAGTGAGATGGAATCTCAAAGTAGTTTTAATTTGCATTTCCCTGATGGCTAAGGATGTAGAACACATTTTTTAGATGTTTATATGCCATCTGTATTTCTTCCTTTGAGAACTCTCTATTTAGTTCCATAGACCATTTTTTAATTGGGTTGTTTGATGTCTTATTGTTTTGTTTTTTTGAGTTCTTTGTATATTCTGGATATTAATCCTCTGTCATATGTATAGCTGGCAAAGATTTTCTCCCATTCTGTAGGTTGTCTCTTGGCTCTATTCACAGTGTCCGTTGCTACACAAAAGCTTTGTAATTTCATGAGATCCCAGTAGTTGATTGGTGGTTTTATTTTCTGAGCAACTGGGGTTATATTCAGAAAGTCATTGCCACTGTTGAAGGGTTTTCCTAACTTTTCTTCTAGCAGTTTCAGAGTTTCAGGTCTTATATTAAGGTCCCTGATCCATTTGGGCTTGATTATTATGCATGGAGAAAGACAAGGGTCTATTTTCATCTTTCTGTATATAGATATCCAATTTTCCCAGCACCACTTGTTGAAGAGGCTGTCTTTTCTACAATGAATATTTTTGGCATTTTTGTCAAAAATCAGATGGATGTAGCTGCCTGGATTAACATCTGGGTCCTCTATTCTGTTCCATTGATCTACATGTCAGTCTTTGTGCCATTACCATGCTGTTTTTGTTACTATGGTTTTTTAATATAGCTTAAAGTTGGGTATGGTGATACCACCAGCCTTATTTTTGTTGCTCAAAATTGTTTTGGCTATTTGAGGTTTCTTTTTTTTCTTTTTCTTTTTTTTCTGCTTCCAAATGAACTTTAGGAGCACTTTTTCCATTTCTGTGAAGATTGTCTTTGGAATTTTAATGGGGCTTACATTAAATGTGTAGATTGCATTTGGTAAGATTGACATTTCCACAATATTGATTCTTCCAATCCAAGAACATGGAATGTCTTTCCATTTCCTAATGTCTTCTGTAATTTCTCGCTGGAGTGTTTTAAAGTTTTCATTGTAGAGATCCTTCTCTTCCTTGGTTAGGTTTATTCCAAGGTACTTTTATGGGTTTTTTTTTTTTTTTTTGAGGCAATTGTCAATGGGAGAGGTTCCCTGATTTCATCCTCTGCATGTTTGTTGTTAGTATATAGGAAAGCTACTGATTTCTGTGTTTATTTTGATCTTCCTACATTGCTAAAAGTGTTTATCAGTCTTTAGGGTCCTTTATGTATAGAATCATATCATCTGCAAATAATGATAATTTGATCTCTTCCTTTCCAATTTGTATCCCTTTCATGAGTGTCTCTTGCTTTATTGCTATAGCTAGGACTTCCAGGACTATATTAAATAAAAGTGGGGACAGTGGACACCCTTGTCTTGTTCCTGAATTTAGTGGAAAAGCTTCAACTTTTTCCCCATTTAGTATTATGTTGGCTGTTTGTCATAAATAGCTTGTATTACGTTGAGATATGTTCTTTCTATTCCTAGTTTCTGTAGGACTTTTACCATGAAGGGATGAAAATGCCTTTTCTGCATCTATTGAGATGATCATGTGATTTTTGTCCTTCAGTCCATTTATACAGTGTATTACATTTATCGATTTGCATATGTTGAACCATCCCTGCATCTCTGGGATAAAGCCTACTTGGTCTGGTGAATAATATTTCTGATATATTCTTGTATTCTATTTGCCAATATTTTGTTGAGAATTTTTGTGTCTATGTTCATGAGGGAGTTTGGTCTGTAATTTTCTTTTTTTGTTCTGTGTTTGTGTGGTTTTGGTAACAGGGTGATGCTTGCTTCGTGTTAGGAGTTTGGTAGAATTCCTTCTTTTTCTATTTTATGGAAAAGTTTGAGAAGCATTGGTGTTAGTTCTTCATGAAGGTCTGGTAAAATTCACCAGTGAATCCATGGTTTATCTCATCTTGATTTAATTTTGGTAGGTCATGTGAACCAAGGATATCATCTATTTCTTCCAGAATTTCAAACTTAGAGGCCTATATATTCTTAAAGTATGTCCTTATGATTTTCTGTGTTTCTTTGGTATCTGTTGTAATGGTGCCTTTTTTCATCTCCAGTGTTATTAATTTTTGTCTATTCTTGCTTTCTTCTGGTCAGATTTGCTAAGGGTTTATCAAACTTGTTTATTCTTTCAAAGAAACAACTCTTTGTTTCATTGATTATTTGGTTTGGGGGGGTTCTATTTCATTAATTTCTGCCCTAATTTTTATTATTTCTTCTTGTCTACTGATTTTTGGTTTGCCTTGTTCTTCTTTTTCCAAGTCCTCAAAGTGAAGCATTAAATTGTTTCCTTGTGAACTCTCTAATTTCTTAATAAAGGCACCTAGAGCTACAAATTTCCCTCTTAGGACTGCCTTCATTGTGTCCTAGAGGTTTTGGTATTATGTATTCTCATTATCATTTGATTCTATGAATTTATTGATTTCATTTTTGATTTATTCAATGACACATTCATCATTCAATAGTGTACTGTTCAGTCTCCATGAATTTCTGTTTGCTCTGCAGTTTTTCTTGTTGCTGATTTCTACTTAAATCCCATTGTGGTCTGATAAAGTACAAGGGATTATTTAAATTTTCCTGTATTTGTTAATATTTGATTTATGTCCTAATATTGGTCTATTTTGGAGAATGTTCCATGGGCTGCTGAGAAAAATGTATATTCTGCAGCATTTGGATGGAATGTTCTGTAGATATCTGTTAGGTCCATTTGTTCCATGACATCATTTAATCCAGATGTCTCTCTGTTTATTTTTTGCTGGGATGACCTGTCAATTGATGAGAGTGGGGTATTGAAGTCACCCATTACAATTGTGTTTGATGTTATCTGTGACCTTAAGTCTAATAGTGTTTGTTTGGTGAAATTGGGAGCCCCTATTGTAGGTGCATATACATTTAAGATTGTAATGTTCTGTTGGAGTGTTCCTTTAATCAGTATACAGTGACCTTCTTTATATTTCCTCACTAATGTTGGTTTGAAGTCTAACCTGTCAGATATTAGGATAGCAACCCCTGCTTGTTCTATCTGTTTTTTAAACTATTGATTCTAAATATTAAACTCAGTTTCTCATGATTGCGCAGCAAGCACTTTACTGACTAAGCTAGCACCTTAGCCTTGATACTGGTTTAAATGGTACACAGCAACATTTCATACCAGTATACAAGGAGCTATTTGTTCAGTCTTCTCATATTGGACATTTGGTTGTTTCTAGTTTTTTCACTACTACAAAAAATATAGATTTAATATTCATATAGCTAAGTCTTTCCATACATTTGATTTTTTTTTCTTTTAACACACATTCTTAGTTGGGAACTTGCTAGATTTAAGAGCCTATGCACATTTGAAAGACTTTGGATAGGTTCTGTCAAATTACAGTCATCGCTGTTTGTGCTCACAAATTTAGAGGCAGGCTTTAGTCCTGGGACATAGAATATTCAACACGGGCTATTGTTTGTATCCAACAAGAAAGCACAAACACATCTGTGTGTGAAGACAACTTCAATGTCTGTGGTACAGTATGATATCAGCCGCTTTCTTAGGATCATGACAATGTGCCTAGTTTTCTTCTGATGCCTGAATGTCAGAAGGGAAAAGTTTCTTTTTTGAAAAAGCATTAGTTACAAAAGGTTTGCAACTGTTCTCTACCTCCCAATCCCCTGAGGGGAACGTTTCTTTTCCTTGAATCCTTGTATGTAGAAGGGTAGGCAAGCCTTCACCCTTGCTTATGGTCTGAAGGTTGGTGTTCTCCAAAATTCATATATTGGAATCTGAGACCCAGTGAATCAGGAAGTAGGATATTTTAGGTGATTAAACCACAAGGGTTCCACTTTCATTAAGAAGATTTGTGTCCATACAAAGTGGTATAGAGGAATTACATGGGCCATTTTGGCCTCCCGAGGAGGCAGCCTCACCTTGGAAGTAGAGAGCAGCCTTCACTGAAGGTGCTGGGCCTGTGATCTGGACTTTCAGCTTCTTAAATGTTGAGAAGAACATTTTCGTTTTTATAGATGACTCAGTCTCTAGCATTTTAGAATAGCAATTGGAATGGACTGAGATAGTGTCCACACGTGGACTATGGTGTTCTAGAGGTCAACGGGGGTGTGAATGAGGGGATTCTGCTGCTGATCCAGTCAGAGGGACAAGTGCTGCCAGTCATGGACCTATGGCTGGAACTCCCACAGAGGCCTGCTCTAGTAGCTCAAGATTCCCTGGTTGTCTCCTCATCATGAGCAGAGAACAATTTCAATTCCATAGCAACAGAAAGCTGAAAGGTACAGGAAAAAAAATCTTTACTTAAAAGAGACATCCTAAACATAAACTATATTCCGGATACATTACACCATTGGGCTTAATCAATAGCATTAACAGATACCAGAAGCTTCACCTCAGATTCAGAGACACCAGCTAAAATATTGTGTTCAGAAATCTGTTTTCTTAGAACTGCACAACCCCCAGTAACTTGTGGCTCTGACCACTGCCATGACCACAAGACCATAAAATTGCTATTTTAGGGTGTTTTGATCTTAGGGTCTCTCTATACTCAGCCATCCTATTCCTCCTTGTCACAAAGTGAGAAAAAAAAAAGTATGCTCTATTCACTTACCACAGCCCTCCAAAGGGTTTGCATTCAATACTTGTTTTAGGAGGTAGGTTGAAAGTATATTAGAAAACTATTTTATAGACCCCCTAAAAAAATCCTGTTCTAAACTGCACATTAAATTTATAAAAGAGATTAGTGGCTTGCCAACTTAATTAGTAAGATAAAATAGATACATTCACATAGTCACCATTTTTTTTGCCTCAATTTCTTCCAAATTAATCACTTAGGATTTAAACATCTTATATATTTTTTATTGAGAACCTTATTGTATGAGCATATTGCACATTGGTTAAAAATCGTTTTATAACCAAAGTCAAAATAAAACTGTTCTCCATATGACTTTATTCACTATAGTAATTACTTTTCTTGTTGCCTGATAAGAAGCAGTTTAAGGGGGAAAGGGCTTATTTTGGCTTATTCTTCCAGGGTATATATATATCTGTCATGGATGGGAAGGCATGAAGAGAGAAGGAGAGGGAGAAGAGAGTGAGGACAAAAGAGAGAAGAGACAAAAAAGAGAGAGAGAGAGAGAGAGAGAGAGAGAGAGAGAGAGAGAGAGGAAGTGGGGTGGGCTATGAAATCGCAAGGTCTGCCCCCATTGACCCACTGCTTCAGCGGGTTTCCTAAATGTCACTCCCTTCCCAAACAGCGCCACCAGCTGGGAATCAAGTGTTCCAACATGCAAGCCTGTGGGGGACATTTCATAGTCAAACCACCGCAATGACCAGGCCTTGCGCTTTTCAGATTTACCTTTAAAGTTATACTTTTCTCTTGGTCTCCATTATTATTGAATGTAAGGTATTTTTCAGACCATAAATCACACTTTTCACTTCTGAAAGATGTAACCATCAGCAAACATACCCAGTAGGTTAGGTCCTGCTCAGATCCCTTGTTCACAACCTGTCTTTCTTCACTTCAAGAGTGATCTAAATGTTCTTTGTTTTGGGAGCAGATAGTTAAGCACCCCAAAAGAAGAGTGCTTGGATGCACAAGCACGATGACTTTAGTGTAAAACCTATTCCCAGGTTTCAGGTTCTGTTTCTCTGAGTTTTCATTTTTATTTTTTGAGGCAAGCCCAACATACTGGCCTTGTTTTTATTTATTTTTTATGAGAGACAGAGGGAGAGAGAATTGGCATGCCAGAGCCTCCAGCCAGTGCAGCTGAACTCTAGATGTGTGTGCCTCCTTGTGAGCATGTGTGATCTTGCTCGCTTGTGTCACTGTGTGGTTTATGTGGGACCTGGAGAGTTGAACATAGGTCCTTAGTCTTCACAGGCAAGCACCTTAATGGTGGCTAAGCAATCTCTCCAGCCCTCCCTGAGTTTTGAGGGTCTGTATAAGCCCAGGTAAATAATAGGAAGAAAGGACATCACATCCATGCCCTTCATGGCAGCCATCGTCACTAAGAGAGAGCTGGTTTTCTCCTTGTGCCCATTGGCCTCTGGACTCTGCAAGAAGTCATGTGTGAAGGATGCTCTCCAACCCACACTGCTACCCATGGGAATCGTCGTAAAGCCGTCTGCCAGGAGGAATTTGTGAGCAAATGACAAACGGTACCTGACTCCAGGGGAAAATAGACTTTGGGAAGCTTTTAATGCCAAGTTTTATAATGTTTAGGATGAAATACTGCTTCGAATGTCTCACGAGGGTGGAAACGACCTCGGATCCGTTTAACAAAGCATTTTCCAGCAGAAGAGAGCATACTTGAATAGAAAAAGGAAATAACCTAGCACTTAGAGCTTAAGGGGGGCTTCCTTTTCTCCCTATTTCCTAGCTCTCCCCACTCTTTCTTCCTGACTCCCACTTTATAACTCCCGGCCACCTTCACTGAAAAAAAAAAAAAAAAAAAAAAAAAGAAAAAACCTCTTTGGATTTTTCTTAGTTGGTGAGAGTGAATATTCTGTCCCATTGAACTCGAAAAGTCCTTTTGTGATCGTTTGGCTTTGTATCTCATTTATTTATTATTATTATTTTTTTGGATCGGAAAACATGGGCACCATATTTTTGTCTAATCAGTCCTCCATTCTTGCTGTTCCTTTTTTCCACACTATCCTCTTTGTTCTCATTGCCACCATCTTAGTCCAGTTCACTTTTAGCTTGGAACTATGCCACTATTTTCATCTAGATTTGTGGGAATAGAAAGGTGAGATAGATGCACAAGATATCTTTTTTGCTAGGAAAAATTCATATGACTTGGAATATAATACAAGCAAGGATGAAGCCATTGATGATATCTCAAACAAGGTGCCCCCTTGTGATTGCTTGTGGGTGTGAAACAATCCCACCTTTGAAGGCTAAAGGAACTATATTACCATTTTAATTGCTTAATTTAATTTAATCCAATCCCTTAAACTAGGACTGGCATTTGTAGGATGTCTTTACTCTCATGGTCTTTCTTGATATATGTCTGCAACGACCCACTGTGAGTTTATTTTGACACAAAAGCTTACAGAAAATAATATAAGACTGGATGTACTTAAAGTAATTTCCAACTCCTACTTATATGACTTGCATGTTTAGAAAATTATTCTTTAATTAGTCTGTTTTTTTTTTCTGCCTTTCCATTGTATTATCTGTTTCAGAGTTGCAGTCTTTTATTATGTCCCTTACTTCTTTCTTTATGTTTCAGAAATCAATATGATAAAGGGAACAGAGCAATAATAAATAATATTGATTAAGACCTCATCAATAATGAGGCTACATTGGCTATTTATTATTCAATTTATTGTCTTTTTCTTCTCTTTAAAAAATAGGTTACCTTGGTACATGAATTGACTTGATATTATTTTTCTCTGTTTGGAATTTTCTGTTGACATGTGGAGAAGAACCTGTTTGATGTGTTCAGTGAAAAAAAAAAGTAGCTTAAGAAGAAAGAAAAATCATGTCTTAAAGCTTCTTTCAAACTATTCCAGAATAATCTTCCCTCAGGTGTTGATGTGGCTCAGGGTGATGACCCTGAAATTAGAGCAGATTAGGTTTTCTTGGCTTCAATCAACTTTTATATGATCAGAATGTAAAAAAGTAGCTCAATTTGAAGAAAACATGACTGAGAAGCCAGCCTGATTTCAGTGGCTCTCTATATAGAGCTGTGCTTTCAAATCACAGCCATTTAAAATGGACTTTACACTTTCTATTGTAAAAGAATAGATGCTCAGCATGAAAAACTTGGAAATATAAAACAGAGGGAGTGAAAATTCTGCCCACACTGAAGCCACCTGAAGGTAACCAGGGTCAGGCTTCCAGTTGGTATTGACCAAGCCCCTTTAAATATCTGTATATGCTTATCTGTAGTAATGCTTTTGATGTGGTATGATTTTTGTACTTGTAAGCAATGCTGTTAAGTTTTTTTCTTTTTTTGTGTACATGTATGATGGTGTGAGTGTGGGCACACGTGTGCCACAGTGTACCTGTGGAAGTCAGGGTTGTTCCTCACCTTCCATTTTCTTTGTGCCAGGATCTCCTGCTGGTCACCATGGAAAATGCCAGGCTGGCCAGCCCATGATCTTCTGGGACTCTTCGCCTCCCACCTTGCTGTGGGAGGGCCAGGGTTACAGATGCGTGCTAAGGTCTCCATCGTCATGCAAATTCCGGGGATCTGAATTCGCGACGCCATAACTGCACACTAGGGCTTTGCCCACTGAGTCATTTCCCCAGCTTTACAAGCAGTGTTTGTGTGGCTTCATAATACAACATTGAATTTTACCATATAACTTTTGCAACACAATAGTCGTATTAGGAATTTAGTGATATTCAATTTTTCATTATATTTATTTTCAATTAAGTTTTTGAAATATTTTTATTTGCAAGGAGAGAGAGAAAGAGAGAAAGACAGAGGGAGAGAGAGAGAGAATGAGAATGGCATGGGCATGGGCATGAGAGGGCCTAGTGCTGCTATAAACAAGCTCCAGACATATGTGCAACTTTGTGCATCTGGCTTTATGTGGGTACTGGGGAATGGAATCCAGGCCATCTGGCCTTGCAAACAAGTGCCTTTAACCACTGAAACACCTCTCCAGCCTCTTATTTTATTAAATATTATATTTTTTTAAGAGAGAGAGATTGGGAGGCAGATAGAGAGGGAGACAATGTGTGTCCCAGGGCCTCTGGCCACTGCAAATGAACTCCAGATGCACATACTACCTTGTGCATCTGGTTTCTGTGGGCGTTGGGAATTGAACCTGGGTCCTTAGGCTTCACAGACAAGTGCCTTAACTGCTAAGCAGTCTGTCCAGCCCCTATTTAATTTATTTTTTTAAACAATTTTTTTGTTCATTTTTATTTATTTATTTGAGAGTGACAGAGAGAGAAAGAGGCAGATAGAGAGAGAGAGTGAGAATGGGCACACCTGGGCTTCCAGCCACTGCAAACGAACTCCAGACGCGTGCTCCCCCTTGTGCATCTGGCTAACGTGGGTCCTGGGGAATTGAGCCTTGAACTGGGGTCCTTAGGCTTCACAGGAAAGCGCTTAACCGCTAAGCCATTTCTCCAGCTCCCCTATTTTATTTTTAAGACAAGATCTTATGTATCTCAGTATGGCTTTGAACTGACTATGTAGCTGAAGATGACCTTGAATTTCTGATCCTTTTGCCTTAGGCTCCCAAGTGCTAGTAATATAGGCATGAGTCTCTACACCTGGCTTATGTTTAATGAGGATATGAACCCAAGGCTCCATGCATGTTAGGCACTCTACCCATTGAGCAACATTACCCAATGTCAATTTTTCATTATACTACAAAATGCTTTAATGAGCTTTTTTGAGCTCTTTCTGCAATTAGGATTAATTTTTAATTCACTTAGCATATATTATGCAAAGTGAATTTTTAAAGCTCATAATTTTGCTAAATTAATTGTAAAAATATCTTCTATATTTGAGAGTCTTTTTCACCTCATCTTTATCAGTGCAGAATATATTTCATTAAAAGGATACTAATTTTTGGCTGGAGAGATGGATGGCTTCATGGTTAAGGCACTTGCCTGCAAAGCCAAAGGATCCAAGTTAAATTCCTCAGTACCTATGTAAAGCCAGGTGCACAAGGTGGTGCATTTGGTCCTGGCACACCCATTCTCTATCTGCCTTTCTCTCTTAAATAAATAAAAATAAAATATTAAAAAAGAGTAATTTAACAGACAATCATTGCATTTCTTTTAATTCTAGAGAGGCTGAAATTTTTTCTATGCTCATTCTTACTCTGGTTGACTGTCTTCTCATGAATTATTTATGTATATTTCTGATTACTGAATTTATTGCAACCTTTGTGCTTTACATTTTTATAGAATTGATTTGGTAGTCTTCCCATATTGTATGTTCACTTTTGTTACATACCCCACATGTAATTTTCCCCTTTTGTTTGTAATTTATACTCTGTATTTTAAACTTTCATATAGCTAAATAATAACTTAACTTTCTTTGTAATTAACACAATTCCAGGTTCATCTTAGAAATTTATCTTCCTACCTAAATCTTGCCCTCTGCTCCTCCTCCCCTCTGAACAACTAAGACTTTTTCTAAAAAAAAAAAAAAAAAAAAAGGGACAGGGGTTGGGGAGATGCTCAGCAGTTAAAGCTACTTGCTTTCAAAGCCTGCTGGCCCAGGTTTGATTACTCAATATCCATGCAAAGCCAGATGCACCAAGTGGTGCATGTATATGGAGTTAGCTTGCAGTGGCAAGAGGCTCTGGTGTGCCCACTGTCTTCCACTCTCTGTCTTTTTCCTGCTTCTAGTCAGGTGTATTGTTCCAGCCACTAGAACATAACTACTATACCCTGTGTTGCACAGGCTGGCCACAAATTCTTCATAGAGTTCCCAAGTCCTGAGATTACAGACACAGTCCATTTTGTGCAGCAATGAATATTGTTTGGAAAATTTTTATTCACAACCACCATACAATTTACTCTGATCATAATCCCCTCCCACCACCCTCCTGTAACAATGAACATTTTTTATGATGGGAAATAAAAATCTTGAGTATTTTTTGAAGATCATTCATCCTTATTTTGTCACACGATTTAACTTTCTGTTTCCTCTATTGAGTCTGGAATTTAAAATGTTTTATATGAAGATATTTGCTCTAGAGCAATGGTTCTTAACCTGGTGTCATTTTCCCCCAAGGGACAATTAATAATGTCGGGAGAGGTTTCTGGTCGCTACAACTGGGTGAGAGGGTATGCTGTTGGTACCTAGTACTTACAAGCTAGGTATGTTGGAAACATCTTACAGTAGCATGGAAGCCCCCCACAACAAATAATTATCCAGTGCAAAATGTCAGTGGTCTGGAGAATTCCTGCCACAGAGCTGGTGCTAGCCCAAATGATGATTTCTATTACATAAGTTGGAGAGGAATGTCATGTCAAATAATTTAGAACTCCCTTCTCTCTTTTTCTTTTTTGAGAGTCCATTATTTTCCACTTTGTTTTCCTCAAGCATCTTAATGGCTTGCTTTTATTCCTCCTCAGGAAGCTGGGCAGTCTAGGGAAGTGTTTGCAGGGATGGGATGCGGTTGTCCATCCTTCCTCTATTAATTTTCCTGTAGTGGAAACCCAGCTATGGCCAGTTCCAGGACATGCCCCAGTTCTGCTTTGCTGTTTTCTACTCCTTTTATTTTTTTTTTAAGATTTTATTCATTTTTATTTATTTGAGAGTGACAGAGAGAGAAAGAGGCAGATAGAGAGAGAGAATGGGCACGCCAGGGCCTCCGGCCACTGCAAACGAACTCCAGACGCGTGTGCCCCCTTGTGCATCTGGCTAACGTGGGTCCTGGGGAATGGAGCCTCGAACCAGGGTCCTTAGGCTTCACAGGCAAGCGCTTAACCACTAAGCCATCTCTCCAGCCCTACTCCTTTTATTTTGGTCTGGAGTCGATAATCTGGAAATCATATTAAAAACTGTGAAGAGGTAAAAGAATGGTAGATTCTAGGCCAGCCTGGGCTGTACAGCAAAACCCTGTCTGGAGAACAACAAAGATTGTGGTTACACTAGGAATGAGGCTTGGAGGTACATCGTTGCATTTAGACACAGGGCTGGTTCTTCCTGGCTATACTAAGTGAGGTTGAATGTAGAAAAAGGGGTAAGAATTTTGTCTCAGTCAATTTCTTTCAGGGGAGAACCTACAATCAAATTTGGAGTCACTGCCAATATAAAATCAAGAGATGGGCATGAAATTATAAAAGTGAGACACTAAGTGGAACTAGAATTAGTTCAGGAGTTGCTACAAACTTCAAGGCAACATCTATGCTGTTCTACACTCCCAGAACAAAGCATTTTATTTTATTTATGGATATTCCCACTGTATAAAATGCTCATTCATGGTATGTAAATTAATAACCTTCCAGCCATCAAAGAAGTACACTAATAAAATAAGTTCTCTGTAGAGCCAAGTAAATTTGGAGCACAGCTTTAAATAAAGTTAAGCAAATTTAAATAAAATTAAACTGAATTTGTTAATGTAATATTTCCAGAATCTTCAGTATGACACTTTTTACTTGGAATCTGGAAGAAGGGCCACAATAACTAATTTGGGTTGCTGTGACAAAACACCAGACAGAAGCAACTTAAGGGAGGAAGGGTTCATTTTGGCTCACACTTCATGGTGGGAAAGACCCAGTGTAGTGGCTGTCTGGGGTGGAAAGAATGTGGAGCTGGTCACAGAATGATAGCACACAGGAAGGAGAGATCTTGGGCTGGAACCAGAGACAGATATAACCTTCAAGGTCTTCCACCAATGAACCACTTCTGTCAGGTATGCCCCATGTCCAAAAGTTTCCACAACCTTTCCAGCTGGGGACCAAGTGTTCAAACACATGAGCCAGTGGGAATATTTCAGATTCAAGCCGTGACAAAGGGGTATGGACCAGGTTCTTCTACACGTACTTGGTGTGAGAGCCCATGCTTTTTTCTTGGCATGTCTTAACGGAGTTGATGTCATACCAATGTGAATATTTGAATAGAAATGGTGATATGGATGGGGCACACCTTTAATCCCAGTACTTGGGAGGCAGAGGTCTAAGGATTACTGTGAGTTAGCAGCCAGCCTGAGACTACATAGTGAATTCCAGATCAGTCTGGGCTAGAGCAAGACCCTACCTCAAAAAACAAAAACAAAAACAAAAATCCCAGGCTCTCCACCCTGTAATTCTGACTGATTGGGCTGGGTGGGAGCATCTTGGTGTATGTAAGAAGTGCTCTAGGTGACCCCACTGTGTGGTTGAGTGAGGACTTCTATATGAGTGGAACCTGCTTAGGAAGAGCCCACAGAGGTACTGTAGAACACTGCTTGCCAACTGGTCAGTTGATTGGGGTCAACTGAGGTCTTGCTAACATTTCCCCTCGGGTCTCTCTGTGGAGATTCTGAGTTAATCAATGAGGTGGGCTCTAGGAACACATATGTTTGGGAAGTCCTCTAGTTGATGCTTATGTCAGGCAGGTCTGTGGAACGACCACTTGTTGTAGTCACCGCCACGTTGCTGGGACAAACGTCCAAGCAGACATGGTTATGGGAGGAAGGGATTTAGTTCAGCTTACAAAGTCCAGGGGACTCCATCAATGGTGGAAGAAGCTGCTCATCCCCACATCCCAGCACGGAGAAGCAACTGCAGTAAGCAAACACCAGCAAGCAGGAACCACCAGAGCTCAAAACCGCTCTCTCCACACCTTTGGGTGCAATCAAGATCCACTCCCCCCAAAAAACCTTAGGGCTGGACCCCAGAATCGGCCTCCAGTGACACCTCCTCCAGCAGGCTTGCTGGAGACTTGATCAGGAAGCTTAACCTTAATCAAAAATACCTGAGGTGATGGGGGACATGCATTCACATTCAAAGCATTGTTCTTCAATCTTCAATCTTCAATACTGATGCCATAAAGACAAAGGGACTATGGCTGGTGAGGGACCAACTGGCACCTGGGGTGTCTCCCACTTAGTGCCTTTAAAGTCTGGGTCCCTTGCAGGTCCTCTGGTGTGTGTGTGTGTGTGTGTGTTTGTGTGTGTGTGGCCTACATGTTGTTCCTCATGTGTTATCTATCCTTTTTTTGAGATAGAGTTCCACTGGCCTGGAACTCACTAAATAGGCTAAACTGGCTGGCAAGAGAACTCCAGAGATTCATCTGTTTTCATTTTCCCAGCACTGTGATTATAAACTTGTTTCACTGTGCCTGGCTTTTTTTATATGTAGTTTTTGGGGCTCAGATTCAGGCCCTCATGCTTGGGAAGTGTGGTGGATTGAATGTGGAGTGTTCCCAATAGCCTCAAGTGTTCGAATACCTTATCCTCAGTTAGTGGCACTATTTGGTAAGGTTGTGGAGCCTTTGGGAGGTGGAGCCTTGCTAGGGGAAGAGTGTTACTGGGGACAGGGCCTTTGGGTTTTACAGCCCAGCTCCATTCTCTTTACTCCCCTGGCTCATTCTTGCTAGCTCCTCTCTGCTGATATGAATCAGCTTTCCATTCCTGTTATGTTTCCAAGCCATGATGAAACTTCACCTTGAAACTGTCAGGCAAAATAAACCCTTTCCTTCCACAGCCCCTTCTGGTTGTATACTTTGTCCCAGCAACAAGACAGTGGCACTGCAGGAGGCAAGCACTTTGCCATCGGAGATAGCTCCCCAGCCTCAAGTACTTCTTGCTTTCTTTTCTTCAATGAGTGGACACATCCATAAAGACTTTCTGAATGTTCAGCAGTCCCATTGTTCTCCCTTCCTTCCAGCTTTTTGTGTCCCCAAGAGATAACTTGTTGCAAAGGAGTTTTAGAAACAAAACACACGTTTGTCTGGAGTATTGAAGGGCAAGTATTAGTAGACAATTGGGGAGAAAGAGAGAAACATCTCAGAGCGTAATAAGAAGTGAAAGCCTGGGTTGTTTGAGAAAGACCTGATTTAAGACAGAGCTTTCATAACTGCCCTAAGTCAAAAGCCATGATCAGTGCCCTGTGGACACTGCAGGCAATCCTGAGTCTAGAGGTGAACTTTAAATTGGGCAGGATGGTGAGGCAGTTATTATTACAACCAATGCTAAAATGTTGCATTAATCCTGCTGATGCTTTTTATCTGATTTTCTTCTAGACTTTTAAAGCCCAACTCGGCAATTATTTTAAGGAGAGGTCAAGCAAGCAGGTTGAAACTACAAAAGATTATTGCTGTTTTGGTTAAAGCTGTAAGCAGCTGTTATCAGCTAAGTGGTAGGTTTGACTCTAAGTGAACCAAGAGTCAGAAAACATTTATTATCAGGCAACTCCCTTGAGAGAACAACAGATATGTTCATATTGTAAGGGGAAGAAGAACTCACTTCTGTTGCCTGCTATGACTAAAAGAGGAACTCCCATCCAAGGTACTAACCAGGCCTGACCCTGCTTAACTTCTGAGATCAGACAAGACAGGGCACCTTTGGGGTGGTAAGGCCACAGACTAAAAGAGGATTTCCAGTGGATCTCCTGCATGGAGACCTCTCATCCATGTTCATCCAGCCATTTCTTAGCTATCTGTCTGCTAGGCAGTGAGTATGTCACAATGAAAGTCTAGGTTATCAGCAATGGCATAACATAACAAGCCTAACAGGTATGTCAGAGGTCCTCCAAATCCCTGCCGCATGAGTGCACCCATCTTCTGTATCCTGACTTCTTGCCCTTCTTTGGTGAAGCTGACTAGACTTGAAAGTAACGAGGGTATTCATTCACGGTCAGCCAGGAAACATGCTGCAAGTGGTAGAGCTCTGTGAGATGAGAGGGACTCTGTCAGCTCTCCATAACTGTGACAAAACATGAGAGATAATTAACTTATAAGGAGAAAAGGTTGATTCTTGTTTTTTTTTATTCACAGTTTGGGAGGGTCTAGACCATGATTCATTCGTTGGGCCTGTGGCTAAGCAGCATATTGTAGCAGGAGTATGTGGTGAAGCAAACGTATATCATTAGCCAGGGAGCAAAAAGAAAGAGAAAGGGGCCAGGCTGTCACAGTTCCATTTGAGGATATATCCCTAGTGACTAAAGACCTCCTGACAGTTCTACCTCTTAAGGATTTCACCACGTCCTAATAGTACTGTGGTGGTTGGGATGTAAAAATGTCCCCCATAGACTCATGGCTTTTGGGTACTTGGTCCTCATCTGGTGGAAATTTGGGAAAGTTACGGGGTCTTTAGGAGGTGGAGCCTTGCTGGAGTGGGTTTGTTGCTGGGCCAAGTCTTGAGACTTATTAATCCAACTCCACTGGGTATAGCTAGCTCACTCTTGCTGCTTCCTCCTAGCTGATGTGACAAGAGGTGATGTCCTAGCTGTCTGCTCTGCCATGCTCTCTCTACCATGATGAAACTTCCCCTCAAAATGGTAAGCCAGGGACTGGAGAGATGGCTTGATGGCTTAGCAGTTAAGGTGCTTGCCTGCAAAGCTGAACGATCCAGGTTCAATTCCCTAGGATCCATGTAAGCCAAGGTACACTAGGTGGCACATGTGTCTGGAGGTTTTTTTTTTTTTTTTTTTTTTTTTGCAGTGGCTGGAGGCCCTGGTGTGCCCCATTCTCTCTCTCTCTCAAATAAGTGAATAAATAAAAATAAAATATTAAAAAACGTTAAGCCAAAATAAAGCATTTCCTTCCATTATAAGTTTCTTGTTGGGTGTTTTGTCCCAGGAAAGAGAAGGTAAGTGCTACAAGTGTCATCTGGGAGACCAAGTCTTTAACAGGCCTTTGTGTGTGTGTGTGTGTGTGTGTGTGTGGGGTCACTCAGCTTCCACACGGAAGCTAGAAATCCATTTTTCTTCAGGACCTTGGACATGGAAGTTGAGGCACTATGCTGTTAGGATCTGAGGTGGTGCAGTGCAGATGCAAATGGGATGTGGACTGAGCTGAATGGGGGGAGGAGGAGGGTGATGGAGTGATGAGCAGAAAGTAGCAATGCTGTTGGGACCGTAGGCTCTCTGTGGCAGAGATGGAAGGAAGGGCTTCCCTTTCTGGTGGCTCTTGTGCTCCTTCTCTTAGGAAGCTCATGGAAATCCCACTTAGTTTGGACTGGCTTCAGGGCATCTCTGCTCTTTGCAGAAAAGGCAGAATGTCAGGCAGAAATCTGGCAGTAAGCAACTTGTGTCAAGTGCTGTGATGGAGGAGGTCCTGGGTGACATAGGAGGATTCGGGGTGCACATTGCTGGAGCTGGGGCAGGAGGGAAGGAGTTCTGGAGGATATGGTATCTAAGATGAGAATGGGAGGGTGGGGAAGATGGCTTGGGCAAAGGAGGGGTGCTGGAAACGACTTAAGAAACAGTGTAGACAGAGACCAGAGGAAGAAATAACATGCATGAAAAGTAATTAGGGGCTAGGGAGGTGGCTTAGTGGGTTAAGCGCCTGTCACAAATGCATGAGGACCTGAGTTTGGAGCCACAGCAACCATATAAGAAGCCAGACATGGTGGCACCTGCAATCCCAGTAGGAAGGTAGAAAAAAATGGTCCCTAGGGCTTGCTGGCTAGCTTATCTAGCTGAACTGGCACACTCTGGGCTTATGGAGAGATCTTGTCTCAAACTGTAAGGTGCAGAGCAACTGAGGAAGCCACAAGACTTTGATCTCTGCCCTGTGTATGCTGCATAAGCTTGTGCATGTGCACCCACATAGACGTGTACCTGTGTGTTCATGTGCTTGTAAGCACATGCTGCATGCATATCACACACACACACACACACACACACATACACACACACACACGGTGAGATTAGAGAGAGAAACAATGTAAATCTTGTTAAAGGAACTGAAATGTATCCTAAGTGACAGGGAGATATACAAGGATGTTGATGAAGTAAAGGACTTCAATATGACTTTAGGTTTAGCACAGGTTGGCATTGGGGAGATCAGTGGGAAGATCAGTGGGGAGGCTGTTTCATATTCCCCGAGGTGGCCGACTGAGGTTTGAGCCAGGGAGTGGCATTGAGGCTGGGGAGAGGTTAGAAGAGCATGAGGCTAGCACTGCCAGAGAGCAGTCATTCCTGAGAAGTGGGGACAGTGGTGACGTAAGAGTCAAGAATGAACCTCGGGTTTCTCAATGGGGATATTTTCTCTGAGAAGGATGCAAAGTGCACCCTGGGGATTTAGCGAGGTGACAGTAGAGTGAGAACTTTTATTGGTGTGAGAGTATCACAGAACTAGAACATAGAAGGTTGAGCTAGGAAGGGAGGGGAGGAAGTGAAGACCTTCACAAGATGTTTGTCTGTGACGGAAAAGAGAAGACCCTGGGGTGGGGAATGGGAATGGCAAAATATGAAGACAGGAGCAATGATGGGGGCGTAACATTTCCAGAATTTCAGCCCTCAGGATGCTCATGGCTGGACTGTGAAACCGGGGACAATGATGTGGGGACTGAAAAGCATGGATGAAGAGTTAGGGGATGGAAGCCATTTTGAGGAAAAGAAGGAGGAAGGGAAGGAGGAGGAGGAGCAACAACTATGGAGTTGGGGATAGGCATTACTGAATTTTGTTAGATATCATGCGACTTGGTTTTCCATTACCATAATGCAATGCTTGAAATAGATGAACTTATAAAGAGGAGAGGTTTATGTTGGTTCACAAGTTTGCAGGTTTCACTCCATGGTCAGTGGACTCATTGCCTTGGTCCTGTGGTCAGGCAGTACGTCATGGCAGGGGCATGTGGCAGAGAAAAATTGTTCACCTCACCACTGTGATATTAAAGAGAGTGAGAAAGAGCCCGGCATCCACTGTCCTCTCTGGGGGCATGCCTTCAGTGACCTAAGACCATCCGCTAGTCCTCATTTTTCATTTCCACCACATCTCAAGCTGAGGGCCAACTCTTTACCCCATGGGTTTTTGGGGGAGATCCCAGGTCCAAGCTGTAGAGAGCAATGATTTGAGCAGCCTCTGAAAGTTAGTCGTGACTGTCTGTTTGACTGGATTTATTGAGACGTGTAGGACCAGCACTGCACTTCTGAGCATGTTTGTGTGAGCGTGTTTCCAGAAAGAGCTGACACGTGAAACAGCGGCTGGGGCAGAAATACCTTCCCTGAATGTGGACAGCACCGTCCAGAAGGGCGACGGCCTGGGTGGAAGAGAAGTGGAGGAGCAGGAAGTCAGCAAGGGCATGCGCAAGCCCTGTCCCTCCTCCCTGCACGTGACTCGTGCTGCTGCCATTGACTGTGGATGTCACACTCCAGCATCTTCAGCCTTTCAACATGAACCCACACCAGGGACTCTCCAGGGACCTCAAGGTTTAGCATCTGGTAGGGGCTGTGTTGTTGGTCCCCTTGTTCTACCAGCTTCTTGGGTGGAGCTGATGTCAAATTTTCTGCCTGTCCAGTCTTTTTTTTTAAAAAAAATATTTAATTTAATTTACTTATTTGAGAGAGAGAGAGAGAACATGCAAGAGAAAGAGACAGATGAAGAGAGAATGGACACACCTGGGCCTCTAGCCACTGCAAACAAACTCCAGACATATGTGCCAACTTGTGCATCTGGTTTATTGTGGGTATTAGGGAATTGAACCTGGGTCCTTAAGCTTTAAGCTTCATAGGCAAGCACCTTAACTGCTAAGCCATCTTTCCAGCCCCTCTCAGCCTTTTATTATGTAAGCCAGTTCTCTCTCTCTCTCTCTCTCTCTCTAATATATATATATATATATTTGTTCTGGTCCTCAAGAGAACCCTAACTAATACAGGCAAACATGTCACAGGCACATAGAAAATGGCATATGATAAGACTTTGAGAAAGGGAGCCTGTGGCCTTTGGGATGGGCAAAGGTGTCCTGAGAGTGTAGGAGGCAAGGAAACCTAGGCAGACAACTCTAGATTTTCTATGCTGTCTATGTCCTGTGTGCCGGGGTTCAAGCACATATCAAGCATGGCGATCCATTGAGGAGTGACTCAGAAGCACTTGCAATGGTACAAGCTTTCCTGAGGTGGAGTAGCTTTTCTTACTACTTGATCTGGGCCTTAAGAAAAGCTAGGTGTTGGGCTGGAGAGATGGCTTAGCAGTTAAGCGCTTGCCTGTGAAGCCTAAGGACCCCGGTTCGAGGCTCGATTCCCCAGGACCCACGTTAGCTGGATGCACAAGGGGGCGCACACATCTGGAGTTCGTTTGCAGTGGCTGGAGGCCCTGGCGTGCCCATTCTCTCTCTCTCTCTCTGCCTCTTTCTCTCTCTGTCTGTCGCTCTCCAATAAATAAGAATAAACAAACAAAAAAAATTAAAAAAAAAGAAAAAAAAAAAAAAAGAAAAGCTAGGTGTTTTTTTCTCCCTCCCTTGCCTGTCCCCACTCTCTTCTGCATGGCTCAGCCTGTGGGAGGAAACCTATTGCCCAGGCTGTATAGATCTTCTTGGGCTGAGTGGCACCCTGATTTATTATGTAGGTTACATACCTCTTACACTTTGCATAGAGCCTTGGCCTCTCACCGCCATCCGTGAGAGGAATTTCTTTTGAGGCTGTAGCCAATTTACAGTAATTAATGTGCTAAGGACAGCAGCTGTAGCAGTCATTAATTCCTTAATCTAGGAGTAGAGGGAGAAATGGATTAGTTAGAGATAAATATAGCTTCTAGCATTTTCTCCAGAGAACAAACCCTTTAAAACCAGTGTGTTTCTGCTATATTGTGGGGGTGGCAGGAAGATAGGAGTCTTCTCCTTTTCTTGAGGGATTATCCTTGCAAGAAAGAAGGAGAGTGGGGGTGAAGTGAAAAGGAGTTTTATTTAAAATAAGAGAAAAAGACTGACCCTCAACCCAGCGGAGGCCACTGGCTCCTGGGACCCCAAGACCTCTGGATGGGTAAAGATTCACCATTTGAACTTCCACGACTGCTTCATGCATGCATCAAATCTCTGCCAAGCTGAGGGAAAAGAGGAAAAAAAAATGCAACAAATAAACCAACCAGATTCTCTTCTGTGGAGCGAGCCATTTGTTTTAGAATGAGATGAGAGGTTGCTCAAAGGCGTTAATGGAAATCTTTGCAAACACAGGCTGAAAGTTTCTTCAATCCAAAGAGTCACTCAGCCATAAATATGTGTGGGTTATTTAGACGCTTCCAGAGGTTAGTCGAAAATTGCCTATTTTTCCACAAAGAAGTGAGCTGTTTATTGCTTCAAAGTGTGCCTCAGAGTGAATGCTTTTCTTCATCTGAGAAGGGAAGTATACTGAAATAGATGAAATGCTGGGCAGAGGGTTGACTGGTGGGCAGGGAGGTATGCTGACTGGCTTTTTAGCATGGCTGCAGAAAAAAAAAAAAAGCTTCCTCCAAGCCTTGGGATGGAGGGCAGAGCAGGCGATATTGTTCTCCCATGGCATCAGCAAGTGTTGGTGTCTTAGTAAGTCAGATAAAAGGCCACCACGAGGCGGGTTATGGGGCAGAGAAAGGGCCTTTGTTGAGGAGTTGAGTTTCTATAACCGAGACCCATGGGGTCTGAAGAATAATGCTTCTGTGAACACCTGCTGACTGCTACCTTACTATAAAAGAGCTCTGCAAAGCTCTGGCTGCAATCTCATTAATTCATAATGGAGGGGGGTGGGTGGGAGATAGCTATTGTGTGGTCATAAAGTAAAGGGATCCAATTTTATTAGCAGTATTGTGAGTGTGAATGTGGGTGCACATGCACCACGCTGCGTACCCGGAGGTCAGGGGACAACCTTGAGTGCTGGTTCTCACCTCTCACCTTGTTCTGTGCCACAGCCTCTTGCTGTTCACCACCGTGTTTATCAGGCTAGCTGGCCTACGAGCTTTGAGAGTCTCCTCTCTCTCTACCTCCCTGCTTGCCAGAGGCATGCTGGGATGACAGGTGTTCATGCCTTATATCAGGCTTTACCTGGGTTCTGAGGATCTGGATTTGGGCCATTCATCTTATGCACTGAGCCATCTCTCTAGCCACCTTTATACCCCCTTTCGGGACATCTGGGGTATTTTCTGATTACTCAGATAGGTTTACATTGGATCCCAATAACATAGAGGCTGATGTTTTGTAGCTCAGACACATCCTTCCATGGACTGTTGGGATGGCCATAATCTGAACTGAGTTTATGTCAACGCAGGTTTGGGCTAAGGACCTAGTTACTGTGATGGCCACTACGGTACCTGTAGCCAGGCGGTCTGGGTAATCACTTGCCTTGAGGTCCTTTATGTGGGGACATTAAAAGCGAGTGGAGGCTGGAGAGAGAGATCAGTTGGTAAAGTGCTTGTCTTGCAAGTATGAAGGTATGAGCTTCATCCCCAAAACCCATGTGAAAACGCTGGGCATGGTGGTGCAAATTTATAATCCCAGTGCTGGGGAGGCGGAGACAAGAAGATCTTGAGCTCACTGGTCAGCTAGTCAGTCTAGCCTACTTGGCGAGTTCCAGCCAGTGAGAGACCCTGTCAGAAAAGGCACCTGAGGGCTGGAGAGATGGCTTTGCTGTTAAGCTGCTTGCCTGCAAAACCAAAGGACTCAGGTTTGATTCCCCAGGACCCATGTAAGCCAGATGCACAAGGTGGCGCAAGCATCTGGAGTTCATTTGCAGAGGCTGAAGGCCCTGGCCTGCCCATTCTCTCTGTCTCTCTCTCTGACTAACAAATAAATAAATGAAAGAAATTTAAACAAAGGTACCTGAGGAGTGACACCCAAGGTTGTCCTCTGGCCTCCAGACACATTCAGGTTCACACCTACGTGTGCACACATGGACATGGACATGCTTATACATCATACTCCAAGAGAGTAAAGAACAATGAGGTTAAGAGATGCCATTTGCTGTACTTACTGCACACATTTTAAAGTAAACTTCAGAGTAATCCTAAAAGTCCATTTTTTTTTCATTTTTACATGATAGTGAAATAATTTGCCAGAAGTTGGAAGAGAGAAGGAGGGAAAGATTCAGAGGTGCACAGTCAGGCTCTTCACACTGCTCCTCAGAGAACTGCAGGTGGATGCAAATGGCTGAATATAACCTAGTCTCTTGAACTGGCCTTGTCGTGGGGAGAGTCACTTGGAGTCATGTGGCCACCTGCCACCTGCCACTTTGGCAATGCATCTAAGGGTTTACAACTGTGCATATGATCCTCCCTCTGCCCTCTTCCCTCACCTCCCAGTGGGTTGCAGAAGTCACGGTGCCCACCGCTGGTGTTGCTCGAGACGGCTACAGTTTTCTTTCCCGTCTCCCAAAACCCTGAGGATGGAGAGCAAATGGAAATCACATCGTGTTATTATTTGTACACTAACTGAAAAATTTATGACTCTTTGTAAAAAATATAGACAAATATGTTGTCTGCTGAGAACTGAAGATAAGAAATAAACCAAGTTATTGGCAACATTTCCCACGGGTTCCACTTGAGCGAGAATGAATCATTCATTGGATGTTCATGGAGACAACCACCACCACTCCTGCTTCCTTCAGAAACTGGAAAAGAAAATCAGTTGTTTGTGGCACTACAGCAAGAGGAAATAATAAAACAAATTAATTTTGAATTCACACTGTGCCAAGTCCTTCTTGAGTATGGCTTGGATTCCTGAGCCTGTTTGCAGAGAGACATTTTTTACTTGTTCATCCTGATGTCCTGAACCTTTCCACGGTGCTCCAGCTTCAGCAGGATGCTTGCAGGTCCTGGGTTTTTATCATCCCCTCCTTCCAAAACCTGACTCAATTGGTAGGACTTTATACATGGTAGCTTTCTGTAGTTCCGTTTTGTAAGGCTGGATGTAATTTGGCCTATTTCCAGTAGGTCAACAGTAGCGTGGAACTACAATACCAATAGCATAGGGGTTTCATTGGAATTCAGTTTTCATTGTGCGAGGCAATAGAAGATAAACTGCTTAGCAGACCCTCACAACCACAGTAATTGGATGTCCGACAGTGCAAAACTCCAAAAGGCATCTTTTAAGCTTGCGAAAAGGAGCATTAGTGGCAGAACTTAGCGTTTGCTTCAACTGAGTTGACAGTCATCTCAGGTACAAGGGAGGGTCCTAGGTACTATTCATTCCTTTGAAAATTGATAATGTTGTGGCTAGCAATGGTGGTGTATGCCTGTAATCCCAGCATCCTGGAGACAGAGGCCAAGGATCACTGCGAATGAGAGGCTAGTTTGGGAGTTCCAGGGCAGCAAGGGCTACATAGTGAGAGCTTGTCTCAAAACGACCAATACCAATAAGTAATAGCAGCAACAACGGTAATTATTAATGTTGTAGCTAAATAGTGCTATAATGAAAAGCTAACATATTCATGAGTTGTCTTGGCATTTTAAAAATATTTTGTTTATTTATTTCCTTGAGAGAGAGAGATAGAGGCAGGGGGAGGGAGGGAGGGAGAGAGAGAGAGAGAGAGAGAGAGACGGAGGGAGAGAGAAAGAGAAGGGGGGAGAGAGAATGGGCATTCCAGGGCCTCTAGCCTCTGCAAGCGAAATCAAGATGTATGTATCACCTTGTGTCTTATGTGGGCTCTGGGGAATTGAACCTGGATTCTTAGGCTTCACAGGCAAGTGCCTTAACTGCTTAGCCATGTCTCTGGTCCCCCCTTTAAAATATGTTTTATTTATTTAGTTGTGGATTTTTGTTTGTTTGTTTTTTGAGTAGTACTTACAGTAGTCCAGGCTGACCTGGAACTTACAGTGATCCTTTTACCCCTGCCTCCCAAGGGATTAAAGGCATGGACTACCATATCCAGCTGTCCTGGAGATTTTGTGTTTTCATTTACAATTATTTGTTGAAGTCAGGCTTAATAATTCCACCATGAGAATTCTGACAAACTAACTTTAGCTATCTGTAAACATTTAATAAAGCTAAATGTAAATACTATAAACCATTTTATTTATTAACTCTTCTTAATAATGTCAAAATTGTGTGGCTAAAAAAGAAATAATATACTAGGCATGGTGGTAAGCCTAAATCCTAGCATTTGAGATGCTGAGGCAGAAGGATCATAAGTTCTGGCTACATAGTAAGGTCATGTCTTTAAACAAAACAAAGTAAACAAATAACAAAAAAATGCAAGCAAATGGAAATCAACTTGTTTATTGCTTGATATGTACATGTTTCATAAATTTATATTGTTGCTTATTTGTTATGTTTCCTTTGCGATGACAGAAAAAATTCCAAGTTATTTCCTGTCCCAAAGTCTGTAATATCTTACTATGCTCCGACTATAGGAGAACATCTACTCCCTGCCTGGCACTCAGGGACATGGCTTGCCATCTTCCTGAGCAACTGTGAAGGCTGTGTTCCTATGTCTTGTCTGGACCCCAGTCCTCCCTGTGGGTACTGCTGCATTCCATTTCTAATTTTATGCTCATCTGTCTGATTCCATCTGACACCAAATAAATGGTGTCTTCTTCAACATTAAGCAGTTTTTTAGTTTTCTGACACAAGTGGGTGTCCAAAAACTTAATTCTTTTAAACTTTGACTCCTAAAGTTATAGCCCACACCCACAGGATTAGGGTCCAGTCCTATAAGACTCCTCTCATTTTAGATACTGGCAAAAGTTCCCAAGGACCACTTGTATTTCTATTTATTATTTATTTGCAAGGAGAAAGGGAGGGGGGAGGGAGAGAGTGAGGGAGAGGAGAGAGAATGGGCTCACCAGGGCTTCTGGCCACTGCAAATGAAGTCCAGATGCATGTGCCATTTGTGCATCCAGCTTTGCATGGGAACTGGCGAACTGAACCCGGTCATTAGGCTTTGCAGGAAAATACCTTCACTGCCGAGTCATCTCCCTAGCCCAAGGACACTTGTGTTTCTGACTGACTAGGTATAAATTCAGGTTTAATAATTTATGAGAATAACTCACAGAACTCAAGAGACACTTCGCTTACTATTACTGACTTCCTACCATGGACACAACCCAAGCACAGCCAAATAGAAGAGGAGGCACCCCACAAGGTATGGCGGTGGGGTGTCAAGAGCTTCCATGGATTCCCAGGACCTCAAAGCTCCTCTAATCCCATTGCTGAAGAGTTTTCATCCTCCAATCTTTAACTTCCTTCTCCTCTCTGGAAATGCAGTGGTGGGAGCAAAGGTGGGGGTGAAATTCGGGGTTTCTAATGACTCTCAAGCCATCTAGGTGTCCCACCCTGGATGTGGTCAAAAAGGCTCAACACAACCAAAAGGCACTTCCCTATTTCAGGAAATTCCAAGGGCTTAAAGATTGCTCTGCTAAGAACTGATGGGAAAAGATCAAATATGTGTTGTATCACAACATCCTTCAAACCTCAAGCTCCATGTGAACTCACCTACTATTTTATTCTGTCTCCCTGACATAGAAAAATTTCTGTAGTGTTTGTACCACATTTAAGTCATAAACTACATACCTCCCTTTATAGACTGAGATGGAAGCAGAAAAGAGCATAAATAATAAGCAAGGCTTTCAAAGTCTGCCCAGGGTTATTTCCAAATTAAAGCTAAGTACCTACCTGGTAGGTCCCCCCTACTCCTGTAGAGGAGGCTGGATTCCAGGAAGCTCACATACTAGCCAAGTACTCTGCCCCCGAGTTACATCCTGTCCTTGTTAGGTCTTTTGATGTGCTGGCTGAGTTGACCTGGCTCATGGGGATATAAGGGTTAGGTGGTGCGTTAGGAAATACCTGATTGAAAACAATGGCTTTGATCCTGTTACTAAACCACATCCTGATCCAATTATTATTAAGGTTGCCAGAAAAACTAGTGGCTTGCATACAGTCTCACCCTATTGGCCTGCAGCTCTCAAAGAATGGAAAGTCCCAGCAGCCATATTGATGGCTGAGCACCTTTGGAGTGATTAGCATTGAGCAAAGTCTCTACCCATCCATCTGCCATGACACTGCTGGCATGAACCATCTAGGCTCTAAAAATCTCGTCTGCCCAATGAATAGGAGAGGCTCATGACGCACAGGCCCAATCCCAGTACCTTTACCTCACATTAGGGACCCCTCCGGGCAGATGCTTATTCTCTGGTACACTTGAGCTCCATGTCTTCAGAGTGTACTTAACTTTGGTCTGATAGGCCCATTCTCACTAAATTTCCATCTGTGTGTAGTCTTGAGTTCTTTCTTGGACAAGACCAAGAACCTCCAGGACCCTCAAGAAGGTAACCATGGAAAGCTGAGGAGTTTATTCCTGTTTCCTGCATAATACACGGGCCTGTTGGGAGGTGGGTGGGCTCAGGCATTTCCACCCCAAGTCCTTCTGGGACTGGAAGGAACTCTGGGGACATTCTGTAATTTTTCCACTGCAGTCCAACACACTTCTACCTCTGCCTCTCCGCTGTCTGCTTTCTCTAGAGAATGCTTCTAGATGAAGCATCTCTGTTGAAGCCTGAAGCTGGGTGGAGTCACTGGATCTTACTGACTTATATCTAAGGGCTGCTTTTGTCTTTTACCACTGCCTAAATAATGCTCAGCCGAGTTTCCTAAGACTTCTTGAGGGACTGTAAACTCTTAGATGCTACTGTTGTTGCCCAACTTTGTTCTGGTCAAGATGGTCTTGACAGGAGACTTGAATTCCCCAGGTGTAAGTGTTAGCTATCCGTCTGATGGGACTGCTAATTCTTGTGTACTTTGGCTGCAGAGGTGGCAGGGCATGAATAATCTTCAAGTGCTGCTTCCTCAGTAGGCAGATGACATTTATCAATGTCCCTGCTCTTTATTAGACTCTTTTCCTCTGGGGTGGGGACAGTATGGATCTCGCATACCCTAGCTTCTTCTTTGCCTTTCCTGGGATTCATATGGTTCATGTTCTGGTGCATTAAAGAAGGTTCTGGCTAGTCTTGAGTATGACCATACCTTTCCAAGTTCTTAACTGTGTGGGAATTGTCAGGAGGTATCACCTTAGGCTTGATGGTAGAACCTTATTTCCCTTGCCTGCCTAAGTTTGTGGGTCTTCTGTGCATGTCCCTCAAATTTCCCAGAAGGGAAATAGTTTATGGAGGAATTAGGAAGTATGTTTGTATGTGAATGCATGTTGGCCCTTGAGTGTGTGGTCTTCTCATCCATATGCTCTCAACTGGTTTTGTTCCATGACCCCAGCCATGCAGGTGCTCATATGGAAATTATCCAGGGCATCAGCATAGGTTTTGGAGGCCAACTAACTTGGTATTAAACACGGGGTTCAACTACCTACTAGATATGTTTTTTTTTTTTTGCCAAAATTCTCCCAAATGTCTTCAACTGTGGTGCTATAACATGAAGATTATTTATGTAAAGAGGATCAGATGAAGCAAGACCAATTATAGCTCATTGTAAATCTCTTGAGACAGGGGTGTGTGTGAAATAGAGACCTAGAGAGAGAGAGAGAGAGAGAAAGATGGAAAGTGCTATCTCATTGACTCTGAGGATGAAGGAAGAAGGCCACAAGAAAGAGAACATGGTAGATGGTTCTAGAATATTCATCTGGAAGGCAAGGACTCAAATTTTTCCTTTAGAGCTTCTAGAATGAAAAGTCTTGGCTTCTCTTTGATTTTAGGTCTGTGAAACTCACTGGCACCTTCTGACCTATAGCAGTATAAGAATAAACTTGTCTTGTACGTAGCGATTTACTGTGTGGTAGTTGGGTACTCACAGATTGAGCAAGATTCAGGGTTAGAGTTCCAACCTGCTTGTACTTAGCATGAAGGAAAGTTAGGGCAAGTGTATCTGTCCTGACAGGCTGGTTCTGAGGGAGAAAGAGATAGCTCCCCTGACAGGGTCCTGAAACTTTTGAGATGGAGAGGTGAGCATGGTTACCTGGCTCAATAAAAGAGAAAGATGGAAAGGGAGCAGGCCTCCGGCTCCAGGGCAACGGGGTCTGGCAGAAACGAGGCACAGTGAGCTTAGTTTTGTGAATTTTGAACTTGGAGCATTACTGGCAGATTCATGACATCCTGAGGCTTGGGAAAGCATGGGATGACAGTAGATTGACACAGTACCTGGGTTAATAGACTGAATAACAGGTGAGGAGCTGGTGTTGCAGACGTGCCTCTGCAAGATGGTGAGGTGGGAGCCATCACAACGAAGCAAAAGAAGGCGGGAAGACAGGAGGGAACCCATCATTCAGTGTGCCCTACTCTCATGAGGCATTTAAGCACATATTTTTGTTTTATAGTTACTATATTTATAATATTTATATCATAATATATATTCACTTGGAAAACAAGTAAGCAAATAACAAATAACAAAAATTGCCAGTCATTCTATCAGCTAGAGATGATCTCTGCCAAATATACTAGCATCTATCCTTGTAGCTTTTTTCTGTACAAGCACACATTTAAATTTTTATTAGCATGTTGTACAAAATAGATTTTTTTTTTTTTACTAAGTAGAAAGTTCATATGGACATACAGTGTGTTGGTGCCATCATTTCCCTCCTCCCTGCCCGCATTCCTCTGAGGGCCCTCCACAGTGGGGTTGCTGGTATTTCCCCTGGGGGTGGGGGTTATGAGACAGCAGAGCAGAAGTCAGTCCTTGTAAGGGAGGGGGGGCAGTGTCTCTGGACATTCCCTTCCACTCGATGGTTCTTACAATCTTTCCACCCCCTCTTCCATAAAATTCCCTGAGCCATGGTGAGTGTGTGTTAAGTCTACTTTAGCGCTGTGCCCTCAGCAGCTTCTGGAATCCTGCTTTGGTGCATTCTGAGTATCCTCGGTGTCTGTCTATATCACCCTGGTGCTGGTTGTCAGCTCACCATGGAAGCAGCACTCTTGCTCATCTCACCAATTCCTCTGTGGGTTCCCCTGGGCCCTGGCTGATGTGCGAGGGGTAGTTTATCTCCTCAGTTCTTGCTGCCTTTGACAAAGAAAAACAGATTCTCCAAAGGAGAATGAATTCGGTATAGGTTAAATGGGATAAACGTTGTTAATTAAGAGATATTTTGATGGGTGTAGCCTTTCTTTCTTGTTGTTTTTTTGATGTATGTTAGCAGTCTTAATTCTCTAAGGACCTTTCATATTGTCTTTTTACTATGATGGTGTTTGTAACATTTTTAAAGATTACAGAGGATTGGAGAAGTTAAGTTAATTGTCCATACTCTTTTACATCATGGGCAGTTTTGGGAGAGGAGCCAGGAGAGTGTGCACGGAGGGAGAAGAGGATGGAGTACCACTGAAGCGAGGATGGGGAAGTGGGGGAAGTGGCCGAGTGTCTAATAACAACCATAGAAGACTGGAAAATCCAAACTCAGAGTCCTGGGTGATCTGCTGTTAGAGCCCAGCTCTGGGTACTAGGTGACATTTTCCTGAGATAGGAGTCATTGCCCATTCTCTGTAGACATATACTGGCTTCTAACAAAGTGTGTGTGTGTGTGTGTGTGTGTGTGTGTGTGTGTGTGTGTATTAATTACTTTCCTTGTTGCTCTAACTAAACACCTTACAAGAAGCAACTGAAGGAAGAAGGGTTTATTTTCGGCTCCTGGCGGGGAAGGCGTGGTGGCAGGAGCATGAAGCAGCAGCTCACCTTTCAATCTGCAACCAGGAAGTAGAGTGCTATGCCTTCTGGTACTCAGCATGCTTTCTCCTCCTGGTTTGGTCCTGGACCACCGTCCCTGGAGTGGAGCTACTGCCCGTTATGGTGGGTTTTATTGTCTTAAATAACCGAATCTGGAAACTCCCTCAGAGATATGCCTGGAGGTTTGTCTCCTAAGCGATTCTGGGTCCTGTTGAGTTGACAATCAATATGAACCACTACAGTGCATGTGGGATTGTCTGTGATGATGAGCTTCTCTCTCTCTCTCTCTCTCTTTCTCTCTTGCTCTCTCTCTCCATGCATCCTTGAATGTGTGTGTGAGTGTGTATGTGAGAAGAACGAAGAAGAAGAAACAAAGAGAGAGAAACAGACACGGTGAAATCATGGATCACTATTCTCTTTCAAAGACAATTAGTTCTTGTAACTAGACAGTGAGATTATAGAAGATGCCTTTTGAGTTTTAAGATGCTAGTTCTTCCCAGAAGTATTGGTTATGATTTTAGTGATAGCCATTGTGGGAAGTGCTTGACTTTTGGCTTGGAAGTTTCATGGTCCAGATGAATCAATAATACATGACACGTCTTTTAAATTCCCCCAATCATGTCTATAAAAGGCAATCTTTAAAATGGCCCACCCATATTCAGACAGCATCAGATGGTCTATTAATTCAAATTTGCATTCCAAACTCACGACTCTTCCTTTAGCTGCTCAGGAGCCGGTGTGTGTCCAGTTATTAAAATGAACACTTACAGTGATCACAGCCCTGTATCTAATACTCCATATGGCATCAGAGGAAAGACCCTTGACATGTGCACTTTTGTCTTTGGTCATTTCAGACTGCAAACACAATTAAACTTGGCTGTCAGACAGATGAAATCTGTCATATTTCCCCTATAGGACCTGAACTCGGTCCAGATCAATAAATCTAAAACCACTTGCACATAAATTGCAAAGTAAGCTTGCAGCTTCAATACATGTGAGCTTAAATTCACTCGTATCTGGCACACACGGCTTCCTGGCCAAACAGTCTGTTTCTGTGATTAGTGCAATTTCATAGCTGGACCAGAAAAACAAGGCTGAAAACCATCACGATAAAGCAGCAGATGGCTTTACCACACCTTCCCTGTAAGGGCAGCTCCTCCAGAAATGGGGTTTTAGCTGCCTGCTGCAGAGATGGAACTTTAAAATTGGGATGAGTTCAAGTCATTTCCTGAGTACAGCTCCATAAAGCTGTTGTTATTTTTTTCCTTATTCCTTCTTGAGATTTCAAACGGAATTTGTAATAAGCCTTGCCTGGACATGACTTGTCACTGGAGAGAGACGTGATTTATATACAGAGACACGAGCTTCTCTGGCTATGCCATAGAGAGCTGGCTTTTGCTTGATAACACATACATGTTGGGTAGGTTTCATGAAGGAGTGAGTGAGATGTGCCTCCTATTACCCCAGAGACTGGTAACCAAGATGCCGTTATTTGGGAACAAGGTGGATGCTATCACCTTTGACCTTTATCCGTGAGTCTAACTTAGAGGGCCAATTTCACACAAAGAGAATTTTTTTTTTCTCATGTGACATCAAATTAGGCTGTAGGTTTTGCTGCTGTGGGATATTAAGTGAGGCAATTAACCTAGACTATTTAGAGGTAGAAATTAGACATTTGCTGTATCTGAATGAGAAGAATGTCTCTATTTTCGGGAGCTTCTGTGAAATAGAAACCCCCCCAGACTTCCAAATATGGTGCTTGCTAAGCAAAGTGATTACAAAATCAGGTCAAGAAAAAAAATTCCCTGTAACACACAATGTAAAAAGACATGTCAAATAGCGGGTGCAACTTCCTCGAAAGCTGTTTCTGTTGGAGTTGGGTTATCTTAATAAGATGACTATATGCAACTAGGAAAGCACCCTCCCCTGATTTAGTCTGACCATTTTTGTTTGATCGTTCAAGGAGTCTGTGAAACATTGCATGATACTATCTACTTTGGGGGCCTTTCCTTAGAAGAGGAGCTTGTCATGAGAGGTAAGTAGGTCCCTCTCCTTTGAGGGCTGTTTAAAGCAGACAGTTCCAAACTTGGTGGGGCAAACGGTGTATATTGGATTTCTAAGGTGTTATGGTTTGAAGTGGAAATGTCTCCTACAGGCCCATGGTTTGAATGCACAGTTCCTAGCTCATGGTGCTAAGTTGTGGGGCCTTGGCTGGGGGAAGTAGGTCATTAGGAGGTGGGTGTTTGAAGGTGATACCTGACCCTGGTTCACACCTATTTCTCTCTGATAACTGGTCTGCTGCTATGTGCACACTCATTGTCTCACGCTCCCGCTGTCAGGGACAGAGCTGCTCCTGCCACCGAACCTCTCAAAACATGAACTCAAATGAGTCATTCTTCCCCTAAGCTGTTTCTGCCAGGTATTTTGGTCATAGACGTGCTAAGCTAATTAATACATAGGACATGCATTTAAGGGGGGGGAATAGTCTTGAATTCATATTAGACTTTGATTGCATCTTTAATTCTTGTTTAGGTTTGGACTGGTCTAGATCAAAGATCACAATTTTTTTTTTTTTTTTGAGGTAGGGTCTTTCTCTAGCCCAAGCTGACTTGGAATTAGTCTCAGGCTGGCCTTGAACTCACAGTAAGACTCCCATCTCAGCCTCCTGAGTGTTGGGATTAACAGTGTGTGCCACCATGTCTGGCAAAGATTGCAATTTTTATGTGTGTGTATATATTTATTTGTGTGCGGGTGCACATACATGTGTTTGTTTGTGGAGGCCAGAGGGGTAATCTTGAATAGTTTTCCTTGCAGGGCACACCCACCTATTTTGAGACAGGGTCTCTCCTTGGCCTAGAGCTGGCTAACCAGGCTAGATTTCTTGTCCAGTGGGCCTCAGAAATCCTCTGTCTCTGCCTCTTCAGTGCCGGGATCACAGAAACACATGCTACTATGTGCAGTGAGTTTTTTTTTTTTTACATGAGTCCTGGGGATTGAACTCATATCCACATGCTTGTGAGGCAAACACTTCACTGACCGAGCTATCTCCCCAGCCCCCAAGATCATACTCTTTGAGAAGTTGTAAGAGGGTAAGGGGTACTGGACTTGTCCATGACCAGGCCAACAAGGGATCTCAGCCTTAAAAACAAAACAAAACAAAACAAAAACAAAACAAAAACAAAACAAAACTGTAGGTCTCCTATCATTAAGAGATCAATTTTCACAGATGTTTTTGCTTTAGAAAACTCCTTCTCCTAAAATATAAAACAAAACAAACAGACAAAAAAATAAAATAAAAACACCCAACAAATGATTTTCTATTACTATCTTAACAGGAAGTAAATGAACCACTCCAATTGGGATAAGGAAGTCAGTTTATGAAGGGTGTTGATTCAGGAAAGCCAGAGGGCAGAGTTCAAGTGTGAGCCATTACTTTCTTGGGACTGAAAGCGTATAGGGCTTAGGTGTCTATACTCTGTCACCAAGCCTGTAAGAAGGAGGGATTTGTGGAGCTTACCTGTGAGAGAGGAACTGTGCCCTCCAGCATGAGGAATACTCTTCCCAGGGCAGCAGCCAGGGAAATCCATTCCCTCACCCCACTCTCCTTTCTGTCTTCTCTAATTTCCTGGTGGGGCTTCCCTTTGGTCCTAGGGCACAAGAGCTTCATAGCTATAGTCCCTACAGGTAAGAGTGAAGGACAGAGTGTGTACCCCGAAGGCCACTGAGAGACATACTTTACACTAGCTCTGTTTTCTGGGTGAGGAGTGTCAATCAAGTTAATCAAATGACCTCATACCTCCCCTGTAACATTCAGCTGAGATCAGCGGGACTGTACAAATGATCGTTTGAGCAAAGGGCATTTCTAGAAGGACAGGCAGATGAGTAGGGATTAGGTGCTGCTGGAGTACAGAGAAAGGGGTCAGAAGGACCTGGTAGCTAGGGAAACGTCTTTGTTTAGATGGGTAAAGGCTTACTGTGGGAGATCAATGGAGATGCTTTGCACATTTTGTAGTCAGAAGACATACCAGAGTCTACCGTCTAAATATGACTGTGCTAGAGCCTGGGGCTCAGAGAGGTGACAGGCTAGCTCACAGATACTGCAGAGTCAGGGATCAAATCCAATTTTTGTAACTTGCTGTCCACTTAACTTTTCTGTGTCCTACACTGCATCCTGAATAAACATTGGTGCCGTAACGTTCTACTACAGCTCGCTTCAGCAGCTACTCTAGACATTCACCACTTGCTCCCCCCCCCCCCCCCCCCCCCCCCGCCGAGGTAAAGTCTCCCTCTAGTCCCGGCTGTCCTGTAATTCTCTGTGTAGTCTCAAGGTGGCCTCGAACTCATGATGATCCGCCTACCTCTGCCTCCTGAGGGGCTGGGATTCAAGGCGCGCGCCACCATGCCCGGCTGGCGTTCACTACTTTTTGAATGCTGTTTCCTATGCTTTAGGTAGACAAATATATAAATGCATACTTAGAAAGTACCAGATACTGGGCTAGAAAGATGGCTTAGCAGTTAAGGCACTTGCCTGGGAAGGCTAAGGACCCAAGTTCGATTCCCCAGGTCCTACATAAGCCACCATGCACATGGTGGTGCATGAGTCTGAAGTTCATTTGCAGTGGCTAGAGGCCCTGGCATGCCCATTTTCTCTCTCTCTCTCTCGCTCATTCTCTACTCTCTCTCTCTATCTGCATTCTCTCTCTCTCAAATAAATAAATAAAAGTTGAAAAGAAAAAAATATCTGATACTTATATATTCTACTGAGTAGTCTGTCTAGAGCTATGCATCTCTCTGGACTCATACCTGCTGTTAGGGTAATTAAGAAGGAGCTAACACTCGTGGAGCCCACCCTCGAGTAATTTAATAACTCAAATGTCCAACTATGGCCACTGATTTTCTTCCTGTCTGTTTCGGTCTCCCTTGGCTTTAGTGAGTCGATTTCCTTTTTTTTTTTCTCCCCATCTTCCTTAAGGAAACATTTCCTTGACTCTTTTTTACCCCCCTTTGGCTTTTGTGATTTCTCTTCTTCCTCCTCCATCTTTCTTCTGGCACTTGTGATCAAACCCAGGGTCTCCCACATGCTGGGCAATAGTTGATATCATTTTAACACTATGCTTTTTCTTAACTTATTTATTTATTTTACTTATATTCACTTCTTCTCATTCTCTTTGTAGGTTTGAATGTTGGTGTTTCCTGAGTTTTGTTACCTGACTCCTGGTTTGGGGTCTTATTGCAGAGGTCATTTTCTTAGGAGAAAAAGGGCACGAGACCACCATTCTGCACTGTCTGATCTGGAAGGACCATGAATGCAGGAGGGGAAGACCTCTGAGAGGGACATGAACTCTTCTTCTTTGATGGCAATAAAGCCACTACAACACCAGACAGCAAGGATTATGTTGGAAGTTCCTCTAATTGGACAATGAGTACATTCAGTATATTGTAGCAGAAGGTTTCCCTTAGAGCTGAAATGCCCTAGCAAAAATTGTTATGGCCACAAAACTTGGAACTCATGAACATTTAGAAACAGTTACTAGAAATGCCCATGAAATGACACATGGCAGAGAAAACAGGACCTTAGCAAGATGCACGTGGCATTACCTAGTGGGTAATGCTCCATGGTCTTCTTCATTGAGTTGTGGGCATGGACCAGTAAGCTGGTAACAAATAGGGTAGCTCTGGCATTCCCTTTTCTTGCAATTAAGTTACGGAATGAATAATGAAAGCAGAGACTGGGTCAGTAGTGTTTTATTTATTCTACCAGGTTGATTTTTATTTCTTTGAAAAAGTTTTGCCCTTATCCTCCATTTTGATGTTTCAGAGCACACACAAGCCCTATGAATTCCGAGATTGCTGATAGCAGACAGTTTGCAGTGAGGTTTACCAAAAGAACAGAGCTTTGTGAAACTGAAATCTCACAACAAACCTACACCATCCCAATAAGAAATAATCCTGGCCCAGGCGGAAACAGACTCAGGTTTGCAGGAGGCAGGGAACGGCAGAGCAGACAGCACCCCCGGGGGGCTTCTTCCTAAAGTGGCCAAGCTAGAGCCTCACCTTGCATCATCCCCTGGGGGACCACAGTTTCCCCTAGGTTTTATTTCATTTCACGGGAGGAGGCTGTCTTGCCAAGCTTTGAGACATTAAAAAAGATTATTAAGCTTAACAGCTGTCTTAAGATGCAGACACTCACTCCGTGTTTTAGCACCTGGAGAGAGAGATGGGGGTGGGGGGGGGGAGGAAGGAGACAGACTTTTCATGCCCATAAAACACAATAGGCATTAAAGCTAATGGACAGGGGAGAGGCTTGGGCTACGTTTTTGGCTCCTGTGGGTCAGCCGCCACACCTTTAGGTTTGTGTCTTTGTTGATGGAGAGGCAGTGGTCAGCTAAACGCTCCCCTGGGACGGGGGCATGATTACCCCCCACTGGCCTCTTCTAAGAGTCTAGGTGTAAAGTGGGTGCTTAGGAGAGAGTCAGCAGGTCTGATTAATACTCTCCAGGCAGTACTTATGAGGCCCTTTTTTTTTTTTTGGCCCATCAAATGCCTAATAATAAAGTGCAGTGGTACAATTTGTATTTTTACTGCAGGCCAATTAAGAAGGGGGAAGAGAGTGGTAAGTAAAATGACATGTCCTTGCAAAGCCAAAACAACAGTAATAGCAGCAGGAGGGGAGAGAAGATACAGAAGGGAAATAGGCAGCCACTTAAAGCAGTTAAAAGGGTCAGGCATCTTGGGTCTTATGCCCACCCCCTGCCAGCAATTTCCCTTCTCCTGCTGGTTTGTAGGGCAGGGGAGATTTTCAAAAGAGAATAATCTGTGTGGTAACATATGTTCATCCAGACAGGGATGGGTGAGTTGAAAATCAAAAGAGTATTTTGTTTAAAAGTGCTGTTTGAAGAGGAAATGGTATTTCATTAGTTCTCATTTGGCATTCTGTGAGGCTTGTATCCCTGCGTTTTGTTTTGTAGTCTTCCTTCCTATATCTGTTTTCTATTCTGCTTCTTTAAGGCCAGGAAAAAAATAATGCTTCAGGAAAAACATGGCTTGATCATTACTTTCTTCCAGTTTTCATTAAAGACAAGTGTGAATTTATAAAAACGTGCTCTTTTTGTAACGTTGGGATATACTAATCACTCGCCCAAATGCTCTTGGGACATCAATTTCCCCACCAGGCTGTGTGTGTGTGTGTGTGTGTGTGTGTGTTTAACTTCCTGTGGTTTTTTGGTTTGTGTGTACATAGTGTGTAGTGTGGTGTGGCGCATGTATGTGCTGATGCAGCTCCCCGCATGCTCAGCTGTGCCTGGGGGAGACCCTGCAGTGCCCCTCCATCACGCACCCGGCTCTATTCCTTTGCGAAGGGCTCCCCTACTGATCAGGGCGTCTGCTGCTGCTCGCAGCGTGCGTGGCCATGCCCAGCTGTGGACGCGGTTCTGCAGCGCTGAGCTCCGGAGGTCGCACGCTCTCACCCAGAGCACACAACCACTGAGCCGTCTCTCCAGCCCTCCCTGTGGTTTTCTTCGAGCACCACTAGAGGAAAAGGAAGAACAGGAGAGCCTTCAAGGAAGGGAGGAGAGAGCAACAGAGAGGGGAGTGGACAAAGGACGTGTAGGGAACCCACTCAGCGCCCACGTTACACAGAGAAGGGAGAGAGAGGGAGGGAAGGAAGATAGAATCAGGAATCAGCACAGATGTGAGTACCTTGAGCAGCCCCAAATATCACTTTATCCACCCCCCCCCCAAACAAATGGTAGGAAATAAATACCATAGTGCCACCTGCCTTTGAGGAGGGAAGAAAAAGTACAGTGGAGATAGTTCAAAGTTTGGGCCTAGCCTAATGTACTTGGTTGCTTAGGACATCCATGACGAATGATCTTGAGAGGGCTTTTCAAAAGTAGAAGCAATTTTTTTTTTTTTTTTTTTTTTTGGTGGTAATTTAGGTACCAGATCCTATTACAATAAAAACAAAACAAAACAAACAAACAGAAAAAGAGTGCACTGGAAGCAGGAATGGGTTGAAATGTCAAGTCCTGCCTGGTTAAATTGACAGGATTCTTGAGGTATTTTTTTTTCACCCAATATTCCCCACTCCCATTTCTCTCCATTTTCTATTCTTAATTTTGCTTTCTTTTTCTTTTAAAGATTTTTGTTTTACTTAATTTATTAATTAGAGACAGAGAGAAGGAGAGAGAGGGGGAGAGAGAGTGAGAATGGGCACGCCAGGGCCTCTAGCCACTGCAAACGAACTCCAGATGCATGCACCCTCTTGTGCATCTGGCTAATGTGGAACCTGGAGAATTGAACAGGTGTCCTTAGGCTTCACAGGCATGTGCCTTAACCGCTAAGCCATCTCTCCAGCCCTAATTTTGCTTTTTAAAAGGTAATTTTTGTTGGGCGTGGTGGCACACGCCTTTAATCCCAGTACTTGGGAGGCAGAGGTAGGAGGATTGTTATGAGTTCGAGGCCACTCTGAGACTACATAGTGAATTCCAGGAGATCCTGAGCTAGAGTGAAACCCTACCTCGAAAAACCAAAAAAAAAAAAAAAAATAATTTTTAAGCCAGACATGCCTTTAATCCCAGCACTTGGGAGGCAGAAGTAGGAGGATCATTGTAAATTCAAGGCCACTCTGAGACTACATAGTGAATTCCAGGTCAACATGGGCTAGACTGAGACCCTATCTTAAAAAAAAAAAAAAGGTATTTTTTAGCTTTATTTTTTTCCCCTCATTATAAAATTTCAACCCAAATATTAGTTCTTTGTTTTCCCATCTCAGTTGTCCCCTGCCCCTAGTGCACAGCTGGTTGGGGAAGGTGGGTTTGTCAGACTTCTGCCTCTGAGCTGTCCCCTTGGCAGCTGTTTCCCTGAATCCTGCACCGCCCTCCTGATCTTCTGGAGTAAACCCCATCGCCCTGTGAAATGTGGGCAGAGGGAGCATTTGCTCAGGGCCTTCTTGATCCCAGGTGTGATAAAAATGGGTCTCAGAGATGATTCTACCATCTATACAGATATTCAGTAGATGACAGGCACTACATTAAGCTACGCCTTCACCGAAGTTGAGCAATTTTGTTCCTCCTAGACTCTCCAACCAGGACTTCAGTGAAAGGTTCACTTGAGGCAAATGCACCAAGTCAGAAATGGTTCCTTTACTCTTAGAGATGGAAACAGGGAACAGGACTCAAATTATGGCCAGATACAGGACTGTTATAGATGGAGATTGGTTGAACATTTCCAGGATACAGGTCTTAGGAATCTCTAAATACTTTTTGTTGTGATCATAGGAGGGGAGGAAGTGCCTCTAAAACATTTTAGCAAATCTCAGCTCTTGAATTCTACGAATTTCACCAGTGATTGCCCATTTCTAATATCCATTATGCTCATTAACACCCCATTAGTTTCCCCTATGAAAACCCATTTCTGAAATTCAGTATGCTAATTAGCAAAACCTTTCTTGTTGATTAGAGATGTGGATTACAGAAGGGCTTTTAGTAATGCTTCTGGAGTATGGCCTTTCTGATAAAAGGTCTGCTAGCTGACCACCCCAGGGTGTGGACTCCTGATTACAACAATCATCCCCTCCTAGGGCATAGCCTAAACTATAAAGAAAAAAAACACAGCCACATAATGTATGTCACAGTGATTTGCTGAACTACTGGGTAAATTACAGATTCCATAGCTCACATGAATACAAATCTTTTTTATATTATTTATTTGAGGGAGAGAGAGAGATAGAGGCAGATATAAAGAGAATGAGAACACCAGGGCCTTCAGCCACTGCAAACAAACTCCAGATGCATGTACCATCTTGTGCTTCTGGCTTACGTGGGTACAGGGGAATCGAACCTGGGTCCTTAGCCTTTGCAGGCAAGTACCTTAACCACTAAACCATCTCTCAGGCCTGAATACAAATCTTTATACAGAAAATATTAGCGGCCATATAATAGTATCATGTCACAGTAACTCCTTTTTTTGTAACAACTAATGACACACACAAATCCTTATTTTAATTGACCTGTTTATTTTTTTCTTAAAATGAATTTCTGGGGCTGGAGGGCTGGCTTAGTGGTTAAGTTGCTTGCCTGTGAAACCTAAGGACCTAGGTTTAATTCCCCAATACCCATGTAAGCCAGATGCACAAGGTGGTATATGCATCTGGAATTCATTTGCAGTTGCTGGAAGCCCTGGCACACCCATTCTCTCTCTCATAAACAAATAAATAAATAGAAATTTAAAAGATGACTTTCTAGAATGGAATTTCTGGTCTAAAGCACGGGTGTTTCAATTTCAATGCATGTTGCCAACTGCTTACCCAAAGGGTTATCCTGGACCAGGAGGAGAGTGTATGAGCATGTGCGTTTCTTTATGCACCTGCCGATGACTGCTCTTGTGTAAACTCTCAATCTTTGTCATTCTCCAGGTTATGTCACTCAGTGTCTTGGCCTTAAATTCCACTGCCGTGCTGTTTCCCCTGTGCCTACCTCCAGCTTAGAAATGGAAGGGAGCTGTGGAACTTAGCATCTTAAGCCCATTTATTTGGCAACTTGACTCGGCCTCCCAGGAGGACAACCTAAAGCGGATGTAGTTAAAACTGAAGCTGAAACCCCCTTCTTTCTCAGGAGTTTTTCTGCCCCCACCTCTGCTTCATCTACAGACTGCTCTTCACAGCAAATGGCTACTCTGTTATTCTAGGTGCTTAGGCCAAAGATCTTGATGTTGCCTTCAGTTCTCACTTGTCATGCCCAGTCCTTGGTCATGACAGGGTTCAAGTTGGCATCTTCTCTCCTGGATCATTGGAATCTTCATCTAGCAGTTTTTCCTTCTTTCAGAAGTCTGTTCTCAACAGGGAAGCCAGAATGACTGCAATAATTTGTATTATTCTTTACTCGACACACCCTCCAAAGTCCTCGGTATCAATCAGCTTTCTGTTATGTAAGAAAAACCCAAGAGCATCGACCTATAGTGAGAAAAGGTCACTTTAGCTCACAGGTTTGGAGGTGTGAGTTCGCGATCTATTACAGGGCTTTTGCTTTGGAACCTGTCCTGAGGTGAGCGGTGAGGACATGTGGTAGAGCAAATCTGTCCTTATGTCCAGGAAGAGAAAGAAAGAAAAGGAGGAAGGAAGGGAGAAGGGAGGGAGGAAAGGACAGAGATAGGTAGGCAGATAGATAGGCTGGGGTTCTACAATGCACTCCAGAGGTGTGCTGCAATGACGCAAAGGCCTCCCACTATCCTCTACCTCTTAAAGTTTCCACCATTCCCTATTATCCAATAGTTCCACCCTGGGGATCGAGTCTTTAACACATGGGTCTCGAGGGAACAGTTTAGCTTATTCCATTGCATTCAGAGTGAAAGCTTGTACCCTTTCCATGGGCCTTTGGCAATATCCTTTAAGCTTCCCTGCTCGCTACTCTAACCTATTTCCACTCTTACATATGTTTCCCCTGACCTGGTCACATGGACCACCCTACTGTTTCTGAAGCATGCAGGTGATCCGCCTCTCTCAAGTCCACCCAGATACCAGCACAGCTCCCCCAGGCCGACTTGCCCCAGTCATTCCAATTAAACAGCCATCTGCCCCCCACCACATGCCCTGTCCCCCTTTCCAGCTTTGTTTTATTCCATAGCACTTATTAATATAATATACACCCTACTTATTCATCTTGTTTATTATCTTGACCAATAGAACATGAGTATCACACAGGAAGAGATTTTGTTATTTTTTTTCTGATCTACCGTGTTGGCAGTTCTTGGTACATTGTACATTACATAGTGCACACTTCACAAAAGTTTGTTGAAGAAATGAATGAGTGGATCTGATAGGTACAGAATTAAATCTCCTTTTTATTTGCATTTTTAATTACTAGTGGGTGAAATTTTAATTATCTCAGTGTATAGAAGGCTTGAGCTTGCTGATAAGTTCACAAGCATAAAGAATAATTGGATAGATTTAATTGAGCACAAATTTGAAACTTCTGCATGGAAAAAAAATGTCTACCACAAATAAGACTGAGGAATAGGAAATCTACTTGCAGCATGTATTTCAGGAAAAAAGGTTAACAGCTCTAATGCACAAAGATGCTTACTTACAGATCAATGAAAAAGATGAACATTAAATTAAGGGAAACAAATAAAGGAGAGGAACTGGCCATTCCCAAGACAAGAACTACATACAGGAATCAAAAAACTGTTTCCCATCACCTCACGTTTTCTTAAGTGTGCTTCTTTTAAACCATAGAGAATTTTCATTTCCTCTTACTTTCAATTTCATCTGTCCTGAATTTAATTTCCAAGAAACTTTCTTATTTTCTGTAACATCCACAGTGTATTTCCAGCTGTTTTTTCCTTAGCAAAGAGAACTGCATACCCTGTCTCTTTCCGTTTTACAATTGCTTCCCCTCCTTTCCTTCCAGAACACTCTATTATCACGAGCAAAGCTCCCCAGAGTGATACTGTTGGGTATGATTCTTTCCTTTAGCATCGAGAGAGAATTGTGATGTGAGGACCGATGCCGTGCTTATATATTTAGTAGCAGCTCTATTACAAATATTTAGAATCACACAAAATGTGCAGATTTGCTATTTCGACAACGATAAAGACCTGCGTGACTGGCCTAGCATTTAATGAGCCGACGTGCCAGGAATATGGATTGACAAGATTTGGCTGCAGAGTTGCTTAAGCTTGTTTTGCACAAAGTTTGTAAACTTGTGCTTTGAAACTGTTTGTCTTCTGTGCTTGCCAAGTGCGCTGAACACATCTTCTTTAGAAGTGAGCCTTGTACCTCATGCAGAACCACGGATTTGAGAAGACCAAAAGAGATGAAGTAGCAGAGAACCATTAGCCAGGGAATGCAGGAGTGGAAATAAAATAAGGAGGAAGCAGAATGAGCAGACTACTGAATCCAAAGTTGCCTTTGAACTCCAGTAATGAGAGCATCCTCTGGCATACACGTACTCTCTGACTGGATACTCCAGTGTTGCTACAAGAAGACTGTGGGCTGGAGAAATGGCTCAGCTAGCTGTTACATGCGCTTGTTTGCAAAGCCTGCTGGCCTGGCTTTGATTCCCCAGTACCCATGTAAATATAGATGCACAAAGTGGTGTCATGCATCTGGAGTTTGTCTGCAGAGCCAAGAGGTCCTGGCACACTCATTTTCTCCTCTCTCTCCCTCTCCCTCCTTGGAAATAAACATATGAAGAGTGTGGTGAACAGAATAATATGGCCTGCCCTCCAAACATGTGCGTTTCTAATCCAGGGAACTAGTATGGAAGGCACTTTACAGATCTGATTAAATTCAGGATTGTTTGGTGGAGGAGAGATTATCTTGAATCCTGTGGGTCCTACACAGTGCAAATGCAAGAGTTCTAGTAGAAGGAAGAGGGAGGCAGGAGAGCCAGAAGATGAGAAGCAAGGGACCCGTGATGCCACTGCTGGCTGGCACCGCCGACTAAAGTATGCAGGCAGCCTCTACGTGCGGAAGCTGAAAAGGGGAAGGTAACAGACTGTGCTGCAGAGCTTCTTAGATGCTCTAGAAGGAATGTGGCACCACCACCATCTTGGATGTGGTTTCCTGAGACACATCACAGACTTCAGAGTGCACAAGTTGGTGCTGTTTTTAGCTTCCAATTTGTGGAAGGAGGACAAGCCTTGTTTAGTTATCATACTGCTATCTGGAGGGTAGGATGTGTGGGAAGCTGGCCCCTCCCAGACGTGCCTGACATTTCCAGACTGTTTCTGAGGTTGTGGATCTCAGATCTGGGTGCAAGCAGAACCACCCATGGAACTTTCCAAGAACCATGGGTGTTTGGCCCACTTCATAGTTGCCACATTCTATTATCTGGCACTGACTGCCAAGTCTTAAATCTTCTATAATTAGGTTCCAGAGGTGACAGTGAAATTAGAGAAACGACCTATGGAAGACGGTCCTAACAGTAGCTGCTGGTGCTCAAACTGTGTGATGGACAGCTGGGCCTTGACCATCTTCGTCCTTCATCCTTCACAGGAGCTGAAGACCTGCCGGTCCAACCCCACCATCTCTTTCACATTCCAGGCTGGGTGATCTAGCCCGTGGTGAAGGAGACCACAAATGGAAGTGGAACTTACTCCAACAACAACAACAACAAAAAGTGCCTTTGAGAGATCATGTCTCTGCTGCCTCAGTTCAAGAAGAAAGTTTAGATGCTGGTGTGCTAATCTTCACTTTGTCTCTCTCTCTCTCTCTCTCTCTCTCTCTCTCTCTAAAAAAAAGAAATAAATAAAAAAAAGAAGAACATTTAATTTTGGGCTGGGCTGCCTGTCTCTCTCTGCCTTATGTGGTCCATCTTTCTATTTTTATTTTCATATTTCTCTTTTTAAAATATTTTATATTTATTTATTGAGAGAGAGAGAGAGAGAGAGAGAGAGAGAGAGAGATTGGGGCACATCAGGACCTCTAGCCACTGCAAATGAACTACAGACACATGCACCATTTTGTGCATCTGACTTATACTGGGGAATCAAACCTGGGTCCTAAAATGGACCCAATCAGTAGATATATTTAAGGATGCCTATAAATATGGCACTGGGGACTGGGGAGATAGCTCAGTTGATAAAGTGCTGGCTGCTTGAGCTGGAGTACCCAAGTTCTAGCCCCAGGCAAGCAGAGTAAGGAACAACAGAGTACAAATCTAAGCAAGAGAGCTGGAGGGATGGCTCAGTGGTTAAGGTGCTTGCCTGCAAAGCCTAATGGCCCAGGTTCAGTTACCCAGTGCTCATATAAAAGCCAGATGGACAAAGAGGTACATGCATCTGGAGTTCATGTGCAGTGGCTGGAAGGCCCTCACATGCTCACTCTCTCTGTATGTCTGTCTTCTCTCTATCTCTTTTGGCTTGCAGATAAGTAATAAATAAATAAAAGAATCCAGGCAAGAAGAAAGGTGGGAAGGCAGAGAACTGACCCAAAAGTTGTCCTCTAACCTCCACACTTGTCCTGTGGCACTCACTCTCTCTCTCTCTCTCCCTCACACACACACATGTAAATAATTAAAAACAAAACAACAACAACAACAACAACAACAAAAAAAACAAACAGGTGCTGGAGAAGTTAGAGTGAAGCAAAACAATAATCTTGGGATTTTCCTGGGTTCAGGAAAATCCTTCTACTCTTGGAACCCATTTCTTCATTACACTGAAAGCTTGTTTTAGACATTTTTCCTTATATAGAACTTTAATTCTTGAACAAGTCTTTGAAGAATGAGAAAAAATAGGATTTTTTTAAGAAAAAGGTATGGATTTTATTGGAAACCTCCAAGATGTATTACTTATCAAGGTGGATACATGTGTCATTAACATTTTGTTCTTTGAAGAAAACTTTTTTTTTTTTTTTTTTTTTTTTTTTTTTTAGGGTAGGGTCTTGCTCTAGCCCAGGCTGACCTGGAACTCACCCTGTAGTTTCAGAGTGGCCTCGTACTTACCTCAATTCTCCTACCTCTGCCTACCTAGCGCTGGAATTAAAAGCATGTGCCACCACACCTGGATATATGTATATATATATATATATTTTTTTTTTTTTTTTGAGAGAGAGAGACAGAGAGGGAGAAAGAGGGAGAGAGGGAAGGAGAGAGAGAGAGAGAATGGGCACACCAGGGCCTTTTCAGCCATTGTAAACGAACTCCAGATGTGTATGCCCCCTTGTGCGCATGTGTGACATTGCATGCTTGCATCACTTTTGCATCTGTCTATATGTGGGACCTGGAGGTTCGAACAAGCGTTCTTAGAAGCCATCTCTCTAGCTGGGCATTTATTTGCAAGAGAAAAGGGCACATTTGTTGGTTGATGACTCTGTTACCACGGAAATATATAGAAATTAAAAAATATAAGAAAAATGTTCTTATACATTAAGTTTTAGATCACTTCACCCCACCTGCTATTTCCTTTTGGGTTAGTAAGACAGAATGAAAACGTATGCCTGACTCAGGTCATCATCCGAAATAGTGCTGTCACCAGAGGCAAGCTCAAACATTCCTTTTTCTTTTGCCTCATAGACTGGCTAGATATGAACTTTATGCTCAATTTTTAATCTTCAGGTCCTGAAGATGGAACTCAGGGTCTGGTGCATGCTAGACAAATGCATTGCTTAGCCAAGCCACAGCTCCAGCTTGAGACGTGCACTTTAAATTCATGCTTTCAGTAGGAATAAATTGCCCTAGGTGCATATGGAAAATCTGTAAGGCCTGCATATGCTTTGCAGAGCACAGCATGTTACTAATGGGACTTGGCTAGAGAGACGTGGTGAGAGGAGTCATTTGGGGTGGCTTTGATGACCAGACAGTGTTTCAGTCCATTTTGGCTGCTATGACAAAATACCTTAAATTGCATAATTTATAAGCACAGAAATTGATTTTTTTTTTTTTTTTTGGTTTTTCGAGGTAGGGTCTCACTCTAGCCCAGGCTGACCTGGAATTCACTATGGAGTCTCAGGGTGGCCTCGAACTCATGGCGATCCTCCTACCTCTGCCTCCTGAGTGCTGGGATTAAAGGCGTGTGCCACCACGCCCGGTTATAGAAATTGATTTCTTATAGTTCTATAGGTTGGGAAGTCCAAGACCAAAGTGCCAGCAGATTTGTTGTCTAAGGGGAGCTCGTATCTCATAGACAGCTGTTTCTTTGTTGTCATGTGCACCAGGGGTAAAAAAGCTCTGTGCGGCTCTTGTGTACGGTGGTACCCTCGTGACCCACGCACCTTCCAAAGGCCCCACTCCTAATACTATTGCATTGATCACCGAGTTTCAACTTAATCTCTTGTGGCGACACAAACATTTAGACCAAAGCAGCCAAGATTTGCAAATCAATGCTCCATTTAACCATTAGTCACTATAATTAGCTTGACTCTTTATTTTTATTTTTATTTTTTGAGGTAGGGTCTAACTCTAGCCCATGCTGACCTGAAGTTCACTATGTACTTTCAGGCTGGTCTTGAACTCACAGTGGTCCTGAAGAAATTGTGATGGTGTTAAGCTATTAGACATTTGTAAGTTAATGTTAACTTCAGAATTACTTTGGTGTTCACATATTGCCCTGGGTTCACTTACTTAGAGGACCATGTTCAGTTTATTAAGAGTGAGTTCACCAGGAAGAGTAGGTTGAGCTTTGGAGTGAGGCATGCCTGGGTTTAGACTTTTGCTCTGTTTCTGACTAACATTATAAGGGAGAATAGGTGATGGACTCTCTGTGAGCCTTGGTGACATTGTCTGGAGTGGATATAATAATTGTCACGTGATTGTGAATCTATTAATATCTGATGAGTTGATACTGTGCACATAGCATTGTAGCCCCTCCACTGGACTCAGTGAATCCTTGGTGTAAAGTATAGTTTAGACTATAATCGGTGATGGAACATACCGAATTGTGTCAGTCACCTCCCAGCTCTTTGAATGGAAGAGAGGGCAGTTATCTTGCTGTCACAAGGTCCCCAAGCTTCCATATTTCTTTTTCTTTTTTTTTAAAAAAGTTTTATTTATTTATTTATTAGAGACAGAGAGAGGAAGAGAGAAAGAGAGAGAGAGGGAGAATGGGCGCACCAGGGCCTCTAGCCACTGCAAACGAACTCCAGACGCATGTGCCACCTTGTGCATCTGGCTTATGTGGGACCTGGAGAATTGAGCCAGGGTCTTTTGGCTCTGCAGGCATGTGCCTTAACTGGTAAGCCATCTCTCCAGCCCTCTTCCTTTTTAAAAATATTTATTTGAGAGAGAAGGGAAGAGAGAGAGAGAGAGAGAGAGAGAGAGAGAGAGAGAGAGAGAGGGAGAATGGGCATGCCAGAGCCTTCAGCCACTGCAAACAAACTCCAGATGCATGTGCCCCCTTGTGCATCTGGCTTATGTAGGTCCTGGAGAATCAAACCGGGATCCTTTGGCTTTGCAGGCAAAGGCCTTAACCGCTAAGCCATCTCTCCAGCCCAGCTTCCATATTTCTACCAGAGCTCCTCAAATCCCTGCCCTTTTGTTTATAGCTCTCTTGGAGGCTAGATAAACCCTGTCCCATTTTACTTTAATGCTAGTGTAAATTTGAAAATATTTCACTGAATTTTTAAAAATAGATGCACTTCTCTTTCTTACTTATTCAACAAATATTTATTGAGTGCTTAGTATATGCTAGACCCTGTGCTAGATGCTGGGGGATATAATAATGAATCAAACAGAAATAGCTTCTGCTCTCCTGGGTGTTAGGGTGCAATGGTAGAGAAACTGCTTGCAGGTAATCACAGGGTTGTGTCTCCTCTGCTGCTACAGGAGTACGTGTGAGGGAAACGTCTTGCTGGAGTGTCTAATCCAGGTTTGGGAGGGTTGTCTCTAGAAACAGGATGATTTTGGAGCCATCTCAGAACTGGGGATCTTCTCCCACTCACCCATTTATCTATCCATCCATCTGCTCATATATCCTCTCTTTATTCCTTCCTTCATTTATTCCTTCCTTTTTCTTTCTTCCTTTCTTCTTTCTTTTTCTTCCTCTTTTTCTTTATTTCATTCCTTTCTTCTTTCTTCATTTTTTGTTTCCCTCTCTCCTCCCTCTCTTTCTTCCTTCTTTTTCTTTTCTTCCTCCTTCCCTCCCACCCTCCCTCTTTTTCTTTTTCTCTTTCTTTCCCTCCCTCTCTCTCTTTCTTTCTCTTTCATGCTTTTTAGTTTGTAGGCTTATGCTAACAACCACTGGGGAAAACCTTGAGTATGAAATAGCTATAGTCCATTTCCTTACAGAGCTTCTAGATGTGGAGGGTGGACAGGTACAGAAATAAATAGAACTAGGATGCAGGAAAGACAGGAGCTGCATGATCCATTAGCAGGAGGACTTCATCCTTTTGCTCAGGGGCTGGGGTTCAAGAAACATCTATGGCAAAGTGACATCTGAGCTGAGACCTAAAGAAGAGCAGGGGTTAGGTGAGGGCAGAGGATGGAGGAGTGTCTTGGGTGAGAGAGGAGTATTGTTGTGAAGGTCCTATAGTAAGGGGAGCCTGTCAGACTGGAGACCACCAACTTCAACTCTCCACAATACACATAAGAAGCTGGGTGTGGCTACATATGTCTGAAACACCAATCCATCAGGGTGAGGTGGGGGGAAGCAGAGACTCACTGGGGCTTGCTGATAGACAATCGTTCTGGGTTAAGGGAGAAACCCCATCTTGAGAAAATACATGGGTGCATGACAAGAGATACTCACTGTTCTTTTTGGGCCTCTGCACACTCATGCAGGCAGTGTACATCTTCACATACACACATATACACATCACACATTACATATACCACACATAACACACCCACATGCACATGAAAAAGCTGCTTCCCTTGATACCTCACCTGGGAGACTCTGAAAGTCCAACCAAGCTCTATAATATCAGAACACAGATACATGAAAATCAATAAAGACACGATGATTGTCAGGAAAGCAAGGACAGAATTTTTCAGTGACAAGTGGTGTGTCTCAGAAAAAGTCAGAGAATGAAGAGAGTAACAGAGCTTCTCCCCCCACCATGGAAGAGAGAGGAAGTCTCAGGCAACTGGACTCAGGTCTGATTGGCAAGTGCATGACTATTGCAGAAGTAGATTCGTGGATACGCTGCCACCAGGTGATGCCATTGACCTGCATCTCAATAAGAACATGCATTCTGATTTCACATTCAACGTCCCCTTCAGATGCCATGCTGACCTCCCCAGAGGTCAGTCTACAGAAAAAGGGAAGTGGATAGTGTTTTGTTCTGCATCATTTGACAGACCTAATTTTCATGGGAAATGAGTATCTGGGGATCTTGGGTTTGTACATCATTGTTATTTCTCTTCTACTCTGAGATGGACTCGAGTTTACTGTGACACGATGAACAAAATTAGGTCTCTGGCCGGAAGGACCTGTGTCCTTTGGAGACAGCCTGCCGACCTGTCTGTGGAAGAAACACACTGACATCCTTGTGCTCCAAATAAGAAGTTCTTTCCTGTTTAAAATAGCACTGCAACCATATTTCTTGGATCTGTTTAGACAGATCCATCTTTTACATTATAGGCTTGAAATTCACCTGGCTGGCTTTTTTTTTTTATTAAACTCATAAATTAAAGTATTTAAAGCATAGTTAATGTTCAGGGGATGTGGCTGTCATAGTCTAATGGATCTTTCTTTTTGTGTGGTGGAAGAATCCGTATAGAAGAGCATGTCAGCATATCAGATGGGAGATGGGGTGGAGGGCTGGGGGCCAGGAAAACTTGGTTGGAGTTATGAGTCTGCCTGTACGAGCTGTGTGGCTTGGGGAGGTCATCTTCCCACTCTGTCCTTTAACCTCCCCATCAGGTGATTGTGAGGTGTTAAGTGCTCACAATAGTGTCTGGCACATAGGAACCACTCAGCAAGCGAACACTTGTAATTATAGCAGAAAGGTATGGTAATCACCGCATTGCAGTCATTTCTACTGTGCCCTGCAATCTTTGCATCAGGTGTCTTGCATGCTCTTTGCTAAGTGTTAAAATAAATAAAACGTCCATGCTCCCATCCTGGATAGATTTTCCATTTCTCCTATTATAACAAGTGGGAAAATAGATTTCTTAATCTGTCCCCACGTCAGAGAGACAGGTCTAACCGAAGGATTGGAGCATTAGTGTCTCTGATATTTATCAGCCACAGTGGCTGGGAGAAAGAACACTCTGGAAAACATGCAAACGTGGTAAGTTTGTAGCCTGTCACATCGTTTTTCCCTTTCAATCTCTTCCCAGTTGCATTTTTTTTTTAGAAGAAATGTCATTAATTTTCATGAGTATTCAAGCCTAAATTAGATCTCCTATTGTAAACATCACAGAGTGGGAGGAAGATCTTGTTAACCAAAGCAAATCACTGTCCCTCCCACAAATTGGAATCCGACCCACAGAATTCAAACTCAGATGAGGTACTTGCTCATAAAATCCATCCCTGGTGGTTCCATATATGCAGGATTAAAGAGTGTGCAGGAGCCTAAAGCCCCCGGCCGATCGGTGGCTATGCCACCTAATTGCAAGTTGGCTTTAAACCCTGAGCAGGTCACTGGAGGCATGATGATCTCAGGATAATTTGTCTTTTATGCATTTGTATGGCATGATATATAATCCCTCGCTGAAAAGGGTCCTTGTGGGTGTCAGCCTCTGCTCTCGCCTGCGATAGAATAAAGAGGTGGAGAATAGGCAATCCTTTATATATCTCTCTTTTGTCCTGCATTAATGCGGGGCAAAGGATAGTCGCACCTCTGGGCAGGCAGGGGTGGGGTCACTCAAGCCATAAAGCTTTCTGCGGGGCCATCGCACTCTGCATTTCCTTCACACCTTCAGCATAATGACAGCGTCCATGGACAGCGAGCCTTGTTCCTTTCTTGCCTCTTCAGCTGCACTTTCTCTGCTCCCTCTTCAGCCAGCCGAGCACCTCAGATAGGGCGGAGTAGAGAGACCTGAAGAGATAATTGTGCTTTGCTCTCTAACAGGAGCTAGAGAGAGGGTGAACTGATTTTGTCCGTCTGGACTCCCGAGAAGCCCTCTGCTTAAGAGCAGATGGTCAGGCAGTCCACAGGGGCTTATGGGAAAATGCATTACCCGGCTATAGAGCAAAAACCTTGCAGTCAGCATTTCAAGTGTTCACTGAGGAGTGGACTGACATGTTTCCTTCCTCTGGATTTTAAGAGTCTTTTACCTTTGTGGCTCTTCCCCTCCCCCGGTGGAAGGACTAGAGAACAGACAATAATCAGGTGGAAAAGCATTCGTTGGGGGCCAGGGATAGCTCTTTCAGTCAGGCATTTCTTCCAGGCCCTTCTCAGTGTCCAGGGTGTTTGCTCTGTAGGGTGACCGGTAGCAATGTGTCAGCGTGTCAGAGGCAGAGCTCCGGGGTCTGAGCATCCTGACTGCCTCCTCCAGAGACGGGTCGTGGGCTCTGGCTCTTGTTTTGACTCCGCCAGCTTACTTTCTCTCTCAAGACTGCATCACACGGGATTCCTCCTCCACAGCCTACCCCCTTCTTTCTTTCCTCCCTCCTTCCTTCCAGCTTCTTTTTTTTCCCCTTCTATATAAATAGACAAATAGCCTGAATGCATATGAACTATCATGTGAGCGAATATGAAAGTGCATGGAAAATAACGGGCAACCTTCAAGGAGGAGGTGGATGAAGTGGGCAGGACGTGGCTGATTGGTGGAAGCAGGAACATGGCACTGTGGTGATGCGTGGGATGTGGGAGTTCAAGGCTCCCAGCAACACAGCTCTGCAAGCGAGCGAAACCACTATAGCTCTTGGGGAGTTTGTAACCTCTCATCTGTAAAATGGGGTTTACAGTACCTGGCTTCCACAGTGGTCATAAGGTTGCCATTAGTGAATTGATGGAACTTGATTGTTAGGGCCGAGCACTGTACTAGGCAATGGAACGAAACACATCTCTTGACTGCCTCCCTGGAGCAGAGGAGAGGAGACAATGGGAGTTTACGCGGGAGCTAGATCAGTTGGTAAAGCGTTTGCCTCACAAACATGAGGACTTGAGTTTGATTCAGAACCCATGTAAAGATGCCTGGTGTGGTGGTGTGACCTCTCAGCACACGGGAGTGGGAGGCAGAGACGAGGGGATCCCTGGGTCTCACTGGTCAGCCATCTAGTCCAGCTGGCCAACTCCAAGACGTTTTCTTAAGATAAGGTGGATAGCATTCCTGAGGGTGACACCCAAGGTTGTCTTGTGGTCTACTGGCTTATACAGTACACATATGCCCTTGCACACACACAAGCACAAACACAAGAAATGCAATGCATATGATTAAGACTGAGATGTGCTGTGAAGGATGCAATTGTAATCAAGGGGTTTGTGGTTTTCACGGGCGTGCCACAGAAGGTTGCTTGAGAATAAGATAGTGTCTCTGTCTCTGTGTGAGAAAGCTATAGGCAGTATGGAAAGCCTTCTGGGTTTTCACATTAGACCTGTTGTTGTTTTGTTTTTAAGGCTGACAGGGAAGTAGGAGACCAAATGGAGATGTGTTTTGGGCACCACAGCTTCATCATGAAATAAATACATTATTAAGAGTCAGAGGTCAAATATTTTGGAAGACCCATCTCTTACTGAGCCTACGCCTCATCCAAGGGCAGAGAGAAAGTTTTCGGAAAGTTTGCAAAGTGGCTCCGGATAAGAAAGGGTGAATGATCAGGATTTTCCAGGAAATTTTCCTAAAACCTTTTGTGAGATGGATTAATTTTAGGGTCCAAAGTGGGCGTGGCAAATGTGGGGTCCAATAGGGTTTGCTTGCTGGTCTCAGGTGGAAAGTGACAGGACAGATCAAAGGCTCCCTCAGCGAATTATCATTATTGTTGCATTTGGTTAAAAATTGACAAACTAATTGCTAAGCCTGTTGTCAGGAAACTGACAACCCATTCGAGATGACTGTGAGGCAATTTCTCCCTGTTATTCCTAACGAGACAGACAGCCTCATCTTCTGTACTTACTGCTCAGAGAGAAAGAAACTAGAGGTCTATCAATTTTTGTGACTCAGAGCCGAGCCTTCATTGTTGCGAACCTGCTCTGCACTGCTGTGTCTGTGGGCTTCTGTCTTATGCTCAGAGCGAGCCAGGGAGATAGATGATTTGTTTGTCTGATTGCCCTGAGTGAGTCTCTCGCTGCCTCTTCATTTTCCACCCTCTCTCCCTTCCAAATACTCATCTTACCCCTGGCCAGCTCTCAAGATACAGTTAATCTCAAAACCAAGAAAAAATAAAAAACCTGAAGATAAAAACAAAACACAAATTCTTTTGGAAGTAAAACCTTTAAATACAGAAAGAAAAGCACCTAGGGTTTTTGTGTTTCAGTGAGGTTTGGAAAAGGCCAAAATACTCATTAAAAAACACTTAGGCCAGGGCTGGAGAGATGGTTCAGCAGTTAAAGTGCTTGCCTGTGAAACCTTAGGACCCAGGTTTGATTCCCCAGGACCCACGTAAGCCAGATGCACAAGGGGGCACATGCATCTGGAGTTCATTTGCAGTGGCTACAGGCCCTGGCATGTGCCCATTTTCTCTCTGTCTGTCTCTCTTCTCTCTCTCTCTCTCTGCTTGCAAATAAATAAATAAAATTAAAAAAAAACACTTAGGCTATTTCTCACTTGTAACTATCTGAATAAGGTGCAAATGCAGTGGTGGAGTGTCCAGTGTCTTGATGATAAAACATGAAGATCAGGGTGGGGAGATAGCTCAGTAGGTGGCATGCTTGCCTTGTAAGCATGAGGACCTGAGTTCTAGCTCCATTATCTTCAGAAAACGATGCTGAGTGTGGTGGTCCATTCCTGTGACCCCAGCACTGAGACAAGAGGCTCCTGGGCTCACTGGCCATCCAAGCAAACCTAGTTGGTGTGTTTCAGGCCAATGAGAAATAGATGCTGTCTTAAAAAAAAAAAAGTGGGTAGTGGTACTAAGGGTGACACTTAATGTTCTCTGGGCTATGTACTGCCAACCTCATGTGCACATGAACACACATGAACACGTGCATACAAGCATAAAAAAAAGAGAGAAAGGTGTCTCTTCTAGTTGGGGCATTCCTCTCCAGCTTCTTTTCTGAGCCAACTGGGAAGAGGTGATATTCAATTAGTTCAAAGGCCAGACATCCCATCACATATCAGGCATCTCTGTTTCCCCTCTTGGTCTCTTTTGTTCTGAGAGCAAGCAGTCATGTTCTGTGAAGGCTTTCCATATTCTCATATTTTACATGCCTTCCTATGCTTGGGTGTACTTGTCTTTTCCTTTGTTTTAATTTTTTTTTTTTTTTTTTGTGGGGGCAAGGAATTCTTGGCTCATGTTATATGTAGGTCAGAAAGTCCATTTTGGTGGAGCATTTGCTCATTTTAAAACTTATTTCTGTGTCAATTGTCCATTATTTGTTAAATCATGAGGATCCAAAGAAATTAGAAACGATTAAAATCATTGCCAAGTCAGTTTCCATGAGCATGATCCATCATTCCAGTGCCCTGGTGACGAATCCTTAATAATGTTTCTTTTAAAAGACAAAATGTTCAGCGTTATTTGTTATTTCACTAGTGGCTGGCACTCATAGCTATCAAGTTCGTGTCAGATTCTAATCTCACTCAAGAATGTCACTGAATGTTTGCCAGGCATGGTTTGAAAGTGAGATGACTCCCGTAGACTGATGTGTTGGAACACTTGGTCCCCAGCATTGCTTGGTAAGGTTGTGGTACCTGTAGGAGCTATAAACTGGCTGGAGGAAGTGCATCACTAGGGGTGGGCCTTGAGGTTTCCTAGCCCAGCCTCACTTCCTGTTTGGCCTGCACTTCCCGACTATGGATACAATGTGAGGAGTGGCCTTCGTCTCCTGCCGTCATGACCTCCCTACCGTGGCTGACAGCACCTTCTGGAAGAGGAACCTTCCTTAAGATGCTTCCAATTAGATGTTTGGTCATGATACTTGGTGATGGGTAAAGTAACTATGATATTGGCCATTGGTATATTGTCAGTTCTTGAGTAATAGCCATGGTACCAACAGTTTCCCTCGGAGAGGACTTGGACACCATATTAGTTTCTTAGGGCTGCTATAACAAATTACCCCTAACTTAGTGGTTTAAAACACCATGGATTTACCAGCTTATAGGTCTGGAAATTTTAAGTCCAAAGTGGGTCTTAGAGGCTAAAACTAAGATGTAACAGGGCTGAGTTGCCTGTGGAGGCAGCAGGCTCGGTTTCCTTGCCTTCCTAGCTGCTAAGAGACATCCTGATTCCTCAGATGGCGTTCTCCTTCCATCTTGAAGGCCAGTGATTGCTTCAGTCCTACTCTGGCTTCCCACAGAACAATCACCTTTACTGATTGAGTCGCCTGCTTCTATTTTAGAAGGACCTTTGTGATTAAGTGAATCTGTCGTCTGGGGGCTGTGGAGATGGCTCAGTGGGCAAGTGCTTGCAGTGAAAAGTATGAGGATCCGAGTTCAGATCCCCAGCACCCATGTAGAGGCTGGATGTTGTGGCATGTGCCTGCTATCTCTGTGCTCAGAGGCAGGTATAGGAAGAGCCCTGGGACTTACTGGCTAGCTAGTCTAGCCTGGTCAGTGAGCTCTGGGTTCAGTGAAAGATCATGTCTCAAAAGGAAAAAAAAAGAAAAAAAGTAAGGTGGAGAGCCATGGAGGAAAACACCCACCATCAACCCCTGGCCTCCATGTACATCTGCATACACATGTTTGTCCACTCACATACCACATGCATACCTGTGTAAAGACAAAGGGCGACACAGGCACACAAGCCTGAATCTTTCATCTAGAGTCTCCGGGTTGTCCTTCAAGATCTTCAACTTAATCATATCTGAAGTCTCTTTTTCCACGTAAGGGAATGTTCACAGTTTCTAGGGAATAGGATGTAGATATGTTGGGGAATTATTATTTTACTCACTACAGGAACAAGAGGTGAAAGCAGAGTAGAAAATCAGTTTCATTTTTATTTTTTGTAAATAAGTAATACCATTTTGGGGACTCCCCTCTTACCAACATGGTTGTTTTTAGCCCCATACAGGCTTGAAAATGGCAAAAACATTAATTGAATTCCTGTTAAACTCCACCGTTTGTGATTTATTTCATGGCTATTGGAAGTATGGTAGTTTTATAGGATGAAAAATGTACTTTCTAATCTTCTTTTAAAGGTCAAGTGGCAAAGGGAATGGGTTTTAAATGCAAGTTACCTACACAGAGCAATTAAGAACAGATATAAAGTGGTATGGATTTTAAGATGACATGGGCCAGATACAAATGCAGGAGAATTGACTAAAAGTATTAGCTGATTCAGGAAAATTAAGATACTACTTTTGGGACAACACTTGGATTAATATATATTTATTGTAAATCATTAAAAAAAAAAACCTCCTCTCCCAGAAGCCATTTCGTCATTAAATTTGCAATTGGCTTCTCTTTGCAGTAGGACATAAACACCAAGAGCCGGATCTCCCAGGTAAATTCTTGTCCCAGGTCTTTTTGCTGTCATTGGGGGGAAATGACTTAGAGCCCACTTTCAGAGATGTATTGAAATTCTATATCAAGTTAAAGGATGCTCCATAATGTTCGATTTCTCTTCCAGAACAAACAGAAGTGACACTGTCTAACTATTCATCCTCAGAATAAACCAGAAAGCTCTCCCCTTAATGTTATCTGGGCATCTGGACCTTTCTTTTGGCCATCACTGGATGGCTGCGGGTTTTGAGGGAGGTGGGAAAGATATTCTAAAGATCTTCTAAAGATGAGTCTTCTCTGAGAAGCCCTACCGGCACAAGCAAGGCATCCCTTTTCACTTCTCCGTGCAACGCTGTGAAGCTTTTAGAATCTGCTTTTTTTTTTTTTTTTTGCATGTTCCGGTGTAACTGACAGCCAAGCTGATGGGTAAAGCGGAGCTCTAAGACCCTTTTTCAAAAAAGCAGCACGCTGGTACCTTTAGGCCATTTCCACAGCCGTTTCCGTCCCTCGCTCGCAATTCCTGTGGCTGAGTCAGGCAATAAGGGAGGCCATGAAATACAACCTGTTGGGTCTGGCACAGCTCAGCCACACTAGCCTGTGTGCAGGCAGGCGACTGGGCTGGCACCACCGCCCAGGCTTGGCGAGGCCAGATCACACGCCTTTTTCACCACAGCCTGGAACGAGACCCAGTGACAAGTGGCTTTCAAATGATGACAGAGAGAGGCAGGCACGCATGGGCCAGGAAAATAAACTTCAGAGGGACTAAGAGCCGAGTGTGAGTTTCCTACCGCTCCCCCTCTCCTCCTTCCCTTCATCAGATCCTTCTCTTTGAAGGCAAGCAGCTTTGTGCAGATGTTAAAGCTGGCTTACCCTCCACTCTAGTGAATTTTTCCGTGTAACGAATCATTTCATGCTTTGTACTAATAGGCTTCTCTAAGGGGCTTGGGGTAGTCAGTACTGTTAGAAATTATCATCAGCAATTACCAAGTGGAATTCATGATTTTTCCAAAAAAAGGTTTTTATTTATTTACAACGGGGAGAGAGCGCGTGTGCGAGAGAGTGAGTATAGATGAACCAGGGCCTCCTGTCACTGCCTATAAACTCCAGATGCATGTGCCACTTTATGCATCTGCCTTTAAGTAGGTACTGAGGGATCAAACCCAAGCTTTCAGGCTTTGCAAACAAGCACTTTAACTGCTGAGCCCCCTCTCCAGCCCTGAGTTCATGCTTTTGTTTGATGATTATCATAGTTGATTGATTGGAGGGTGCCTTGCCGTGCAGGTGACATTCTATTTGGTAGAATGTCAAAGGAAAGTACTGGCTGGCATGCTGCCTTTTGTTATTCTGTAGCTTGGCCATATTTGACAATGCCTGAATGAAATTAGAAATATTAACCAAATATGCAGTGGGTCTTAAATTCTTGTGTGCACCAAGTCACGTGGAGGGCTAAGTAGAAATGCAGACTTGTAAGTCTTGCACCCAGAGTTTAACACTCAGTTGTTCTGGGTCACAATTTGTGTTTTTCACAGACTCCGAGGTTATTCTAATACAGGGAGTGAGGGTGGGCTTGAAGAAGAGAGGCTTATGAACTTGACTTTAAGCCAACCACACCATTAACCCTTCTCTCACCCCTCCCTGGTGTTTCCATGTGAAATAATTTTCTGTAAGCTGTGATTTTGTTTTCACACAATAGGGGAAGAAGGCTTTTCCACAATGTAGCACGTCACCCTCATTGTTCCTTTCAGAGCTTCTGGTTTCAGGTTTATTCCCGGTACAAAGATTGAAGGATGATCTGAAATCAAATACATTTGTCTGGGAGAGAAATGTCTGTCAGAGCCAGGCATCGATTTACTCGAGTCGAGCTCTCAGTGAATGTCTCCCCAGCGAGAATTCCAATCAGGATTCTAAAGGTTACATGGAATAGGCCTGATTTTCGAGATTCTCTGGGGAGGTCGCTTAATTTATAAGCAAAAGGGAGAGAAATCCACATACCAAACATCACTGCTTGTTTGGTAATCAGCACACAGTTCATATTTTAGGAGAAGACACTGCGTTGATTAGTGTGTGAGTGAGGTGATCCAGAAAAATCCTTCAGCAGAGAATCTTTAAGGATGAAATAGTTGCAGGTTGGAGGATGGAAAGAGAGCAAAATGAAATCTGGGCAGAAGCATAGGGAAGTTTTGAGTATGCCTTCCATAGATGCCAGGTTTCTACAGGCGCCCTTACATCAGTTAAGCACCAGGGGGCAGCATTGCACTTTGGTTGAAAAAATGGCTTTTCTGGCAAGCAGCCCTTTAAAGGAAAATAACATCTATGTGAGCAAAGCTAAAAACCAGAACATTAGCAAGAACCAGAAAACTAACAACACAGAACCCAAACTGTCTTTGTTATGCTGTGCCATCTTTGCTTTTCCTAGTGTATGGAATTTAATACTGTACTAGGACTCTGCAGGGCACATATTTCATTGGCCCATTAATAACATGCTTAAGGGTGATGGATAACATGGTGATGTTTTTTATATTTCCCACTCTCTGTTCTCCTCCTCAGTCTCATCTCCTCGCTGCTCTTGTCTTGCATCCGAGCACCTTTCTCCTGTGCCCGGTTCTTTCCAGGCAGAGTCCAGCCCTGCTGCTGGCCACCTCTTGGCACGGCTGGCCGTTTTGTGGGGCTTGGTGGATTTAGACAGAGCCTGGTTCACAAGCATTTTTTCCCCTTTTCTTGTTGGTGTGAACCCAGGTCCATCGTTTTTCATGCTTCTGGCAAGTTCCTGGTGATTTTAGCTACATTCATGCCTCCTTACAAAGGCACTTCTATTTGTTTACGTGAGTGTGTGTGTGTGGTGTGAATGTGTATGCATGTGAGTGTTTGTAAGGATGTGGGCATATGTGTGTGAAGCTGTGCATGTACATGTATGCATGTGTATGTGGGGGTCAGAGGTCAGCATCAGGTTTCTTCCTCAATTGCTATCCACGTTTTATTTTTAATTAAATTTATTTTTTAATTTTAAAGGTCTCTCATTGGCTCACCAGTTGGGCATGTTTGGCTGGTCTGTGAGCTCCAGGGTCCTCCTGCTTCAGCTCCCTAGCTCAGGCACACACTGGAGAGCATGGTTTTTACGTGGGCGCTGGGGATCCAAACTCAGATCCTCAGGTTTGTGCACCAAGCTTTTGCTCGAGTCAGCCACCTCCCCAGCCCTCAAACACGCTTAAAATAAATGTGTCCATTTACTTATGAAAGAGAGAGCGAGAGGAGGGAAAGGGTGTTCCCGCACCTTCTGCCACTGCAAACCAACTCGGGACACATGCAGCACTTTGTGCATCTGGCTTTACATTGGGAATCGAACTCAGGTCGTCAGGCTATGCAAGCAAGTGCCTTTTACCACTGAGCCATCTTTCTAGCCTCAAACCCAGTTTTACAGGAGCCAAAGCCTGCTTTTATGGGGAGTGCTAGAGAATAAACATATGTTGGAACTTCGTATCTTTCAACCGGTTCACGTGGTGGCTAGGTGAGGTGGGTGGAGACTACTTAAGAAAACACCCAGTCAGCGGCTGGGGGAGGGGAGCTCCCACCAGCACTGGGGCATGTTGGCTTGCTCACGCACCTTGTACGGCCAGTGCCTGGTGCAGAAGGTGCTTCGTAAATATTTGTTGAGTGAGTGAGCGAGTGAATTTCAGCCCTTGTGGCATGAGCAACACACCCTTCTCCCACCTTGGCCTTGCTTGCGAGCAGTGATTCACAAGGGGCCCAGACAAGGCTGGATATGCTCAGCTTGGCTTCCTTCCCTGTGTCGGTCATGGTTTTGTTTCCGGGCTTGTGAGGTCACCATGGCAGAGAGTTTCTTGAAGAAAATCATTTTTGTTTCCTCGATATTTGCATACAAGTTTACAGACAGTGATGGTATTAGTGCTAGATTTGTACAGGGCTTTCATAGAGACCAGATTTGAAATTCCCCTTTCACGGGGAAGTTTTGCTTTTTCGCCTCCTCCTTCCTCCTTCCCTTCTCCTGCAAGAAGCAGGCAGGTTGGGAAACTTGACTTTGAATGGGAATAGAAGCACGTGCAGGGCAGGGAGCAACAGGCACCAGGAAGATTAATTACCTTCCTTGGAATCTAGCTTGACTGGGCAAGGTGAGACAGTCCAGTTAGGCCATCACGTCAGTGCTCTTGACTTCTGAGGCCTTGGGTGTTAGCATGGCCCCTCCCTTTCAGACTAATTTCTCAGGAGATTCATCCCTCTCCTTGCAGCTCCCAGGAGAGCGCACAGGCAGAGGGAGACGAGCTGTTGATTTTGGGTGGAGATGCTGGCATCTCTGGTGCCTCTGTGTCCTCACGGGCACATGCATACAGCATCCTCTGTGCTTTGTTGGAGACTGTGGCTAGGCTGCCTGGCTGGGTTTCTCCGCGCATGGGGGATGCTCTGGCCCCTCACGCACACAGCTTTTAAACACTTTCTTTTGGCTCGAGCATGGCTATTGAAGCTCCAGGTCAGAGCACCTCATTAGACCAGAATCCATTAGAGCCACAGTGATGATGGAGGGTTCTTCATCTGCTGTGTCCAACATGGTGGGCAGTGACCAAATGCAGCTGTTAGCACCTGAACCGTGGCCAGTGCAATTACAGAACTGAATTCTTAATTTTAATGAGTGTGAAGTTCAGTAGTTATCTATGACCCTGGGATGCTCTATCGGGCAGTAAAAGACTGGGGTGCACCCAAAATATCCAAGGCGGATGCTGCCTTTTGTGTGTGTGTGTGGGGGGGGGTGAGTAGTGATGTTCTGGTGTACAAAGGGCTGTTCCGTAGCACAGCCACTTTGTCATTAGTGTTAATTTTGTTTCTTTTTCCTCAATTCCATGTTCCCCCATCCACAGCACAGTGGCCTGGGCTGAGGTGTACGTGGGGGTAGGTTTACTTTGTCTCCTCTTTCTACACAGTCAGTAGAAGAACACAGTCAGTAGAAGAACACAGTAAGCAGCAAGAGGCTTAATTTTTTTAATTTATTCATTTGAGAGAGATTGAGACAAAGAGGCAGATAGATAGAGAATGGGTGGGCTAGGACCTCCAGCCACTGCAAACGAACTCCAGATGCATGGGCCACCTTGTGCATCTGGCTTTATGTGGGTACTTTACGTGGGAATCGAACCTGGTTCCTTTGGCTTTGGTGGCAAGCCCCTTAATTGCTAAGCCATCTCTCCAGCCCTATGAGTGCTTTAAAATAAGACAACCCTTATTTATCTTGTGTGTGGGTGTGTGTGCATGTCAAAGGTCAATGTTGGTGTCATCCTCAATCACTCTCCACCTTATTGATTGAGACAAGGTCTCTCACTGAACTTGGAGCTCACTGAGTTGGCTAGTGTGCAGCAAGATTCCTGGTATCTTCACGTCCCACAGGAGTGCTGGGATTATGGGCAGGTTGCCATATTCTGCATTAACATGTGTGCTGGGGACCTGAAATAAGGCCTCATGCTTGTGCAGCAAGTGCTTTTACCAACTGAGTCACCTCCCACGATATTATATATAAGCATATACATAAGCATATATATATACACGATGTGTGTGTGTGTGTGTGTGTGTGTGTGTGTGTGAATATGCCCTCTTGGTTTTCATGATGTCATATCCCTATGATAGTCCTTTTTTTAAGAGTGTGTCCTTGCAAAGCAAATGACAGTTTCCTTTTTAAAATACATTTTATTTATTTATTTGCAAGGAGAGTGAGAGCAAGAGCGAGAGAAACAGAAGAGCCAGAGAGAGAATGGGTGTGCCAGGGCCTCCTGCCACTGCAAATGAACTCCAGATGCACGTGCCACTTTGTGCCTCTGGCTTTATGTGGGTAATGGGAAATAAAATGCAGGTCATTAGGCTTTGCAGGCAAATATGTGTCTTAACTGCTGAGCCATCTCTGCAGGCCCCGATGGTCCATCTTGACTGTGTCAGACCTTATTACCAGTCCAGAGTAGACAGGAGAATGGAATTTTCCATATCCCACTATGATTCTTTCTGACCTGACATGGTATATGACCTTAGATATAATGAAAACTATTCTTTCAAAATGCAGTGGCTCAGGTAAACAGATATCTCAGGATTGAGTGTATTGGATCTCTGTGGTTGTTTGAATGGATGTCCCCCAATAGATTCAGGAGTTTATTTATTGTTCTATTAAGTTGAAACTTTGTATGCATACATCATGTGTTGGTACCATCTGGAATTGGAAAATCCAGAGACTCTTCACTGGTCACTAGTTATGGATATTAGACTTTAACTACAGATGTTTGATGTTTGCTTGGTTGTTATTGAGTTTACATTGGTCCAGTCTCTCCTTATTATGCCTTATAGTAGTTGGAAATGCTTACTCTGTGCCATTATATGTTGAAAGTATATGACTTGCTTTGGTTTTATAGGACTTACAGCTATGAGACAATCTTAACTCTCAGATGAGACTTGGGATTTTGGAACAATCTTAAGTTGGTTAAGACTATAGGGACCTTTGAATTTGGGCTGAAAAAATATACAATGTGAGATGGTTATGAATCTATTGGGGGCTGTGGTGGAATGTGGTAGTTTGAAAAATTGTCCCCCAGTAGATTTAGGAGTTTTATTCAAGCTTGTAACTTGGTATCACTGTGGGTGGATCCTAGGGTCCAGCCCTGAGGTGTGTTTGGGGTGGATGTGGAATTCCAGCTTAAAGGAGCGCAGCGTGCTGGAGCTCTGCCTGGAGTTCCGGGAGTGGGTTTACTTACGGTGTGGCTCGTGATGTTTCCCTCTGTGTGGACCTGTGAGAGGGGGCCAGCTTCTCCTGCCATTATGGAACTTCGCGTGGACCTGTAAGCTCCAATGAATTCCATTCCTCCCATAAACTGTGTCTGATTTGGAGGTTCATCCCAGCAACGTAAAGCTGACTACCACACTCTCCATGGACATCTGCCATGGTGTTGCCACCCACTTAATGTCACAACATAATGTCACAAGCTGGCACTCAAATCCTTTCTCCTGCACAGGTGGTGAGGGTTGCTCAGAGACTAGTACACAGGTCCAGTGAGTAGTTGATCTGTCACAATGAGGCCTTTAGAAAAGTGGCCTTATGAAGCAAATTTTGGCCCAAACTAGACACGTGAAGAAAGGGATAGAGGACATGAAATGCCACAGGAAGTAAGAATGAAAGACAATGACTGAGCTACTGTAGTTTTCCCTAACTCAGGATGAGTGATAGAGTCGTAATGAACGACTTCCAATCCCTATTACCCTCCAGTGTCCAGCCTGCCCCTAAGCTGATGCACTCATTATTCTCTGGCTGCTGCCGTCTCACTTACAGTAGGTCCTGTGCTCCACATGTCCTCGTTGCTAAAATTACACAAATAGAAGGAAGGAAAAAAGACAGAGCCTGTGAAATCATCCTCTTGGTTCCTGGGGTTTACACTTGCTAGTTAATTTGAGCTGTGCCATTGAACTCTCAGAGTGACAGGAACAACAGCCAATCTGCTGTTGTACAAGCAAGTGCATAGAGCCTGGCTGCTAACACCCTGAAAAATATCCCTAGAAATGCAGCTCACGGAGAGAGTTCTTTAAATTAAGCTAGATTTGTAAAGAGCCCATTTACTGCCCGACTTAGAGCTAAATCCTGTGGCAGGATGGAATTCGAGGCTAGCTGCCAGTGCAGAGAAAACAGCTTGGGTACCAAACCACGGGCATGTGATGGCTGGGAAAGGGGTGATGTTCGAACAGAAGGCATCCTGAGGTTTGAGGAAAGAAAACACATCAAAACTGAAGGAAGGCCTCTAGAGACAGTGTACAGTACCCCAGGAAAGTGGGGGTGCAGAGAATGAAAAATGAGAGAGGTTAGGAATAAGAAAGGAGATTACATGGGAGGAAAGACTGAGCTAGAGTAGGAAAGGAGAAAGCAGTCTATTACCATGTTTGATCTCATGAAAGTGACATGGCTGAAACCTGGTCCTTGTGGCAGATGACCTGTCTGCTTTCTTGCCTTGTTCTGAGTCCTGATTTCATGAATAAAACGAGCAAGCCAGTTAACAAACCAACCTTACCCTCACACGTTATTCTCTCTAGGCTGATTGCTTACAATAGAAGGGACTTCTTCAGATATTCCAGAACAATTGACTTATAATTTTTTAAAAATTTTTATTTTTTATTTATTTGAGAGTGACAGATAGAAAGAAGGAGAGAGAGAGAGAGAGAGAGAGAGAGAGAGAGAGAGAGAGAGAGAATGGGCGCGCCAGGGCCTCCAGCTACTGCAAACGAACTCCAGATGCGTGCACCCCCTTGTGCATCTGGCTAACATGGGTCCTGGGGAATCGAGCCTCAAACCGGAGTCCTTAGGCTTCACAGGCAAGCGCTTAACCGCTAAGCCATCTCTCCAGCCCTGACTTACAATTTCTTAGAGAAGAATTTAATAGTAATGGCAAGGTAGCCATCTTCCATGATCTCCTACCCAAAGGCAGTCCCTTTCCGCACTCTCTGCAAACAAAGAGAGTGTGGCATCCAATGGCAAAGCTTGTTCTCTGTCAGGGACTGTAGTAGGCAGGTTCTTTAGAGGAACAGAACCAATAGAAAGCAGATATAGAAAGGAACTTTTTATATCAGCCTTACATAATGGGGAATGTATGCTGGAAAGAGAGAGAACTGAGTAGGAGAGAGAGAGAGAGAGAGAGAGAGAGAGAGAGAAGAGAGAGAGAGAGAGAGAGAGCATATTGGCATGCTGGGACCTCAGCTACTGCCATCGAACTCCAGATGCTTGTGCCACCCAGTGGGCATGTGCGACCTTGCACTTACTTCACCTTTGTGTGTCTGGCTTACATGGGATCTGGAGAGTTGAATATGGGTCCTTAGGCTTTGCAGGCAAGCGTTTTAACCGCTAAGCCATCTCTCCAGACCCTCTTTTTTTTGAATGATATTTATACCATGATGTTCAGGATCAACATGCCACATTTTCCACTGAACCTTGTCCTTGAACCCTGATGGGCAGTATACAAGACGGAGGGTCTAACGTCCTTGTGGGAATTCAAACATGTCACACTCACTGACAGGCAATCATGACTCTAATGAGGGAAGAAGAATTTAATTCAATAAAAAGCCTATTAGAATTGACAGTGCAAATGTAAACAGGTCCCTGGTGCATAATTTTGCTGGGCCTTTTCCACTGCGGCATTGGCTGTCATACACTGTACCCAAACATGGAAGGCAGGTGCTCATGTCAATTTGAGCAGAATGAGACTGTCACTTTCCTCTTTCTCAAACCTGTAGTGAAATTTAGCATTTTTTGGTTAAGATTGAAAAATTGTTATTTAATTGATATTGCTTTTGAATTTAATGAAGAACTACAACTTGTACATGAACAAATTCATAAAATTTCCATTAAGTACCAAGTAGAACAGTTTCCAGTATTTTCATCAAGAACACCTTTATGTGTGTTTTCAAAAATATTTTATTTATTTATTTGAGAGAGAGAAAGAGAGAGAGACAGAGGTAGATATAAAGAGAGAGAGAGAGAGAGAAAGAGAGGGAAAGAGAAAGAGAGACACACACACAGAGAATGGGTGTGCCAGGGCCTGTAGCCACTGCAAAAGAACTTGTGGGTACTGGCAAATCAAACCTGGGTCCTTTGGCTTTACAGGCAAGAGCCTTTAACTGCTAAGCTATTTCTCCAACCCGAGAAAATATTTTTAAAACTGTTATTTATTTATTGTCTTGAGGAGGGGGGGGTGCAGAGAGAGAAAACATGTGTATACCAGGGCCTACTGCTGCTGCAAACAGACTACAGCTGCATGTGCCACTTTGTACACCTGGTTTTACATGAGTACTAGGGAATCAAACCTGGGCCAACATGCTTCACAAGCAATTGCCTTTAACCACAGAGCATCTCTCCAGCCTATATTGAGAAAATCTTCAATCACAAAGTGACTTTGTTTTTGCATTATACTTACCCCTATATCTATACATATCTGAAGCAATCATGACACATGTGTGAAAGGTATTTTTTCACAGCACCATGGAACACAGTGTAAATGCACTATTTCAGGCCCATTGCAACATTGTGATTCCTAGAGCACAAAACCCTCAGACAAAGAATCACTTAGCCAAAGCAGTGAGTCTCTGCCTGTTGTACAGAATCTCCATTAAGAGAGCCGGAGAGGGGTTTGGGAAGTAGCTCGGCTATTAAAGGCACTTGTTTGCAAGCCTGCTGACCCAGGTTTCATCCTCGGCCTCCTTCCTCATAAAGCTGTAATCCCAACGTACCTAAGGCAATGGGGAGGCAGAGCTGGAGAATTCAGAAACTCATAAGCACAGCCACAAAACAACAAGACCTTGTCTCCAAAGAAGATGGCAAAAGAGAGACAGAACACAATGTTGTCCTCTGACTTCCACACGTGCACTATGGCATGTGTGTGCACATCCATACACACACATTATACATACATATCATACATACATGTATACATATATATATATGTATATGTATATATATATACATATACATATATGTATACCTACACATACATCACATATGCACAAATAAATTTTTTAAACATTTTATTTGTTTTACAAGCAGAGAGATACAGACACAGAGGCATAGAGAAAGTGGGCACACCAAGGCATCTAGCCACTGCAAACAAACTCCAGATGCGTGTGTCACTTTGTGCATCTGGCTTTGCATGGGTGCTGGGGAACTGAACCCTAGTTGTTGGGCTTTCATGACAAGCATCTTAACTGCTGAGCCATCTCTCCAACCCACGGATAAATTTTTAAAAAGAAAGCTGAATATGGAGCATCACTGTGGTGCATTTTGAAGCAAGATTTAAAAATAGGAAAACAGGGCTGGAGAGATGGCTTAGCAGTTAAAGTGCTTTCCTGGAAAGCCAAAGGATCCAAGTTAAATTCACCAGGACCCACGTAAGCCAGATGCACAAGGTGACACATGTGTCTGGGGTTCGTTAGCAATGGCTGAAGGCCCGTGGTGCCCATTCTCTCTGTCTCTGTCCCTCTCTCTGTATCTCAAATAAATAAATTTTTTTTTAAAATAGGAAAACATAGAGAACTGAATGGAAATACTAAGAATAAATTTTACCATAGTGCTATCAATTAACCAGGATTTTCTTTTGGTAGGGGGTAAGGTGAATGCTCAGATTTATTCTCCTTGTTTATATAAAAGAACAAGCAAGCCAGGCGTGGTGGTGCACGCCTTTAATCCCAGCACTTGGGAGGCAGAGGTAGGAGGATCGCCATGAGTTCAAGGCCACCCTGAGACAACAGAGTTAATTCCAGGTCAACCTGGACCAGGGTGAGATTTCAGTGTGACACAACAGATAGCAACTCACAAATGAGTCTGGTGGAAAGTTGTAAAATGTAGTTGCTGTAAGAGAGGAAATGACTTCAGACATCTGTAAAGAATAGAACGTCAGGCACTACACATCCATGTTCACTTGAGGAGTGTCCTGAACATGAACAGCAATATAATTCCCAGTAATGCCTATTTCTGCTCATGACCAGATCCCTCCTCCCCTAAATAGGAGACCAAACAAAGGCCATTTAAAAAAAAATTTTAAAAATTTCTATTTAATTACTAGAGAGAGAGAGAGAGAGAGAGAGAGAGAGAGAGAGAGAGAGAGAGAATGGGCACACCAGGGCCTCCAGTCACTGCAAATGAACTCCAGACACAGGCGCCACCATGTGCATCTGGCTTTCGTGGGACCTGGAGAATCGAACCTGGATCCTTAGACTTCACAGGCATGTGCCTTAACTGCTATGCTATCTCTCCAGCCCAAAGGCCATTTTTTATAAGACTACCCTCAATACCTGGTCCATGATTTGGTGATCTCTAATATTAATTATGCAAACTAGATGCTTTGACTTATAGTCTTAGGTTTTGTGGCTAAAAACGTAAGCTGCTTACATTGTCTTAAATGATTTTTACTGGGGACTTTAATGTATGAACATTAAGCCACAGATTGGTCTTACTTCTATCAGGTTACCCTCTTTTGTCCCCTCTCCCCCACCCCCATTCTGCTGAGGACCCTCCTTGGTGGGGGCATCTGGTCATCACTATGGAGTTACGAATGCACCCTTTGGCTCTGACATTCTTTCCACCCACTCTTTCCCAGTCTGATTACATTTTGATCAGTCTTTCAATAATAAAGGTGTGCTTGGGCTGGAGAGATGGCTTAGCATTTAAGGCACTTGCCTGTGAAGCCTAAGGACCTAGGTTTGATTCCCCAGTACACGTGTAAGCCAGACGCACAAGGTAGTGCATGTGCCGAGTTCATTTGGAATGGCTAGAGGCCTTGGTGTCTTTCTCTGTCTCTCTCTGCCCCCCTCTCTGTCCAATAAATAAATAAAATTAAAAAGTATTTTTTGAATAGATACTAAAACAGCATCTTATATTCTATAAGGAGTACTGAGATTAATGCCATATTTCTAGATATTGGGAATCCTTGCCCTCAACAAAGATGCATGATCAGTGAGTGTTCTAAGACCTTATTAATTATTAGTATCACTACTACTGTTACTGTTGGTTATCTGAGAAAGAATTCACTCTGCAGCCCAGGATGACCTTGAACTCACAGTCCTCCTCTCTCAGCTTCCTGAGTACCGGCATTATAGGTGTGTGTCAGCACACCCGGGTGTGTTATTTTTAAGCCGTCATCCTGCCTTAGTTTATTTTTGTAATGCATGAGAGTATTGTGTGTGGTGCGGGTGCGTATGTGCATGCATGTTTATGTGTGTGCTTGTGCAGAGGAGGGGCAAAGGGAAGGCCAAAGACCGACACTGGGCATCTTCCTCAGTTGTTTTCTACCAAGTTTTTTTTTTTTTTTTTTTTTTTTTTGAGACAGAGTCTCTCACTGAAGCTGGAGCTCTGTGATTTGAGTAGACAAAGCTAGCCAGCAAGCCACAGGAACCCCCTTCCTAGCCCTGGGACTGCAGGCACACACCACAACAGCCGCCGTTCATGTGGGCGTTGGGGACGTAAACCCAGGCAAGCACCTGTACCGTCTCCTTAGCCCACTCCGCCTCTTGTTCTGTACTGAAAAAGAGGTGGCTCTACTGACCAGCTGCCCCTGAGTGGGGTGAGCAAGGCTTGGATGCCCCTGACCACAGTTCAGAGCACTGTAAGAGCTCTCAGTACATCTGCATTGGCTCTGACCTCTGAACAGCTAAGTATTGGTCACATGAGGGCAAGAATCCATTTCTGAGGTCCACTTTCCTCTTGCCTCATGTTTTACCCATTATTTACTGCTGTTTTCTTGCTCATGACAGCTCTACCTCTATAGGCCGAGGCTCAGAGCCTGACCAAAGGAATCCAGCCTTGCTTGTCCAGAGCCATTCTGAAGGAAGAAAGGAGGAAACATGCTGGGCTCAAACCTTTGTCCTTTGTTGGTGTTATGACAGTCACTGTCACAGAGAGGCAGCTGGGCTTTGCAGAGGGCAAGTGGCAGTGTGCTGATGTTTGTTGCCAAGTAACTGGAGGTGCTGTTAGGTAATCAGTCTCTGGTCTGGGGCTGGAAATTCCTAACCCCCAGTATCCCCCCCTCCCTCTTTGTTTCCCTTCCTCTCTTCATCCTCCCCTCCCTCCCTTTCTTCCTTCCTCCTTTCTTTCTCTCCCTCTTATCTCCACAGTAACTCGGTGCTATTAACTCATTTGCATTTAACTTTATTTTTATTGTGCATGTGTTATTATGTGTGTGGGCACCTAAGCGTGTGCAGGTGTGCATGCATGTGTGTATGTGTCTGTGTGTAGGCCGGGGATTGACATTGGCTATCTTCTTCAGTTGCTCTTCATCTTTTTTTTTTTTTTTTTTGAGTCAGAGTCTCACTCTAGTCCAGGCTGGCCTGAAATTCACTATGTAGGCTCAGGCTGGCCTTGAACTCACAGTGATCCTCCTACCTCTGCCTCCTGAGTGCTGGGATTAAAGGCGTGTGCCACCACATCCGGGTTCATCTTCCTTTCGGAGACAGGGTCTCCCACTGCACCCAGAGCACACCCATTTGGCTAGATTAGCCACCAAGTCCTGGAGATTCTCCCGCCTCTGCCTCCCTGGGGCCAGGCTTATAGGTGTGCACGGCTGTGTTCGGCTTTTACCTGAGTGCTGAGGATCTGAGCTCAGGTCCTTATGCTTGCGCTTTACTGAACCATCAACCTGAGCCCTTTATTACATTTTATTTTTGATAAATTACATTTGCAGCATTTGTGTGAGGTTTATTTCCCTCTCAAAATTTCACCTACATTGTCAAACAGACGCTGCTCTATTGTCTTTGAGGTCTCTTCCTCATGAGTCTGTATCTTGCAAACCTATTGATTTGCAGTCCTTAATGTATTAGAAAGTCACATTCTTTCCTTTGTGTACATGGAAATGAGAGGGCTCATTTGCACAGTAGAAACTGATTCCAAATAAAATCTCTTACTCAATAATAAAGATTTTTTAAATTTACTTTTATTTTTTATTATCGATACCTTCTGTAATTACAGACAATTAACCATGATAATTCCCTTCTCCCTCACTTTCCCCTTCACAACTCACTCTCCATCATATCCCCTCCCCCTCTAAATCAGTCTCTCTTTTATTTTGATGTCATCCTCTTTTCCTCCTATTATACTGATCTTGTGTAGGTAGTGTCAGGCACTGCGAGGTCATGGATGTCCAGGCCATATTATGTCTGGAGGAGTGTATTGTAAGGAGTCTAGCCTTCCTTTGGCTCTTACATTCTTTTCACCACCTCTTCCACAGTGGGCCCTGAGCCTTGGAAGGTGTGATAGAGATGTTCCAGTGCTGAGCCCTCCTCTGTCACTTCTTCTAAGCGCTATGGTGTATTTTTAAAATGTTTTTAAAATTATTTATTTATTTATTATTATTAGTTATGTACACAGTGTATACAGTCATGTTGGTACCATCGTTAGCCTCCTCCCTGTCCTCCCCCTCCACAGGGACCCTCCTCGTTGGGGAATATGGGTTGTGCATTGTGGGGGTAACCATCAGTTATGGGGAAGAGGCAATGTCTCTGTGCATAATGACCCAACGTGTGGCTCTAACAATCTTCCTGCCCGCTCTTCTGTGAATTTCCCTGAGCCATGTTGGGTTCATTTTAGGTCCACTTCAGTGATGAGGTCTTGGGAGCCTCTGAGTCTCTGGATATCTGCTTTGGTAGGAGTTGAGTGCTCTCTGTGTCTGTCTCCTTCACCCTTGTGCTGGTACCAGGTTCACCAAGGAAGCAGCACTCTTGCTCATTTCTCCAGTTACTTTTCATTTCAGCTGGGGCCCTTTTGAGTCACAATGCACACCTGTGTTTCTTTGTTAGCCTCTCCATTGACTATAGTACTTGGATGCGGCCACCTAGGTGCTGTCTTGTATCCCGAGTCCTCTCAATGCTCTGTACACTGAGGCAATGGGTAGTATAAACATTTATTGTCATTCTTGCTTGCTCACCATTTCTCTTTTGATTTCTTTCCTGTTTCATCATTAATTCTCTAATTTTCCCACTTCCTGTCAAGTCTTTGAGCTGAGAGCAGAAGTGGGCAGCCCACAAGCCCAACCTTTCTGCTTCTCACACGCTTTTGCAAAAGCACTTAAAATAGTAAACAGCAGGATGGAGAATTCCCATCAGTGGAGGGCTGCTGCCTCCCTCCTTGCACATGCCTGCAGGGCTGCTCCCTGGCAGTTCAGGCACGTGTCAGTGTGTGAGCCCCTTGCCAAGCCCCTTGGCACACTGCGGTGAAGTCGGTGGCCTTTCTTTGAGCACGGAGGCGCATGGGCTTTCCTGGGCACGTGGGGATTTCCTGTGACCTTACCCTGTCAGCCACTGTGGAGAAGGGCGAAACTTTTGTGCTTCGTAGGATAAAAATCCAGTGTCTTCTGAAGAAAAGAAGAGTGCCCAGAAAGGAAGGCAGAGATGCAGAGGTCAAAGTTGGCAACGCAGATGTCTTTTGGATTTCTTTGTGAGTGCCAGCAAAGCCTCTGAGGGCTGAGGCCTGAGCTTCCTGCTGAATAAACACTGGGAAACAGAGAACTCCTGACCGTGGTTCCTGAAGGCCTCTGACCTGGGAGTGTGTAGAGGTCTGTCTCTTTTTCCTTGGCTTCCCAGGGCATTCCTTGCCTCCTTGCCATGGGATGGGGGTCTCCTGACCCTTGCCACAGAGTTGCTTGTCCTTATGGCTGGAAGCAATTAGACCTTCAGCCTTTCTAGATCATTCAGTGCTCCAAGAAACCGAAAACCAGGAGCAAATGAGATGATATCCTCATGAAACAACGATGCACTGTGGCCACAGATGTGAAGCTGGCTGGGAGCTTAAGGTGAGAGGGTCGAGTATGGGGACCCAACTCAACCTCTAAGATGTCTTGTGCTAATGAGTCAGTCATTTCCCCTGTTGTTATCAAGGTCAGAACCCTGGACTTGTCACTGAGGGCACCTGTTCTCTATATTTAGCATCTTCTCCAACTCCCTAAGGCCTTCAAAAACAAAGTGAGCATAAGAGAAACACGAGAGGCTGGGGAGATGACTCAGTTAGCAAAGTGCTTGCCCCGCAAGTATAAGGACCTGATTTTCCACTCCAGCACCCACATACATGCCGGGGGGGGGGATGGTAGCTCGCCTGCTATCCCATAATTTGGAAGGTAAAGATAGGGGATCCTTAGGGGAAACTGGCTAGCTAGACTAGCAGAATTGGTGTGCTCTAGTTCAAGAGAAGAAACCTGCTTCACTACATAGGGTGGAGAGAGACTGAGGAAGACACCCAACTCCAACCTCTGGCCTCCACATGCACATGAGCACACATGCATTCACAAACACTTGTGCCCCCCCCCCCACATACATGTACTCCACGTCTCTCTCTCTCTCTTTCTCTCTCACACATACACCACAATGAGACTTTGAGGAAGAGCAGATACTTGAGACCACACTGAAACAAAACTTCTATTCTTGGGCTGTACAGATGGTTCAGTGTTTAAGGCATTTGTCTGCAAACTTAACAACCTGGGTTTGATTCCCCAGGACCCATGTGGAGCTAGATGCATAAAGTGGCGCCTGCATCTGGAGTTTGTTTGCAGCAGCTGGAGGCCCTGGCACACCCATTCTCTCTGTCTCTCTTCTCTCTATCTCTCTCTGCTTGCAAATGAAAATATTTAAAAAGAAACTTCTGTTATTCATTTAAACAGTTACTTGTCCAATATTCTCAGAGAATGTTCAGTGGGCCTAGAATCCTGCTCACTGCTAATGTGAACATTGTAACCCAAGCATATATAAGAAGTTCCAGAGGGGGGGATGTAGTTCAGGGGTAGAGCTTTTGCTTAGCATGCACAAGGCCTGGATTTGAACCCTAGCACCACTAAACAACAACAACAAAAATGTATTCTTCTGGGGTAACTGTTTTATTAGCCAAAGAAAGAGGTATGTTCCTCTGTTCTGTGAACTTTAGAAGAAATTCAGGTGCTCTAAGGATTCTGGGAGAATGTACCTTTGCCTGCTAGTGTCACCTTTCACTGCTACTGTACTGGTTTGGGCTCCTCCTCATCTCTTCTCTTTATCGTCTCCTGCTCCCCAGGCTCTGGTTTGGCCCACAGCATAAACATCTTTTCTTCCTTCAGTGCCCACATCTGCTATTGTGAAGCAGAGGTGAGCAGATAGATCACGGTGGCGTTTCAGTAGCTATTAGGAGGGAATGGTGGCATAGATGAGGAGAGCCTAAGTGGACATTGGCTCTGGCTATTCCAAGGATATCTCTCTCAATCACGGCCAGTGGCCATTGTGTTAATGGGCTGCACTCCCTTCATCTCTGTTTTCCTTCCTCTTGCCTCAGGCTTCTCACCAGAGAAGAGCAGACAGGCAGGACTTTCTTAGCAGGAAGAGAAGGACGTCTCCCTAGAGGTGTTCTGGACCACCCAAGGGCTTGATTTTAACACAGGCTTCTCATTGTTTTAGTCTTTCTTTTCATATCAGGCTTTGGGCATTTTCTTTGCAGATTAAAAAGTACACCGCGGTGTTTTCCCAAATTAAAACACACAACACACACACACACACACAACAATTTTCCCCTGAAGATAAATTCTGTTGTACAACCTAGATGCAGAAATAGCCATGGGCAGCTTTTAGAGGAGCGTTCGGCTTTATAATTAAGCTGACAGGTCCTCTGCTCATGATCTGAGCTTCGCGGAAGACATAGTGAATGAACAAGCTTTGCAGCAGAATATTTAAGTGACACGGTGGAGGTGTGTGTGGGCTGCCACGGACCACACAGGAGGGAGCGTTTAATTCCACCCGCCTATCCTCCTGGAGGAAGGCTTCTAAGAGTTACTTGAATTAGAAATATTTCAGGGAGATAAGAGGGGAGACAGCATTCCAAGCTGCTAGAACAGAATGTGAAGTTCACAGAGGCATGAAAGAGCCTATCATTTGGAGGGCAGCAAACTTTGGTATGGTGAGAGCGTCGGATGCAACAGTAAGCCAGAGCAGCATGGCAGAAGATGGGAGATAGCTTTTCCTTTAGGCAGAGCTGTGATTGGATCTGTACATGAAAGAACGCTGGACAGTATAGCTGATGAACTGGATGGAAGTGAGGCAGGGTATGGGGTAGTCACCATGTAGTGAGCTTCAGTGAGGAGTCTGTGAACCCTGACGGGGTCTGTGAGAACAGAGAGGAGGTGGAGGTCATCTGGCCAGGCAAGGAACCTCACCTTCAAAGTGGGAGAGATTGAACGACCTAGTTAAAAACTTGTGCTCACCATGGTCCCAGAGCACTGTCTGCATTCAGCAGATAGAAGTCAACTAACAGGGCTGCAGAGATGGCTTAGCAGCTAAGGTACTTGCCTGCAAAGCCAAAGGACCCAGGTTTGATTCCCCAGTATCCATATAAAGCCAGATGCACAAGGTGGAGCATGTATATGGAATTCATTTACAGTGGCTAGAGGCCCTGGCATGCCCATTCTTTCTCTCTCTGTCTCTTTGCCTCTTTCTCAGATAAATAAATAAATAAAATAAAATATTTTTTAATAAAAGAAGTCAATTAATAAATAAATACTGGTTAAAAGAATAAATGGCAGGTTGGACACTGGTGTCCAAGGAAGTGTGTGGTCACCCTCATTTCATGCATACCTGTGGTTGAGGAGTGTGCATTGAACTGATAGGTATGATATGAGGTTCTAAAGGGCATCACTGTTTGGTCATGTTCATGTGCGCACTTATGTGTGCATGTGTGTATGTGCTCATATGTATGTGGGCACATGTGTCTGTAGGGACGCATGCGCACACGTGTGCCCATGGACGTGGAGGCCAGAGGTCGATGTTCTGTGTTTTCCTCAGTTGCTCTCCACCTCCTTCACTGAGACAGCGTCTCTCACTGAACCCAGGGCTCAGCATCTCATCTCGCCCAGCGAGCCAGCTTGCTCTGGGGACCGACTTGTCTCCGCTTCTCAAGCATCAGGACCACAGGCAGGCATCTCCGTGCTCAGTGCTTACATGCCTGCTGGGAGCTGAACCCAGGGCTTCCCATTCACATGGCAAGCACACTACTGACTAAGCCATCTTCCCAGTCCTTTCTTTCTGTTTTTTAAAATATTTTATTTTTATTTATTTGACAGAGAAGGAGGGGGGAGAGGATGGGTGTGCCAGGGCTTCTAGCCACTGCAAACGAACTCCAGACCGTGTGCCCCCTTGTGCATCTGGCTAATGTGGGTCCTGGGGAAGAGAACCTGGGTCCTTTGGCTTTGCAGGCAAATGCCTGAACTGCTAAGTCATCCCTCCAGCCCCTTTTCTGTTTTTTTTTTTGTAAGGGATATAGTGAGGTTGGTTTAAAAAGGCCAATTACAGCAATATGAGGCATAGGGAATCTTCAAGGTATAGTAAAGTGCCTGGGGCAGGTACCATCACTCAGGCTCAAGAGACAAGGCAAGGGATGTTACTGGAGTCAGAAATGGAAAGCTAAATAGAGTTGGCTATTGACAGGATTTGCATGTCTTCAGAGGAGGTAGAGGCTGAGGGAGGAAAGGATCTTGCTATTCCTGTCCTTCATCTTTTTTTTTTTTTAATGAGTGAGTGAGAGAGAGAGAGAGAGAGAGAGAGGGAAAGAGAGAGAATTGGTGTGCCAGGACCTCCAGCCACTGCAAACCCCAAATGCGTGTGCCACCTTGTGCACATGTAAGACCTTGTGTGCTTGCATCACCTTGTGCACCTGGCTTACGTGGGATCTGGAGAAATTGAACATGGGTCCCTTAGGCTTCGCAGGCAAGCACCTTAACTGCTAAGCCATCTCTCCAGTTCTCCCTTTCGTCTTCTAATAGCCACACACGTGGCTGAATCCCACTGGAACCTGAAGGCCAAGGAAGCCCATGCCACACCCCAGGGCAGAGGCTAGGATTCACTCGCCATTTCTGTCCCTTTGTCTTTTAAACTCCAGGCTAGAAAGCATATGGGGACAAACAGAAGTCTCTCAAGGACACGGGCCTGCCTTCCTCTTCCCGTGTCAGCAGTGACCTCCTGCTTACCCAGGCTTCAGGCTTCTCTTCCACAATCAAGCTGCTGCTTCTCTGCAAAGATGCTTTTGAACTTCTGTCCTTGGCACAACTCCCTGGCGACCTCTGCTGATTTTACTAGTTCTACGTAATTCTCGGGCAACCACCTGTTCAAGCACACAGCCCAGTAACAGGGAGAGTGAATTGAGCTCCATATTTCACATAGTAGCCAAGTAGAAGGGTTGCCTTCTGGGCTTGAACTTTTGCCTGGAAAGGCAAAGTCTCAGGTGAAATTAAGGATATCCTTTGAGAAGTTGTTTCTCGACTGAACACAATGCAGCACACCTGTGCTCACCTTGACTGCAAAGGATGGCTGCACTTGTTGAGAGTGTCTGTCACGTTCACGTACCAGATCAGGTGCTTTACAAGACCCAAGTTCCCAAGCAGATGAAGCTGGGGATCCACCTCAGTCATCACCAGTGAGTTACAGCTCTATTACAAGCAACCTCGACGAAGCGTCCCACCTCTGTGTATTACTTCTGTGAAAGAAGAGAATTATTTTTTCAAAGCTTTGAAAAATTAAGCTAATATGAAACCTCTGTGGGGGAATGGTTGCCACGGCTGGAGGAATGCATCAACTAGTTAATAATAGCACTTTAGGAGGTGGCCAAGCATAGAGCATGATATCCCACCTAAGCTGGAGAGAAATCTAATAGACAGAATGCAGATGCGTGGTAGGAATGTGACCAGGCTAATACTATTTCATGGGTTTATAAACCTGTAATTTAGCCTCTGGATTTCTGCCCTCTGTTACCCTTCGATCCTTGGTTTTCTCATGTTTTTTTTTTTTTCCCCCTAACAAAGAAAATAAGATTGTCATAAACCTTACACATTGGTTGATGGATTCATTGCAAGCAGCTCTGGCTTTTTCTATAGACCTAGGAGTCAATGGGGCTCAATGAAACTATAGGATTTTATGCAGTTGAGCCTGGCAGCTGTTTGGATTATTGGCAGACTCTCGGTCATGTGTCCCTTCTTCTGAGAATTCCATTTGTGCAGAAAAAGCCGACAGGAGAGGTTCTGGCTTTGATCACCCCTCTTTGATGAAGTTGTAGTGGCATGGGTGGGTGGAATAGTGCTTCAATCTGCAGGCTTTGCAAAACACCCAGTTCCATCACCCAGGTGAAGATGATGATGGGCACGTAGTAAAGGGGGCTGAAGCTTGCCTCCCTTTAACACGGCATCACTGGAGAAATACACGGCAGGTACAGCGCATTATCACCTCTCTGACTTAGCAAAGGCCAGATTAGAACTGTTGCTGTGATCAGTCAGAAGCACAAAATATATAATAGCATTCTGGAAATCCTTTCTTTCAAAAATATTTTTATTTATTTATTTTCAGAGAAAGAGAGAGAGAGAGGGAGAGAGAGAGAGAAAGAGAGAGAGAGAGGGAGAGAGAGAGAATGGGCATGCCAGGGTCTCTAGCCACAGCAAACGAACTCCAGAAGCATGTACCTCTTTGTGCATCTGGGGGAATATAACCTGGGTATTAGGCTCTGCAGGCCAGTGCCTTAACTGCTGAGCAATCTTTCCAGCCCTGGAAATCCTGCCTTTCTTATTTACTTATGAGAGAGAAAGAGAAAGAATGGGCACATCAGGGCCTCTAGCCACTGCAAAAGAACCCCAGATGGATGTACCACCATGTGATTCTGGCTTACGTGGGTCCTGGGGAATCAACCTGGGTCCTTAGGCTTTGCAGACAAGTGCCTTAACTGCTAAGCCATCTCTCCAACCCTGGAAATTCTGTTTTTTAAATTTTTATTTATTAGAGAGAGAGACAGAGAGAGAGAGAGAGAGAGAGAGAGAGCGAGCAAGAGAGAGAAAATAAGTCTGCAAATGAGCTCCATACTCATGCCAACATGTGCATCTGGCTCTTGTGGGTACTACGGAATCGAACCTGGGTCCTTAGGCTTCACACGAAGTGCCTTGGCCACTAAGCCATGTCTCCAGCAGAAATCTTCTCTTTAACAGTGACTTTGGTAAATCTACTTATCCAGGTAGGCACAAAGCCATGTTTATTTACAGACAATATACATTTTGTTAACTCTTGGGCTTATCAGTTACAAAATACTCTTGCTTCTTGCAGTTGCTCCTGTCACTCAGTGAACTTATGTGCACCTCTGTGGTGTAACTTCTCTGTGCTTCGTTAGCTAGAGTGGTTACCTGTGGTGTGGTTGTATGCCACACTGTCTATTCCTGCTTTTTCAGAGCATTTCATATCTACCAGACACTGTTACTTATGTCACAGCTGGCTGAGTCCCAGAGCCCTGAGATGTCAAAGCTTCCCTGCATTCTCTGAGCTGTCAGTGTACACAATTAGCTATTTTAGTGAGGGAAGGCTAATGCCATTTATTATGACTGACATGCATGTGTGTATGCATGCATGTAGATGCATGTGTGTGTGGTGTTGATCCTTAGGCACCATCCACCTGTTTTTTTTTTTTTAATTTTTTTAATTTGAGATGAGGTCCCTCTTTGATCTGGAACTTGCCAGGTAGGCTGGACTGGCTGGCCGCTGATCTCCAGAGATCCACTTGTCTCTACTTACCTAGGGCTAGAATTATAGGTGCATGCCACTGTGCCTGGCCTTTCTTTGCTTTTTCATGTGGGACCCAAGGATCAAACCCAGGCAAACACTTTCCTGATTGAGCTATCTTCCTAACCCAGGACAATGCTGTTCTTTGTTATCCAACTACTGAGGCAATACTCTTTTATGCCTATTAAAGTGAAAACATTAAAAAAAAGAAATCCTTCAGTTTTAATTTGAAATCTACTTTTATTCAAGGAATACGAATGGATAGGGGTTGGAATTGATATCCAGATTCTGTGTTTCTTTCTGTCTGGCCGCTGGTTTACCAGTCATCTTTTGGGTTTTTTCTTTCCAAAGGTCTCAGTCTCAGGTAGACAGGGCTGCTGTTGGCAGGCTCGCCTCACCAGCCCACCATTTGCCCTTGTACTTGAGAACTGACTGTGGAGGTGAATTAGATTGAAGCTGGATTGCCTCATTCTAAATGTGAGTTTGAGTTGAAAATGCACCTTCAAGCTGAGACCCTTTCAAGTCCAGACCTCGTTAGGGATTGAAATGACTACATTGGCAGGGCAGTATTCATTATGTGCTGACTGTGTGCCCTCAAACTACTCATATGCTCAAGTTCCAACCTGTGTCCCTCAAACTGTATTTGGGGATGATAGGATTGTTTTGTGTATAGTATGTATGCTGCATGTCTGTGCAAGATGCATGTACTCTATGTGCATGTGCAGAGGAGGCCAGAAAAGGATGTTGGGCCCTCTTTTTGTTTTTTGACTTTATTTCCTTGGAACAAGGTCTCTGAGTGAACCCAGAGCAGGGCATTTTTCCAAACACTAGCAATACTCCTGTCTCCACCCCATTCAATAATATGTGGTCATGCCTGGCATTTTTCTTTTTTAATATTTTCTATTTATTTATTTATTTATTTTACAGAGAAAGAGGGAGGGGGGTGTGGAGAATGGGCCGGCCAGGGCCTCCAGCCACTGCAAACGAACTCCAGACGCATTCGCCCCCTGGTGCATCTGGCTAAAGTGGGTCCTGGGGAACCAAACCTGGGTCGTTTGGCTTTGCAGGAAAATGCCTTAACTGCCAAGGCATCCCTCTAGCCCAGGCATTTTTCTTTTTAAAAACATGGTTGATGGGGGCAGGATTGGACTCAGGTCCTCATGCTTGTGTAGCAAGTGCTCTTACCCACCGAGGCATCTTCTAAGACCCTGGAGAGAGTATCTTTATGGAGACAATTAAACTAAATGGAGATCCCTGGAGCAGGCTCTAATTAAATGTGGTCATAGGAGATGAGGGACATAGAGATGCTGTGGAGAGAAGACAGTATGCACAGACAGAAGGAGACAAGCCTGGTCCACAACCCAAGGAGAGCCTTGTGTGACCTCCTGGCTCTCAGAAGGGATCAATCCTGCCAACACCTGAGTCTCAGGTGTCCAGCTCCAGAGTGGCGAGACCGTATGTTTCTATGGTGTAAGTCACCCAGCCTTAGCACTCTGCTCCAGAAAGCTCTAAAAAGCAGAAATAAAGTGACATTTTGGGACCACACCCACTTTGGTAGGGCAGGCCCAGAGAGAGCCTGGCTGTTCTTGCAGATGTGGGAGGAGCCAGCCCTGCATCACGTGTGATGTCTGAAGAGTGCAGGGGGTTGGAGAAGCACCAGCATCCAGTAAGAGGTGACAGGTAGCGCTTCTGCAAAGAGCATGGGAGTGAGGGGTCTGGAACAAGACAAGAGGCACTGACGCAGGAAGGCAGGAGCCCGCGGGGCTGAATGATGGGAATAATGACAGCGCTGTGGTTTTTTTTTTTTAAGAAACTGAGGGTGAGGCTGTTTGTGGAAATGGGGAAACAAGACAGTGGCTGTGTAAATTTGGAAAGAATTTGGGCACCAGTTATGGGAGGAAAGTCATGCCCAGTCATAAGGAAGAGTGGATCAGCGAAGGTCATTTTCAATCCTAAACACTTGCACTTCTGACCTATATGTCCCTATTTCATCCTCTGATGGGGGATATATGGGATTCTAGTGTCTAAAGCAAGCCTCGACCTATAAGAAATAATGTCAAATGGCTGCTGCCGTCTGTAGTAGTGGCCTATGGAGACAGGTAGGTCATTATACTGACAATGCAGTTCTGCTGAATGAACAAGAGGGTACAGCTTCCACAGGAGCCATTCACTCGGTATGCTTATTAATTCCAGCGTGCCATTCTGGGATCTTTCCCAGAAATGTCATCTGTGACTCCTGGGAGGAATTTTTCCAAGCAGGTGTCACTGCTTTGCTGCTCAGAGAGGAGGCTTCTGAAAGCAACAGGAGCTACGTTTTGGGTACCAGGTACCCCAGGTGGAGGCAAAAACGCCCAGTGTATGTGAGACAGAGTAGAAAATATAACCAGGCTTCAGTTTAGTTATGCCTGAAAATGGAAAATAAGCTAAACAATTGCTCCACTGGTTCATGAATATAACTAGAGCTACTAGCAGAAAATATAGTAACAGGTTCGCTAGACCTAATACTTTAGAACAATACCTTTTGAACATTTTTTTTTTCAGCTGCAAAATATTGTTCACATGGATTTTTGGGGTCGACTCACAATTCTGAAGCACATGATCTGATGGGCATCTTTTGTTGAAGCATAGAGCAAGGCTCACATCCTACCCTGCCTTTCCCTCACCTAGAGAGTTTTTGGTGAGGTGACATTTGAACACAATGCGTAACTCATAATTCTCTCAAGATGAGTGGTGTGTTAGTCAACATTGTACTACTATAGCAAGTACTAGACACAAATCATTGTGAAAAAAGAGAAAATGCACATTTTGGCTCACAGTCTTACAGGTTTTAGTCTATAATCCCTGTTGCCTTGGGGCCTGTATTGAGGAAGTATGTAGGCTTGAGAGGCAAATGGTGGGAGAATCTAGTCACCTCATGTGAGCCAGGAAATAAAGAGATAGGAGGAGAAGGAGGAGTGAAGTTCTACAATCCTTTTCAAGGTTGTTTCTTCCCAACCAACTTCCTTCCAATTAGACCACATGCCAAAAGTTTCTACTGTTCCCTAACAGTGATCAGTGGAGGACCAAGCCTTCAATACACAGGCTTTGGGGAAACATTTGAAGATTCAAACTACAGCAAGTTACTTGTGCATTAGTTGCCCAGGTTGAATTGTTATCAACACAGAAAAAAAACTCTGGATAATTTTTAGGTTTATTCAAGTTGGATTTACAATCATATTTTTAATATTTTATTCATTTATTGCAAGGACAGAGAGAGAGAGAGAAAGAGAGAGAGGGAGAGAGAGCATGGGTGTGCTAAGGCCTCTAGTCACTGCAGATAAACTCCAGATATATGCACCACTTTGTGAATCTGGCTTTACGTCGATACTGGGGATTTAAACCCGGGTTATTAGGCTTTGCAGGCAAATGCCTTAACTACTGAGCCATCTCTCCATTCCCGATTTACAAATTTAAATGATATCAAGAAGTCACCCCAATTATTTAATGCCTATGTGGTACTGTGTGTGTGTGTGTATGTGTATGAGAGGGTGCAGGGAGACACAGACAGTCCGAGTGAGTATGGGCACACCAGGGCCTCCTGCTGCACTGGGGAACTGAACCTGGGCCATCAGGCTTTGCAAGAAAGTGCCTTTCACCACTGAGCCATCTGTCCAGCTCATCAGTCACTTTTGCACAAGACAGAATGTGAACAGTTGCACAGGGGTTGGTTTGTTTAGGGAATGATGCTTCTGGTGCTTTCATAGGTATTTGATGTGCCTAAAAGGGAGTTGTGGAAGACAGTGTTGAGCAGCTCAGACCTAACCTGATCCCTGTGCTTTGGAGTGCTTCATTCTCAGCCTCATCTGAGGCTCCCTCAACTGCCGCCTCCTTAAGGGACCCTTCCCATGCCCATTGCTAAGCCTGTCTACCTTTCCCTGTAATGTCAGGGCACACTACTTGAAGGTTTATCATAAATAATAACATTCTGTCTTGTGCATAACTGTTGACTACTATTAACTCATTGAAAGCAAGTCCTGACACTTTCTTCAGTGGTGGAGCCATTGGTAGGTTGCCCATGGTTCTGTAAACACCCCCTCACCCATGCTGCTGTAAACAGTCCTAATTAAACCCAACACGTTAGCCCCTCCCCCAAGAGATATGAATGTGGAAGTGAGACGAGTTGGAAAGAGGAAGCAGATCATCAGGTGTGGTGGAGGACAAGAGAGGACCACTGGGGTGTGTGTGAATATGATCTCAGTATATTCTATACATATATGAAAATAAAATGAGACCCATGATTATGTGTAAGTAATACATGCTAAGAAAAAAAAAACCCTTTAAAACAAAAAGAAAGTCCTGAGTCTTTACGACCTTGTTTTCTCCTCGGGGATTCAGGGCAGGCAGCAGGTACTTGTAAACTATTTGTTAGTATAAGTGGTAATGATATAGGGTCTTGGAGAACAGGGGAGCCTTTCTCAGCTCTGGTGGGCTGAACCCATGGGGTGCCAGAAGACAGAAGAGGATAGTCATCAGATCTGCCCCAGGCAGTGACTGTCAAGCTCATTGTCTTACACTGAAGAAGAGTAAGGAACAGGGACAAGGAGTGAGCAAAGAAAAAGTGGATTTATTAAGGAAATAGTGAGAAAGATTCCCCTCCATGCAGGAGCGTCCTAAGAGAGATTGAGAGGGTTGCTCTGAGTGGCTTTGATTTATGATGGGTTCTAGAGAGTGACACTGAGGATATCTACTGAGTTTAGTTATGGAGGTCTGAACAAGTGAGGCGCTCACATGTCATTTATATGACTCTCAGCCCAACAGAGGGAACGATCCCATGTCGCTCATCCAGCCTGGGGAATGGTTACACAGTGTGGTCATTTTTGTCCATTCTCCCAACTGGCTTTACTCTCTCTGAGGCTAGTGGCTTAGTCACTTGCCTGTTTTTGTCCTCGGGCTACATGACTAGTTTGTCATTCACCATGGACTCTCGCTCTTTCTTCCCACAGGGAGCTAACTTCTGTCTCGGCTGAGTATTTGATCAGTGTTGGAGGAAGTTAAGTTTCTCTTGTGAACTGGTTGGTGACCGTATCTTCTCCCTTGTTTGTGTCTGAAACACGGGGAGTGTGTCCGGTGCACAGTAGCGGTTCCATATCCTTTTAAATGTCTGATGTGGAATGCTGAAAACCCCTCACGCTTTCTTTGAGCATCCAGACTCAAGCCTGTGAGCGGCTGTGAAATGCCCTTCACGGCTGCTGGGGGAGGAACCTGATGCCCAGGGTGGCTGGAGGCGGCCGGTCCTTCCTGCCACTTTTGCTGTTGTCCAGCGACAGCCTGGCTGCAGTTGTGGAGAGATTCCATTTCCTGATGAAAACTTTTGCGTGAGGAGCTCTGCCTTCTCCGATGCTTCCCTGTGAGGATTTTCGAGCCTTGCCCGCTGGTGTGCAGGGGTTTCCGGAGCAGCCATGGCTCCCGTTGGGCTGGGCAGCTGAAGAAGACAAACAGGACGCGGAGCAGGATGAGGGTGCAGGGCCTGCTGCCCAGGCCAGCGACAGCAGGGTCTTGAAGGAGAACAAAGGAGCAGACATAACCTGTGACTAGGGCTGAGGACACCTGGGGGTCCTTTGTGGGTTAAAGACCAAGGGGAGAGGAAGTGTTGGCAGTTCATCCAAGTTAGAAGAGGAATGCCCGTTTCCAGAAAGACTACAGGAAATCTCTTTCAAGGTAAACAATAGGGTCTGAGTGAGGTTGTTAGAAGTTGATAGCAAAGAACTCAAGCATTTTGAAGGAAAAGACAAAATACTTTGAAAGCTATAAAGACACAGAGAAGTAAGAAAAAAAAAAAAAAGTAAACAATCTCCCCAAAGCTTTATTTTGGTATGCTCAAGATCTGATAGAAAAATTGGGAAGGGAATCATGGCAGTAAGGAAAGTCATGCATTTTTAATCCTTATTACTCTCTTGGTTTATATACTTAGGGTAAGTGAATAAAAACTCAATTAAAATGAACACAGGACATTAAGCTCTGTGTTTTGACATTTTAGATATAAAGAGAAAGGTCATGTCATTTGCCAGGGGACTGCCCATGACTGGACTATGTGACCACAGGAAGGGCATTTCTCTGTCACTAAAAAGCCCGAGGCATCTCGGAAGGGAAGGCAGTATTTTGACATCAGGATGAGACGCACCATCTTTGGAAGAGACCAATGATGAGTGGACAGGGAGCTCTGCACAGTGCCTCACACCTTTCAAAGGAAACTCTATGTCTTATTTCAAACTTCCAAGAAGAGATCAGAAAGCCAGGGGAGGCTTCAGGCACAGCAGGCCTGGCTACTGGGGGTTCAGGAGAGGTTGCAGCTGGCCTCACATAAGAACTCAGACCCCGTTCCTCTATTCAGTTCAGGCTCCTCTCCCTAATTGTGGGGGATGCAGGAGGTTGACATTTTTCCTTTCTCTATGGCAATCTCATGTCTGCAAGATGAACAGTGAGAATTTGACAGAATAGCTTCATGGAAGATGGGAGGCTATTTTGACTGTCTGTATGATGGGACAGGGAGCAGTCACCAAGGTGACACAACAAAAGGTTGAAAGTCAATGCCAACTTCACTTTGAACGAGACAGGTTGAGAAGCAGTCCTGAAAATAGGAACCAGTTCTTGTTTATGCCTTTCTATTTTTCTTTCTCTTTAAAGACTGTCCAAGGAGTTGAGCAACTGAGTACCATGGGACTTTTTGGTCTGTTGTCATTTAAGGCAACTTCCTTTACAAATATGAGATACTAACACAAGTTACATTACATCTCTCTTGTGGAACTGTCAAAGTTCACTTGCGATGGAGAGCCAAAGTTTCTTCTCATCACTTTTATGTGATAGAAGAGTCACCTCTCCAGGTCCTCACTATGACTGTGCCTGATGCAAGAGGCAGTGTGGCTTTCCATGTCTCTGATAGACTTGCCAAAGCCACCCTTCTTACAAGATCTCACTCATAGGAGGTGTCATAAATACAAATACAGTCACACAGTCTCATATAGCCTAGGTGTGGGGTAGGCTGGACTATTTAAATCTTTGTAAGTACCCTTTGTGATTGATGTTTGCATAGCATCAAAACCACCTGACTAGGCATTACCTGAGCATGGACTGTCAGAAGCAATGTCTCATTATAGATCCCTAGAGATGCTACAGTTATTCTGTGAGCAAATGGTGTTGATGTTTTGGAAGACAAGAAAATGTTTCTCTGTTCTCAGCCAAATAAGCAGATAGGAAAATCATCTGCAGAGTGGGGGGAGGGGTGAGTTGTCTTCTGGACCCTTCTTAGCCTAACTGGATCCCTAGCAGTAACATGGGAGGTACCTCCTGGATTTGAGGGAGTATAGTACAGCGATAGTACATGAACAAGTTGGACTTCACTTTTTTTTACATGTGTATATTTATGTGATGTGCAAGTGTGTGTATGCATGTTCATATGTGTGTTGGTGCACATGTGTGTGGGTGGACATGTGTGTGGGTGTGTGTCCATGTTCATGTGGAAGCCAGAAGTTGACATTGAGTGTCTTCCACAACCAGTCTCTACATTAATTTTTTTAAAAATATTTTATTTATTTATCTGAAAGAGAGACAGAGGTATAGACAGAGACGGAATGGGCATACCAGGGCCTCCAGCTACTTCAAACGAACTCCAGATGCATGTACCACCTTTGTATATTTTGCTTACATGGGTACTGGGGAATCGAACCTGGGTCCTTAGGCTTCATATGCAAGCACCTTAATGGCTAAGCCATCTCTTCAGCCCTACCTTACTTTTTTAGATAGTCTCTCACTGAACCTGGACCTCACCAGTTTGGCTAGATCGGTTAGCTAGTAAGCCCCAGGAATCTTGTGTCTGTCTCCCTAGCAGTGATATCATAGGTGTTTACTACTATGCCTGGCATCTGATGTGGGTGCTGTGGATCCTTTTGTTTGCCGGGCAAGTGCTTTACCCACTGAGCCATCTCTCTAGCCCCACAATCTGGATATGAAAATAGTTTTTTTTTTTTGTGGTAGAGATTTAACTGAGGGTCTCATATAAGTGACACAAATACTCAACCACTGAGGTACCCCCCCAGCCCCGGCTCTGGACTTTTGTCTTCAAAAGTTATATGAGGAGATGGCTCAGTGGGTACGAGCACTGCCATAGCATGAGGGCTTGGGATTGCCTGAGTTTGGTTCCCTAGTATCCAGTGAACGAATGGGTGTGGCCATGCATGCCTGTAGCCCCAACCCTGTGGGAAGAATCCCTGGGGCGCATGGAAACCTCAGCTGTAGGTTCCAAGAAGAGCCTCTATCTCAAGGAAATACAGGCATGGGTGATGGAGGAGTGTACCCAACCTTCTCCTCTGCCCTCTGTCCAGACTCGTGCAGGGTGTGCACATCTGTCTACACACGTACATGCCTACACCACACACATACAACCATCACACATAGTACACACAAGCCCAAAAGAGTTATATTTTGACTTATTAACAAAGAGACTTCACTTCAGAGGAGGTCTTCTGAATTAGTGCTGATTTTCATGCTCCCTTTTTTGCCTCATCCTCATATGAACTCTGGTAGCGTATTTTCTGCTCCACATTTTAATTAATCTTTCAACTCTGTTTATCTACTAGAGGTTCTCAATTGCTTTAAGAGAAGGCAACATTAAACCCACAGCAGGTCAGAAGAATCCAAGAGAAGTGACTGTTGCATTTAGAATGAGGTTGTTTGAAATTTAGAGTCCTGCAATTTCTCATCTGTAAATGTGTTTTGAAAATGAACTGCGCGCATGCCAGTGTTCAAGGGTCAGTCCTCAACTGCCTGTGGATAATGGAACTCCACAAACAGCATCTTCTCTTTAGCCAGCACTTTCAATCCCTCCTGCATTTTTCCCCTTCACCTAATATTCCTTGTTTTTGGAAGGCAATTATGTTCACCACTATACCACCAGTGCAGATAAATTGTTATTAAGAGGAAGCAAATGGAGAGTGTTTGCTTTACCTAATTGGGTTTCTTTTGTGAGGTGAAATGGACAAAGAGTTTAGAAGGTGGAAGAATAAAAGATGAAGATGGATGGTTGGATGTCTGCACTGCTCAGATATAAAACAGTGTTTGATTCTGATCTGAGCTACATGGACTTCCTAACCTGATCTGAGCTATATAGACTTAGAACCTTGATCTGAGCTATATGGACTTAGTACCTTGGTTTGAGCTACATGGACTTATTACCCTGATCTGAGCTACGTGGACTTGAGAGGCTGATTGGAACTTCTTGAACTTTGGATCTTAATAGGAGCTACATGGACTTGGGATCCTGATAAAACTACATAGACCCAGAAACCTGACTGGAGTGACATGGACTCTGGCTTTTCTCCTGTGCCTTGTGTTCTCACTGTCCAAGAGGAATTGTCACCTATCCCAGCAAGACAAGCCTGGGGTGCCGCAGCTTGAGGACCTGCTTGTTGGATACATCCAAATACAAATCTTGCTTGCTGTTTGGTGTCTGGAACATCTCAGTGAAAGCCTTGGAAGTCTGGATTTCCTTCTTTCTTTCTTCCTTCCTTCCTTCCTTCCTTCCTTCCTTCCTTCCTTCCTTCCTTCCTTCCTTCCTTCCTTCCTCTCTCTCTCTCTCTCCCTCTCTGTCTCTCTCTTTCTTTTTTCCAAGGTAGGGTCTCACTCTAGCTCAGGCTGACCTGGAATTCACTATGTCGTCTCAGAGTGGCCTCGAACTTATGGGGATCCTCCTACCTCTGCCTCCCGAGTGCTGGGATAAAGGTGTGCGCCTCCACGCCCAGCTAGGAAACAATTCACCTTCTCTGTAACCTGATAAGTGAACCCCTCCAGCACTTCTGTCTCTGGTAGAAAAGATAGACAAAAATCTTGTTACTCAGGCCATGTGATTGTGATGGCAGTTTCCTTTGAGCCTGGTGGCAAAACCCTTCTTGCTTTAGAACCGTACATCATATTGGATCCACTGAGAGCCATTATTTATCTGACAGGGTATTTATAAAAGCCAACATTAGCTGTAGCTCTGAGTCAATATGTTTCTCTCTGGCTGACATGCATCACACCAGCAGGCTTGAAATATTTAAATACAATAGTCCCTTCAAGAAATCATTAATTTTTCTCTCATGGCTACAAGTGATAATAATTTGATGGAAATGGATTTCATTGAAATAGCCGAGCCGAGTGCAGTGGATACTTTCAAGTTCAGACACTTGAGAGAAGTCAGTGTAGAACACAGTGAGGGTCCAGGGGAGCCCAGAACTCAGAGCCACAGGGGCAGTGCTCAGCAGCAGCCAGCTCGCCCCCCAGCACCGTCCCACCCACGTTAGTCAGGAAGCCATTTAAATATCAAGGCGAAGAAATGAAACAGAGGCACAGCCACCTCATTACTCTCCCTGTCTGTCTCTCTGTCCCTTCCCTGCAGCCACTGCCAGCTTCTCCAGGATCCCTCACTCTCCTTTGCCCTCCTCTCTCTTTTATCCCTCTCTTCATTTTTCTCTGCCTCCTCCCTTGCCTTTAACTGTTGCTCTTTCATCTTCCTGTTCCCTTATTCACATTCCCCGCCGTGTGTGGCTGTGCTGAAATCCAGGACAGTCTTAAGTGTCTCCCTGGGGGTCTCTGCTCCCTAGAGGGGAGGGGTCTGGGACAGTGCATTGGTGTCTGGCTGTTGGCTCAACCCCTCACCAGGAATCCTCATCCATAATTAATGCTGGAAAGTTTCAGTGACCCTTCAAGGTACAGTAGAGGAGTCAAACTGTGACTTTCTGGAGGCATGAAGTACTTGGAACTTGTCCAGGATATGCTGTACCTTGTGTTCTGCGTATGTTCTGACCAGAGAAAAGAAGTCTGTGCAGTGGCATGATCGCTGGGTTTACATTAAGATCTTTGCAAAAGCGGCGCTGTAGCCTTTCTCTTCTGGAAATCAAGCATCTGCTCTGAAGTTGAGCAAGCGAAGTACACAGCAGACATGTTTTCTTATGCACTCAGAATGACAATGCCTGGTTGTATGAGGAAAACAAGAAAGTGAAACCAAAAGAAAAAAGAAAGGGAAAATAGACTTGTTATAGAGTAAAATTGTCATGTTGGAGTGCATCTTGACATTTGCCATTAATTCAGTTTTGTGATTGATAAGGAAACGAGTAACTCTAGGAATCATGGGAGGGTTGTGTGTAGTGTTTCAATGCTGTGCCCCCCTTTTCAGACAATTTACTGGTTACTAGGATCCCTAGCTCTGTTCCTCTGCTCTTGTTCCATTACCCCAAGCTGCCATATCTGGTGGTGAGGAGCTCTAGCATACCTGTGAGTGTGGTGGGAGAGAGGGAGAGCAGAAAAGAGAGGAAGAATGGGAAAGGGAAAGCGAGCCTAAGGGGAGACAAAAAGGAAGAGAAAGAGAAGAGAGGAGGGGAGAGGAGAGTGAGACTAATTCTTCTGAGCTCAAGGCTCTTACAGCATGTTTAGAATTTAGCCATGGACTGAGGCTAGGGTTTACAACCACAAGGAACATCTGGTTGAAAGCATAAGAAGAAAGCAGAGGGTGGCAAACTCTAAACTGGAGTGGAAGAAGTTTCCAGGGTGGTGGTGGTGGGGGGGCTGTGTATTGAACCTTGAGAGGTATTCTGGGTTCTAAGTGGAAAGGGACAGGAGACTGAGAGGAAGATGTGAAGAGGCAACGACATGTTGTGCCAGGTTTTGATGAAAGGAAATAGCTAAGTGTCACCACCTCCCCAGAGTACTGACGGCGTGTGAATCACTGGCTCCAAAGCAGGTGGGTGGAGCAGGTACATCATGACTGCCCACCTTCGTTGTCCTGGGCCAGTCTCCACCAGCACTGACAGTGAATTTTGCAGAGACTCCAACTGGCCAGCCATGTACGGTGCCGTTTGTTATGGAGTCTTGTCAACTTCAGGGGTTTTCTCAGAGACTTAGAGAACTTCATTGTTGAGCTCCTCAGGGCTTATGTAGTACAAGTTTTCAGATTTATCCTCAGTTATTTCTGTTAAGAAGCCCATTTATTCTTTGAACTCAACCTCAGAGTCCCTGAAGAGAGAAGTGATTTAAAATTTAAGAGTCAGAGTGGTATTCCGGCATTGAGTCATCTCTCTGGGTTGCATTACCTCAGTCCATTCAGATGCATGGGATTTCTGGGCTAAGCGGGGCCTTTGGGACTAACTCAAAATCTCTTACACTGGTCATGCAACCTTGAAGATTTGAGTTATCCACAAGAATCTCTAAGTTTCCAAATAACAGAAAGCAATTGTGTTATCTTTTGAATGACAACCTTATTACCAACTCTATTCTTTTTGTTCTTATCTATTAATTTGGCAGTAAGCATGATTTTTATGCTGGCTGAAAGAAAAGGAGATTGTCTTCATATCTAAAAGGTGCATTTTAATCACACCCTGCACCTTGATTATATATATGTATATATAAATACACATATATACATACACATATGTATACATATATGTGTGTATAGCTATAGATAAATAAAAGATACATGGATAGATAAATGTTAGGTTAGATGATTCAGCTGGGTCTGGGCAGAGAAGTTGTGAAAAGAAGTATTTTTCATTCCCAAGATTGATCCAGATGAGAGAGAAAAGAGAGAGTGCAGAAGAAATGGGAGAAAAGAATATCTGTAGGAGAGCCTGGGTAGGAAATTGAGGACAGGGAAGATAAAAAGAAGATTTAGGCAAATTTGATTTGAAAAGAAGAGGAATAAAGGAAATGAGATTAGTAACAGTTGATGACAGCTATAAACTGGGTCTTATCTTTCCTGGGACCTCAGAGGTCAATCTCTTGGCTGGAAGCTCAGGTTTGCTGGGAATTCAGAAGTGAATGAAGACACTTTGCAATGGGTAACATCTTATAATCATAGTATTCATATGAGAGTTGTTTTGAATGTACGTGTGTGTAGTGCATGTGCCTGTTCATATGTGTGGGTACACATACATATGTGTGCGTGTGAGTGAGGAGGTCAGAGCACAGCTTCAAATGTCATCCTCATGTGTACAGCCCACCTGGTTTTGAGCCAGGGTTACTCATTGGCTTGAAGCTGACCTATGAGGCTAGACTGGCTGGCCAGCACATCCTAGTTATCTTCCTATCTTTGCCTGGATTTACCCAGGTCCTCATGCTTGTCAAGCATGGACTTTAGCTACTGAGCTATGTCCCCAGCTTTTCCCATGAAATGTTTCATAAGGGTGGAGGGCTTAAGGCCCTTACGGGCTTTGGGTAGTTTTCTTACCAGGCAGGAAAATGGGGGAGTGGGTGAGGAAGGGTGAGTGAGACTTGTGGGGCCTGACTCCAGAACATTTGTCCAAAGAAAGATTAAGACATGACTCAACAGAGGGAAGATCTGGCTGGCTTGTGGAAAGTTTGAACACGGTTGGGCATCATTAAGTAGATGATCCTTGGATGAAAGAATCAAGTTCATCTTGAAACCCGGGACTTGTCAGGCTCCCGCTGCTGGTGGCTAGTTCTTTATATAATAGCATCTTCCATTTTTAGGGGCTTTAAATAGAAGAGCAGAGTGCTCAAATCCATGGAAGCTGCTTCAGGAAGCTGCAGAACATTCAGAGAATTGCTTTTTCTCAAGCAAATGGTAAAAAAGAAGTCCTTCTCTGAGATTTTAAATTGGAGACATTATCGTTTTGGAGACCCCATAGCTATCCATTGTTATTAGATTGTTTAGAAATCCAGGCAGGATGACAGGGTGAATTTGATTCCACAGGTATCTTGGTCACAGTGATGAATGCTTGGCACAGACACCTGTGCCAGTATGTTTATCATGGAGTGGAAAGATGCTTTGAAACTGGGCAAGAACTCAGCAAGCAGCACAATGCCATCCTTCCTGGGCAGCGGAATGGAAGCTCATCAAATTTCGCAGCCAGTTCTGTGGTGACTTCAAAGTTGGTGATTTTTTTAATTACTCTCGTTGACAGTTTTAGCGAGAGCTTTTTCCAGCAACCAGCAGACAATATCAAAAAGCTGCAGAAGGAACTAGCTTTTGCTAGTCACAGTAATGCACATACGCCTTTTCTTTCTGTTTTCAAGCTTCTGGGTTTTCGTTTTGTTGAGATGGTGACATGCCCGTTTGTTAATGAAATGCCTAAATTAGAGGACTGGGGCTGCTCTAATTGTGCAGTTCCTTGAACCATCTAGACTCCAAACACTGGAAGCAAGAAGACTGTTCCAAACACCTCTTTGTCAACGTCTGGAAGTGTGCATTTTTAGGAGACTGGCCAGAGGCAAACCTCATCTAGCGATTTACAGACTATTCTATCTGAATCTGCCAATAGTATGGAATGTCATGATGTTATTTGATCTTCACATTGTCCAAGAATATTCTTTTCCCATTACTCTAAGAAGTCTCTCTCAAATAAATAAATAAATAAATATTAAAAAAAGAATTGAGAAAATCAGTATGTTTTTTTACCCTCACTGGGGAAATATCTAAGGACTTAAAAAGTAACAGCTTTATTGAGATACAACCCTCACAAGCCATAAAATTCATGTCTTTAAACTATGCAATTCAGTGTTTTTAGTACACTTAAAGTGTTGTGCAGCCATCACCACTAATTTTAAGACATTTTTATTAGCATCAAAGAAAACCACATACATTACTATGTAATTGGCAACCATTAATCAGTTTCTGTCTATGGACTTGCCTACCCCACACATCTCAAACCATACAACCTGCCACTCTATCATTGGCTTATCTTACTTTGCCTCAGGTCTTGAAGGTCCTCCAATGTTGTAGCATGCACCAATACCTCATCCTTTCTACTGGGGAATAATAATCCAGAATATGGATAACATTTTGTTTCCTTATTCCCTAGCAGATGGACATTTAGGTTGCTTCTCTTTCTTGGATGCTATGCTGCTACAAGCCTGTGTGTAGAAGTTTTTGTATGGACTGACAGACTCTTCCATTGACCAAATTTAGTAAAGCTCCTCCCAGTCCTTTTCTTAACAAGGCTTCAATCTTGTCAGGCCTGGATAGCTTACTGTTAGCAAAAATTCTGCTAAATAAGCTTAGTAAGAATGTCTCTACTCTTGAAATCTGATCAAGTTCCTCATTTCCTGCTTTTGTTTTTTGAGAGAGCGAGCGAGCGAGCGAGCGAGCGAGAGAGAGAGAGAGAGGGAGAGAGAGAGAGAGAATTGGCACACCAGGGCCTCCAGCCACTGCAAATGAACTCCACATGCTTGCGCCACCTAATGAGCATGTGTGACCTTGTGCTGGTCTCACCTATGTGTGTCTGGCTAATGTGGGACCTGGAGAGTTGAACGTGGATTCTTAGGCTTTGCAGGCAAGCCCCTTAACTGCTGAGCCATCTCTCCAGCCCTTACTTCCTGCTTTTGATGTATGAGACCTTGGACATACTTCCAGTAAGAACCTGTTAAGTTGCTTTAGTAAGAATCCCTTACATCCTCCCATTTCTTTTATGAGAGGAAAAGTTTCCTTTTGGCGTATAGCCTCAAGAGGAAGTTTCCTTATGGCAGAGAAGGGTTGGTAAGCAGAGGCTAGGCATCACTTTATGTAGCAACTGGTAGGAAGCAGCAAGAGTGAGCTGAGCTCTGGCAAGGGGAAGCTGGCTACAACTCTTCAGACCCTGCCCCCAGCCACAGTCTCCTCCTATGAGCCTCCACCTCCAAACTGCCACCAGCTGGACATTGAGTATTCAAAGCACATGAGATTATGGGAGACTTTCCATATTCAAACTGCTGCATTCTGCCCCTAGTCTTCGTAGACTCATGACAATCTCACAATGCAAAATGCACTTAGTCCCACTTTAAAAGTCTCCATAGTCTCTACTAATCCTGACATTGTTTAAAGTCCAGTCTCATCTCATCTGAGATAGTCTCTTAACTGTGAAATTAAAAAAACAAAACACCTTTGATGTCTACTCTGAGTCCTTGTCCACACTCCATTTTGCTCGGTGCCTGTATGTTCCGAGCTATCTCAGGAGTCGAGCCAGTTTATTCTCTCTCCTATTGTGGTCGTCCCGACACCTATCACAACAGCCCTGAATAAAGTCTGCCTTACTGTTGTAACAAGTGTCAGAATAATAAGTTTTTCCATGACAAGACATAGACTTTTATTTCTCTTGGTTATATTCCTAGGGATGAGATTTACAGGTTATATGTAAGTATATGCAGCATCGTGTGGAGGTACAGAGTTGTTTTTGAAACAGGCTTCACCATTTTACAATCCACCACTGACTGACAAAAGCCCCAGTTTCTCCATAACTTAGGCAATGCCAATTGGTTTTGGATCAGAAATGTTGAATAATTAAAAGAAAAAATAGTAATTTTTGAGTTTTATTGCTATACTGTAATATGATTTCTTCTGGTTTCTCCAATTTTTAGTATTCTGCACCACAAATGGGATGTATTCATTACATTTCTCATGCAGAAATACTGAGAAAACAACAGAGAAAAGGTTGATTTTGGCTCACTGTCAGAGAGTTCGGTCCATGGTTGCTCCACCTCATACACTCGGGCAGAGCACTGTGGGGCAGGGGGTGACAGAGGCTGTTCTTCACCATTTTCTGTGTGTGTTATGTGTGTTGTGGTGTATGCATAGGTATGTGCTGACATGCTGCTAGACACATGGAGGTCAGGGGTGTGTCCTCTATTGCTCATCTGCATCTTTCTTTGAGACAAGTCTCTCTCTGAATGCAGAGCTGTGGTTTTATGAGCTCCAGTGATTCTCTAGTAGAACTCTACTTCCCATACATCTGGAGGCAAATGTATGTGGCCATGCCCAGCTGTTTACATGGGTCCTAAGAAATTGAACTCAGGTGGCCCTAGAGTTTCTCAGGCTCTTATGCTTGTAGCAAGTGCTCTTATACACTAAGCTATAAGCAGAGAGAGGGAGAACGAGAGCAAGATACAGATAGAAATAGATATCAGGAGAGGTAAAATAGTGAAGAGGTAGTAAAATATCCTAGGGCCAAGATATCCCCAATGGCTTACCTCCATATCAGTATCAGACATTGTGAGAATAGAACCACAGGAGAATAGTGTCCAGATACCACAGAGGTAAGAAGGTGGGACGGGATCCAGGTGATACATTCAAGGCATGTGCAATATGCATAGAAGACTCAAGCACACATCCCAGTAATTGTTGGCTTCTTCTTCACTTTTCAAATATAAAATTCTTACAAAAAAATATCCTATTTGTTTTAAAAAAATCACCATTAAGCCAGGGGTTGGGGTGGCACTCATCTTTAATTCCAGCACTTGGGATGCAGAAGTAGGTGGGTCACCGTGAGTTCAAGGCCACCCTGAGACTACATAGTGAATTCCAGGCCAGCCTGGACTAGATTGAAACCCTACCTCAAAAAAACAAATAATAATAATAACCACCATTGCAACTGTGCTTTACTCAAGGACTTTCATCCTGGCAAAGATAAATAAAAAGCCTTTATTTTTGCTTTGATAAATTTTGGCACATTTTGCTATATTGTTGATATAATTAAATTTATCCTAGGAGGTGTTAAGGCCAAGATTAATTAGAAAGGAGTATTTTGCATAATATTGAGGCTCAGCCTGCCTTTAGTGCTATTCACCTAATACTCAGGTTGTCAGTTCTGAACTCAAAGAACAAGGGAAGAAAGAAGAAAGAACAAAGTTGGTGCGTGTCTCTCCTTCACACACTTAGTGCTTTACTATACATGCTCAGGCATGTGTGCTGACACTGGAATTTTTTTCCTCTAACCCTTTAAATTATTTATTTATTTATTCATGAGAGAGAGAGAGAGAAAGAGAGAGACAGACACTGGGCATGCTAAGGCCTCTTGCTACTGTGAATGATATCCAGATGCATGTGCCATCTTGTGTGTCTGGTTTTACATGGGCACTGGAACTATCAGGCTTTGCCACCAAGGTCTTTCATCATTGAGCCACGTGTTCATCCCTAGCATTCTTCCTCTAGTTACTATGTGGGTGAGAGTGTGGGGCCTTCCTCATACCCATCACCACCACTCCACCACTGCCAGGCGAGGCACGCAGCAAACATGGCCGATTGATTCTCCCAACTTCTGCTTGCTCTTGTTAAAAAGTTTCAATAACAAAGCAGCTTTCTTTCTGTAATATTTTTTTTCCTCAGTCAGATATGGCACATTTATTTTCTTTTGAAATAGGTTCTTTTGCAGGCAAAATGTGGTAGATCAATGACTTCATTTAAAAGTGTTTATCTTTCCAGAAGTTGAGGAGTAGCAACAAAAGAACCTATAATCTTATTGATTGCAATGTACTGAAAATTTAACTGAAATAATTTTTTTATAGCACTGATGCTCAATGTCTTTGATGTAGGAAGTAGATGGTTTTCCATTAAGACACAAGGCTTTTAATTAATATTCACCACAATTGATATGTATAATTTTGGCCACTGGAGGACTACTATAGTTTTCTATTGATGCAACAAGAATACATTGAGGACAATGAAAAAAGTAATTAACAACTGAATATGAGGGTCATGAAGTTAAATTGTTCCCTAGTTCATAGTGAGCACTACATGCATACAAAATGATTTTCTGAAAGTAAGACAATGCAGATTGTCATGTTGTTCTCCTTTTCTAAGCTGTGTATTTAATGTTTTTCTTGAACAGAGACTGTTTAGGGTGCAATAAGTATAATTAAATGCTGAACAGACAAGCTGGATCATTGAGAGGAGTTTAGGACTAACAGTAAGAAATGCAGTTGTAAAAGAAAAATAGTTCTATGTCTAAATGTCCTATCTGAAATATATAGGTATTATTTAAACTCAGAAATTTTAGGTAGCAAGGTGGTTGAAATGATCACATGGAAATCGGTGTTGGGATCTATTTTCTACTATTGACTGGTGAAAATCAATAAGCTAGTTATGTGTTTATAGGGCAACAAATACGTACCTATTCAGAACTCTGTTTCTCTTTTTTTTCCTTTCAGGTTAGTGATAGCCTTGAAAAGCTTGGCTTCTTTATTCAGAAAGCTTACAAAGCCAGGAATGGTGATGTGTGGTGGTGTGTACTCATAATGTTAACACTTGGGAGGCTGAGGCAGGAGGATTGCAAGTTTGAGGCCAGCTTGACTATATACTGAGACACTGTCTTAAGAATAAGAGAAAAACAAAACAAACAACAGCAGCATCTTAAGAATGGGGCTGTAGAGGTGGTTTAGTGGTTAAGGCACTTGTCTGCAAAGCCTAAGGACCTACGTTTGAGTCCCCAGAACCCACGTAAGCCAGATCCACATGGGGGCGTATTCATCTGGAGTTCATTTGCAGTGGCTAGAGGCCCTGGCATGCCTGTTCTCTCTTTCTCTCAGTAAATAAATAAATAAATCTAAATAAATATAAATATAAATATAAAATATAAATAAATAAAATAAATATCAAAAAATAAATATATAAAAAATAAATAAATAAATAAATAAATAAGTAAATATTATAAAAGAAACCCACATGTGAAGCACAGAATACATTCACTATCTTCTTGCCCTCTGCTTTTCATTATTTCACAGTGCTTTTCAGACCAGTTCTCTGGATACCAGTAAAGCTGCCACGTGAACTATAACTTGTGGCATGTGACAATGCCCATTGGAAATCTGCTCTCCTTTGAGAGCAGACTTTACTTTCTGCCCATATTATCTCCTAATTACATAACAGAAGACTGTGAAGAGGCGTAGATTGCCTAGGTATCTACTGTCACAGCAGAGGCCAGCTATGCAGAGATGTTACCTCACAGATTCCAGTGTGTTTGAAGTCACACTATCGCTGTGAAGCACAGTATCTAAGAGAACTTGTAAAGGAACAAAGTGATGCTTGGCAATGTGGTTTTGATGGAGCTGTTGTGTGAATTTTCCCTGGAGGAGAATAAATGTCTCCTCACTCCAGACAGGGCATCGATGACAGATCAGAGAGGATTCTATCCTTGTGTAGATTGGTGAACCAATGAGTTGAATTAAGCTAATTATAGGAACATGGGTGAGGAATTATTTATGGAAGCATGGACAACAAGAGGCTGCACAATTGAAGGAAATGTCTGTCATTCTTGCAGCCACTATTACTGCTTATATATCCTCAAGAAAAAGTGATCATATGAGCCCTTTCCCCCAGCAACTGTTAACAGAGAACTTGAATGGGGGGTACCGTTCCAAGTGAGTTATGTATGTAGTGATTCATGTGTGAGAAATGCACAGTGAGCTGCTTTGGCCATGGAAGGAAGAGGGAAGGTTTCAGACTGTGTGCTTTGGAGTCAGAACAGGTGTTCTGGTCTGAGCTGTGCTCAACCAAAATGTTTAAGTTGAAGTCCAAATCCAGAATTTGTATTTGAGGACAGAGTTGTTTTTTTCTTAAGAGATGATAAAGGGGCTAGAGAGATGGCTCAGTGGGTAAAGAGCTGACCTTGTAAACATGAGGACCTGTGTGTGACCCTAGTCCCAGATAAAATGTTGGGTGTGGTGGTATGAGCCTACAATCCTAACACTAGAGAGGCAGAGACAGGGGGCTCTTTGGGGCTTGCTGGCCAGCCATTCTAGCCTGCTTGGTTTTCTTCAGGCCAATAAGAGCTCCTGATCCCAAAGAAAGTGGATGGATGATTTTCCAGAGTGTGTCACCTAAGGTTGTCCTCTGGTCTCCATACACATTCCCCCCCACACTTATTCACACATACATGTGCAGCTGAGCGCACACATGGACACACACACATGCATTAAAAAAGAGGTGCTGAAAGTAAAATAGATCTGTATGGAAGTAGCAGACAGATTCAGGTTCGCTGAGATGTACTTCCAGACCAGGCACAGTTATGGAGGAAGGGATTTATTGAAGCTTACAGATCCAGGGGAAGTTCCATAAATGGCAGAAGAAGCTGACCTGCCTTCACAGGCCCAAGCAGAGAGAGAGAGAGAGAGAGAGAGAGAGAGAGAGATTGAGAGAGAGAGAGAGGCACAAGCTTAAAGCCAAAAGCCACAGCACACTTCAGGAACTCCTGCTAGGCACACTTTGCATATCTTTAGATTGAAATCTGAAACCCACCACCACACCTTAAGATCCACCCAGTGACATTGCCTCCAGCCAGGTAGCTGCAGATGCAAACTACAAACAAATAAACAACTGAATATATTGGGGGCCATCTATTCTATTTAAACCATCACAATGGATGAGCCCTAATATGGCATCCTTATAAGACAGGGAGACTGAGGGACCAGCATGAGGAAATGGAGGAAGAAGATGGACATCTACAAGCCAAGGACACAAGCTGTAGGAGAAAAAGCCCTACTGACACCTGGATCTTCAACTGCTAGCCTCTAGAGTTGGTGTGAAAATAAATTTCTGCTGTTTGAGTCATCCGGTCTGTAGGACCTGATTATGGCAGCTCCAGGGGACAGACACAGAAGGGGAACAGAGGAAGGCAGGCACTTATAGAGTAGTGGGGGGATGGGAGAGCTGGCTTTCTTTGCAACTTTGTCCAAGGCCCTCACAGCACTGGCAGGCAGCCAAGGTCTAAGTGATGAGAGCGTTAGGCTAATTTGGGAGGCTGGGAATGCTGGTTTCTAATCTCTCAGGCCAGGCTACTATGTGGTGCTGTCTAGGAGAGCATGGATTCCCCAACACCATTGCTGTTCCTCATTCTTTGATGGAAGTGAGGAGAGGCCATCATACAATGAAAGAATGGAAGGAGAAGATTCCTGTGGTCTTGCAAAGGGTGACAGTAAGGAGAGGCATGTCCTGGAGAACATACACAACCATTCATACTACTGACAAGGAGTTGGCTTGCTTTGTGTGTGTGTGTGTGTGTGTGTGTGTGTGTGTGTGTGTGTATGCAATGATGTGTGTGTGGAGGTCAGAGGGTAACCTCGGATGTCAGTCATTGTCTTCTACTTTGTTTCAAGCAGTCTCTCTCTCTTTTTTTTTTTCAGAGCAAATACTTCTTAATGGATATATTTGATAAATACACTGGAGGGTCATGCAGTGCTGCCTGCATTGGATGCAATCCTGGGCCACAAGTCTGCACACTCCTTTGCAACTGGTCCTGCTATGGCACAACCTTTCATCTTGCCTTTATCATTCTCAGTGACCCCTGAATTATCTTCAAAATAAAGAAACACCCCATCTTTTCTTTGGTGTGATTTTTGTTGTCAACTTACCACTGCTATGCATGGACCTTCTTTCTTAGCTCTGGTTTTCCCATCTTGACTGTGGCCATCGATAATGTCACTCACACCAGCAGCAGGAAGAGTGTTCAGGCATCCCTTGATCCTCTTCGCAGAGATGATATACAGATTTTTGGCTCCGGTGTTGTCTGCACAGTTGATCACAGTACCTACGGGAAGACCCAGGGATATCCAGAATTTCGCACCAGAGGACCCATCACATCCTTGCTTTGACATCTTGAATGCCCAGAATCAAAAAGGAAGAGTAGGCACAAAGGACAGTGGGATATGAACTCTGAAGCAAAGTCTCTTATTATCCATCACTGTGTGTGACAGGCTAGCTGGTCCATGGGCTTCTGGGAAATTCTCTCATCTCTGTCTCCTATCTCCCTACATGTGTGTTGGGATAACAGAGGTCTTCTACAGTGTCCTGTCAGGTTTATTTTTAATGTGAGTTCATGGGATCCATACTCAGGCACTTTCACTTGTGGGACAAATCCTTAATCCACTGAGCTCTGCCTATCCCAGGTTGGTGTACCTCCTGATGTCATCATGCTCTGGTGATTTTAAATAGTGGCAAAATGCCTTAAAATAAACCCTCTGTTGGTGTAAATACTAACCAATAGATCTGATTATTGCTAGTTTTAGGAATGTATATATCTATATATCTATATCTATATCTATATCTAATCTATAGCTATAGCTATAGCTATATGCTTATAATTTTACATTTTAACATATTTAATACAAATTTTAATCCACATAGACATTAATATGGAGAAGTCCAAGTTATACCTTAGACTCTGAGGCTGGACAAGGTGGCTACAGAAACTGGTTGGGAGGGTAAACTCAGGATGTAGAACACCGTGAGCTCATCAGAACTGTAGTTTGTGTCTACTGGTCTATTGTAGTCATGGCTTTAATACAGGAACTTAGAAATGAACAATAATGACACAGTTATAAGCATGAAGAAAGATGATATAAGTTTGTTTTTAATTCTGTCATTCATTGTGACCACTTGGGAGTTTTTGCCTTGTCTAATATTTAAAAAAATTGAAGCTCAGTGTGGACCATAAAGTATAAAACATTTTTATTTGGTAAGTACACATTTTAATTCACAAACAGTATTCTACTGAATATTAAAATGATCATGAAAATTAAAATTAAGATGTACCTAGAATAATGATTATTACAGACAATAATTTTGGTACGTGCTGTGAGTTAAAATATATTAGCCTTCCTGCTGGGTCCTCCTTGCTTCTATTCCTCTCTAGTATCTCTAGGAATAGAGCATGTGTGCTTCCTGTGTTTGAGGTGGTGCTTAGAGTTTGTGCCTTGGGAGTTAGATGCTAACCAGCCAGGGGATGGGAATCATATATCCTCATGTTGGTATTAGCTAAACATTCACACAGAGTGCATGCCAGGACCCAAATTAATGTTAGATTAATTCACTTCTTACTGAGTCTTTGTTAGGCACTGAGGATTCAGTGATGAGAAACCCAATTCCAGCTTTGGTGAATTCAGTACTGTTACAGAGACAGATACTAAAGCAAGTAATTGGAATGTAGGATAATAACATAATGTACATACAGTAAGGAGCAAGTAGTTTGCCTAGTTTGGTTGAGAAAGAATGATAGTATTAGGCTGGCATACATACACATATGTAAACTTATCATCTATTTTCTATAGTATCAATCATCCATCATCTATTTCTATCCATGTATTTGTATTGGGCAGCACATGTCGGGGAGAAGGTATAATGCTGTTTTGGGGAAGGGTGAGTAGTTCTCTGTGGAGTCGGCACAGGGTGGAAGGTAGACTCAGGGGCCACACTGGATGGTAGGGACTGGGCTTTAGTCCAAAGTCTGAATATGGGGCCAGTGAAAGATTTATGGATGAGGGATGACCTGATCAGATTGAAAGCCGGAAATCATGTTGAGGCAGCAACTGAATGAGAATGGATAAGGGAAGGAAGGGAGAAAGCCAGTGGACATGTTCCCTAATGCACATGAGTGCTCATAAAATAGGCAGCTGGTCCATCTCCACCTGAGGAATGGGAGCTCTATGTCAGCAGATGGCTGACCCCACCCCACCCTCTCTGTGAGCGAGGAACTATCAAGTAAATGCTATCATATTTGTGTACCTGTCCTGACTGGGCCAACTCTGCCAAGCAGTTCTAAGTTGCATGTGCCATTTTATGTGGATTTTATTGTATTCCTTCTTTGTTGAATTTAATATGGTTTGGTGAATAAAATCCAAAATGGGACTAGATCCACTTTTATTAGTCCATGATGGTTTCCTTTTTTAAAAAACTCATTGTTTGGGCTAGAGAGATGGCTCAGCAGCTAAAGGCATTTATGTACAAAGCCTGCTGGCCCACGTTTGATTCCCCGGTACCCAGATAATGTTAGATGCAAAGTTGTGCATGCAGCTGGAGTTTGTTTACAGTGGCAGGAGACCCTGATGTGCCCATTCTCTCTCTCTCTCTCTTTTCTTGCAAATAAATAAAAACCTCTCTATCTGTGGTGTGTGTGTGTGTTGTGCGTGCGGGCACACACGCACATGCCATGGTGTGCTTGTGGAGGTCAGAGGCAGGATCACTCACTGTTCACTGCTGCGCAAGCCAGGCTATCTGGCCAGTAAGATTCCTCGGATTGTCTTGTCTCTGTTTCCCATCTCATCATAGGCCCACTGGGATTATGGAGCTGTACTGATGTGGCTTTATGTGGGCTCTGGGAATCTGAGCCCGAGTTGTTACACCTGTGCAGTCAATGCCTGAACCCACCCAGCCATCTCCCCAATCCTGTAATGATTATTCTTTGAAAAGTAAATCTTTCAAAATTTTCAAAATACTACACGTTAGTGATTTGTGAGTATTTTATGGTCTTCTCTGCCTTCTGGCTGTTGACTTTTAAAGTTCTTTAATTACTCTCCTAGTATTTCCCTACATATTCCTACATCCGCGGAAACTGTACAGGCAGGGCTGACTCCTAGATACCTTCATGGCATTTGTCAGGTGGTCATGAATTTTTTGGAAGCAACAGAAAGGTCATATCACTATTCTTTAGTTAGACTTTCATCTGCAGTCTCCTGATTCCAACCCAGTATCTCTTCCTTTCTGTGGTGGTTTGAATGTGAATGTATGTCCCGCATAGACTCAGGTGTTCTATGAAGCTTGTAACTTGGGTCTCCAGTCACCTGATTAGAGGAGGTCTCTCTGGGGCTAGATCCTGGGATCCAGCCCAAAGGTGTGTTTGGGATCTGGATCTGATTATAGCCCAAAAAAGTAGAGAGCAGTTTGAGCTCCGGAGGGTCCCTGTTTGCAACTTTTGGTGTTTGCTGGCTGTTTGGTTGTTTCTCTGTGCTTGGATCTGTGAAAGGGAACCAGCTTCCTCTGCCATTGATAGAAGATCCTCTGAATCTATAAGCATGAAGTAAATCTTGTTTTTCCCTAAACTGTGTTTAGTTGGATGTTCATCTCAGTGTCATGGAGCTGTCTACTACACTTTTTTATACTGTTCCAACTATGAAATAGAAGCATTTCGGCACACTGAGGACAGGTGACAGAAGACCAACTTTTCTTGCTTCTCTGATTTCCAGCTGACATGCTTATTGAGTCTTTTGCCTGACCCATCTCTTCTGAGTTCACTGCTATTTCCATTCTTAAACATTTCCTGATGTGTTAACTTTTCTTCCTATAAGAACATCCAAGACAATCAAGTTAAAAGTCACAAAGGTGGGCTGGGTAAAAGGCTTAGTGGTTAAAGCATTTGCCTGCAAAGCTTAAGGACCCTGGTTCAATTTCCCAGGACCCACATAAGCCAGATGCACAAGGGGGCACAGGCATCTGGACTTTGTCTGCAGTGGCTGGAGGCCCTGGTGTGACCATTCTCTTTCTATCTGCCTCTCTCTCTGTCTCTCTAGTAAATAAAATATTTTTTAAAAGACAGAAAGGTTTATTTTACCTCATGGTTTCAGGCATTTCAGTTCATTACTTTGGGCCTGTGATGTGAATGTACAGTGAAACTGCTCATGTGTAGCTAGATCATGCAAAGGGAGGGATAGAAAAGGGTCAGGGCCCTCACAGCATCTTCATGCATGACCACAACAAACTACTGCTAAGATTCATCTCTCCAAGTTTCTATCAACTCTCACAGTGATGTCTTACACTGTAGCTCTTAGTTTGGAGCTTAAATTGCTGTGTTAGTCCCTTTCCACACTTCTTTGACAAAATATATGATAGAAATGACAAGTGAGAAGAAAAATGATTTTGGCTTACTGTTTCAGAGGTTTCAGCCCATTATAGTGAGGAAAGCCTGGCAGAGCTCATAAGTGAAACAGAATCCTCATGACAGGCCAGAAAAGGAGGGAGTAGCCAGATCTGGCATCTGGGTGATTCCCTTCCAAGATCCACCCCTACTGTAGGTTTTGAATAGATATCCCCTAATAGATTCAAGAGCTTTATTAAAGCTTCTTGGATTTTCAGCCACCTGGCTGGAGGAGGTGTCAATGGGTGGCTCCTAGGGTCCAGTCCTAAGGTGTGGGGGGTGGATATGAAATTCCAGTCTAAAGATCTGAAAGTGCCTGAGCTTTGCCTGGAGGTTCGAAAGTGTGCTTGTTTGTGGTCTTGGCTTTTGGTTTTTCTCTCTTGCTGCTTGGATCTGTGAAAGCAGACCGGCTTCTGCCGTTATGGAACTTCCCCTCTACAATAAATTCCTTTCCTCCATAACTGTGCCTGGTCTGGAGGTTCATCCCAGTGACATGAGGTTATCTGATACACCTACTAATATACTAACCCCTATTGGCCTCACAGAATAGCACCAAAGAAGTGGAACAAGTATTCAAAACCTGGGTCTTGGGAGAAGTTTCAAATTGAAATTACAATGATTGGCTTGTGTCTCTGGGCACTTGATGGTCAGTGTTCTTAAGACACTGGCTCCTTGGCCAGCTTTTCATCTTCCAAGTGTTACTAGTGTCCACTCTCTGCCATTTTTCTTTGTGCTTTGTGGACTTGTATCTGTTAGGAATTGATTATTCTTGGGCTGGAGAGATGGCTCAGTGGTTATCATGCTTGCCTGCAAAGCCTAGCAATCCAGGTTTGATTCTCCAGAACCCACATAAAGCTGGATGCACAAAGTGGCATATGCATCTGGAGTTCATTTGCTGTGGCTAGAGGCCCTGGTACCACTCTCTACCTCTTTCTCTCTCTCTCCTTGCAAATAGATGAATTAATAAACAAATGGAATAAAAGATTTTAAAAGAATTGATTATTCTTTGTGAGGTGGGATTTTAGGGAGTGAAGGGACATATATGGGCTCATTTTGTCATGGTGGACTGGAAATCACCAAACATGAGGATACAGAGCAGTAACAGCTGCCATGACAACCAATTATTGTTTTCAGTCACAAAGGCATGTTCATACACTTAATTTTCCTTGATATTAAACATTCCTATGAGGTTGGAAGGAAGGGGATAGCATGTGTTTCATGAACAAGGAAACAGGAACGAAGGGATAAAACAACAGGTCCAATTGCTTAGAATGCATTAAAAATTAGATTGAATCCTCTCTTCTAACTCCCAGCCAGATTTCCCTAAAATGCCTCCCCCATTACTTCATGGTGGTGATGAGCTGAGGTTTTAATAGAGAAAAACATCTCTGAACAGGTAACCAGATGCAAGACATGTATACCCCAAGGAAATGACTGAGTTTCTCCACCTTCATTTTGTCCCTTATGGTCATCTATGTCTCATTAGATCATCTGTCCTTAGGGAGAATTTGTGCTTATAGGATCTATTCAGCAAGTAGTATATTGCAAATTCTGAAAAGATGCTTATCTTCAGAAATATGCAATGATATAAAGTTACAATCATCACGGAAGAGAATTGACCTATTTCTTTTTAAAATTATCTGCAGTTTTCATGTCAAAAAGAGATAAAAGTGTTTTATTCAAACATTAACTTTGGAAAGAGGAAGGAAACCAGTAGGAGGGGACAGAGGGAACAAAAGAGGTTGGTGGAGGGGATGATGGTCAAAGTAAACATGTATGAAAATGTCACAATGGAAACCCATGACTTTATGTAATTAATATAGGCTGATAAATAGGAACTCTGGTATGACTATAGTACAATTTTATGGAGGAAGATTGATGGAGATAAAAGGACAGGAAAAGGACATGCGTGTCATGTTCTTGAGGTTTTACATACAGGGTCAGGCATTTGTACTTTAGTTGGTAGGTAATAGGAAGTCACTGCAAGTGTTTGAGCCTGCCAATGATGGGATCCAATTAGAGTTGTAGAAGTGATAGCTCTGTGAGAGGGACATTGAAAAGAGCTGAAGCAGAGCCAAGGAGTTCAGCCAGGGTCCCTTGAGGCTCTGCTAATACCCACAGAAGGATTGAAGATGGGCAGGAGTCTGGATTGCCCTAGAGAAAGGTTAGTTAGATTTGGACATCATTTCAGAAGTTGGATCTATTGCATTTGATGAGTAATCGGAGAAAGATGGAAAGCTGTTGGCATTAAAACATCCTCATGGAAGAACATGAATGCCATCAAGTAAAATGATGATTAGAGCTCTCAGAGGCAAATTCTGGGTCATTGATACTATTTTGGAGTGGAAAATGTGAAAAACTATTTGGATTGTGGACCTGCATATTGTGTGAGACTTGTAGTAAGATACCGTGGAAGGAATGCTAATCTTTGTTTGTTTCCAGCATTTCCAGAAGTATAACTTTGGGGTGGAGGGATTAGAATGAGGGAGATGGAAGACTGTAATCAGCTTTCTGTTACTGTTACAAAATATCTGAGATAACCAACTCATACATAATAAGAAGGAAAGTTTCTTTTTCAGAAAAAAAGTTTTTGGCTTATAGTTTCTGTCCCTTGTTGGCCTTGTTTTCTTTAGGTATGTGACAAGGTAATACATCAATATCATGGAAAAAGCACAAGGTTGGAGGAGATGCTCACCTCATGATGAGACTCAATGATTGGTAAAATCCCCTGTGAGGGCATGCCCTAATGATCTAACTTCCTTCCATTAGGCTCCATAACTTCAAAGTTCACCACTTTCCATTAGTGCTAGGCTGGGACCCAGGACTTTAACACAATGATAGACTGAGTCAATACTCCTGAGTAAGATGGGGAGGGAAGCAGGAGTCCAGGGTGAGCTGAGGAAGGGGCACAGCCATGCTGTCAGTCTAACAAGAATGAAGGGGTGATAGGCGATGGACTGGGAGCATTCTGAAGAGGAAAGGCAGAAAACGAGTGGTTTTGATTATTATTTTAACAAGTTAGTGGGCAAAGATCCTACCTAGGAATCAGCGGGGTTAGAAACGTGAGAAAGGGGAAAGCCTCAGTTGGGAATGATGTGACATGTGTTAAAGTGACAGACAGTGAGTGTCCAGCTGAGGTTGCAAAGTAGGGCTTTACAGAACACCTGCTGTGCGTATGAAATCTAAATAAAAGCTGGCTATGAGTCTTAATCCCATTCCATGAGACCTTAAAGAGTAGCTCGTGGTTATCCAGTAGTTTTCTTGAGAAGACAGAGAAGTAGAAATTATACCACATACCAAACAGCAACAAAAACATTTCCTAAGCCTAGTTCAGATTTTCACAATGCTTGGGGTTCTGTCCTATTACTTTATTCTCTACACAGGTCTGGCTGTGACTTATGGCTCTTGTTCCCTTTGATCTCTGGGCCTTCCATCATCCATTTTCCTGACTTTTCTTTTCCCCCAGTCTTTGTGTAGCTGGCTACATCTCATGCTTTAGTTTCAAATTCATACCACATTTCCACTGGGCTTTCTCTGACCAGCTAACATGAGAGAACACTTCCCACCCTACTCTCAGTCCATCTAGTCTGACAGACTTCATCTTCTGTTACTGAAATTCTTTCCACTATAATATAAATTCCATGAGGAAATAAACCTTTTCTGTCTACTATTTATCATTGCAAAATCTATCCAATATGTGGAAGGACAAATACGTAATTTTTCACTTTGAATTATGATTTCAATTTGACAGATCCTTCATGGATGCTAAAGTAGTTTATTTGGCTATTTTAATGTCCCTGAGGGAAAAGTTGGTACTTTTTGTATTAGTATGTTCATATACTTATGCCGCTTTTGTTCTCCTTCTTAATTAAAGGCCAGTGAATGGATTTATATGTATACAGTTAATAATAAGTTACAGTAATGTCAGGACTTACTTTTTTGTTATTGGTATTTTAAAAAGTTCTGAATCATCCAATTCTACAATAGTATTTTCTGCCAAGGCAAATGGCCAAGTATTATATCAACCAGGCAATTACTTGACAAAAGAAAGGTGATTTCAAAAGATAAGAGAATTTGGGTGCTGGGGAAATGACTGCAGTGAAAGACACTTGCTTGTAAAGCCTACTGGACTAGGTTTGATTCCCATTGCCCATGTAAAGCCAAATGCACAAGTCAGTGCATGCATTTGGAATTTGTTTATAACCCTAGTGCTTTACTCTCTCTAATAAATAAATAAAAATATTTTTTATAAAGGTAAGAAAATCCGAGAGGGATGAAGGCCTGGAAATGAATCCTGGGATGTATGAAATTACAAGGTGCATCAGCAGTGGTAGGAGCACAGAGCTTCAAGATTCACATAGGTAGAGGAAGGTGTGAGCACAAGTCACAGGAGAAACCCCTCTGTAGAGATGTGTTCAACATGATAATAATAAAATAATCAAAAATTCTCCATGTGCTACAGATGGTGTGACATAGCCACAAGAAAGGGAGAAACAGAGACCATTCAGATTCTGTTCTGATGCTTTCTTTTCTCAGGAGAATGGGGTGAAAAGAGGCAAAACAGAACAAAAAAAAAGTTTCATAGGTAATTGAAAATCGAGGAACACAGAGTACAATGTGATGGTCTGTAATAAAAGTAGTATCTGCATTTTTGATGTATAATTTTGGACTTAGTGAATGTGCTAGTGGATTTTTTTGGTGATCATTTTAAAATTAAGGAGAAATGAGAACATCCTTAAAGATCAAATAAGAGAAAATGATGCTTTGATTATGAAAATATAATAGGGTATCAGGCATGTGGATGGCTGGTGTGGTTTTAGAAATACACCAAGGAGATATTAGGAAAATTCATAGCTAGCTGACATAGTCTCCAAAGAATTTCATCTCAGTGACTCATTTGCCTAGTGAGTGGCATTTTGAAGCTTTCTAACAAGGCTCTGCTTAAAATATGTCTTGTACATTTTTTTTACCTTGAGTTATATAAAAACATAGAGGTTTGCTTATCAAATTTGTGGATGACAGAACGAGAGAGAGAGAGAGAGAACATGATGGATGAGAATCATCATTCAGGTGGATTTCATCAGATTGGAAAGGCAGGTAGAACTCAACAGGATAATATTTTAGGGGGATAAAGGTAGCAACTTAGATTCAGGGTTTAAATCAAACATATTTTGCAAGTATTGTTAGGCAAACACACATGATGAAAATGCCCGGGGCACCTGACTCACCCTGTGAACGGTGGTTAAGGTCTTCATTGAACGGGAGTGTATAGTCTGGATCAGAGCTGGCAGCCGTATCTATGCGAACCTGACCATATCTGGAATAGTGTTCACTTTAAGAGGGACACTGTAAAGCAATACAAATACAAAGATGGTAAACATCTTGTGAGCCATACCCCATGCTTGATAATTGAGGAGACTTGGGACATTAACTCAAGGGAGAAGACTGAGGAGAACCAAAAGGTTCTTTCTAAATTTGTGAAAGGACACCACATCCAAGCTAGAGAAGTATCACTTTCAGAGTAGAAGCTTATTGCTATTGCTATGTGCATACGATATGATAATATGAAATAAATATTGTTCCAGGTAGCTAGCTTTTAAGATGTGGTTATATCATATCAATGCTATTTATTATTATCATTTTATTTATTTTAATATCTTTCCCAGTAAGGCTCACTGTAATTACATATGACACTCTTAGTATGATTTCATCCTACTTTTGATTTTTATATACTTTTTAGTACTTCATCATTTTATTAACTTATATAGGGTTTTAATAGGTATGGGTCACATTTACATTGATCTCAACCTTATAACAAATATGGGGGATATTGTAGGTAGGAGACAGACATATGTGGTGGATCTGAGAGAAGGAGGTCCTAGAAGACAGCCCAAGCTTTGTTCCTGTTTGTACAGCCCAAGAGGCTGTTGGAAAACCCTGGCCCCAGCTTTCATGATAAAGCCTCCATTAGACAAAAATAACAGAATGTCTTAACCGACAGAGTCATGAGATCAGTCATGGAGGGTAAGGAGTCTCAAAGGAGTTATGTATGTGGTAATCAACCAACTAACTAGGCAGCCCCCCAACCCAACAAGGCAACAACAAAGCTCACTGCAGATGAATCTTGGTGGCTGTGTCTCCTGAGGGTCAGAGTGTCCCTCTGTGCTGAAATGTTCCTGAGGCTACAGATGGGTTGTCCTTGCTATACGACAACCTAATGTGCTCGGCCACTTTCTCATACCTGTGCATCCGCAAAGGGTCTCCATCCCCAAAACACGCATCCTTGTGCTATCACCTGCACTGTGATTTGACACCTCTCCTCACGTGGGATTGTGGGAAGAAATGACTTACAAGGCAGAAGTAGTCCATCAAGATTAGGAGGCAAAGGAGGATCACCCGACTCCATGGATATGCCATTCACTGCACGAATATCCACAAAACCACTTTAAAGTCTAGAATAATTGTTTCTTTTGAGAAGACAAGCGCCAAGAGATCCTCGTAACAATGTCAGAGCATTGCCATGCTTCCCATTCTGCAGTGGAGGTAACCCTCCCAAAGGGGTCATGATGGATTTTGAGTGGTGGAATTCTAGCCAAAGTTTTGGACTTTTGATTCCTAAGGCCGGTGCTACTTTTACTATTATATGCTTCCTCAAATAATAAGCCCTTCCCCAATTAATGAGGACTCAAAGTATATTGTTTTCCTATTTGACGAGAAAAATAATCAGTTCATGGTCTTTCTAACGGTCCTTCAGTTCATTCTCTTGGGTATAGGGAAGGGCATACTCCCTTAGAACTTGCACTACTGAAGTGGCCCAGCGCCTTTGCTAAAATGTACAAGTAAGACAACGAAGTAATGTAGGTCTTGAAGGAATAAGAAAGATCAACTCTTTAAAAATGTTGGAGACAGTGGAAGGGAGAGGAGTAGGAAATACAAAAGAAGGTTTGGGAGGGGATTATAATAAAATGACATTATGTTCTGTGGGGATGAACTACAAGAACAAGCTGGAAATTAACTATGAGAATTAACTATGGGCAACAACTATGAGTTTATTTCATATTTCCCTTCCAAATAACTTTTCTGAGATTATTGCTGAGATGCTAAATTCCTTACCTATATCTTGTCATAATAATTTTATAACTATGTAATACATCATCTTTAATCAGTGTGACTAAGTTTCCTCTGCTTTGGTGTAATTTTGACCTAAACAGCACAGATGACCAATATTGACAATGTTCAGAATCATCTTAAGCTACATTCTTTGCCCAGTTTCCTCAGTGTCCTGGTTGGACTCAACTCAGAGCAAACACACGTGTATAAGAAGTGCTGATCATAGCACTGAAGACAATGGCATCAGTAACTATGGGCCTGCAGATCTGCTGAAGGCAACAGGTTGGCTTAATGTGATTGCTCTTGTGATTAGAGTGAATATGTGTTTGGATCAGCAGAGTCCTGCAGGTCATCCTTCTAAATCTCTTTCTTTAAGAAATGCTTAAGAATTATCCAAAGTCAAAGGTTTCTTACCCTTTGCTCATACAATGTATTAGTTTGTCATGTATTGCTGGTTTTTGACTGTTCAATAAAAATGCCAATGAGTACCTACATGCAGAGGAAGCCACACCCGCCACGTCATCAGAGCAGTGGGGCCAGCGGGTGCAGCAGGCTTGCTGATGGCTTACACTGAACTTCGCTTCAGCTTCTTTTCCTCAGGCTGCTGCTAGAGGCAGCTAGCGCACTCCTGGGCTGGGTATACCAGAAGTTAGCTCTCTCACCTTGCAGGCTGTGCTCCTAGAAGCAGTTGGCATATTTTGTATATGAACGTTCCAGAGGTTAGTCTTCCTTAAACTCAGGGCTGTGCCCTGCAGATATGGCAATGTGCATGTGTGAAAATAGTCAATAAAAACTTCAAAAGGTTTTAGAGTTATTTTTTGAGGATAGAGTTTGAAGATGATTAGTCAACATTAAAAAGAATTCAGCCCCTTTTCTCTTCTTTCATCACATTGTCGCCTTCTAAAGAGATTAATCTATGCATGACAGCATATTAGAGCATGCAAATAAATACTCTATAGAGGGTGATGAATGCTGACATTGTTTGTCGGTAGCCCATGTTTATACATTATAAAACACTCTTTTGTTCAACGAATATATTAATGTTCATTAGTAATATTGTGGTTAAGAAGGCTGTTTCTGGCATTTTGTTGCCTGATTCCCTCATCTTCTGTCTGAAGATACTCAATTTCTTAAGGCAATTTTCTCATTTGTAACATGAAATGATCCTGTCTTCAGGGTACAGAAGCTGTGAGAATCCTTACATGAGATGAACTTTAGAAAATGCCTGGCAGGGCTGGAGAGATGGCTTAGCCGCTAAGGCACTTTCCTGCAAAGCCTAAGGTCTAGGGTTCACTTTCCCAGTACCCACATAAAGCCAGATGCCAAAGTGGTGCATGCATCTGGAGTTCATTTGCAGTGACTGGAGGCCCTGGTGCACCCATGCTCTCCCCCTCTGTCTCTCTGCATGCAAATATATATATATAGTTAAATACCCACCCCCCCAAAAGAAAAAAAAGTCCTGACACATGTAACTGTTCCATACATATTAGCTATTGCCATTACTCCCTGCTTCTAAACCAAGATGGAAACAATAGTAAGGAAATAATGATAAGAGTTTGTGTGGCCTGAGGTGGTGGTCCATGCCTTTAATCCCAGCACTCTAGAGGCTGAGGTGGGAGGCTGAGGTAGGAGGATCACTGTGAGTTCCCTGAGGCTACATAGTGAATTCCAGGTCAGTCTGGGTTAGAGTGAGACACTACCTCAAAAAGCTTAAACCAACCAGGTGTGGTAGGTGTGGTGGCGTATGCTTTTAATCCCAGCACTCAGGAGGCAGAAGTAGGAGGATTTCTGTGAGTTCCAGGCCACCCTGAGACTACATAGTGAATTCCAGGTCAGCCTAGGCTAGAGCAAGACCCTGCCTTGAAAAAAAAAGAAAGTTTAAACCAAAAACAGAGTTTGTGTGTTCTTCCTTGGTGTATGAGGATGGGGAGAGGTAGTGTGGTAATTTGAATGTAAAATGTCACCCACAGCCTCATGTGTTTGTGATTAAACCACATGCTCAATCTCCAGCTGGTGGCAATTTGGGAGGTGAAGCCTTCCTGGAGTTGTGTCACTTGGAGAGGATCATGGGGTGTTAATGCCCAAGCCTTCTTTGCCAGACACAGCCCATTCTTCCTGCTCCCTCCCAGCTGATGTGAGAAGATGTGATATTCCTCTGCTCTGCCATGCTTCACTGTGAGGAAGCTTCTCCCTCATGACTGGAAGCTGAAGTAAACCCTTTTCTCCCACAAGCTGCTTCTGGTAGGTGTTTTGTCTCAGCAATGAGGAGGTAGCCCTCAATAGGTAGTGAGGCAGGAAATGTTATTTGGATCATCATTCAGTGTTTATTTGTCAGCAATAAACAGACTATGTGGAAGGCTCTCTTCATGCATACTGGGTTTTGAGCAGCCAGATGACCAAGTGATCATTCCTACTCATTTTCTGAACCACAGATGGGTGTCCCCCCCCCCCATACCATGAGTTTCCTTAGCAATTTATCTTCTGAGAATGCATTGAGATTGCTTGTGACTTTATGTGCTTCTCATAAAAGCTGGCCTGGTCTACCAATTTAGGATTATGTAAAGGGAAAGAGCTGGAGACAGTTCTCTGTCACCTGAGTTGGTAAAGATCATCCAGAAAATCAAATTCTAGCACTTCACCTGACAACTCTTTCTGTAAAGTTCAGCAGTCTAATCATAAATGGGCCTATGAAAAACAGAGCCACCCCGAATGTGATTAGTGAAAAGCAGGGCAAGAACGATCCTGAAATGTCAGGCATTAATGATGAACTTGAATCGCTTTTTCATAATAAAGTTATATTTTTGATGTGACATTTGCAAATGCGTTTCTAGCCCAGGAAGATTGCTCACATCTCTTTCTCTGAACTGTGATTTTCCTAATAGCAGGCATTGATATTTTGGATATCTTTGCTGCCTACTCTCTACTGCACGAGACATATTTAGTATGTTTTAGTCATAGAATGAGTCTTCTTTTTCCATTTGCAGAGACCTACTGCCCATGCTTCTTAGTGGCCCTGTACCCACAGGCACTCAGCATATGGAGCAGTGAAATGTGACCCCTCCAAGAGCATCAGTGTTTAAATTACACCAGCAGTTTCTGATGAAATTTCTGCAAAAGTGGTTGCAGGATTCCTTGCTCTCATGAGTAGAATACTGAGAATATAACTTGGAGTTTAAAAATATTTTATTTATTAAATAAATATTTATTTATTTATTTGAGAGAGAGAAACAAAAGCAGATAGATAGAGAGAGAGAGAGTGAGAATGTGTGCACCAGGGCCTCCAGCCACTGCAAACAAACTCCACACATGCACCACATTGTTCATCTGGCTTACATAGGTCCTGGGGAATCGAACTTGGGTTCTTAGGCCTTGCAGGCAAGTACCTTAACCAATAAGCCATCTCTCCAGCTCCTAGGTTGGAGTTCTTTTCTTAATATTTTATTTTTATTTATTTATTTGAGAGAGAGAGAGAGAGATACAGAAATAGGCAGGTAGACAGAGAGAATGGGCACGCCAGGGCTTCCAGCCACTGCAAACGAACTCCAGACGCATGCGCCCTCTCGTGCATCTGGCTAACCTGGGTCCTGGGGAATTGAGCCTCGAACCAGGGTCCTTAGGCTTCTGTGAAAAGCGCTTAACCGCTAAACCATTGCTCCAGCCCCCTAGGTTGGAGTTTTTTAAAATTTATTTTTATTATTTATTTGATAGAGAAAGAGGGAGAGAGAGAGAGAATGGGCGTGCCACGGCCTCTAGCCACTGCAAACAAACTCCAGATATGTGCGCCCCCTTGTGCATCTGGCTAATGTGGGTCCTGGGGAATTGAACTTGGGTCCTTTGACTTTGCAGGCAAATGCTTTGGCCACTAAGCCATCCCTCCAGCCCAGGTTGGAGTTTTTAAAAGCAGCTTCCAAGTCATTGTGTGGCAATGGGGTAGACTTAGGATCTGTTGATTGGCATGGCAGATTTTCTGTAGGATAATTGGTCTCACTTTACCCATGCTTGTTTTTCTGTTCCTTCTTTTGCTACCACAGTGCCACCCTGTCACACTGTGTTTTTATTTACACTGTCTGTTTTTATTTTTTTATTTCTTTCTTTCTTTTTTTTTTTTTTTTTTTTACTTATGGGCTGTGTATCTTTAGCCATACTTTTTCCTCTTTGAATTTTCTGTTTCTAATCATCGGTGGGCCCAGTTAAAAAGTGAGTGAACCATTCAGAATAGTGTATGGGCATTGAATGAAGGTCTGTGAGGCTGTGGTCCAAGTGAGATATGTGAGTTTAGGTAATCAGAATCTGTTATAGATGCTCTGTTTATGAAGACATTGCTTTTCTTTTTTAAAAATTAAAATTTATTTTATTATGAGAGGGAGGTGGAGAGAAACAGGCAGATACACATAGAAAGAATGGGCACACTAGGGCCTCAAGTCACTACAAATGAACTCCAGATGCATGCACCACCTTGTGCTTCTGGCTTACATGGGTCTTTAGGAATTGAACCTGGGTCCTTTGGTTTTTCAGGCAAGCACATCAACCACTAAACCACCTCTTCAACTATTAAAATTTTTTAAACTACATTTTGTTTCTGTCTTAATTATTTTTATTTTAAGAATATTTTTATTTATTTGCATGGGAAGAGAAAGAGGGAGGGAGGAGAAAAGGAGAGAAAGAATGAATGAATGGATGGATGGGTACACTAGGGCCTCTTGCTGCTGCAACAAACTCCAGATACATGTGCTACTTTGTGTGTGCATCTGTTCTTACATGGGTACTGGGGCATGGAATCAGAGCCTGAAGGCTTTGCAAGCAAACACTTAACCACTGAGTAATATTCCAGCCCTCTAGTTCTTTTATTAAAGAAAATTATTTGTGTGTGTGTGCATGCATGTGTGCATACCAGGGCCTCCTGTCCCTGTAAACATACACCAGATGCTTGTGCCACTTTTTGCATCTGGTTTACGTGGGTGGCTTGGGAATTGGACCTGGACCACAGCCAGCATGCACTTTTAACAGCTGAGCCATCTTTCCAGCCCCTGTCTGTGGTTCTTGACTGTGGTTTGAACACTAGGTAGCCATGAAGAGGTGGTTAGTTGAGGCGCTGCTGCTGCTCAGTGAATTTGTTTCTCTTCACACTCCCTCTTTTGCTGTAGCTATTTATTTACTTACTTATTGAGACATAGAGAATGAGGCAGGCTCAGAGGAACAGTATGCGTGCACTGTTTCCTGCCACTGCAAGCGAACTCCAGATGCGTAGGCCATTTTGCACACCTGGGTGCATGTGGGTGTTGGGGAATCAAACCCAGGCCATCAGGGTTTGAACTCCAGGCCCTGTTTGTAGCTCTTTTATGGAACCTGTCTTTCTAGCTTGCATTATAGCTAAGTGCATGTCTGATGTAGGAGACAGGAGTTCAGTGGGTATTTGTGGAATGAGTGAATGTTTCTCCTCTTCTATGCCGTATTGGAATCCTCAAGGGGAGACTGTTTTTATTCAAACTTAGTTCTAGGGCCCGGGGAGATGTATCTGTGGGTACGAACACTTGCTGTACAAGCCTGAAGAACTAAGTTCAATCTTAGCACTCACAGAAAAAGTCAGGAGTGGTCAGGCATGCCTGTAACCCCAGAGCTGAGGGAGGAAGAGACAGAAGGGCTGCTGCGCCTCACAGTCAGTTTAAGCGCAAAGCAGCATGAGTTCCGGATTCGGTGAGCGACCACGTCTCAGGGGAACGAGGCAGAGGAAGAGTGACAAAAAAGGACCGCTGATGTTCTCCTTTGGCCTCCACACATGTGCATATGGGGCACACACACATACACACACACATGATAATACTACATGTGCCCACACACTCCAAAAAATAAAATTGCTCTTTTACCCAGTGCCATGAACACAATAGAAGTCACTTAAGATTTGTGGGTGAATGACTAAAAAAAAAGTTAGATTTTGTAATACTTTCTGTAATAAAGACCTACCAATCATTCTAAAGCATTTTAATATGGAACTTTATTGCTGGGAGATAGGGGTATATTAAGGAGCATAATGCATGGGCAAGAGTTTCCAGTACAATGAATGTTCAGTGTCCCTGAAGCACTATTGAATATTCCAGAGCTGAGTTTCTTTTCTGCTTACAACAAAAGGATTTGATTGGGTGAGGCTGGAGGCACAGGGAGCTGAAGGAGTCCAGAAACACTTAGCCACAGTGTCTTTTGGTACTTTCCTCACAGAGGCCTTGGATACTTACACAGTGGAATACACTGTCACTTATTCACTGCCTATCTGTCAAATACCTACCACAGGCAGGTCTTTACTTAACACTGATAGTTGTACCATGGGGTTCACCATCACACGAGTCCAGAGAGAATGTAATGATTAGTAGGATGGGGGGTTTTTAGAAAGAGGACAGGAGCAAAGTCTGGTGACAATACATTTTTGGATTCTGCGTCCCATGACAGTATTATCCTTGGAGGTAATTTGCCAAAACCACACACTGTCATGGGCTATTTTTACCCAGGCAGTCCCCATGTGGGGCCCTCCTGCACAGCTGCAGAGCAGAACATGTCCTTATGGTGCCCTGCAGCCATATGACTGCACTAAATGGTGACACAAAAATGCCATGCTGATTCCTCCACATCTCAGAGGGACTGAGGGAGGAATGACGTGCCATAAACATTCTACAAGCATGGTTGAACACTGTATTTCGTCGTAGCTTAGTTTAAAGGCAGCACTAGCAGGAGCCCCTCCCAAGTGACAAGATGACAGGCATTTGTCACATACATGTGTCTGCACCTATGTAGAAAACCTCTTCGTATGCTCAATGCCATTTCTTCATACCTGGGCTATATAAGAGTAGAAAAACTTTATTATTCATGGTTATGATCTTAGCACCTACTATAAGACTTGATAGAATACATGTTCAATACACATTTGCTGAATTAATGAACAAACATATCTCTTTAAGCATGCAAAAACTCTTCTATGATCCCTGACTAACCTCTAACACTATTCAGCCATTTAGAAACAGGCCGTTAATTATAAGGGAAATTACATAATATTGTCTTGTGAAACCTACTACTACCTACTGCCCTGGAGATGACAGATATGCAGCAGAATATTTTTAGATTAGGAACTTGGAAGAAGAAAATCCTAGAACTTCTAACCCATTACTACCGTTCACTTTTTGTAATATAAGGGAAGAACTGACAGTTCAAGAGATAAAATAACCAAAGAAAAATTAGTGATGGATTGACCCGAGACTCGTTTTCCTGTCGTTCTTTAGGTCTCTTTCCATGGTAAGTGGAACAGAATGACTCACTTATCCACTGGCTTGATTCAGATAGAAGGATAAATTGTGGTGCAGATAATAGCTAATGTAATGCCAGACCTCTCTCAGGAACCGTAGAGATTTTGGATCAATATGTAGTCAAAGAGTACATGGTGATGACTTTCTGAAAACTTGATCAATAAGTATACATCACCAAGATCAGAATTTATTTAAAATTATGAACAGCCTGGAAGCCTTCCAAGGCCTGAGTAATAACTCCAGGCAGTCCAAATCCATGCCAGCTTCCTCCATTTATATAAATTGCTGGATTCTCTCATGCCCGACCTCTCTGATGTATCAGCTTTGTTATGTCAGTTTAGATATAGGTAAATTTCCTATGGGCATTTATTAGCTTTATTAAAAAAGAGGCAATTGTCCAAAGGCCTCTGGGCATATGCACCTTAAACACAAAATAAAAGAATGAAATGAAATACTTGGGCTGCCAAATACCTCATCAAGAAGCCAGCCCAGTTCAGCCCACTGAGGCATCCCAGATCGGCAGGCTTGGTCATGTGTTTTTTATTCCCCCCTGCAGGTTCACATAGCCATTCTGTCCAGTTGGACAGAGAAATGAATTGCAAAGGCAGAAAACCCTTGGCAACCTTGTTTTGGGGATTCATATCTGGAACTCTTTATTAGAAATAGTATGGCTGATCTTAATATATTTGAATTAAGTGGTGGATAGGGAAAAACCTTCAGAGGAAATCTCTTTATTAAAATGTATCAATCCAGCATTTCTTAACTTCACATGTCATCTCCTCTGATTGATGGCTGTCACTCCTGGAATTCCTCATGTTGTCTATTCCACGAAACCCAACAGGATTCCCTGCTTTCTTCACACTGAAACAATTGCTAAGGCATCATGCTGTGATTCCCAGCACCATTACAGACTGACGCTCCCATACCCAGGGGACTTTTGGAGATGTCTGGAGACCTTTTTTTTTGGTGTCACAGTGTGGGTGCTTTTGGCACTTAGTGGCAGGTTCTAGGAATATTATGAATATCTGCAATGTACAGGACAGCAGTTTCGACAATCAAGAAATATCTGGGCATTTAAGGTCAATAGCACTGAAGTAGCAAAACTCACACTAACTCTGCAAGCTTCAGTCATTATCTGCCATGTTCACCATTTTTGTTAACTCCACACATCATTTACATTGTATTTTACCTAACAATTTTTTTGAGGCAAGCCCAACAGGCTAGCTTTTTATATGCAAGAGAGTGAGAGCAAGAGAGAGCGTGAGAGAGAGAAAATTGGCATGCCAGAGTCTCTAGCCACTGCAATTGAACTCCAGATGCGTGTGCCATCTTGTGCACATGTGTGACCTTGTGGTGTCACCTTGTATGTCTGGCTTTCATGGGACCTGGAGAGTTGAACATGGGTCCTTAGGCTTTGTAGGCAAGCACCTTAACTGCTAAGCTATCTCTCCAGCCTCCTAACAATTTTTAAAATAAATTTATTTATTTTTGTGTGTGTGTGCGTGTACATGTGTATGGGCTTTCTAGGACCTCTTGTTTTGACAATCAAATGCCAGACATCTGAGACACTTTTTGCATCCAGTCTATATGACTGGCTTGGGAACTGAACCTTGGCCAGCTGGCTTTGCAAATGAGCACTCTTAAATGCTGAGCCATCTTCCCAGCTCTGCAAGAGCAGTTTTTGCCCCTCTAAATGGAGCTCATGTCTTTAAAAACTATTTTTATTTTATTACATTCATAAATGCAAAGTCATTGTGAAAGGATATACAGAGAACAAAACAATATTATGAAATTGCAGGTGATTGCTATCTTTCTGAAAAATGGGAAATTAGCAGCTTTAAAGAGAAGTACCAGTTGAGACTCTTGTTCAGTATGATAGACCGGCAGATTGAAAAGACAGTAGCTTTCTCATAGTAATTCACTGGTATTAAAGTTTATATCATACTTCCACTTAATACTCAAAATCTTCTCTTCCCTCAGGGAAGGTTATCATGAAAGTGTATTCCACAATTTAGAGAACACTGAATTATTCTGTCCTACCTATACACGTTTCTGCCTTAGACTTGAACATGTGTTTGAGAGATACATTTAGAGGGCACATTTCACAGAGGTGCATCCAGAGAACAGGTTAGAGAAATCTTAGATTGCAAAATACAAAACCACGGTCTGTCACTGCCAACCAATTGCAGATACCCTCTGGAAGATTTTATTTCCCCCTTCCACTCCATTAAAAAAGGCCATCTCAAATGTACTTGCGATCTTTTCTGTGGAATTAAAGTGACTGTAGTTTAGTATGCTTATTAGAGTCATTACCCTGGGTCATAATATTTTAAAGAGAAAGGCTAAATTCTTTGATATTAACTGGCTGCACATTGAGTGTCCCACTGGATGGTGGCGAGTCAGTATCATTAGTCATAATCTGTACCTTTGGTACTGTCATTATATCAGGAATCAATTACAGGGAGCATCCTTGTGCAGTATAATGTATGCTGAAAGGCCTGGTATTTTTCTGTTTATTTGCTTGCTATAAAGCCTGTGACAAAATAAGTCATACAGCAACCTGGCTGTCTCCATGCAAGGATGAGAAATTGCAGCCCACACTTGAGGCTTCTGAATTCCCTCTTCGTACTTGGTGCCCTAAGCCAGGGCCTCTCCGTCCAGGAGACTGACGTGGTGAGAATTATCTTTCCTCAGGGAAAATCAGTTAATGTATCACACTAAAAGGGAGCTATGCAGCATTATGAAAACAGTCTGGGCTTGGCTGGATTTTTTTTTTCCTCCCTCTGAAATTGGTTTCCATACCTATAATTATCTTCAAGTACCACCATAAAAGCCCTCCAATCTTTCCCTCATGTTGCTATTCCTTTGGGGCATAGATTCGGGACCCTTCCAACTTTTCCAACAAGCCATAATTAACAGAATTACATTTAATAATCCCCCCTCATTTTGAAGAGAGCAGAGGCGGCATCGAGTGAGCACAACAGCAGATAATGAGAGCGACGGAGCTTTCTCTCTTGGAATTGTAGCATCACGTCTTGGAGCGGTGTGCTGCCTCTATCAGGCAGCGTCAGCCTCACCGGGCCCGGCTGCCTCTGCCTCAGTGACAGCTAGGAAAGGGGGTGAGACATAGGATCCACGTTTTTTTTTTCTTTCGCCTTTTAACTGAAAAAATAAAAACAACCAGAAAACCCCTCATACTAACACGAGTGTGCAGCCTGCTGCTCTGCTGTGCAGGGTAAGGTGTTTCTAGTTGTAGAACAAGGAGCATGTCCACATTTCCGCATTTTCTTCCTGAAGGATCAGGTGTTACATTATTGATGCATTTCACCCGTGAGATTTGAGCCCAACGAGGGATACGAGCTTTCAGAGTGAGATGTACTAAGCAATCTCACTCACATGAGATTTCATTACCTCCTAATATCAACCACCTGTGTGTAACTCGGACTGCTTATGGAACATTTATTTTTCTATTTTTTTGTGCGTGTGTACATGTGTGTGCAATTTTGTATGTGCAGATACAAGTGTGTGTGTGTGTGTGTGTGTGTGTGTGTGTGTTATATGCATGTTTGAAGACCAGAGGGACAACCTTGGGTATTATTCCTCATAAATGCTATCTACTTTTTTTTTATCTCTCATTTTTTCTTCTTCCTGTTTTTCATTTCCTTCCTTCCTTCTTTTTTCTATTTTTTTCTTTTTTTTGGTCAGGGCCTCTCACTGGCTAGATTGGTTATCCAATGAGTCCTAGGTATCTTTCTGTTTTAGCTTCCCTAAAGGCTTGGATTATAGGTGCATGCCACCATGCTCAGATTGTTTGTTTGAATGTGAGTACTGGGGATTTAACTCAGTTCATCATGCTTGAGAGGCAACTACTTGACTGAATGAAATATCTTCTCAGCCTATGAAACTCAACTCTTTTTTTTTTTTCAAGGCAGTATCTCATTCTAGCCCAGGCTACCCTGGAATTCAATAGGTAGTCTCAGGATGGCCTCAAACTCGTGGCAACCCTTCTACCTCGTGTCCCTAGTGCTGGTATTAAAGGCATGCACCATCACACTCTGTTGAAATTCTATTTTGTTTTAGAGAGAGAGAGAAAATTCGTGTACCAGGGCCTCAGTCACTGAAGTCAAACTCCAGATGCTTGCGCCACCTGGTGTACACATGTGATCTTGTGCTTGCATCACCTGTTGTCTGGCTTGCATGGTGTCTGGAGAGAGATCTAACAGGGGTCCTTAGGCTTTGCAGGCAAGTGTCTTAACTGCTAAGCCATCTCTCCAGCCCTGAAACTCTATTTTTTTCTTAAATTTTATTTATTTATTTATGAGAGAGAGAGAGAGAGAGAGAGAGAGAGAGAGAATGGGCATGCCAGGGCTTCCAGCCAATGCAAACGAACTCCATATGCATGCACCCCCTTGTACATCTGGCTTACGTGGGTCCTGGAGGATCAAACCTGGATCCTTTGGCTTTGCAGGCAGATGCCTTAACCACTAAGCCATCTCTCCAGCCCCTTGAAACTCTATTTTTTTTTTTTTTGGTTTTTCGAGGTAGGGTCTCACTCTAGCCCAGGCTGACCTGGAATTCACTATGGAGTCTCAGGGTGGCCTCGAACTCACGGCGATCCTCCTACCTCTGCCTCCCAAGTGCTGGGATTAAAGGCGTGCGCCACCACGCCCGGCTAGGAAACTATTTTTTAATGAAATAAATAGCATTGAAGAATTTTCCCAATACTAACAATGATATATTCAAGGACATGTCCAGGATCTTATAGCAAACAAAAACTTACATTCTGACTCCTTGTTTTGTTTCTGTTCTTTTTGTTCTAAAAGGATCCTAAATAAAATGGTTTTGCTTTTAGATTTAGTGTATGTCCCATGTAACATAAATTCAGATAAAAGCAAAGCATCTATGTGTAATTTCTGGCAGATAGTGAAACTACTTCTTACAGAGAACCATAAATTTTACTGCTAGAAAGGACCTTCAGGAACATTTAGCTCAGCCCCTTGTGGGTGGTAAATGGAGGTAACTGCACAGCATCTTCAAGACTGAAGTTAAAGTTAGTTTCTCACAAGGAATGCTATAGTTTGGATCTGGAATGTCCCCTAAAGGCATATGTGCTAAAGACTTGGTCCTTAGCCAGTGGCACTACTGGGAAATGGTGAAATCTTTAAGAGATTTGGCATTTTAGTGGAAAGTTAGGTCATTGGAGGAATATCTTTGAAGGAGTATGAAAGACTACACTTCTCTCTTGTTTTCTCTTTTGAATCTTGCCTATGTATTCCTGCTATATACTTACTGCTTTTAGGCAGTAACAGAACCAGTCAGTTACAAACTGAAACTTTCAAAACTGTGAGCCAATGGATTGGAGAGATTGCTTATTGGTTATGGTGCTTGCCTGCGAAGCCTTAGGAGCCAGGCTCAATTCTCTAGTACACCCATAAACCAGCTGCACAAGGTGGCTTATGTGTCTGGAGTTCATTTGCAGTGGTTATAGGTCCTGTCATGTCCATTCTTCCACTATCTGCCACTCTCTCTTAAAATAAATAAATAAATAAATAAGTAAATAAAGTATTTAAAACAACAACAGCAAAAATCTTGTGAGCCCAAAATAAACCTGCTTTCTTTATAAGTTGATTTATTTCAGCTATTTGTTACAGTGACAGAAAAGCTGACTAGCCCAAAGAGTTAGGGACAAAATACCTACAACCACAGCAAACAACCAAAATGTGAATGAATACCATGGTTATTTATAGAAACAGTTAAGTCAGCAGAGATAATCTCTAAAAGGGCAGTTGGACATTAGTTGCATATTCCAATTCTGAGCACATTGTATTCTATGGGATACACACTACTTGACAGGTTCAATCTAACACATTACACTCTGCCTCTGTTCCAGCCTGGGGTAACATAGCTTGCAGTGGAGGAGAAGCAGAATTGAAGAGAATATCCGTTATAGTCATAGGTGAGATAAACCAGATTATGTCAGGAGCAGACATTATCAGTCAGTTTGCTGGGTCTACAAACCCAGAGCAAGTCCCAAGGAGCTTCTGCCTTCTCAGGTAGCTTCATTTCAGGGCTGGGGGCAAGAAGGCTGCAGTTGCCTACATAAATATCTTATGAGAATATTTTTTTTTTGTTTTCAGTGAACATCAAGAAAAGTTATGTATGCTATGGTCGTGTAAAAGTCAATTGACAGATATAAATTGAATATAGAAAGAAAAACGTGGTGCTAGAATTTGCTATGAAATATTCACTCCCATGCTGGAGAGATGGACTAGTGGTTAAGGCACTTGCCTGCAAAGCCTAAGGACCCAGGTTTGATTCTCCAGTACCCATGCAAGCCAGATACACAAGGTTTCCCATGTGTCTGGAGTTCATTTGCAGTGACTAGAGACCCTGGTGCATCCATTCTCTCAAATAAATAAATAAATAAACAAATAAATAAAATATTTTAAAAAAGAGAAAAATACACTCCTTAGGATTTATCAGGGGGAAGGACAGTGGAATTTCTTCTGGAGAAGTGGAAGCTTGAGATTGGTTTATCTCGTTTTATCTCTGACTATGGGGAGCTGAATGGTCATAAATGACATCTGTGAAATAAGGAGGGAGTTGTAGCTGAGATCTCTTTGGGAAATTAATAAAAAACTTGTGCTGAACTGTGAACATTAGTTTTGTACTTTTTAGTTTCAAGATCAGACTACACAGTACTTTGCAGCAATTAAGATTCAGGCAGCTCATAGGATGGAGAAGAGAGTTTGAGGTCAAGCAGCGGCTCTAAGTCCGTGGAAGGATAAGGACTTCAGATCATGTTTAGAACACGATTTTCTCTGGAATCCCAGGTCAAGGACCTGCCTGAGGAGGCTGAGAAATACAACACAGTTTGCGTAATAGACAACTTGTAGCATGTTCTAGAAGTTGCAGAAAGTGACATTTATAAAAGTAGGGAACATAGGTAGAGGAAGACGCCTGATACATGTTTCTTTTTCTTAACATATATGTTTATTTATTTATTTACTTAAGAGAGAGAGAAAAAAAGAGTGGAGTTAGAGAGAGAGAGACAGAGAATGGGCATGCCTGGGCCTCCTGCCACTGCCAAAATCTTCCAGAGGCATGCACTCCTTTGTGCATCTGGCTTTATGTGGGTACTGGAAATTGAACCTGGGCCATCAGGCTTTGCAAGCAAGCACCTTTAACAGCTGAGGCATCTCCCCAGCCCCTGATACGTGTTTGATAACTTAACATTATAAGATTAACAAGAACAAAAAAAGTGAATGAAACATGCTACCATCCTAGAAATACAGATGGCCAAGATTGGAAGGCTGTATAAAATGGGTTCTTTCTTTAAACAGACAGGGCAAAAGATGAAAGGAGGTTTGAGAATGATGATAAACTGCAATGGTAGTATTATTAGAAAAGCTGAAATTCAGAAAGACATAGAATGATGACAAGTGAAGTTTATAGAACAGGCCCAAATCAGAGAGCTGCTGTAGTCTCATCCAAAACATTTAGCCAAGCCAGGCACATACACATGCACAAACAGATGTTCTGTTCTGCTTTGCCGGGGGCAAGGACAAGGTGGCCAGATCAGATGAACGCCTGGAGCAAGGAGTGTCATGTGGATCTGTGGACCAAAAGACTGCTTACCCACCGAGTTCTGATTTTCTTCCTATCCTTTCTATCAAGGTAATTGGTTCTGAAACTGGGAAGGGCAGGAACATGCTGGGACAGGGGATGTTGAAAGAAATCCAGAACCTCTGTTTGTGTAAAGTGTATTTAATGCTTTTGACCTGGAGAAAGCATATCCCATTAACTGAGATTTTTTTTAAATTAAATTAAATTTTTATTTATTTATTTGAGAGAGAAAGGTAAATGTATGTATGTGTGTGTGTGTGTGTGAGAGAGAGAGAGAGAGAGAGACAGAGAGAGAGAGAGACAGACAGACAATGGGCATGCCAGGGCCTTTGGCCACTGCAAATGAACTCCAGATGCATGTGCCACCTTGTGGATCCTGGGGAATCAAATCTGGGTTCTTTGGCTTTGCAGGCAAAACAAACAAACAAACAAAAAAAAAAAACAAAACAAAAAAACTTCTAAGCCATCCCTCCAGCCCTGAGATTTTTTTCCAAGTGATTGTAAAACACATTTTGCAATCTAGGAAGGCAAGTGCCAAAAGTGTTGTCGTTTCTGGAAAGTATAAATATTTTTGTCCTGAAGTAGTAACTCATAAATTTGATGTTTGTTGTGACATAGTTTTGGAGAGGAAATGGGTTAATGAAGATGTGGGAGGCTGATGAATTCACCAGACAGAAGTCATGGCATGCTAACTCGCAATGTCACTTGGTAGTGTCTGTAGACTTACATGAATGAAATCATACAGGCAAATTATCATGTAGGGGTTTTCAGGATATGTCAGGAATAATGCCAAGAATTTTGCTGGATAAATGATTAGTGGAACGGTTATTCTGGAAGCAATCATTGAGTGGCAAACTTCAAGTTTTTGTTTCAAGTTTTGTCGTTTTTCTTGTGTCCTAGCAATATGGAGATATATAATGTGTGTTTATGTGTATGGGAATAAAGAAAATATATGCTTACTTACTACAAAAAATATTTTAAGCTAAGATTCTCGGTAACCTTCTGAATGACAGACTTAGAAACTAAAAAGTTGTTAGCAAGATAGAATTATGGATCTAAATCAATGAGGTTTACTGAGATAAAATTAATATATTGAGCTTTAAAAGAAAAATAAAGGCAAATGTCCAGGAGGGTGGAAAAAATAACTATAAATCATTTTACTTCCCTCTACTTCCACATCCTCCCAAACAAAACAAAGAGAGAAAATATGGCATTTTGTTTGGCATTAAGCACAAGTTGGCTGTGGCTTGTAAATATTGACCCACATGGGGTCAGCAAATACCACTATCTTCATAATGTTATGTTTAGTTCTCAATGCCACATTTTCACATGGGATTACACAAACTCCAAAGGATATATGCAAGGGAAAGCAAGAGACGGGTTTCCCCAGCATCACAGAATGTCTACATGTGCCTGTTACTATACTAGACATGAATTGACACTCCCTTGTATATGCTGTGCGAGTTGCACTCTGCCAAGAATCCAGTCAGGAAGACTGAAAGGCAGCCTAGCAGGAGGGGCAGTTTAGGGAAGCATTTAACCTTTGGGCACAATCTCCATGGACATAGGGAAGAACCATGTGGAGTCTGAGAAAGAAGAATGGTCTTCATGCAGAAGGAAATGTATATTGAGAAAACAGTGGCATGGAAGGTGTTGGTGCTCTTGGGAATAGAAAGTGCACTGGTATTGCTGGAGTGTGGGGCTTGTGTGGACATGACATGAGCTATAGCTAAACATAGACTGTGTCCACTATTGGCCAAATTTGGACCTCGACTTCGTTCTGAGGACATGGAGAGCCAAGCCAGCTTTATTGAAAAGCAGGGGTATGATGTGTAATAATGTAATAATGTGATTTAAACTATCACTCCAATTTCAGTTTGGATGGTTGATCGGAAATAATAAGTCAAGAAGAGCAGGGGGTGTGTGGCAAAATCATCCAGATAAAAAGATAAGAGAGGGTGCAGTCCAGATGGAAGGGGAGAACAGATTTTAGAGGCATTAAGGAATTACAGCTGACACTGAGGAGTTCACAGGCCCGCTTGGTGTGATATAAGTGCTTTTGAGTTCAGCTCCTTTCCTGTGCTCCCGCTGCCTGAGCGATGTCTCAGCAATGGCTCCCTCCTTGGCTGAATCATAACTTCCTTTCCCATCTTTATCCTGTTCTACCCAGTCCACTGGGAATGCCTTAGGAAGAGAGCCTGCGAGTTTTCCCTTTCTTTTCCATTTCTGTCTTTGTCTTGATCATGTAGTGCCTAATCCCAGCACGTGTCAATTGCATGTTGTGCATATTGGTCAATATTCATTGCCAATTTACTGGATTTAGAATCACCTAGGAGACCGAGGCATAACCTTGGGTATGTCTATGAGGGCTTTCCCAGAAGATTAAAGGACCCACTTTTAATGTAGGGAGCACCACTCCATGGGCTGCAAAGATAGAATAAAAGGGATAAGAAAGTGAAAGGTGAAACTTTTGGAAACCCTTTTTCTTTCCGTTCTGACCTGCCGTGATGTGAACCGCTCTGCTCCATCATGCCTTCACCACCAGGATAGATGGAGCCCTCTGAAATCATGAACCCAAATAATCTTTTTTCTCCTTCCGTTTGTTTGTGTAAGATAAACTGGTCACAGTGACAGAAAAATGACTAATATATCATGTGGTGTGATGAATTGTACAAGGAACTGGGACTGGCTATTTCTGAGTGATACCAATGCATGCAATTTTGTGTCACTAACAACACATCCTCCAAAAGCAGAACCCTTTTCAGATTATGAGGAAATAAGATGTGAGACATGTACAGAAAAGCCTAGGAGAGTGGCACCTTTTCTCTGAGCTGGTAGATAGATGTCATGCATGGCTCATGGCTCTGTCTTGCCTGATGTTACCATGTGAACACTGTAGATATATTCTGTATGGGAAGCTTACTGAGGGTGGAGGCTGCATTTCACAAATGCAACCACTTCTCTTCTTTTTTTCACAATGCTAGTACATTATGCACATAGCATGTTGTTGTTGATCAATTCTTGTTATGTTGGATCCAACGCCTCATTATTATAACTAGTGTTGGAAATCACATTCTGTGCTACAATCATCTAACACACAAATCTGAAATTATTCTAGTTCTCAACAGTTGTTCATGAGCTGTTCTTGTTTTCAACTGCTTACAGTTCCCTTTTGCCTTTCTTTCATTGAAAGGCTTAAGTGTCTTCAACTTGCCCCAAAGATAGTACATGTAACGAGAAGTCCTGTCCAAATAGAGAAGATGCCTCTGGCACCTGTGTGGTTTGACTGCAGAAATGAGGAGGAGGATGTTGATGACTTCTCTGTCCCCTTCTCCCCTTTCCTTCCTTCATCCTTACTCTCTGCTCCTCTCACTCATCCATCTTTCTCCTCTTCCTCTTCTTTTTGTTGGTTCTTGGGAAAAAAATTCACGACAGTGGTTTCTTGAGAGTAGACTGCCAAGTTCTTTAATTTGACCCTCAGAATTGATTTTTGAGTGTTCCCTAAAGGAATTATTTTTCCAGGCCAATATCTGGAGAGGCAGCACAGACAAGTAGTTACTATGTAGATTTTGATAGAGCGCAGAGCCACATTCTGTTGTGAGCAATTCATCTGGGACCCTCAGTTTCCTTACCTTTAAATGGGTTGATAACTAGATTTATTTCTAGCTATGATGACTGATATATTTACTCTGCTTATCATAGTATGACGTATAGAAAACACTTAAATAAACACTTCTATAACCACTATTATTGTCATTAAGTCAAGTAGTGGGCCTGAGTTTGAACATGTACTTTAGGCTGATGGAAGAGCTTTATATATCTTAGGCACAGGCTGTGGGAATGAGGTCTGTAAAGACTATATATATGTAATTTTTTTTCCAGTTTTTGAGGTAGTGTCTAGCCCAGGCTTACTTGGAATTCACTATGTAGTGTCAGGGTGGCCTTGAACTCACAGCGATCCTCCTACCTCTGCCTCCTGAATGCTGGGGTTAAAGGTGTGCACCACCATGCCTAGCTCCAGGGAGGGAGAGAACGAAAGACAGAGACACAGGGAGAAAATGTGCATGCCACATGCCAGGGCCTCCTGCCACTGTACCCAGGTTCATGTGCCACTTTGTGCATCTGGCTTTACGTGGTTATTGGGGAATTGAACCTGGGCTGGCAGGCTTTAAAAGCAAGCACCTTAACCACTGAGCCATCTCCCCAGCCCCAAAGACAGTATTTTAAATGAGTGCCAAGTTTTGTGACCCTAGCCCTGCAGGCTTTAAAGTCCCTTGTGCTTGCCTTTCTTGCAGTACTCTTATGACCATCTGTGCCCTTGTTGGAGGTTTTTCTTTTTTTTTTTTTATAAATATTTGTGTGTGTGTGTGTGTGTGTGTGTGTGTGTGTGTGTGTGTGTGAGAGAGAGAGAGAGAGAGAGAGAGAGAGAGAGAGAGAGAGAATGGGTACACTACTACAAATAAACTCCCATTGTAAGTGCCACTTAGTGCATGTAGCTTTATGTGGGTACTGGGAAATCAAACCTAGGATGTCAGGTTTTGCAAACAAGTGACTTTAACCCCTGAGCCATCTCCCCAACCTCTGCTCTTGAAATTCCTAACTTCCCTTCTCTATTTGCTATTAGAGAAGCCTTCAGCAGACACAAAATAGGTCCTATGTCAGTACTCCTCTGTTTAAATCCTCAATGGATGGCTTCCGGTTATCCATTTAATCACTATAAATGCTCATTTGAGGCCTGAAAGTTTCCTCAGTCATTGGCTCACTGAGACCAACTTGCACTTTGGTATTAGATAGGCTCTGGTTTAAATGCCACTGTGGAACAAGTATTTGTCATTGGTCCACATTTAAATTATTGGAGCATCTGTTTCTCATGTATAAGCTGGGGATTAGGATATTTGCTTTGCAGGTGGATGTAACGCTTAGAGCTAATAGAAATAAAGTTGTCAGAGCATGCTCAGGAGATGAGGGCTAGTATCCTGCTAGTTGCTTTTGTTCTCTACGCTGCATTCTTACCATGATGCCTCTTCTCATAGCCAGACCAAGGAGCTTGTGCCATTCACCTGGACTCCACATACTGCCTATTCTTGCCTTGTGAACACTCCTCCTTTGAAGAACCAAACATCATTACCCTTGAAAAGCTTTAAAGATATTTTGTTTATTATTTATTTACAAGCAGAAAGAGGAGAGAGAGAGAGAGAGAGAGAGAGAGAGAGAGAGAATGGGGCATGCCAGGGCCTCTGTCACTACAGACACACTCCAGATGCATGCACCACTTTGTGCATCTGGCTTTATGTGGGCATTAGGGAATCAAACCTGGGCCTTCAGGCTTTTTAGGAAAGCTGAGCTATCTCACCAGCCCTACCCTTGATGGAGATGGATATCAAATGTAAACATGCTTTAAGAAAATTAAATTCTTGGGCTGGAGGGATGGCTTAGCAGTCAAGGAGCTTGCCTGCAAAGCCAAAGGATCCAGGTTCAATTCCCCAGGAACCATATAAGCCAGCAGGCATCTGGAATTCATTTGCAGTGGCTGGAGGCCCTGGCACACCTATTTTTTTTCTCTCTCTCTCTGAAATAAATAAAAACAAAAGAAAAAAGAAAAAAAATTCTTAGCTTTAACAAAACCAAGAGCGATGAAAATGTGTGTTTCATTTGTCTGGATTTTATTTTACATGTTTTATCATATAAGAGCTATTAATCAAAATGAAAATTGGAGTGTAAAATATTAAATTTAGGGAAATCAAATGCAGGTAGTGTTTCTACTTATAGTGACTGCCAAGAACACATCAGAGGATTCAATTTTTGTAATTCTTCAGTTTGACTTTTCAGCTTAGTATGTGTTTCTTCAACTTTGTAAATATTAATAATTACTGATTCCACTACATATTTGATCTTTTTCAGGATCATGTCCAGAATATACCTTCAGTTAATATATTGTTGGTGAGAATAATAAATAAATAAAACACTTGAGCTATAATACACCATAGAAAAGAAACGATCTTATTTTAAACATTTCTAATGGCTTGTTTTGATAACCAGAGAAGGCATGAATATAATTAGAAGGATAATTGAACCCTGTTCTGTAAGTCAGCTTTCTCTTGCTATAATAAGTACTTGAGATAAATTAATTTAATGAGAAGAAAGGTTTTTTTTTAAATTAAAAAAAAATGTTTAGTTGAGAGAAAGAGAGAAAGAGAGAGGGAAAGAGGCAGATAGAGAAAGAATGGGCCTTCCAGGGCCTTCACCTGCTGCAAATGCATGTGCCACCTTGTGCAACTGGCTTGCATGGGTCCTGGGGAATTGAACCTGCTCTAACCACTAAGCTATCTCTCCAGCCCAGAAGAAAGGGAATTTTAAAGTATTTTATTTTATTTATTTATTTATGAGAGAGAGAGAGAGAAAGAGAGAGAGAGACAGAGACAGAGACAGAGACAGAATGGACTCTCCAGGGCCTCTAGTCACTGCAAATGTACACCTTGTACATCTGGCTTACGTGGGTACTGGGGATTCAAATCTGGGTCCTTAGGCTTTGTATGTAAGTGCCTTAACCACTAAGCCATCTCTGCAGCCTGTTTTTTTTTTTTTTTTCACTCAGTGTTAGAGACTTTATTTCATGATTGTTTGGTCCAATTGCCTTGAGCCTGGGATAGCACAGGAGGCCCATGCCTGAAGGAAGGAGACAGAAAAATCTACCTTCAAGGACACATCCCCAGTCACCTAAGATCTTCCATGTGGTCCTACTGGCTCAAGCTTCTACTACCTTCTGCCTAATCTTGTGGAGTAGAAGTATTTTAAAATATTTTATTAATTTATTTATTTGAGAAAGAGAGGCAGAGAGAGTGTGCAACAGAGAGGGAGAGCGAGAATGAGAATGGCCACGCCAGGGATCCAGTCACCTCAAATGAACTCCAGACTCATGTGTCACCCTGTTCATGTGGCCCACATGGGTAATGGGGAATCAAACCTGGGGCCCTAGGCCTTGCAGGCGACTATCTCAACTGCTAAGCCATCTCTCTAGCCCTAGAAGTACTTTTTTAATGAGGTGGAGAAATGTGTAAATTTAAGCTATTTCTTTCTGACAAATATTCATATGATAAATTTATTAATAGGCGGATAACATTTCCATCTATTTTGGGGCATGAGGGCAATAATTTAAATTTTAAAAAGAAAACATAGTAAGGAATTAGAATAAATAAACATAATTTAAAAGTCAGTTTAGAAACCCAGAGAACAGATTACCAGTTTTGTTGAACAACTGGATTGGTGATGGGTTTCTGCCCTGCCTCACCTGTGTTCACACACAGGCAATGTCTGAGCTTAGCTTTTTTATTTTTTTGATTTTTCTTAATTTACTTTTAGCTCCAGGACTATGTCAAGATTTCTCATATGGGAAATCATATGGTATTTAATATCAAACTTTAAAAAAAGGAGAGTTCTATTATTACTCAAAGCTGACATTTTGTTTGTGGAAGGATATAGACATTCTTGGACTCATAATACACGGTTTCCACCATCAATGAAGCTTTCTGTATTTTCAACCTGGGAATGAGAATAACACAGTATTTCTTACTTAGTGAAATTTGAAGCGATCACAAATTTCTACGCATCATGCACATCCCTCCCCAATGAAAATCAGGCCTATGATGCCACACATTTGTCTTGAGTGTGTAGCTAGATAACTCAGTTATGTTTTGCCATACCCATACAGAGTCAAGGCATTCACTGTTGACTAATTGATTTGAATACGGTCACTCTACCTTTGTTATGTATGGTAAAGCTTATCATTCTTGGCAAATGAGAATTAGATGGCAATTCTGGGAGTCTTCCAAAAAGGGCTTAAATTTTTTAATTTTTTTAATTAAGTAAATAAAAATGAAATTTTAATTAAATAAAAAGTATTCTTAGATGCAGTCTCATTAGCTCAGGTTGGCCTCAAAGTTGTAATATGACTGAAGATGACCTTTAACTTTTGATCTTCCTGTGTCCACCTCCCTAGTGCTGAGATTACAGGCTTTTTAAAAGTATATTTTATTTATTTATTTATTAGAGAGAAAGAGAGAGAGAGAGAAAGAGAGACAGGGGGCGGGGGAGAGAGAGAGAATGGGCATGCCAGGGCCTCAAGCCACCATAAATGAACTCAAGATGCATGTGCCCCATTGTGCATCTGGCTTATGTGGGTCCTGGAGAATCTAACCGGAATCCTTTTGCTTTGCAGGCAATCACCTTAACCACTAAACCATCTCTCCAGCTCTGATTACAGGCTTTTGACACCACTCTTGATTTATGTGAGACTGGTCATCAAACCCAGGGCTTCCTACATGCTAGGTAAGCACTCTACCATCAGCCACATCTGTAGTCACAAGGGAGTTTGTTTTGTTTGTTTTGGTGTGTGTGTGTGTACATGGATTTGAGTAAGTTTATTTTGTTTGTTTGTTTTGGTGTGTACATACATGTTTATGAGCAGGTTTATTTTGTTTGTTTTGGTGTGTACATGTATGTAAGCAGGTTTATTTTGTTTGTTTGTTTTGTGTTTGTACATGAGTTTAAGCAGGTCTGAGGACAACTTTTAGAAGTCGGTCCTTGCTTTCCACCTTGTTTAAGGCCTGGTCTCTTGTTCGCTTCTCTGATCAGCAGGCTAGTTGCTTGTTTCCAGTGGGGTCTGGAGGTTTCCTGTCTCTTAATCCCATGGGCGCCTGCTACAGTGTCAGCTTTTACTTGTGATCCAGGGATCTGGACTGAGGTACTCACCTTTACCTGGCAAGCTCTTTATCCACTGAGACATCTGTCCAGCTCCAAAGAAGCTTTTGTGTGTGTGTGTATGTCTCTCTCTCTCTCTCTCTTTCTTTGTGAGTGTGTATGTGTGTGTGTGTGTGTGTGTGTAGGTAAGGTCTTGCTCTAGCCCACGCTGACCTGGAATTCACTATGTAGTCTCAGAGTGACCTCGAACTCTCTGTGATCCTCCTACCTCTGTCTCCCAAGAGCTGAAATTAAAGGTGTACACCATCATGCCCAGCTAGGAGTTTTGCTTTTTAAGTGTGCTTTTAATTAATTGCTCTTGGCATTGTTTTCCTTTCTCTTAGTCTGCTGATCTCACAAGAGAGAGACACGAGTAAAGGTGGGGAAAGACCAGGTCTAAACCAAAAAGATACAGGGAGGAGCTGAAGCTCTGTAGCTTCTCCTGGGCAGCAGAGTGTTGTGTATGGAGGGCTGTTGATACGCATGTGGGGGCTTCTGTCTAAACTTAGTCACGTGCACTTTACCTCCAATCTTTCACCAAAACGTGTTTGCAAAATATTTGTGTGTGTGTGTGTGTCTGTGTCTGTGTGTGTGTGTGTGTGTGTGTGTGTGTGTGTGAGAGAGAGAGAGAGAGAGAGAGAGAGAGAGAGAGAGAGATTGAGAGAGAGAGAGAATATGAGTGGGCATATCAGAGTCTCCTGACACTGTAAAAGAACTCCAGATGCTTATGTTACCCCGTGCATCTGAATTTACATGGGTGCTGGAGAAAGTGCCTGTAGCTTCTGAGCCATCTCTCTAGCCCTTCACGACAATTTAATGCCTTCTTTTGTCTGGTTGCACTTACCAGTATTTTTTATAATATGGGTTTACTTAATGAGCACAGTTCTCTCCCATACCCCCTTTTTTTTTGTTTCTTGTATGTGAAATCATTCTCTCATTCAACCCCCATCTCTCTTTATTTTTAACTAAATTCTGACATGGAAAGACCTTTTAATTCCACTCCATCTACTCTCATATCCAGTTTCTGCTACTGTGTCATACCCTACAACTCTGCCCGCACTTTCTACCTATCCTGTTTTAGAGGGAGTAATATGCCTTAGGTCATAAAATGGGAAGAAAATAAATGAAGCATAGGTCCTGCTTTAGAGAACTCAGGCGTTTAACTTTCACATGGCACTTTACCCATGCACAGGACTAAGTGTCCTCAGAAGATAACCACAGAAATCTTGACTAAACTAAGCCATATTTAACAAGGTTCCATAATGAAACAATCTAATTTCATCAGACATTATCTATGAGAGAAACAGTGGGAAGGGAAATAGAATGAGCTTAAAATACATTTTCTCTTAAACCTACCTTGGTAGGCATCTGTCTTCGCCCATGCAGCCATTTATTTGAAGAAAGCTTAGAGTCACTGAAGCAAACATTGCTTATATACACTGGATCGATAATGTGGCTGATGCACTGAGCAAAAAGACCTCAAGATTTTGTTACTGTTCGGTTAACAGAAAAAATAAAAGCCAAAAGAAAAGAAATAAAATACATAAAATACAGAGAGAGAGAGAGAGAGAGAGAGAGAGACTTTTATTTCCCTAGTTTAGCCTTCATAGTCCTGAAGAAATCAAGTAACTAGAGTACATGACTAGGTAATTATCATCTTCAGGAGCAATTCCAAAATTAGGAAAGAAAGAGCATGTAAGATGTTACGTTTTCACACATATACAAACAACAAGGAATTCTTGAATAGCATTCAGCCAGGCTGCTCTTGATATTTGACTAGTATTAAAGTTCTTCTAACCTATTTGAGTTCTGATTGTTAAAGTGAGCTTCTTAGAAAAAGCGCTAAATCAATTGGCTCTTACTTTGGGGTGTGAAATTCTAGACTGACTTTTGTGTTTCTTTTGGTACTTTACTATGTTGCACTATTATCTTCTGGGTTGTCAAAGACAAGCTCCCTTCCATACTTTTTTTTTTGTGGTTATTTAAGGTAGGGTCTCACTCTAGTTCTGGCTGACCTGGAATTCACTATGTAGTCTCAGGGTGGCCTCAAACTCATGGTGATCCTCCTACTTATGCCTCCCAAGTGCTGGGATTAAAGGTGTGCGCCACCACACCCGGCCTCCATACTTAGTTTTTCTCTGTCTATAATATTTCTTTCTACCCTGTATGATTTTCACATTTTTTTCCTTCACAATTGGTTTTAGGCAGTTTAATTATAGTGTACCTGAGTGTAATTTTTCCTATGTTTTTATGTTTGGGACTCAAGGAGCTCCTTGAATCTGTGGGTTTTTAATTTCTATCAGATGTCAAAGAAATTTAGCCATTATTAAAAATTCATTTTTAAATACTTATTTGCAAGCCGAGAGAGAGATAGAAGAGAGACAGACAGAGAGAATGAGCACAACTTGGCCTCCAGCTGCTGCAAACAAACTCCATATGCATATGCCACTTTGTGTATCTACTTTTACGTGGGTACTGGGGAATCAGCTTATCCACTGAGCCATCTCTCCAGCCCGAAAATGCATTAAAATCTTTTTCCTTATCTGCTTTGAAAATGCTGAGTGTAGTTCTTTTACAGCACATTATTGTTTTGTGTATTAAAAATATTCCATCGGTACTTTTTTTTCTCCAGCCATCCTTGAGTTCAGTCTTTTTTCTCTCTTGTAATATCTCATTAGTCTTTAAAGCATATTTATGAGAGAGCGAGAAAAGGTTCCCTAGGGCTGCAAATAAATTCCAGATATGTGCACCACTTTGTGCATCTGGCTTTACATGGGTACTTGAGAATTGAACCCCGGCCAGCAGGTTTTGAAAGCAAGTGACTTTAACCACTGAACCATCTCCTAATTCCCTCTAATTGGTTTTAACTGCATCCAGTGTATTCTTCATCTCAGTCATTATATCTACCAGTCATCCATCCTTCTGTTTATCATCTATTAATCTACCTATCATCTATATCCAGGGATTTTATTTAAAAAACATTTTCTGTACATCTTTAATATATATATGTATTCATCTATCTAGAACATGGAATAGAGTTATAATAATCATTTAAGTATGCTTATCTACTAATTCAAACTTTGTCATTTCTAAGTCAATTTTGCTTGAATTATTTTTCTTTTCATACCTATTTTTTGTTTTTACAGAAATGGGAATGATTAAGGACGGGCACACATTAACACAGGTATTGCCATGTGTCTTAGGGATGATGATTAGGAATGTATGTATTGGACCCCACAGGGATCTGGGATGAGCCACTTCTCAGTACCATGCATTCAAATTTATTTCTATTAAACTTAGTAAAAGCTTCTCTGAGATGTGGATCATCTGCTGATCAAGGAATGAGAACTTGTTCTCTTGTAAGGGCTTGCTCGTACCTGGCCTTTGCTGGGGCTGGGCACACTTGAACACATGGTTTGCTCCTGTTAGGCTTGCTTTTGAGTCTTGTTAATCAGAACCAGAGGGTATTTAGTCTGTGGTTAACTCTTCCCCATTAGCAGCACTTGCAAACACATGGTCTACATACCCCTTGTTTTCATCTTAGGTCTCTTATTTTCAGTAGGTGACACTCTTGTTATCACTGTGACTATTGGGATGATGGTCTTGCTGTTCTGTGTCAGCTCCAAAGGTTATTATCTTTGAGAATTTTCAGTTTTTCTTTCTTAACTTCAAGTATTTTTTTGACACAGAAGCTGAACAATTTTCATTTGAAAATTCAAGAGATAATACCTCTTCTAGACTTCCTTTTTTAAAAAAAAAGAATTTAAAAAAATATTTAATTTTTTTATTTGTTAGAGAAACAGAGAGAGAGACTATGGATTGCCAGGGCCTCTAGCTACTGTAAACTCACTCCAAACACATGTGCCACCATGTGCATCTGGCTTACATGGGTTCTGGGGAATTGAACCTGTATCCTTGGGCTTCACTGGCAAGTGCCTTAATGGCTAAGCCATCTCTCCAGCCTCCTTTCCAGATTTCTGTTGCTATGTGTATAGCTATCTCTTCTCTGGTGTTCTGCTCCACAAGCTCTAGTATTTCTGGCCTTTCTTGACTTTGAGGCCTGACTCTTCAATCCAGCGTTCCTCCTCCCGTCACGCGTCAGTTAGCTGGGATATTGAGGGCTTACCTCTTCTTTTTCCTCCTCTCCCCACTCTTCTTTTTTTCAAGTACATGCATGTGTGCATGTGTGTTTATGTCTTTGGGAGAATGTGTATGCACATGCAAGTGGAGGCCAGAGGATGAAGTATGATATTTTCTTTGATCTTTTCTACGGTGTTTCATTGAGACAGGGTCTCTTGTCTGAACCCATATCTCTCCAATTAAGCTGATCTAACTAGGTAGCTTATCCCAGAGGGTTCTCGTGCCTGAGCACTGGGATTACAGGCAGGTCACCATGCTTTTTAGCATTTATGTGAGCACTGGGGATTTGAACTCAGGTTCTCATACTTGCATGACAAGCATTTTATCCACTGAGCCATCTGTCTCCCCAACTCAGGCATATCTCTTTCATTTTCACTATCTACAGAATCAGTATTAAGCATTGCTTCGTGTTCAGTGTCTTGAAACTAGGTTTTTTTTTTTTTTCAAAAAATTTCCTGTTATCTTTCCCCTCACTGATTCATGGAAGAGTAAATCAGTTCTCTGATCTTATCATGACCATTACAAGAAATATCTGCTCTCTGTGTTTGATTTAAAACTTATCAGAGCTTATCAAACTATATTTCGACAACTGAAAAAGTTTTTCCTGCCATTGCAAGAAATATTTTGAATCTGATAAAGTTTTCCCATTATCTGGGCTCCCATCTGTTAATCTGTCATCTATTGACAAGAATACAGCAGCGAGTCCTCCATCAATTTATTACTCAGCTTTGTAAAGCAAATATTGGCATGATAATATCAGCCTTCAATTTTCATGTCTGTATACTAAATATAAATGAACAACATCAGGAAATGATTTAGCAACCTTTGGAAACAGAATTTTATAAACGCAAGATGCAACAGTGTATGTTTTATGGCCAAGAGCCAACTGAGAACTATTCTTCCATTTCTAGAATTTTATAATTTTGTCATAATAATGTCTTTATGATAGGACAATCAAATTTGGTGACACTAGCTTTAAATATTCTCCAAGAATAATTTTTAAGAAGGAAGCATCTTGTGTTCAACACAAGTAGTTATCAAAAGGTTTTGTTATAATGAAAGGAAAGATTAGAGTTATAAGTGTTTACTTGAATAATTAACTTTGGGAATGAAAAGCCTGGAGTGGTAACATGTAATTCCTTTAGTTAGTTATGTTTTCTTAATGGCTATATTGATTTCCTTTCTCTTTGCATGTATGTTTGCAAGTATAGATATGCCCATTAGTTACTTTTCTCCCTGCTGTGACAAATTACCTGACCAAAGCAGTTGAAGGAGGAAGGGATTATTTTGTCTTACAGTTCCAGTGCATACAACTCATTATGTTCCAGAAGGCCTGGCAGCAGGAGCGTGAAACAGTTGGTCATATTAAATCCATAGTCATGAAGCAGAGGGAGATGAATGGATACTGGTGCTCAGCCAGCTTTCTTTCTTTGTTTTCCTTTTTTTTTTTTTTTTTTAATTTAGTCCAAGATGTTCCTGTAATGGCACCTCCCATAGTTAGGGGGTCTTCTTACTTCAGTTAACCTAATCTAGAAAAATCCCTCACAGATATGCTTGGGGATTTGTCTTTGTCTCTGTGGTGGTTCTAAGGTTTATCTATGCTTACGTATACATGGTGTTTGTATAGTTATATTAAATCTGGGAGAACTTTATAGCTTAGCAGGTACCACTTATAGCTTAGCAGGTACCACTCTGACCCTGTGATAGAAATCACCATGTTTTGCAATGTGATTAAGTAAGTTCCTGGCATGGTAGAATTCAGAGACATAGGCCTCCATGTCTGCTGAAGTTTTATCTTTCTTTCTGTTCTCTTCATTCTGTTTAATGTGGATATATATCTGAAAAATAGTTGAAAAGACATTTTAATCCCATATTAAAACTCACTTTAAGTCATTGAAACAGTTTTCTTTCAATCCTCTCCCTCTTAAAACAAAAAGACTGTGGGGACTGGAGAGATGGCTGATTGGTTAAGGCTCTTGCCTGCGAAGCCTAAGGATCCAAGTTGAACTCCCCAGAACCCACATAAGTCAGATGTGTATAGAGGTATATGTGTCTGGAGTTTGTTTGCAGTGGCTAGAGGCCCTGGCATGCCCATTTTCTCTCTGTAATAAATAAATAATATAAAAAAGATGATCTTCAAAAAAAGTATGGGAGGAATAACTTACTTTGCTTTTACATGGTACTTATTCATTAGCATCCAGGTTTATAGTGATAATGAAGCAATCTCCTTTTCTAATTAAGAAGAAATCAATATTACATGTGGCATAGTTCTATGGGTAGTGTTTTTGGTAGATTAAAATGGCCACAAATCATTTGCAATTCCTCCTATATGAGGTAGTGTCTGTTTGTCCACTGCTTGCATCTGGGCTGGCTTGTGGCTTCTTTTGATCAGTTCAGTTGTGGGGGGGGGGGTTCAAAGAGATATCATGAGGTCTGATCTGCTGGTTTACAGGATTTTGAGGTTTTTATTTTGGTTCTGCTGGAGCTCTGACTGCTCAAGGATGAGAGAACGGGTGCGAGATTCAACATCCCAGATGCTCAAGGTATCTTGGCTGGGATCTCAAGCTTATGAGTGAACCCAGGTGGTGCTATGTGAAAAGCAGCCCTAATTGTGAACTCACAGAATTACACGCACAGTACTGTAGCCACTAAGCCTTGTGCTCAGCTCCTTACTTAGCAAGAGGCAACTGGATCCACTATGGGTTAATTGTCCTTCTCCTCCCTGTACCTTCCTTCACCCTTCCTTTTCATCGTTTCTTCTAGCACCTTCAGCTTCTCTGGACCTCTTAAAATCCCCTTTTGTCTGTCTTATGTATGCAACTTAGTTATTAGCTATTTATGTCATAAATTATATAGATTAAATATCTCTAATATGAAAATAAGAGACCCAAAAATACTATAAAATTCTAAAAGTTTTGAGTGATGACATAATGCTACAATTGTAAAACTCATGTGATAGGCTGTCATTAAAACATAAGTACACTAAAACTATATAAGGTTATCTTCCATCACTGCATAAAAGCTATACATGAAATATAAATGAATTTAATTTTTAGGCTTGGGATCTATCTCTACAGCACCTTACTATGAATATACAGACCTCGCAAAATGTAAAAAATTTCCTCATCTAAAACACTTCCCATGACACATGCCTTTTCGACATGGGATACTCAAGCTGTATGATCCTTTGGAAAAAGTCTGTGAAAATGCTCAGATTACTGACACCACCTGCACTCAGTAGCAAATAGATGGCATTCAGCAAGTAGATGATATCCGCTTTAAGACGACGAAGCAATGTTTTGCATTGTTATAATACCTCTCTTTGGACACGCTCATTTTGCTTTGTAGACATGATCTCACTATTCCTCTAACGGCACAATCAGAGAGGTAAAATGGGATGAGCACATTTAATATCCACATAGGACTTCTGGCTCTGTTCAGACCTTGCTGGTGTTCTTCCCCTTTGCTGAATTTGTAGCTGTGCTATCAGTGACCCACCTAGGAAATTGTCACAAAGACCTAACAGAGTACATTGCTTGGTTTACATAGCACAAAAGATTTGGCAACATTTAGAATATTTCAGAAAGAATTTTTGAAAGGCATATTAAAAATGCTCCCTCTTTCCTTACCATTTTCTTCTTAAATTTTTGTACTTTACAAATTAAACACATCTATCTGACTGTTTCCAGGGATTACGGGAAATTTATTTTACACTAGATGTTTTGGAAGTGATACTATTTGCTAGCAAGTCCTTCTTATTTTGTGGTTTCAGATGACATGTTTCATGATTTATAAAGCATCTACTTGTAACTCTCCCATCTCTAACATCACACAACATGCTGCTTTCACATTCCAAGGTCGTTGTTCTTGAACCTGTGACCCAGATTAAGAAGAGAAACTCTAGTCTGAGGTCTATGGACCTATCAAAATGGTATAAAATTTGGATGTACTATTTGGTTTCTTAGAAAAGTGTATGTAGTTTCCTTCAGACTCTCAGTGGACCTCTTACCAACCCTGCCCCCCCCCCCCCCCCAAACCAGTTCCCAATCAATATCCTGTTTTGGCTTCAGTTTCACCTGGAATTATAATCCATAGCATCACTTCAATAGTTTAAATCTGCAACTTATTTCATCTCAAAGGAACAGTTCAGGGCTGGAGAGATGGCTCAGTGATTAAGATGTTTGCCTGCAAGGCCCAAGGACCCATGTTTGATTCCACAGTATCCACGTAAAGCCAGATGCACAAGATAGCACATGTGTCTGGAGCTCATTTGCAGTAGTTAGAGGCCCTGTCACACCCATTCTTTGTATCTGCCTCTTTCCCTCTCTCACTCTGTCTCAAATAAAATATTAAAAACAAAACAAAGTTTAAAAAAGAACAGTTCATTTAATAACACATAGAGAGCTGGGAAGATTGCATAGTGGTTAAAGGTGCTTGCTTGCAAAGCTTGTCAGCCTGGGTTTGATTCCCCATTATTCACGTAAAGGCAGAAGCACAAAGTAGTGCATGTATCTGGAGTTCATTTGCAGTGGCAAAGGGCACTGGTGTACCTGTTTGCTCTCTCTCAAATAAACAAACAAAAAAATCATTAAAAAAATACAGCACTTAGGGACCAAAAGTCACTTTTCAGGTGGGGCTGAGGAGATGGCTTGTGGGTAAAGTGCTTGCTATGCAAACATGAGGACCCGAGATAGGATCTCCAGAACCTACATACAGCCTGGGCACAGCAACATATGCCAATTATCCTAGTTCTGGGAAGGCAGAGGCAGGGGATCCATGACTAGGGCTTGCTGGATACCTAGTCTAGCTGAATCAGTGAGCTCTAGGCTCAGCAAGAGACGCTGTCTGAAGAAATTACTGTGCAATTGACAGAGGAAGACATGCAGTGTCAATCTCTGGCTTCTATGCACATACAACTATGTCTACACACACCTGAACATGCACGCATGCGCAAGCATGCAGACGTACACACACACACACACACACACACACACACACACGTTTGCTTAAAAAAGTCAATCTTTAGGAAGTGACCAATGATATCAGATCAGGTAGGAAACATATGTTGTTATATTATATTTTGTTTTTCAAAAATATTTTATTTATTTAATTGAGAAGGAGAGAAAGAAAGGTAGATATGTAGAGAGCATGGGCACACCAGGGCCTCTCGCCGCTGCAAACAAACTCTAGCTGCATGCATCACCTTGTGCACGTGGCTTCATGTGGGTACTGAGGAATGGAACGTGGGTCCTTCGGCTTTTCAGGCAAGTGCCTTAACTGCTAAGCCATCTCTCCAGCCCTATATTACATTTCACTGGAATTATACTAGTGTTTCTCAAACCAGAATTTAAGTGGATCAGAGTTGCCTGGATGTTTACATGTTCTGCATCCTGCCTATGTGGGTGGCTCTGGAATTGAACCCAGGCAGGCAGACTTTGCCCACAAGGCCGTCACCTGCCGAGCCATCTCTTCGGCTCACTACCTGCGTACTTATACCAGATGACATGGATAGGAATTTTGGTAGACAATGGCTGTATATCTGTATCTAGTTAAATTTCTCTGGTTAGCCCCATGTGTACTGAAGTTTGAAAACATCAATAGGCAGTATATTTGAAAACCACAATACCGCTCTTTTAATGACTCAGGAGCTGAATTGCATACAGAACCTAAAACTGAGAATACAGCAGGAGTCAGACTTCGCTGCTCCCGTGGTCAACTCAGTGTAATTAATCTTATTCTGGATTTGATTACGGTCATTGTTTTTCTTTCTCCTTCTTTTGAAAAGGGATGCTGTGCTCACACATAAATGAAAAACTGACATGCCTTTGTGAAGACTGTTTATGAAATGCTGTCTTTTGAGAGAACATTTAGATGGCACTCTGTCTGTCTGGTGGGAAAAGGTTTTCAGCTCTTGTCTGTTGATCTTGAGGTTTTGTTGCACTAGGGAATGAAACACTCTACGTGTTTATATCCACGGAAGCAGAAAGCGCTTTCTCTCCCCCAGCCCCCTGCTTGCTAAGATGTCATATCTTGAAGAAAAACAAAACAGAAAAGGAACAAATTTATTCTCAGGGAGCTTGGAGGAGCATGAATTATTTATTCTTAGAAATCCTCTACTATCTTTGCATGAAAGAGAGTCCTATTATTAAACGTGAATGTTTCTTTTTCTGCATGTCAATAACTGGGAGATGAGGGTGGACTGGCTGTGAGATAGCTTCCTCCTTGGAGACTGAGCTCCCAAGGCAGCCTCTGCAGCAGCTGAGTTATTTTTAAGACAATAAAGTCATTGGAATTGATGTATTAACGCTCTCAATTGATGTGACAGGGGTCTGCCACTGAGGCAGCCTAAAAGGAAGAAAAGGCCATTAAAATGATCCCAATTACCTTTCAATTATGAATTAACACATTTGCATAAATCACAGCCCAGAGAATTTCTGGGTTCGTGTGCATGTATGCACATCAATTGCTTGGGTTTATTAGCCTCCTTAGTTTCATTCAGTTAGGTAGAGCAGTAAACTCTCTGCTACCTTCCTCCTGGAGCACAGGAAGTCAATTCCTCTTGCCTGGGGAAAAATTTAAATTTCCCCTTGATGCCAGTAATCACATTTTCCTTCCAAGCAGTTGTGCAAATGAGAGCAATCTTTTTTTTTTTTTTTTTTTGTCTTCCCAGTTGTTGTACTGGGCTCCTCTAAAGCAAAAAGAACATGGAGCTTCCTTGATAAAAATAAATTTTGGTTAGAAAGAGGCAGCTGGGCATTTCAACCCTGGAGGGATGGAAGAGAAGGGAGAATTACAAATTGGGCTTGTCATTTTCTAGGCAGTGGATTTGGGAGTCACAGCCTCTTGTGGCCCAAGCAGCCACAGGTTCTCATTGCTTCTGGGGAAGTGGTGAGCTGGACAGTTTAGAATTTTATTCTTGGAGATGAAATTAGCTCTTATCTTTATCAGAGCTGAGGCTGATTCTAGTGTTTGAGTTAGGGTTACATAAACCCCTGGATGTCCTATATATGCAGCCCATCCTGCCCCACTAGAGAAGGAGCCGTGTTTCCCTATTGATTCCCTTTTGTTAACATAGGTACCACTTCAAGAAAAGTCAGGGGTGGTGGAGGACAAAATTTGGAAGGAAACAGTTATCTCTACTGTCACAGACCCTTATTCAGTCCTAGGCCTTCCCCACCCCACAAGGACTCAGGGCCTTTGTGTCTCTGACAACACTTTCTCACTCCTGATTTCCATCTCTTTCTCATGTCTCTTCCTTTCTGTTTCTTGTTATTATCTAGGAGCTCAATATAGTGCTATGAAGTCAAAGATTAGAAGCGACCCAAGTGCCCATCAATGGAGAGGGTCGGTTAAATAAAATGTGGCACATCCATTTAATGAAATACAATGGAGCTGTAATAAAGGATGGATGAGCCACATGTACTGATAAGAAGAGATCACCAAGATTTATTGTTAAGTGAAAAATAAAAGGCAGGGCACAGTGTGTATGTTTTGTCCTTTGTACTCTTTTATTTGTGCAAAAATGTGGCAAGAAAATGAAAATCTATATCCTTCTTTCCTTGCATACGCTTTTTAAAAGGCCTCGAATAGCACATTTAAAAAGGAATCTAATAATAGTGGCTAATGCTACTGTTTTTCACATGGGAAGTGAGTAGCTAAGATATATTTCATTACATTTATTTTGGTGAATCATTTGTTTATTTAAAAATGAGCTATTCTTGGGCTAGGGTGTATATTCGTCAGATTTTCAACACTGTGACAAAATACCTGAGAGATGATCAATTTATATAGAAAGAAAGATTGATTTTTGGCTTACAGTTTCATAGAATTCCGTTTATGGCTTCTGGGCCTTCTCACTTTGAGCTGTAGCAAGGTCGATAGTTCATGGTGGGGAGAGTGTGGTGGAGGAAGTGTTTATGTTGTGGCTGCCAAGGAGAAGGGAGTGTGGTTTTCTTAAAAGGCAATGGCCTGAAACTTCCTTCTACCAGGACTCATGTCCAATGACATTATGGGCTAGTGACCAAGCGTATACAATATGAACTTTGGAGGACATTTGAGCTCTAAACTGTCACAGAGTCCATCTTAGTGAGAGAATATTTATATACCATGAACAAAGTGGCATCACTAAAACAAACAAGAACAAAACCAAAAACAACAATTAAGAGCGTTTCATTGAACTATAGCATAATATTCAGAAAATTGCAGAGCCTGAGTCTGCAGCTCACAATGTTCATCAAGGTGGGCAGCGCTCACATATGAAATCGGTAGCCCCTCAGGTATGCTCCAGTCATTACCACCTCCCCAGTTCAACCACTACCATGGTTTCTCACTCCTGTCACAAGTTAGTCTTTAAAAAGAAGAAAAGCCATAGTTCTCATACAAATATAAAATTAATATGTGGTGGAGATTTTATTGAACTCATCAACTAATGAGGAAACTGGTAAGACATTGTGAAGGTTAAGTTTTATATCAATTTTACTGGCTCAGATTAAAATCAGTTTTAAGGGTCTGCGAGGTTGTTTCTGGATGGATACACATTTGAATAGTAGACTGAGTAAAGCAGAGACCCCTCTCCCATGTTAGTGTGTGTGTGTGTGTGTGTGTGTGTGTTTGTGTAAAGGGGGGCTATGTCATCTTATCTGTTATGGGCCCAAATAGAAGGAAGATAAGAGAAACAATTTTTTTTTTCTGCTTTGATACATGAGTGGAGACATCCCATCATTTCTTCTCCAGCCCTTGGGTTTGCATCATTGCTGTTCTGGCTTTCAGACCTTTTAGAATGAGCATTAAATTACATCAGTAGTTTTCCTGTGTCTCCAATGTGCAAGTAGCAGATTGTGTGGGTTCAAGGTCATATGTATCACCTGTTGGCCCTGACTCTCTGGAAAACCATAACTAACAAGGAAGTTAGAAACAAAACCAAAACAAGGACTGGAGAGATGGCCCAGCAGTTAATCTGGTTACCTGCAAAGCCTAATGACCCAGGTTCAATTCCCCATTACTCACATAAAGCCAGATGCACAAGGTGGCACATGCATCTGGGAGTCCATCTGTAGTAGCTGGAGATCCTGGTGCAACCATTCTCTCTCTCTCTCTCTCTCTGTCTCCCTCACATACTCTGTCTCTCACTGTGTCTCTGCTTGCAAATAAATTAAAAAAAAAATGTCTCCCAGGCTCGGTGGCACACGCCTTTAATCTCCGCACTCAGGAGGCAGAGGTAGGAGGATCACTGTGAGTTCAAGGCCACCCTGAGACTACATAGTGAATTCCAGGTCAGCCTGAGCTAGAGTGAGACCCTACCTTGAATAACTATATATAGTTATTCAAGATATATATATATATATATATATATATATATATATATATATGCCAGAAAGAGTCAAAATCATTTCAAAGAAAGTCCAGAAAGGCTATATCTTGGTGTTGAGTATTTGCCTGGCGTGTTCAAGGCCATGGCTTTCATCCCTAGCACCCCTCACATGCACATGTGCATGTACACACACCCAAAGCACAAAGAATAAATACATGCGCCAGAAAGCACAATGGTGAGATTAATTAGCTAATGGAATGTTAAACTGGTCTAGTCCATATCCACAGGATAATGATCAATGGCATAGGCTGGCATAGTTTGCATTTTGACTTATTGCCTACAAGCTCCTATAAGGACGGGTGGGGTAAGATTGCTCTATAATTTATTATGTTTTGTGGCTGGTTTGGGGGGAGGGGTGTTCTAGTTTCTGTGAACTGACTTGGAGAGGCAGAATTCAAGTTTCTATGAGTCACCTTGAGGGAGAAAGAGGACCAAGAAAAAGGAGGGTAGGAAAGGGCGAGACAGACTTCTGAAGCTTCTTTAGCACACTCAGTACTCCACAGTGCCATATTTTAAGGTTTATCTTCCATTTCTTGATTTTTTTTTCTTTTGGTTTTTCGAGGTAGAGTCTCACTGTAGCCCAGACTGACCTGGAATTCACTATGGAGTCTCAGGGTGGCCTCGAACTCACGGCGATCCTCCTACCTCTGCCGCCGAGTGCTGGGATTAAGGTGTGCACCACCACGTCCAGCCATTTTTTGATTTCTTAACATATTTGCTTATTTGAGTGAGAGAGTAAGTGAGAGAAAGAAGCAGGTAAAGAGAAAGAGAATGGGCACATCAGGGCCTCCAGCTGCTGCAAATGAACTCCAGACTCATGTGCCACATTGTGCATTTGGAGTTCATTTCCAGTTGCTTGAAGCCCTGGAGTGCCCATTCTATATATCTCTCTCCCTCTGTCTCTCAGTCTCCTTGGAAGAAAATAAATAAATAAATAAATAAATAATCTTAAAAAACAAAGTCAGTACAGCCAAGATGTGTGATTATTTAGTAATCAATGAAGGAAAAATCTACTTTATGGACAAGAATATCATGTTCTGTTTTTAGAAAGGTGTTTGTAATTCTGAAACAAATCTAATTTTCCAAGGTTTATTGCAGCTTGGGTTATGTGTAACACAGTACTGATTCTTCCTCTTCTGCTTTCATGTTTACCACTTCCATTTCTTATTGTGAGTTGGGTTTCTTCACATATGTGTGTACTGGCAATTTCCTCTTACTGAATGTTACTATAGGAACAAAGTAAATCTGGGATGGCTTTGGCTCACATTTTATTGACTGTATCATGCCACAGACATGCCTTGTATGACTTTTGACTTTTGCTTTAGGGGTTATAGTGCTTTAAATCAGATGTCCCCATAAATTCATGTGACTTGAATGCATTGTCCCCAGATGGTGGCAATTTGGGAGATGGATCCTTGCTCCAGGGTGTGTTGTTGGGGTTGGATTTAGGGGTGTTATAGGCAGCTCCCCCTTGCCAGAGATCAGCTCAGTGTCTTATTGCTGTTTTCCACCTGCTGTGGCAGAGGTGATGCCAGCCTTTGCTCACGCTGCAGTTTCCCTTGCCATCCTGAAGCTTGCCCTTGAGTCTCTAAGCCTAGCTGGAAACTTTTCTTCCATTGGCTGCTTTTGGTTGGGTGCTTTGTCCAGCAACAAGGAGGTAAGGAGAGAGTGCTATATAGCTGTAGCCCTTCGGAAAAACAATAACCTTTGGATGGGAGGAAAGGTCACAGAGATTCTCCAGTGGCATAGAGTGGGAGGCAGAGGGAGATCTGAATGTAGAGTGTGGGGTAGTGCATTGCTTAACCGATGGAGAATGGTGGATAAATGCTTCCTCAAAACTGTGGGCCAGTCTCTGAGTTAGTCTTACTCCTTGAACCACATAAAAGCTGAACTAAACTACTTCATCATTGAATCATCACATAAAATTGCTGTACAGAAGCCCAACAGCCCAACCCAGACCCCTCCTGGCCACATGCCACTCAAAGGCCTAGATTCTATGCATTGTATTTTGATGCACTTTTTCATTTATAGGCCTATGTGCTCCTTCTTTCCTTTTTCTCCCTTAATACTTACTGTTTGAGTCTTCTTGTTGAACAGAGTTCTGTGTTTTAAGTTTAACTTAAATAAAAGGGGGTTAGCTTTCATCCCAATTTAATTTACAGCTTCTAGTATAAACAAGTATATGTATTGGTTTTCAAGTTCTGAGATTTCAGGTTAAGCTACCATTTTGGGTGTGCTTTGTGTTGTGCACACATGATATGTGTATTTATGGGCACGTGTGTGCCACAGTATGCATGTGGAGATCAGAGGACAACCTCAGGGTGTTGGTCCTTGCCTTCCACCTTGTTTTGAGACAGAGTCTCTCTTGTTGCTTGCTATTGCAAACACCACGCTTGCTGACCTGCAAGCTTTGGGATTCTCTGGCTCTGCCTCCTGTTGTCGTAGGGGCACGGGGATCACAGACGTGGGCACTACTTGCATCTGGCTTTATGTGGGCACTAGAGATCCAGACTCTGGTCATCAGGCTTCTATATGAAGTGCTTTTAACCACAGAGCCATCTCCCCATCCCGGAAGCTATTTTTCCCTTGCTGGGAGTGTTCTTGTTCTATAGTCAGCTCTTGGTACAGTCCTGATCACTCCCATTAGTAATGCTGCTTGTTTTCTGGGGACAGGGTAGATGGTTTTATCGTATTGGGGCTGTATCAGTCAGGGGCTCCCCTGCAGGAAACAGATGGTATAACCCACTGTTGCAGTCAGGTTCACATTGCTGGTAGAAATCACCCAACCAAGAGCAGATTGTGGGGAAAAAAGAGGCTTATTTTGGGTTATAGGCTTGAGCGGGAAGCTCCATGATGGCAGGGAAAATGATGACCTGAGCAAAGGGTGGACATCACCCCCTGGCCAACAAAGGTGGACAATAGCAAGGGGAGATTGTGCCAAACACTGGCAAGGGGACACTGGCTATAACACCCATAAGCCCACCCCCAACAATACACTGCCTCCAGGACATATTAATTCCCAAATCTCCATCAGCTGGGAACCTACCATTCAGAACACCTAGGTTTATGGGGGACACCTAAATCAAACCACCACAATCCACCCCTGCCCCCCATAAACTGATATCTACACATTATGTAAAATACAATGCATTTAGTCCAACTTTAAAAGTTCCCATAGTTTTTATCAAGTCCAATGATATTCATACATCCCCATAGTCCAAGATCTTTTAACTGTGAGCCATGATACCAAAAAATTCCCCCCCAAACCCATAATGGCACAGAATAAACATTCATACTGCAAAAGACAGCATTAGGCATAGCAAAGAATTGTTCAACCAATACAAAATTTAAAACAATGATGGCAATCATCAAACTCTGTAGCTTCAAGTTCAACCACTGTAGCCAGTGACAGATCTCCAAGTCTGATAATTCTAACCAGCAATAAATCTCTGGCATTCCAATTCCACCCCTCCAGCTAGGCAACTTCATCTGGGGCTGGCAGCTCTCCTTAGCAGCCATCTTATGGTCCCCGCATCTTCACTGGGTCTCCACTGCAACCCACTGTCCATCCTCATGGCCCCATGGGGTCTCAATGCAGGCAATCCAGCAAACCTGCTTCACACTACCCATGGCCATTTCCAAAACACATGACCGTGTTGCAAACTCAATGACCCTCTCTTTCCTGCATTTCTTATACTTCACAATACCAAGTAGGGTGCCAATTTGTTAATCCAAGGGGGAATAAAGCAGACTTGAAGAACAGGACACTCCTTGAATACTCAAGGCCCCTTCAAAAGAGTCTACATTCCTCCTGTTGCCCCAGTGCAGGTCAGCTGGCCCAATCTCAATAGTTGTAATCTCTCAAACAATTTGCAGGTGAGTGGGCAGCAGTTTAAGCCCAAATATTTCTTTTTTTCTGTGCCATATCCCTCTGCTCACACCAGTTCATTTCTATGTAAAGCAACCCTGCATAACTTCTCAGGAGATGGGCATAAGCTTTTCACACAAACTGCCTCTAGCCCAGTCCTAGCAAAGCTCTTTCTCACCCTCACAAGCCAAACCTCACTGTCCATAGTTCTTACTGCCTTCAGGTCTTTCAACTCTGACCAGAATATTCCATCAAGCTGTACTTACAGCACTGCAGGGTATCTCTTAGGCCAAGGCTTCAAATCCTTCCACATTCCTCTTGAAAATCATCTCCAAAAGGCCAAAGCCACACAGTCAGGTGTCTAACAGCAACCCCATTCTTGGTACAACTTTACTGTTGCAGTCAGGTTTGCATTGCTGGTAGAAATCACCCAACCAAGAGCAGCTTGTGAAAAAAAAGAGATTTATTTTGGCTTACAGGCTCGAGGAGGAAGTTCTGTGATAGCAGGGAAAAATGACCACATGAGCAGAGGGTGGACATAACCCCTTGGCTAACGTAAGGTGAACCATAGCAACAGGTGAGTGTGCCAAGCACTGCCATGGGAAACTGGCTATAACACTCATAAGCCTGCCCCCAACAATACACTGCCTCCAGGAGGCATTAATTCTCAAATCTCCATCAGCTGGGAACCTAGCATTCAGAACATCTAAGTTTATGGGGGGGACACCTGAATCAAACCACCACATTCAAAGACCCATTAAATGAAATGTTTAAAAAGGTGTCCTATAGAAAGTGTGGCAGTGATCTGGGCTGTCAGAAGTAGAGTGATTAGCACATTCAGGCAGAGGAACTTAGATGTAGTGTTATATATCTTTAGCCTCTTTAGAAAACAAACAAACAAACAAACAAACAAAAAAAAAAACAATAGCCTTTGGGTAGGAGGGGAAGTCACCAACTTGAGAAGACCTGGAAGTGAGACTACCCCATCTCTTCTGTACAGCATCACCCAGCTTCCCACTGACTGAACCCAGCTGAAAGCCAGAGGTCTCAGTTGCCTAGGGATATGATCTGCAAGTTAGCAGAGGCCAATAGAAAGAGAGGGGAGTGACTCTGCAGGGCAGATGGAAGTTATCTGGCACAAGATAGGCTAGCTCTTTATTCTCTAAGACCCAAACTTCACCATTGAGGGTGGAAAGCATAAGGGTAGAGTTTAGGATCAAGAAAAGAACTGCAGTTTTGACACGATGCCTTCTGGCTATGACTAGTGGCTCCACATGACACTTGGTGGAGGACTGGCCTTCCGTTGCCCCTGTGGGACTGCTGTGTAGCACATGCCCCTGTCACATCTGCTGATAATGCTCCTTTCTAGAGTTCCCTTTGGAAACCATGAACCCTTTCTTATTTACCATTCTTCACATTGGTCCCTTTGACCTACACTGGAGGCATAAAGTCTCCTTCTTTGCCCCCTTTAGACATTCCTGTTACATGCTTAGTGGATTTAGATTGGCATCATAGCACTCCCAGCCTACAAGGACCAGACATGTATCAAATGTGTAGGTGGGGGCATAAGTATAGGGTGCAGCTACAAGTCCAAGGAACAGTTCACATTTCTTTTACTCACAATCAGGTAAATCACAGGGTGAGCAAGATGCTAAGTGACAGTTGAAGCTTGCATTCAAGAAATAGTGGACTGCTTGCTTCCGCATGAGCTGTTTGCAGCTTTTGGGAATATAAGCTATTTTCAGACGTGCAGGTATCTAGATTTTCAGGTAAGGCCTCTGCATTTCTTATTATTAAAATAGGTTTTATTTTTATACATGTGAAGTCAAATAAGACTGTTTCAATCTGTACCAAATACATCTTATGACAAATTTCCTCACGTCATTTTAAAAAAAATATTGTATGTATTTATATGCAGAGAGATAGAGAGAGAGAGAGAGAGAGAGAGAGATAGAGAGAGTGAAAATGGGCATACTAGGGCCTCTTGCCATTGTAAATGAACTCTAGATGCATATGCTACTTTGTGAATCTGGATTTATGTGTGTACTGGGGAATTGAACCTAAGTCATTAGGCTTTGCAGGCACATGTCTTAACTGCTGAACAATCGCTCCAGTCACCCTCCCTGTCTTTTTTAAAACACTTTTCGATAAACTTCATACATATACACATACATGTACACAGTGTATTTTGACTGTAATCCTCATGCATGTCCTTCATTTGTTCCCTCTCCTCTTTACTCCTTTTTAATAATCCCCCTTTTTAGTCTCATTTCTATGTTGATTTCTATTTTTACTCTCCTTTGCCTGCTATTTGAACTTGATTAAGAAATAAGCTCTTGAAAGTTAAATCTGCCTCTAAAAAATAAAGGGCTAGAGAGATGGCTCCCTGGTTAAAGGCACTTGCTGGCAAAGTCTAATGCCCAAGTTTTAATTCCCCAGTACCCATGTAAATCCATACACACAGAATGGCACATGACCTGTCTGGCATGGTACCACACGTCTTTAACCCCAGCACTTGGGAGGTGGAGGTAGGAGGATCGCTATGAGTTCAAGGCTATCTTGAGGTAGTGAACTCCATATTGACTTCACATAGTGAGTTCCAGCTCAGCTTGGGCTAGAGTGAGAACATGCCTAAAAAAGAAAAAAATGGTACATGAGTGTAAAACTCATTTGCAGCTGCAGAAGGCCATTCCATGCTCACACTTTCTCTTAAGTAAATAAATAAATAAAATATGAAAGAAGAAATAAGTTCTTGGGGTTGGAGGAGGTGGCTCAGCTGTTAAGAATGCTTGCTGTCTAAGTCTGTAGGCCTGAAGGGGCTTGATTCCCCAGCACCCATGCAAACAGCTGGATGTGGCCACACACATCCGTAATTCCAGTCTTGAGGGGAACAGAGACCAGACAATCATTGGGGCTCACCAAAATGACAAACTCCAGAAACAGTGAGAGTCTCCACTTCAAGGAAATGCAGATAAGTGATGTAGAGAGCCACCCAGTGTTCTCTCCTGGCTTCCTTGTGTTTGCCTGGGCTACGTCTGCACATACATGTGCATTCACCTCATATACACACCACATCATACATGCGACATACATGCACCCACCAATAAAACTTAAGAAGCATGTTATATTATATTAACTTATTAGTCAGACAGAAGAAGTCACATGGAAATAATGGGCATGCCAGGGCCTCTAGCCATTGCAAATGAATCCAGATAAACATGCCACCTTGTGCGTCTGGTTTACGTGGGTACTGGGGAATCAAACCTGGGTCCTTAGGCTTTGCAGGCAATGCCCTTAATGGCTAAGCCATCTCTCCAGCCCTTAGGAAGCTCTCTTTTTGGGAAAGTGAACCTTCACAAGTGGAGGGTAGAGGGAAATAGCTGCGTGGTTCCTATCCTTCCAACACCGCGCATGGAGCCAGCTGGGCCCAGGGACAGGCTGCTGGGTACGACGCACGGTGGACATGTTCCTGGGAACAGCTGAGCACATCCTACGTTACCTTCTCGTAATGGCTGTGGTGCTCGTGCAGCATTTTGGAGTAAGCCCTCGGTACATGCAGCATTGTATGGGAGCATTGGTTGCTCCTAGACCAATGATGAGAAACTGGGTTTGCCTTCCTCAGGAGGGAAGACCCTTGTTCCAAGGAAAGTTGAGCTCACAACATTTTAATTTGCTCATTGTCAAGAACTGGAATTCTTACTGCTTGTACAAAAATAAGAAGTATTTATTTTATTATTTTATTTTTTTATTTTTATTTTTTATTTTTTTTCTTCATTAGTTAGTTTTGTATTCAGCAAATACAGTCAGTTTGGTACCATTATTAGGCTCATCCGTGACCTACCCCCTCCCCTTGGCCCCTCCTTGTTGAGGTATACGGGTCATGCATTGTGGAGTTAGCCCACAGTTATGGGTAAGCCAAATGTCGCTGCATATCATGACCCAACATGTGGCTCTGACATTCTTTCCGCCCCCTCTTCCGCAAAATTTCCCTGAGCCATGTTGGGTTCATTTTTGGTCTGCTTCAGTGATGAGGTGTTGGGGACCTGTGAGGCTCTGGCTCTCTGATTTGGTAGGAGTTGATTTTTCTCTGTGCTGATCTCCTTCCCCCTTGTGCTGGTATCTGGTTCATCAGGAAAACAGCCCCCTTGCTTGTTTCGCCAATTTTTCTTAGTTTCAGCCGGGGCCCTTTTGAGATATGATGGGGTGGCTCTCTCCTTAGGATCTACATCTATCTGAAAAAGAGAAGTAGATTCTCTAACGGAGAGTAAGTTAGCATCAGGACAAATGAGATAACCCTTTTTTTTTAAATAGAAAATTTAATAGGTGTAGGTCCTCTTGTAGCCCACAATTGATGGTAGCTTGATATTGGCGAGTGGGCTTATGTTTGGATATGGTTTTGACTTGTTTCCCAGCTCCAGCTATGGGTCCCATACCAGTGAGGGGATCAGTTAGCTGAATTGAGAGCAGTTGGTTCCCCACCATGGCTGTGTGCCACTATTGCACTTGTGTGGGCATCACAACAAGTTATTTGCTGCTAAGAAGGTTAGACCATGCGTTGCTTCAACAGATATTGGTCATTTTCCCCCAGTCGCCCATGTAGCACCTTCTGGCACCAGACACGCTGACTGTCTGGGGACTGACTCTCTTCCAACTTCCAGGCATGCCATTCTAATTTGCATGTCAATCACATAAGGTGTCTTCAGCAGTAGGGTCTTACGGACCAATGTACAATACATTTCCTTGCAGTTTTAAAAAGAGTTTTATGGTCTCAGGTCTCATGTTTGAGTCTAACTATTATCTGAGTTAGTTTTTATGTTCCATGAAGACTGCTCAGAATGTTTAGAACACTGAACACACTTAAAAAACAAATCAAAACAGCACATGTCCTTGAGATGCTAGTTTGAGAATTCTTAAGTCATTTTGATGTCTCATTTCAACCATCACCCTAAAATGGCATCTTTCTGTTCCCCAAGGTCAGAAAAAACCCAAATGTTAGTGAAAGTCAGGGCATCAGGGAAGACTTCTCAGTGTGCCAGAAGCCCAGCATGAACTGACAAATCCAAGATTCCATGTCCTGTCCTTAACAAAATGGCAGGAACTTGTGATCAGGTCCAGTGGCAGCCACTGCCTCTGTGGGTCTAGGGCCCTGACGGGTCACAGCACAAGCGGGCAGGAGGGAGGGCTAGTTGCAGCACAGAGGAGTGGGAGGGCAACATGGCTTCCGTGGACACTGTCACCTCCCTCTGTAACCATATCTGACCATGTTTACTTTTTTACTCTCCAATGTTTGTGTAAGTTCCTTTATCTTGGCCAGCTGTAACCCAGAACAACACAGAGAAAATATTTTGAAGCACAGTTTCTGTCTTTAATATATTCGGCATTTATAATTGACCAATATAATGATATGTGGAAACACACAGTCACATACACACACATACATTACTGACCTGTTGTGATCAATTACAAAACTTCTCTGAAATAGCTCCACAAACTCATTTACACATACACTATGATTTCTAAGACACCCTCTTCCATTATGACTTATAAATTAATGTTAAATAAGATTTTAAAACATCTCTTCAGGGTGCATCACATTTGACAGAAAACCTTTGTCACAAAGGCATATATAACCCTGTGTCAGACATTTTATAGTTTCTTCCACCTCAGAGCCTGTGTAGACGTCAACTGACTTCTCGTCAGTTAGAAACGCTCATAAGCCACAAGCTCTTGTCTTGTTATGTGTTCCATTATTTTTTGAGTAAAATACATTTAGAGGGCATACATAGCTTCATTTAACTCTTTTACCCTCCAGAGAACTGGCAACAAATGTTGGTGTTCTCGGATGACAAACAAAAGGTTTGATTTGGCAAGAGCTATGTAGAATGGGAGGTGGAAAGAGCCATCTGGGACTTCCCTTAATGATGTCTAGAGATTCACAACCATAGAATCCTTGAACTCTTGAGTACATAATCCTGAAACTAACCCACAATTATAACAAAAGGAATTTCAGACTTTTTCATCCACATTTTTTTTTCTCATAATGAAAAGAGAAGGTCACCTCATATCCTGAACAGTTTGCGTCAATATCCCTTTTGTATTGTTTGATGAGAAAAATGTCTAGGTGATGGAGGGACACAAACTTGGTGGAAGAGAGGACTGGGTTTCTTTCCATAGTTTTTGTCATTTATGGCCTTGGACTAACAGCCTTTATAAATTTACTTCATCCCCTAGTTTTGCCTAGTGGGCAGGTACCCTAAAGTATTCTTGTGAGGACTAATTGAAAGAAGGATTTCAAGTACTTAGCTAATTGTAGGTACTCAATAAATGTTAATTTTTCTACTATTCTATTCAACATAAAGTTATTTTACCACAGTAATAATCCACCTTTCTCTCCTAAAGCTATCACTAAGAGGCTCTTGTGGACATTGATTTTCCTCATAAATAAAGACTGATGCTTCCTGTGGAGGTAATAATAGATTTTCTGCAAGACTGATGCTTCACTGTTCGTTCTGCTTTTTGCATTGGGTGGAAGAGAAACCATAGCTAAATAAAGGTTATCAGAACCAGAGGCTGCCTGGAGTGATGGAAAAATGTCCTCTCTCTGGTAATATTTTGGAAGATGCTTGGCATTATTTATGGAATGAGTAGAATATTGTTTTGCTTAGCAGCAGGAAAAAAGACTGAAATATTTTTCAAATTTATTTTATTTAAAATGGGCATATATAATGCTATATATTTATTGTGCTTTGAAGTAGAAAATACATTATAGAGTGGCTATATGCAGCTAATTAAAATATGTGTTTCCCTCATATAGTTACTGTACTTGTCATGAGATTACTTAACATCCATCCTTTTTTTTTTTTTAGAATACAATACATTGTTAAACCTTTCTAACATCTACTTTTTGGATTGATTCAGACATTTTAAGAAGTAGAGATAGATGTTTTGTGTGATGATCATTGATTACTTGATTCTGGCATATTTATGTCTCCCCACCCCCACTATACTCCTAAGGTGTAATAACTTAATTTTTTCTTAATTTTAAAATTCTTTAAGTGTAGTTTTCAACTGAAAGTCTCATATTCTTACTAAAGCAAGAGCCTAGGAAAGAATCCTTGTGTCCTATTGTATCTCAAATAAAATATTTTCCTGATGTTTATGCAGATGAATAAATTTTTTTAGCCAGGATAGCTTATTGCCAGATTATTTCTCAAAATCCCAAGGGAAACTGAAATGTGTGCCAAGCTCCAGATTTAAGTTACATTTCCTTGGAAATTATTTAAATAAGACATAATATAGTATACCGCTGAGACCATAATTTAATTCAGAGTTACATTCTTGTTGTAAAAGAGTTAAGTAGCTCCTGGGTATAGCTCATGAGTTAGGAGAACTTGTCTCAATAGATAATCATTAAATTTTATATGAATTTATATTAAAATTCTACTGCAATCACAAATCATACACATTATTATAACTTCGCCTAGGCCTAGAATTCTTAATTGGGACAAAATCTATACTAAAATTATTTGAAGTGGATTTTACCAAATGACCATTGGACAAGAAGTTAGAAGATCTGAATATTCCTTGACACCTCTTTGGGATGTAGTGGACTTTTCTAGAAAATGAGGAGGATATTCTGATGTCTTTCAGGCCCTTTACAATTTTATGGCCACTGGAGATCATGTTTAACACTATCACTTTAGGATGATCTCATTGATTAGATTTTCTCCAATTAGAAATGGCGTTACTAGGGGCTGAGAGATGGCTCAGTGGTTAAAAGTGCAGATTGGTAAGCTCAATGACCCAAGTTTAGATCCACAGATAAAAGCTGAAAGTTGCTCACACATCTGTAATCCCAACATGCCTGCCTATGACAATGAGAGCTGGACTCAGGAGACTTTCAAAGCTCACAGTCTAGTCTGTCATTCGCAGTGGCAAGCAAGAGACTATCTCAAAGAAGGGAGGTTTTGAGTACACCCCGAGGTTGCTCTCTACCTCCACACATGTGCTGTGGCATGCTCATGATGCCTACTTCCCCACACACAAAGAAAGGCAATTTCTCCCTCCTTTAAAATTGCATTTGTTCTCTTCATATTATCTAATTGATTTTATTACACAAAGTCTTTTTTTTCTATCCTCTTTTTCTTATTTTTTAATAATGGTTCACTTATTAGTCCTTGTGATAGATACTAGGACAAAAATAAAAATCACAAAATAAATGGAATTGGAAAGGACCGTGACAGATCATCTGGCCCAGCCATCTGCAAGTACAGCATGTTTTAGTGTTCCTTTGCTCTATAAATAACCGGTAGTATCCAGCCAAGTCCATATCACTTTAACATGGCCAAAAGTGCTAGTCACACTTAGGAACTTTCCCCTTTATTTATCCTTGGAACTCTTTTGCTTTGCTTGGCTAGAGTTTTGGGAGAATCATTTGACTCCAAACTGAAATCTGAAATGAATAGCTGTAGGAAATTGGGTTCCATAAGCAAGGCACTTCCAGATTTTGAGACTGACTTTCCCCATTTCTGCTCTTATCTGTTCCTGGAGGGCATGCCCTTTTCTGCCTCTACCCTCCTGTTTTATTTTCCTTTGTGTAGGGCTCAATTAAGGAGGTAATGTACATGAAGGGTCTAGTTCAAGGCTGAGCACAGATTTGGATGTAAGAATGCCAATACTAGGTTCTAGAATGTGAGTTTCTTGTGTCTTCTCACTGTTATTTTATGTACAATGTGAAATAATCCCTGGCACAGCATAGGTGTTTGGTAAATGCTCAATGACTTTAGCAACTTACTCATATAACCCCCTTATCTCTTTTTCTAATTTAACACACACATACACACATGCATTTATTTAACATAGGTTATAATCTTGCATCCATTTACCTCCAGTCTCCATTTCCCTGAGGACCTTCCTCAGTAGGGTTCTATTGTTCACTGTGGGGTAATTAGGGCCTCTGTCAGTCTCTGGTATGGGACAGAAATCACTAAAAAATCAAATGACAATCAATGCTGTCAAGGATGTGAGGAAAGAGGAAGCTTCGTTCACTGCTGGTAGGAGTGCAAACTTGTACACCCACAATGTAAGTCGGCATGGTGACTCCTGAAGAAGATGAAAGTAGAGCAACAACTTGACTCAGCTATTCCTCCCCTGGGCATTTACCCTAAAGACCCTGCTCTTTACTTCAGAGATACTTGCTCAACCATGTTTATCAATGCCCCTTTATCACTTATGTTTCTTCTGTCTACTTGTGTGTTGTCCTCATGTTAGTTACTTTTCTTACCTTTCTTTCATGTGTGTGTGTGTGTGTGCATGTGTGTGTGTGCGTGTGTGTGTGTGTGCATTTCTTGCCACTGTGAATGCCATGTTAGCTGGTCCCAGAGCTTCAGGATTCTCCTCACTTTGTCTCCCATTATTGTAGGCATAATGGATTACAGATGTGTGTACTACTTGAGTGTGGCTTTATGTGAGTTCTGGGGATCCAAAATCAGGTGGTCAGGCTTGGGCAACATGTGTTCTCAACATTTCCTCAGCCCTAGTTACTTTTCTTGTTGCTGTAACAAAATACTTGTCAAAAGCCCCTTAAGAAAGTAAAGTGTTGGGCTGGAGAGATGGCTTAGTGGTTAAGTGCTTGCCTGTGAAGCCTAAGGACTCCAGTTTGAGGCTCGATTCCTCAGGACCCACATTAGCCATATGCACTCGATTTCAGTGGCTGGAGACCTTGGTGCGCCCATTCTCTCTCTCTCCCTCTGCTTCTTTCTCTCTCTGTCTGTTGCTCTCAAATAAATATATAAATAAAAATTAAAAAAAAAAAACAAGAAAGTAAAGTGTTGTTTTGGCTCACAGTTTAAAGGGATATAGTCATCATGGAGGGGAAGGAATGGCAGAATAGCATGAGGTGGCAGTCAAACACCTTTAGTCAGGGAGTAAAGAGAGATGAATGTTGGGGTTCAGCTTGCTTTCTCATTTTCAATCTAGAACTGCCAGCCCATGTAAGGTGCTGTCCATAATTAGGCTAGGTCTTCTCCCTTCAATAAGTAGAATTTAAAATCTCTCACGCATTGCCAGAGGTTTGTCTCCAAGGTGATTCTAGTTCCTGTCAAGTAGACAATCAGCACTATCACAACTCTCCTTCTCTTTCTCACTTTGAGGAACACAAATTCTTAAGAAATCAAGAATGTTGATATTTAGACTTGTTTTTCAGTGCTCTTCAAACAACAACAACAGCAGATACCAGAGAAGAGGGCTGGAGAAATAACTAAGCACTTAAGGCTCTTGTCTGCAAAACCTCAGGACCCAGGTTTGGTTTCCCAGCACCCACATAAAGCCAGATGAACAAAGTGACACAGACATCAGGAGTTTGTTTGCAGTGGCTAGAGGCCCTGGCATGCTCATTCTGTCTCTCTCCTCTTAAAAATAAATAAATAAATAAAAATTTAAAAATAAAAACAACAGCAACAACAACAAAATAGGGAACATTTTGGTGGCTGGACAGAGTGATGAAGTCTCTGGAGTAAGTATTTTTTTTTTCTAGCAATCTATATGGTTATGTATGAGCAAGGATTTCTACAATAACAAAGCTTGTGTAAGCTATTTTATTCTACCCCACAAATTCCACCTTGAGGTGTTTCAGGGGGATGTCTGAGTGGCTCTGGTAAGAAGCTGCAGTGTAGCAGGTACCTTTTATCTCCATGTTCCTCTAAAAGGACCAGTCACCAGGGGCTGTGGCCCCCTGTAGGAGATCCGCATAGTCCTTTGGTGCATGCCAACTCTAGTTGTTGAAATTTTTCTTTTCTTATGCTCAGTCACGTCCCTAGAGGAGTTTCTGATGCTCAGGGACACACAGGGACACTCAGGCAATGTTGCTTTTTTTGTGTGTGCAGTTCTTCTCTGAATTGCATGAGAACAATGCGGTTCCTTTTATATACCAGCCACATCTTTCCCCTCCAGTTTCCTTTCTCTCCAATTCCCAACTTGCAACCAAAACCCCAACTATGCTAAACTCTGCTTTCCCAAAAGCTCCCCATAGCCTCTCACACTTAGAAACCTTTGCACATGCCTCATATTCTGCCCAGAATACCTTCTTTTGTCTCTTTAATGGCAGGTTGAAAAGGGGTCACCCACAAGATGACCATGTCCCGCTCTCTAAATCAGTTGAGGTTGCCTTACATGGGAAATACAAGCAAAGGATGTTTGTATGTGCGATTAAACTAAGTGTCTTGACATGAGCTTATCCTGGGTTATATGTACACATACTTTTGTGACAGAAGAGAGGAAGATTTAACCTATGCAGAGGAGACAATTTTATAAAGAAGGAAGCAGATATTGAAGGGATGTGGAAATAAGCCAACATATTTCATAAGCCACCAGGAGCTGTCTTCTAATACCCACCCAAAGGTCTCTGGCTCATCTGGCATCAACTGAGTGACGGAGATACCTCAAACCTCTAGCCTTCAGAACCTTGAGAATACATTTTTGTTGGTTTAGTCCATTGAGCTTATAGTGATTTGTTGTGTCAGTCATAGAGATGTTGGCTTTTCGTACATACCAGACTAACACCTATTTTATCTTGCTATCTCAGATTTGGTATTATCTTTTTCCAAGACTTCTCTTATATCCCCTATGACCCAAGTTACATAAGCTTCTTTAACTATTCCCAGAGTAATATGTATTCATTTTATTAGGAACCCTGCTACCTTTTATTGCAAATGTCTCTTGTGTACTTCACTCATTTTTCAAGTTTCCTCTGGAGCCAGGTGGAGTTTGGAGGCTGCTATAGCCTCCAGCTCTCAGCTCAGGCAGCTGTATTCTCATGTGCTTGCTTGATGGCCTTCAACACGGACTTCCTCTATATACCTCTGTAGTCCTCATGAGGAGGACACATGTTCTTAGGCCCCTTCTTACTGATCTCAGTGCCTGAAAGGCATGGCATCTAGCTGGACTCTTTCTTCTCAGGTGAAACTATCAGCTCAGGCTTTTGGCTAATTCCTTCATGTTCTTTAAGAAGTGTGTTTTCCTGTCTTGTTCTTCATGGCATCATCACTGGGTCAAAGTATGGATTCGGTACTATTGCATATGATTTGTGGGGGTAAATAAAGTCCTGTGATAAAATCTATGTTTTTGTAGATTCACTTCATAGTGTTGTTCAAAGCAGATTACCTGGTCTTGGGAATTACATTGGGGAGGGGGTAAGATCATAACTCCTCAACTACTGATTTCAAAGATACTAAAATAGGTAAAATTTCAGATGAGGATTTCAAAACTTTACTAGTCAAAATGATCAAAGATGTTAGAGAGGTTACGAGCAAACATAATAGCTTAAAAATTACCAAGAATAGATCTAAGGAGATGAAAGACCGTTAGATTGAAAACCTTAAGACACTGAAGAAAGAATTACTGTACACTCAAAAATGTTAGCGCCTTCCATGTGCATAGGTTGGTGGAATTAATCTTTTTTTTTAATTTTTTGTTATTTTTATTTATTTATTTGAGAGCAACAGACAGAGACAGAAAGAGGCAGATAGAGAGAGGGAGAGAGAGTGCCAGGGCCTCCAGCCACTGCAAACGAACTCCAGACGCATGCGCCCCCTTGTGCATCTGGCTAACGTGGGTCCTGGGGAGTCAAGCCTTGAACCGGGGTCCTTTGGCATCACAGGCAAGCGCTTAACCGCTAAGCCATCTCTCCAGCCCAAATTAATCTTTTAAAAATTATTATTAAAAGTGATCTATTGTGATCACAAAATAATGTCAATCACAATTCTGATTACATTCTCAACGAAGAAGAGAAAAAAATCTACAATTCATATAGAAGCAAAAAAGACTCATAACAGACAAAGCATTCCTAAGTAGAAGGAACAATGATGGAGGTATCAAAATATCTGATTTCCAATTGTAATAAAACTGTAAGGTACTGATGCAAAAAAGAGAAGGCAGAATCATAAAATAGGATAGATGACATATAAATAAATCCACACAGCTGGCACCTAACTTTTGATAAAGGTGTTAAAATATATGTTGGAAAAAAAGACAACTTCTTTGACAAATGGTGCTGGGAAAAGTGTGTACCAGCATGGAGAAGAATGAGACTAGATCAATATCTCTCATGCTACAAAAATTGATTCAAAATGGTTCAAAGACCTTAATATAAGATGTAAGATTTTGAAACTTCTAGAGGAAAACATAGATGTAGTAGACAGCTTCACATTGCTGAGGTGAACTTCCAGATCAGGCACAGGCATGGGGATTTATTGAAGATCCAGGGGATGTTCCATCATGGCAGAAGAAGCTGGCCCATGTTCACAGGCAAAGAAAGACACAGAGAGAAAAGCCACAAGCCAAAAACTCAAAAGCTACACCACAAACCAGCACACTTCAGGAACTCCAGGCAGAACTCAGGTGCTTTGCATATCTTTAGACTGGATTTCTAAATCTATCACCACACATTAAGGCTGGACTCTATGATCTGCCCAGTGACATTTCCTCCAGCCAGTTAGCTGCAGATCTGAATTACAAACTTTAGTAACTCCCGAATACATTGGGGGCCATACATTCAAACTACCACAATAGGTAACAATTTTTTAAAAATGTATGCATAGCACATGTGGTTTAGTGTGTGTGGTGGAATATTTGTATGTTGTATGAATGTGTGTGAAGGATTTATGAATCACTGACCTTGCTGAAAAAATTCATTTGGACCATAAAACTCACAGGCTTGAAGATGGCCAGACTCCCAGAGTTATCAGGCTACCTGGGAAACAGTCCCAATCCCCTTTTAGCAGGTGATCAGTAAACAAAAGAAGAGGCTCTATCTTCCCATTAATCACTCCCCCCAAAAGTAAACAGCGGATAGAGACAACCTAAAGTTTGTTTAACTCTACTCCCACTTTCCTCATCTCAGGCTGTCTTGAAGCCTAGCTCCTTAAAATCCCCAACTGCTCACTCAAGGGGACCACCATTCTCATTTCCCGCAGGAGAAGACCTCCCCTTGGTATATTCTAATAAAGTCTGTGCTGTTGAAGTTGGCTGTTCTTCTGTCTGTATTATATTCCTCATGTTGCTCTGGTCAATCTCAAATTCTAACAGTGTGGTATATGTGATAAATGTCAGGTGAATGCATGTGATGTGTGTGTGTGTGTGTCAGTGTGATACCCTGTGCATTTGCCTGCAGTGGCCCATGGAGAATGTCAGGTATCCCCGCTGCATTGCTCACAAGTCTGTTTTTTCTTGTGATGGCATCTCCCACTCATTCTGGAGCTTGCTATTAATGACACACAGATATTCTCCAGTCTTTGTCCCTCACAAGACTAGGGTTACAGAAGTGTGTTGCCACAGCCAGATGTTTATGTGGGTTCTGGAGATTCATACTCTGTAGTCACAGGCCCCCTAAAGCCCACATGGCTTGTGTAACACACTTAACTACCAAGCCATCTCTCCAGCCCAAGGTAAAACTTTTTCACATATAGACATAGGCAAGGGCTTTCTGAAAAGGACTTCAGTAGTACAGGAAATAATCCCAAGAAATGATAAATGTAGTTACATAAAATTAAAATGCAACTTTACAGCAATGGCAGCAATCACCATAGTGAAGAAATAGCCTACAGAATGGGGGTGTTTTTCTGCCAACTCTATATCATTTATATGGTTTAGACATGGGATTAGTGTCTAGACCATATCAAGAATGATGAGGGAAGCTACCTGAAGCAAACAAATGATCACGAATGCAAGACTGTGGGGAAAGAGGATCTCTTCTACACTGCTGGTAGGAATATAAACTGATTTAGACATGATGGGAATCAATGTGGATATTTATCAAAATCTGAAAATAGAACTACCACATGATCCATCTATATCACTTGTGGTATATACGTGAAGGATTCTAAGTCAACATACCAAAGGGATGCACACATATCCATATTTATTGTTGTACTGTTGTATTGTTCACAATAGCTAGGAAATGGACATCATCAACACATGAATGATTAAAGTGTGATACATATACGCAGTAGAATTTTATGTGGCTGTAAAGAAACATGGAATCTGGATGAAAATGTAGATCATGATGTTAAGAGAAAGAAGCCAGATTTAGAAAGAGAAATACTGCCTCTCTTGTCTTATGTGTAGAATCTAGATTTAAGTGTGTGTGTGTGTGTGTGTGTGTGTGTGTGTTTGTGCTTGTGTAGGTCACAAAAGTAGAAAGAGTGCTATGAGAAAGAAGAGACCTTAAGGGATTGGAAGAGGGCAAATGGAGAGGGCAGTAGAATACAACGTGACATGAAAGCATAAGGGGCACTAGTCAGGTGGATGAAGCCCACCAGCAATGTGGACATTGAGAGGGCCTTGAGGGACAGAAATGAAGAGGAACAAAGTATAATGGCTTATATGTGTAAAAATAGTAGATGAAGTCAGTTACTGTGTATGCTAACTTAAAAACATCAACTAAAAGCAAAGCAGAACAATAAAAGCCCCAAAGACATTGCATCTTTATGTGCCTTTCTAGCCCAAATCAGCCTGCATTTCCTGTTAAGTAGAACATGAATGATGCATTTGTAACTTTTCTGCTGCTGAGAGCTTTTGGACGTTAGGCCCTCCCAAGGTCCTCCTTGAGTCTTTTTTTTTTTTTTCTTTCCTAGGAGCCATTCTTATGACTAGCACTTTTCCCTCACTCTTAGACTCAATTCTAAGAAGCATCAGTCCAAAATTACAGCCTGGAATGAAGATTTGTCTTTTATCCCATCGTTACTTCCTGGGTCAGTACATTCCACACTCCACACACAGATTTGAAATCAAATATGTATTCTATTAGGATGGTCCTGAAAGTTCAAGGATAATGAAAGAAAACAAGATGGAAATTAATTGTCAATGAACCATGTCACTTGATGATTCCACATTTCCCAGTCCCAATTTGGCCTCTGGCTTGGGCTGCCTCCAATCTGACATCTCCCACCACCATCAGAGGTGAGAGCAAGCTGCTTTAGGGCCTGAGGGCAATTACTGTGGCACGCACAGAGGGCAGGAACTCCTGAGCCTGTTTGCTGCAGGGTGCAAGATGTGGACACTGATAATGTCTACCTTTCTTGAAAAGAAACCACACTAAGTGTTGAGTGTTGGAGGATAATACCCATCTCTACTCTCACCTTTTGAAATCTATAGCACGAGAACCAACAGCAGTCTGGCCAAGCTCCTCTTTGTAGACTCTCCTCCAAGGTGAATTGAAGATGTTATGGCAATCTTTTTAGCATCAGACCTCCGCTGACTGTACATGACAACAACAACAACAACAACAAAAAGACAAAACCTAAGCTAAGCAAACTGGCAAACAACTCAGAAACTCCCTTACAAGGAGGAATTACTGAAACCAGTAGTACACTGCATCCCTCACACAGAAAGGGAACTAAAAGCCTCTTCATGCTCTTATGCCCTCTCCCTTACCTTCTCTCCTCCCCTCTCTACACAAATGGGGCATTCATTTTTGTACAGTCCATACAAGTGTTTTAAATATCTTTTGTAAAACATATTCCATCTGATGGTGACATTAGTTTCCCTCAGGATCAAATAATCTTTTACATGTGTGTAATTAAGAGACCCATTTTGTTGATTTTCCCTTAAACAGTAATGCACCCCATGGTTGAATTTCTGCCTCTAGGCTTAAAAAGCCCTTGAACAATTATTGTCAATTAGGAAAAAAATAAAGTAAATTTACAAAGACTGGAAACTTTGAAAAGATATTGTTTTTCCATGGAGGCATCAAAAACCATGGTTTCCCAGCTTTTGTCATAAACCCTTTTTTTCAGAAAGATTTATTTATTGGCAAGGAGAGAAAGAGAGAGAGAGAGAGAGAGAGGAGACAGAGAGAGGATGGGCATGCTAGGGCTTCTAGCCATTGCAAACAAATTCCAGATGCATGTGCCTCCTTGTGCATATGGCTTATGTGGGGTCTGGGGAATCAAACCTGGCTCCTTTGGCTTCTCAGGCAAATGCCTCAACCTCTAAGTCATCGCTCCAGCCCATAACCCTTTCTTTTATGTAATTCTGGCACAATATTGGGCTAGGTGATGTGATCACTGATGTTTCAGGCTTTCCAATGTGAGTAAGTGACAGGTTAATGTGTTGTGTATAGATTCGGGGAGCATGGTATTGTTTGGTAAGAATGACAATATGGTTGAAGGCTGAGGTGATGGCTCAGTCATACAGCACATGCTGTGCAAGCATGGGGACTTGTGTTCAGATATCAAGCACACGTGTAAATATTGGGTATAATTATACATTTATGTGATCCTAGCACTCAGTAGGCAGAGACAGGTGGATTGTCAGGACAAGCTGGGTAGCTAGTTTAGCCGAATCTGTGAGCTCTGGGGTCAGTGACAGACCCCATCTCAATAATCAAAGTGGAGATTGATAGGAGACACCTGATATTGACCTTTGGTCTCCTCACATATGTACACACACGTGCATCCTCACATACATGTGTACATATACACTGCACACATGTACAAGCAAAAAATAAAAAAAAAAACTTGGTTGATTTATAGCTTTTTTGTTAACTCCGGTTCCCGCATATAGACATATATGGGTCTCAAGTTAGACTGCTTACAAATCTAGCCACAAACATGAAATCGTTTGCTATTCAGAGAACTCAGAAAATAATAAAGTAGCTTTTGGTTTCAGGCTATGGAGGTAAGACATTTGGTCAATTTTTTGTGATTGAGGTTTCCTTCAACACAGGAGGCATTTTGTAAGACTTAAAAGAAAAGAGATTCTTGCTGAGATGGGGATGTAGCCAGAGGTAGGGTACTTGCTTAGCATGCCAGATGCTTTTGGCTCTATCCCCAACAGAGGAAAAAGCAGACTTTCATTTGAAATAGGATTTTTCACAAGTTTTGGTTTTTAGAGTAATCTAGATAAGTTGGTAGGTTATCTTAGAACAATTCAAAAACTACATTAACATCCTCATTAGTGCAATGTGAAGGCATCTGTTAAAATCATTATCTTTAATACTCGGTGATTTTCTAGAGTTTGATAATATAAAGCAAGGTCTCACCAATAACACCATATTCCATTTTCATCATCATGGTTAATTATATTAAAGCTTTATCTGCATATACACACAATCTAATCCACTAAATATAATTTTATTTTAATTACTAAAGTGTTTTATTTCTGAAACTACTCTAGAGAGTTATGTTGTTTTCTCAGGTAAAAAGGAAATATCCATTTTACCATCTTTACAAAGTGATTTGCATTTTCTTATCAATTTCTAATTTAGTAACAGTGATAATAGTCCTTGATATTTAGTTAGACCATTACACAAGGTCTGATTTTCTGTTTGCTAATAAAATATTTTTTTCACTTAGTTTTCCTTGCTTCTAGACCTTTATGTCATTGAGAGGTAAATACTTAGCACATTCACATTACCCTTTGATCTTCGAGAAATGCATTATTTGATGTCTTTCTTAATCTTTAAATAAGCTTCACTTTCAACTTCAATGCACAGAAAATAATACTCTTTAGCTTATTAATGACTTATTTATTGACACCTATTTTCTTGTTGGATTAAAAAATAATTATATTGACATATGCTTGATGAACTTCTTAGTAAATCACTTTAATGTTCTTTTCCTCCTCCTGTCTTCAATTTAAGGTAATGAAAATCAATCTGCTGGAGGTACACCAAAATATAACATTTCCCCACTGGGTCTCAATAACCTTCATGCATCTGCTACCTAAAATGCAGTAATCATTTCTCATTATTTCAAAGGAAACTTGGGAAATAACCATTACATATAGTCTCTTAAGCCATCCTTATCTCAACCACTTTGTTCAGACTCATTTGAATTTGTGAGCACTTTAGAGGTGAGTCATATTTTAAGAAATTAACAATAAGAGTACAGGGCAAAAATATTTGCAAAACATATGCAATGAAGAACTTGGTTCTAGAAAGACATAATGAACCCTCAAAATTCAAGAGCAAAGAAACAATCTGATTAGAAAATGGGTAAAAAATATAAAGAGGCTGGGGTGGGGGAGTGAGTCAGTGAATCAGAGTCCTTGCTGCAAAGCATGAAAATCTGTATTAAATCCCTAGAATACACATAAAAAGCTGGGTATGGCCTTGCGTGCTGAGGGAAGTTGGAGATGGGAGTATTCTGGGGTTCCCTGGTCCTCCAGTATAACTGATAAACAGTGAGCTCCAGGTCCCATGAGAAACTCTCTATTTCTAAAGGAAATAATGCAGAAGAGTGATAGAGGAGGACATCTGAGATCCTCTCTGGCCTCTGCAAATACATGCATGGGACATGCACATCTGCACACACACACAGTCATATATCAGATACACACACCAAATGAAAAGAAAAAGATATGAAAGGACATGCAAAATAGAACAGCATGGCTGGAAGAGAGTCAGTCCCCAGACAGTCAGCGCATCTAGTGCCAGAAGGTGCTACATGGGCAACTGGGGGAAAATGACCAATATCTGTCCAAGCAACTCATGGTCTAACCTTCTTAGCAGCAAATAACTTGTTGTGATGCCCATACAAGTGCAATAGTGGCACACAGCCATGGTGGGGAACCAACTGCTCTTAATTTGGCTAACTGATCTCCTCAGTGGTACGGGACCCATAGCTGGAGCTGGGAAATAAGTCAGAACCATATCCAAACATAAGCCCACTTGCCAATATCAAGCTACCATCAATCATGGGCTACAAGAGGGCCTACACCTATTAAATTCTCCATAAAAAAGTAAGGGTTATCTCTTTTGTCCTGGTGCTAACTTAATCTCCGTTGGAGAATCTACTTCTCTTTTTCGGATAGTTGTAGATCCTAAGGGGAGAGCCACCCCATCATACCTCAAAACGGCCCTGGCTGAAACTAAGAACAATTGGCAAAACAAGCCAGGGTGCTGTTTTCCTGATGAACCAGATACCAGCAGAAGGGGAAAGGAGATCAACACAGAGAAAAATCAACTCCTACCATATCAGAGAGCCAGAGCCTCAGAGGCCCCCAACACCTCATCAGTGAAGCAGACCGAAAATGAACCCAACATGGCTCAGGGAAATTATGCGGAAGAGGGGGCAGAAAGAATGTCAGAGCCGCATGTTGGGTCATGATATGCAGAGACATTTATCTTACCCATAACTGTGGAATAACTCCACAATGCATGACCCATATACCTCAACAAGGAGGGGCCAAGGGGAGGGGGTAGGTCACAGATAAGCCTAATAATAGTACCAAACTGACTGTATTTGCTGAATACAAAACTAACTAATAAAGAAAAAAAGAAAAGAAAAAAAAGATATGAAAGGACATTTCATTAAAGAGACTATAGGAGGGGTAGATAAGCTTGGACTTGAAAATCTGTTCACTAGCCAATTACAGAGATGCACAGTAGAACCACAATGACATATCACCATGTAACTATATGATAAGCTACATGTAAACTAGGGGATAATATTAAGAGCTAATGAAGAAGTTCATCAGTCGTCATTATGGTAGGAATGTAAATTGGTACAGCCACTGAGAAAAAATAATCTGGAACTTTATTTTACAACTAAATATGCATTTGGCTCGTACTGCAGGAATTGTGTTGTTGGCACTTATCCTAGAGAAATAAAAACTTATGCTCATGTAAAAACCTATACATGAATGTTCCCAGCAGTGGAATTTTATTAGCTAAAACCTGGAAAGAACAGAAATGTCCTTCAGTGAGTGAATGGTTAGACAAACTCTGGTACATCCATATATCATGGAATTCTACTGAGCAACAAAAAGGAAAATCAACAACAAAAATGGTTGAGACCTGTAATAACTTGGTTGGACCTGAACAAAGCATTGTGATTAGTGGGAAAAATGTCCAATTTCAAAAAGTTACATGTTGTATGATTTCATTATGTAACAAACTAGGGGATAGGACTGGGATTAGGCACAAATAAAGGAGCAGTGTGGGGGGCATTTTGTGGTGATGGAACAGATGGTGACTGTGGTTACATGAAGTTTACAATAATCAGATTTTATAGGACAAACTACTTACCTACCTACTTACACACCTACATATATGCATGCACACATATGCTACTGAAAATTGAGTAAAGTCTTTAATCAAGTAATCAACATTGTTCTGATAAATTTACTGGTTTTCATAATGTACTGAGTTATATGAGACTGTTATCCTTGGGTAAAGGGTTCAAGAAAATTTTTATACCACATCTGTATTTTATTTTTAACATCTCATGAGTCTACACTTATTTAAGATAAGTAAAAAAATATATATACTCTGGAATACTTGAAATATCATTGGCTAACCCTTTCTAGAGTGTACTGTATACAAAATTCTCCAGAATAGTAATTGCCAAAGGAAATTCATGAATATAATATTTCTACTACATATGTCTTATCTCATGGTATAAGATTACTTTTAAAAAATATTTTTATTTATTTATTATTGGGGACCAGAGCCTCTTGTTACTTCAACCAAACTGTAGACATATGCATCATTTTGTGAATCTAGCTTTATGGGTACTGAGGAATTGAACCCAGGTCAGTAGGCTTTGCAAGCAAGTGCCTTTAACTACTGAGCAATCTTCCCAGCCCTGAGGTTTCTTTTAATTTATTATGTTTTAACATGTTTAAATAAAATTGACACCAAAGGTGTGTGAGTTGCTCACCGTAAGTGACTTGTCCCATGAAATAGTGGTCCATTTTTAGTGTCTGTCCCTTTGTGGTGAAAGGAAAAGCAGTGGCAACAAGGATTATCATAGATGGAAGTCATCCCTCCATAAGTCCATGCGTTAGGAAGATCTATATCTATTGTGAGAATAGGGAGTCTTCAGTAGGAAAACCCAGGGTCTCTCAGTGGCTCACCAGAGTTGACAGATCCTGTGGATGTTCTTCAAGAGACAGGCTTAGAACCAGCTTTCACTACTTCTATCAGCATGTTATATGCCCTCATCCTGTCACCTGGTAACCAAATTTCAAAGAAGTTTGGAAGATTTGGAGTGTCATGTGAATATTTTGTGAAGTCTAGTGGCTTTTGTCACAAAAAGGATACCTTGTAATACATTTGTGTTTGGGACTTTGATGTGATTATGAGATAGTCTTGAATGTATTTGAACTGAGGTATGTTAAACTAAGAAATTTAAATTTGTTATTATCCATCAAATATATTCATTGTCATAAATTTCACTTCTACTACTAAATGGATATATTTCTTCTAAATTGAGAACCTTATTGAGGGAACAGTATGTTCCACAGGTTTTAAAAACATACTTAATGCAACCTTAGAGCATTACCCATAATTTTATAGTTAGTGATCATCTGGGTACTCTTTGATGATGTTCCTTGCCAACTATAAGAAAAATTAAACATAAATTTAGAGTTATGAGTTAATGTAGACCAAACTCCTTAGTTAATATTTAGTGGTTTTCTTGATATCAGTGAGGGCACTAGAATATGTTAGTGTCTGAGTGAGAGTCAGACAGTGCTTTCATTTCCACTATAGCCTTGCAAGCAGTATAGTGAAGATGGATGAATAAAAGAACACCAGTAATTCTACATCATTCCCAGAAAGTTAGGCAACACTGATAGTTAACTCTGGGGACAGAGCTGAGGCTAGAGTAAGTCTGTGAATTTTCTTCTGGGACATCATCCTCCTTGGTACATTGGTTACTTTTCTCATCACTGTGACAGAATAGCTGACGCAGAGAGGCAACTTAAAGGAGGAGTATTTCCTCATAGCTCATGTGCTCAGGCATTTCAGTTTGCCAAGGTGAGGAAGGCATGCCAGAGCAGAGCCATGGCAGCCAGAGTATGTGGTGTCCTTCCTTCCACCATGGATGGATCAAGAAACAGAGTGAATATGCAAGCAGAGGTCTGTCCCCAGTGATCCACCCCTTGTAGTTCAGGCCCTGTCCAAAAATCCCTAAACTTTTCAAAGCAGTGCCACCCACTGGGGACCAAGGTTTCCAGCATATGAGCCTTTGGGTGGAGTTTTAACTTCAAACCAGAACATTCTGTCTGTGCTTCCCATGGGCTCAGGCTATCTCCTAATGCATTCAGTCCAATTTCAAATGTCACATAATTTTAACAGTCTCAATACTGTTCAAAAGTCTAAAGCCCTGTCTCTTCTAAGCTATAAGACAGACTCTCAGTTGGGAGCCACTTTAAAGTGAGAAAAGGAAGTTACTTCTAATGTACAATGGCATAGAGTAAGCGTTCCCATTCAAAAAGGGTGGACTGTGTACACAACAAGGAAAGATTGGAACAAAGCAAAATCAAACCCTTGTAGGATAAACACCAAACCCCATAGTTTTGTGTTAAGAATCTGGGTCTCATGATGGTATCATTTGGGCTCCGACTGGCTTGGACAACTCTACAGCTCCAGCTCTGATGCCCGTGGCACAAGTGACCTCTGTTGGGTTGGCTCCACTAAGTGATTGTAGCTTTTTCCCATGAACTTCATGAGTTTATGGTATCTTCCATATACTTGGGTCTCTGCTGCAAGTTAGAATTCACCTTCAGAGCTTCATGCACAGCCTACTCAGGAGCTCTGTACAGGGAGGAATCTGACCATGCTACATATCACTTGGTCTCAGCAGCTTTCTAGAACACTCATGAACCTATGACTCTCACCTCTCACAATCCTGCAAAATCAGCATCACATGTGTATTCCAAGTTGTACTGTTAGCTGGATTCTTGGAACACAGCAGACTCTGTGTGATTTCATGGATAAACCTAGGAAATCACTTCCCAAGGTAGGGCTCTACCAGGTCAGGGTGTCCCAGAGGTTCTCTTTGCTCAAGCACTTTTTTTTTTCAAATGAAAACTTTTCAAAAGGAATTGCATTGTTATAACCTGGATCTTTTGACAGGCAGGCTCTGGCACCCAAGGCCCCTTTCCTATGTGAAAAGTACAAAGTATTAGGTTTCTCTGTATTTGCACTAAACTTTTAAACAGTCATGACTGCCTTCTCCCAAGCAACCTCGTTGACTTTGCAATTGTCCATCCTTTCCTCACTGCACTGCCAACTTCACTGAATATGCTTGACTTAGAATATCACTTAGAACTTGACCTAGAACAATATATTAAGAGTCACACTTCTGGGTGTGTCCATGAGAGTGTTTCCAGGGAGACTTAATTAAATGTGGGTGGCACCATCCCCATGGGCTGTGATCCCAGGCTGAATAAAATAGGAAAAGGAGGAAGCCAGCCTTTCCCCTTCATCTGCTTCCTGGTTGGTGCCCCAGACCAAGCCACTCCTTCCGTGGTGCCTTCCTTACCATGATGGATTGAATCATCAAAACCAAGCCATTGATTAACACTTTGTCTTCTTTATATATGTTTAGGTGGCTCACCTACTCATTGAGCCTATCTTTATTATTAATAACAGTTATGCACTATAATTTTTAAAAGCTAGGAGAAATGATTTTGGATGTTTTAATCATAAAGACATGATAATGGGCTAGAGAAATGGCTTAGTGATTAAGGCACTTGCCTGCAAAGCTTAAGGACCCAGGTTTGATTTCCATTATCCACATGAGCCAGATGCACAAGGTGGCATATACATTTGGAATTCATTGGCAGAGAGCAGAGACCCTGGCGTGTCCATTCTCTCTATCTGCCTCTTTCTTTCTCTCTCTTTCTCATAAATAAATAAATAAATTTAAAAAGACATGATAATTTTTAAGGAAATAGATGTGCTTTACCTGACTTAAACATGAGATTATGTAGGTATATATTGAAACGTCAATTGGTACCCCACTCATGAGTTCAATTTTTATGTGTCAGTTAAAAGACAAATTTGATTTAAATATTAAAAAATAACTCTAATAATAGCACACATTTGATCTAAAGAAAACACATATAGCATTATTTCTTGAACTAAAATATGGTAAATATATTGAAAGAGAAATTGTTGGATCTGAGATTTTAAAGTGGATGAAATGATCATAATAGCAGAGTGAAACTAAAAAGATAGGGACCAGTGACCAAAAATACAACAGATTTGATTCAGCCATTTGTGTTGTGTAACAAGCAAATTATAGATCAGTAGAACGTAAAAGGAAAAGATACAAAGGAGATAAGCAATAGTTTTAAATTTCCCTGATCTGACAGAAGATTGGCCACAGATTCTGCAGATTTGAGGAGCTCAGGAAGGTGTCAAGTGGGTACACCACGCACTGGGAGATTCCTGAACTCATCTTTTACTGTGTCATAGAAGAGGAAGTGCTGGTGTTCTTTGGCACAGCAGGTGAATATTATTACCAGTAATGCCGGAGAATGGGTGCGCCAGGGCCTCCAGCCACTGCAAATGAACTCCAGACACGTGTGCCCCCTTGTGCATCTGGATAACGTGGGTCCTGGGGAATCAAGCCTCGAACCAGGGTCTTTAGGCTTCACAGGCAAGCGCTTAACCTCTAAGCTATTTCTCCAGCCCAGAAATGATACTATTTTAATCTGGCAACTTTGAATGACTAGAGGAAAAAGTAGGAAGAACATTTTATGATATAGGCACAGGGAAAGATTCCAGTAACCCAGGGAATAAGACAAACATTCAATCATTGGGATACCATGAAATTAAAAATCTACTTTATAGCTAAGCAAACTGTCAATTAAGTCAGTAGACAACATGCAGAATGGGAGAAAATCTTAGTAAGCTACACAGCTGACAGAGGTTTAATAACTAGAATATACAAAGAACTCAAAATAAAGTCAAGCTATAAAATATTAATCAACCAAGTCAAAAATGGGTCAGAGAACTAAACAAAGAGCTATCAAAGGAAGAAATACAAATTGCCAATAAATATCTTGAAAATGTTCAACATCTTTAGCTATGAAAATTAAAACTACTTTGAGATTTTTTCTCACTCTGGCTAGATAGGCTATCATGCAGTGATATCAAATGCTGGGAAGGGGTGGGGAAAGAGAAACACTTCCTCACTGTTGATGGGAGTATAAATTTATATAGCCACTACAGAAGTCAGTATGGAGGCTTTCTGAAAAATCTGAAAATAGCCCTGCCATTTGACCCAGCTCTGCCACTCCTTGGCATATCCCCTAAAGACTCTACTCTTTCCTACAGAGATGCTTGCTCAGCCGTGATTGTTGCTGCTCTATTGACCATACTTAGGAAATGGAATCAGCCCAGATGCTCAACTGATGAAAAGATGAATGAAGATGTGGCACATATACACAATAAATTCTATTGAGTGGTAGAGAAAAATGAAATAGTTTTCAGGAAAGTGGATGTATCTGGAAAAAAAAATTAGACTAAGTGAGGTAATTCAGGCTCAGAAAGAAAAATGCTACAGATCCTAGCTTGGAATAGTTAGATCTATTTTTTTTTTTTTTTGTAAGGTATAGTGTCAGTAGTAGTGGTCGGGAATATAGAATGAGTGTTGGAGAGAGGAGAAGCAGGAATGGGTTGGGGGGTAGTAGACAGGCAAGTGGAGGGACAGAATGCAGGGGTGGCAAGATTTAAAGGGGAACATGGGAAAGGGAGGGCAGAATAAATAAGGACCATGGCAGCCTACTTCATTAGCTAATTGAAAGATGCTTTTTTAAAAAAAGAAGGTGAGGTAGTTTGGGCAGAATTCCTCTGTGAGGGTGAGGAAAGCTTTACCCTGAAGCCATAGGCTGTTGCAGGTAAATCCCTGAACTGGAGTTAAAACAGCCTTCCACAGTGACCTGTTAGTCAGGGAGGCCCATGAGGCTCCCAAAACAATGTAGGACATTGTGCCAAAGTGCTTGGTTACCAACCAGAACTAGATGGTAAGACCATAGTGCTGAAGATACCACAGGCTGTGCTCACTGAGAAATCAAGCTGGAACTGAGATGGAAGTCATCTTCCTGCCAGCTAGCTGTCACAGTGCTGGAAAATGCTATGTGAGCTCCTGGCAGGGAAAAGTCATCTAAGTATCAAGAAGCAGTAAATCCTGCAAGCTACAGAATCAAATAGCCAGGCAAGAGGTACCCATGGGGACAATAGTGGCATATAAGTTATGAGTGAAATCAGCTGCTCTCTGATTGCATATGAGGCCCTGCTCAGTGGCTGAGGGAATTCACACGTGATACTAAGATTCAGATCAGAAGCCTATGGCTCTGAAGGTGACAGACCCCAGAGGGAAGTTTCCATGGTTCTTTAGGTAAGCAGAAGCTCTATACTCATCCAAAAGCCTTCTAAGTGTGTATATTTATGCTATTTGATGAATGCTTATTTCACTTTTGGTTAAAGAACCTTCCTTTTACAGATGGCAGCAAATGCCAGAGAGACCCAAGACTCTTTAAAATGCCAACAACAAGAAAATGCTGAGTGACATCGCTGGATATCCCCTGAGTGACCCTTACAACTCCTCTTGATTCTGAAGTGGATTAAGTCCTGCTGTTGTTCTGTGATATAGCCTCCAGAAACATAATCTGACATGGGGTTGGAAGACCAAGGAATGATGCTGACTGGATCCAGAGACCCCAAAAAGAAGGAAGAGAAAGAGGAGGAGGAGGAGGAATTAGTGGATCCCTTAACAACAGTGAGAGAGCAATGCGAGCAGATGGGAGAAATCGGTAAAGGCCCTGGAGCAGCTGGAGCTATGTGATGAGCATGTGTTCTCTCAAGTGCAAGCGGAAGAGGACTGAGCAGAAGGGCCCCTTGACTTCTTGCATGCATGGGACCACTGTGTGGCCCACAAGCTCCTCCACAGCTAGAAGTAAACGTACAGATTCATTCACCCCAGCTTTCATTGCTCGGCATCAGGATATTTTGTGGTTTTGAACATGTCATTATAAGTTCTATAATCTGCCAAAAAAAGACAGTAAAAGCTGGTGCTTAGCACTGGATACGTCATCTCTGACATACCCACCAGGGCTCAGGGAACATTGCCGAGGTAGTGGTGCACTGAATATGAGTGCTGCTGTCACTGCTAGCCAGAGAATTGTCTTCACGGAGGTGGCAGTAGACACTGAGAAGCCTCAAAACTCATCACAGGAGAAAATACGAGGCTGTGGAGAGCTCAACACTAAAGGAGATTTTGATTATGCTCACCAAGGCTCAGGAAACATTGTGAAAGTGGATGTGGAAAGAATGTGAGAGCCACAGGGAGCTTAGGTGTGCTTTGAGGTGTTGCCCTTACAATGTGAACTGACTGGTGCACTCACAACCCCCCAGTGGTTATCCACACCCCCACAAGACCCTCACTGTTCTCAGTCCATCAACATCTTGACATGGAGGGAGGAGGGGAACAAAAGAATAAGATCACAAAACAAAGGAAGGACCTTTAAAGAAGTGGGTCCTCGGGGGATGGAGGAGAGGGGACAAAAGAAAATGATGGAATGGAAACATAATCAAATGACTCAAAGTAAAAAGATTTAAAAAATTAAGATGATACATATGTTGATTACCTCTAGTTGACTACTTTCCAAGATATATATGAATCTAGACATCATACTGCACTATATATATATATATGACATTTGGCAGTTGAATTTTAAGTTAATTTTTGTTATTTATCATTTTTTTTCAGTGTGATATGCATGCTTTGTATGCGCATGTGGGTGCGTGTTTGGAGGTCAGAAGTCAATGGTGGGTGTCTTTTTCAATTGCTCTGCACCCTAATTATTGAGACAGCAACTCTCATTGAACCCAGATCTCATCACTTTGTCTGGTCTAGCTACCCTGTTTTCATGAGGGGTCCGCCTGTCTTTACCTCCCTGGAGCTGGTGTTATAGGCATGTGCTGCCATGTCTGGTATTTGCAAAGTTGCTAGGGATTCAAACTCAGGCTCTCACTTACTTATGTGGCAAGTACTTAAATGACTCATTTCCCAGCTGTCAATCAAAAATTTTAAACCAGAAATAGGTTTTCCAACAGAAATTATATTCTTTCAATAAATCATGGTTCATTCAATCCAAAAGAACAAGTTATTTTTAAAGCAGAAATCAGAATGATATCAGACTTGTCACCAGACTCATGAGGGGAAATGGGGCTGATATTCAAAGGTTAGGATTCATCTCACAACAAGAAATAATTCATTTTTATATACACAGCAGGTGGGGGGTTAAAAAGTGGTATCTTCTTGTCCTATCTAGGAAAGGATTAGAGGAAGCACTCCACCTAAATTCTGAGTAAGGCAGAAGAGAATGTGAACAGAAGAGATGAAGAGACAAATAATAGCCAATGAAATTTGCATCACATATGTTAAATTTGATATCATAGAACACCTGAAGAGACTACAGAGATATAAACTAGAAAAGCATTGAAAGAGACCAATAATGTTGTAGTGGGTGGGTGCAATAGTGGTCTGAAATTACAAGACTGAATTATCTAACCCAAATCTAGGAATTTTTGTAGGGTATATTGATAAGTTTGATGGATGGTCTTGATTGTGAACTTGAAGAGATATGGAATCACTTAGGAGACATATCTTTGGGTGTATCTATGAGACTTAACTAAGGAGGGAAAACTCACCTTGGATGAGGGTGGCAAAGTACCATGTGGTGGGGCCCCAGACTGAATACAAAGGGATCAAGCCAGCTGAGCACCAGCATCCATCTCTCTCTCTACTTCCTAACTGTGGACTGAATGTGACCAGCTGTTTTAATTATCTGCAGCAATGCCTTCCCTGCCATTGTCTACTGTGTCTATTCTTTAACCAAAGGCAAAATAAACCCTTCTTCCTTCCTTCAAGTAGCTTTAGTCAGGTGTTTTGTCAGAGCAAGAAGAAAAGTAAATAATAAAATAGGAAGTAAAATAAAGCTAAAGATTCCATTTGGTTGGAGAAGATAGAAGCTAAAATAAAAATTTAGTGAAATTGGCTTAAGGTAGGAAGTGACTGGGATAAACGGCAGCTCGAGAGGAAAAATGATTGACATAGTTCAGGAAAGAAAGTTGCCACTGGTAGAAATATAGAGCTAGAATGTCCAAGTAAAGATGAACAAAAATATATAAATCCCACCCTTATTTAATGAGGCCCAAAATGAAGAAAGGTAAAAAAGGAAGCTGTAAAATTAGATCAATGCTAAACATTATGGAAAATATAAAGCCTACTAAAGTAAGCATTAAAAGACTGATTTGTTTATTTAAATATTAAAAACAGTTGTATTAGGTCAAAACAAAAAAGTTCAATAATATATATTTTTTTTTAACAAGGATCACTTAGAGCAGAGTAAGAGAAATAAATTGTTCTCAGGTACAACTGGGATCAAGGGAAATGCAATAGTTGTGATAGTAATATTAGATCATAATTAGTATACCTAAAGTTAAACAGACTAAATAAAATAGACACATTAACAAGATAAACAGAAACATTATGCAATTATGGGAGGGAAAATTTATGAGTAAATTATAAACCTGTATGCTATAAATACCAGAACATTTAAATAGATTAAGCAAAACCTATTAGGAATATGAGGAAAACCTGACAAATATCCAATCATAATGTGAAATTTCCATATAAATCATCTAAATGGACTGAATTTAGCAACTTCTAAGTAAACAAGAACAAATAGAGTGGGTAGAATGCAATCTGCAAGTTGATTTTATCTTTTCCTTTACAATTCTGTTTAATCAGTTCATTCCACCATAACAAAATATCTCAGACTTAAGGGGCTTATACAACAGAACTCTATTTAGTCTTAGTTCTGGAGTCTAGATGTCTAAGATATGATTTCTATGGATATCTATTTGTCTCGTAGATGGTTTCCTTCTTGCTATTGGATTACAGTCCTACCCTTATGATCTCAGTTGACCTTAAATATCTACTTAAAGATGTGGTCTTTTGGGGTTGGGGAGATTGCTCCATGGTTAAGCACACTTTTCCTGCAGAGTTTACCATCCCAGGTTCAGTTCTCCATACCTACATAAGACCAGAGGCACAAAGTGGATCTTGAGTTAGTTTGAGTAGTAAGAGGCCCAGGTGTGCCAATTCTCTCTCTTTCTCTTTCCTCACAAATAAATTAATAAGATGTTATCTTCGAATAGTGACGTTGAAGATTAGAATTTCCACTTATGAATTTTGGGAGCATACCATTCAGCTCATGTTGCTTAGTTTTACACAAAATGCTCGTTTAGCATCTGAAAAGATACTCTCTGTGGTCTATACATGGATCAACAAGCCCTACATAACAGTGCATCTGTTTGCAACATGGTTTACTGAATATGCTAAGCCTACTGTTGAGAGCTACTACTGAAAAGAAAAACAAACAAAATATTCCTGCTCATTAACACAGTATTTTGTCACTCAAAAGCTGTGCTGGAGATGTATAATGAGATTTGATATTGTTTTCACATCTGCTGATGTAACACCCATTCTTCAGCCTATGGATTAAGGGGTCAGTGTGACTTCCAATAAATCTTGAAAGATGAAGGCTGCCATAGTGATGTCTCTGATGGAGCTGAGTGAACCAAAGCCCATTGAAATCATGGGAAAGAGTCACATTCTAGATGCCACTGTGACCATGTGTGAGTCAGGGAGGAGGTTCAAATGTCAGGGTTAATGGGAATTTGAAAGAAGTTGACTCCCACCTGCAGGATGACTTTGAGGGATTTCTGACTCCAGTATAGGGAGTAGCTAAAGATATGATGGACATATCAAGAGAGCCAGGATTAGAAGTAGAGCCCAAAGACAGGAAGGAATGATTATAATTTCTTGATAAAATCTGAGCAGATGGAGAAATCAAGCTAGAGCTGAGCTGGAAGCCTCCTCCATGTTGACTAGCTGTCATGATGATGCTGGAAAGAGCTATGCAGCCTTTTGGGGGAGAAAAGTCATCTGTGACCCCTGGAAATTTCACACCTGGTCAGCTCTGCCAAATGTGCAAACCGGTGCAATGGTAGCATGACTATTACCAGGGAACTCAACTGCTCTCTGAGTGTCTTTGAGGCTTACTCTATAGCAGAGAATTTATGCCTGCTACTGAAAACCTAATCACAAGCCTGTGGTTCTAGGGGGAAAACTTGTACTATTATTTGGCTAAATGTATATACTATGCCTATTAAACTGTAGTCCAATTTCTTATGTTTATGCCCACATATTAATGCTATTCTCCATTTAGGTTAGATAAGCTTCACTTTTTAGATAGCAGTGACCATTGGGGAGACTTAAAACTCATCAAACTGCTGAGAAGAAGAGCAAGTGGAGTGTTTAGTACTAAGTGAGACATCTTTATCCTACCCTCCTGAGGCTAGGGGACCATTGTGGAAGAGGTGGTGGGGAGAAAGAAGATAAGAGCCAAAGGAAGGAGGGAATGCTTTGCAATACTGTCTTCCAGACACAAAGTGGTCATGACACTTATGACATCACCATGGCTAAAGCTACATACACAACACTTGTATAACAGGACTAAAAAATGATGACATCAAAATAGAATGGGAACTAGTTGGAAAGAAAAGGGATTTTGTGGGAGAGGGTGCGGGGGGAACACAAGAAGGTTGTAGGATGGGATGTTGATGATTTTATATTCATATATATTCAATACAAACTTACAAAAGTGGATCAGATGAAGAGCTTTGGATGAAAGAGTACAGTAGTTTTATGACATGTTTGGACATAATTGAAATGATAGTGAAGGACACAGAGTGTCTGTCACATAAGCTCAGTTGCTAAGTCAGTAGCATGTTTGAGAAGACTGATAAAATTTTAAAGAAGTTCTACTCTGGGTAAATGCTACCAAACACCATCATACAATGTAGATGAGTCTTTCGTGAAAGGAAAAGTCAATTGGTGTGACATATTTCATTGTTTTATTTGAAGAAATTACTACAGTCACCTGAGTCTTCAGCAACCAGCACCCTGGCCTGCCAACAGGCCCTAATGCCAAAGCAAGACTCTCCACCAACACAAAGGTTAGGACTCACTGAAGGTCAGCACGACATTTAGCAACTCTGAACAATATCCCATTTTAAAATTAATGAATACACATGTTTTTAGACACAATGCCATTGCATACTTAATAGGTCACTGCAGCATGTAAGTCTAACTTTTATATACACTCAGGAACCAAAAAATGTGCACTAGCTTTATTCTTATGTTCTCCTTATTGCAATATTTGCTTTATTGAGGTAGTCTGGGATCAAACCCACGGTATCTCTGAGATATGCCTATACATAAACAAGTCCTAAATTTCTCATATTTTATGCACCAGTGAAGGTGCTCTTTATCCAGGAACCCATACAAAGTATAAATTTCTTATATTTTATGCACCAGTGATGGTGCTCTTTATCCAGGAACCCATACAAAGTCGAGAATTCAGGGGTGAGGGGCTGGTGCAGGGAGAGTATGCCAAGGCATTTCTTTCCATGCTTGGGCTTTTCAGTCACACAGGTAGGTGTGGTTAGAATTAAACTGGAGTTTGGACATTTAGAGGGATGAACCTAATAGTTTGGCAGAGTTTCTGGTATAGGATAGCCTATGTATAGTCTCTTCATATACTGAAACAATTGTTCTGGAAGGTAATATGTCATTTTCCTTTTGGATTTGGGTCAGTGGGAGATGAGCTGCTTTTGGAGTTTGTTGACCCAAATTATGAACTCTAGTTGAATAATTTTAGTGATCAGCAATATGTATATAATCAACTATCTCTTCATTAAGAAAAGATTTAAAATGTATTTATGTGTATGCCTTTGCTGATGCAACCCTCAGTTGTGCAGAGAAATGAATATATTAATTAATTAATTTTGTTTGAGATATATAGAAGCTTGTATAAAATTTTTAAAAAAATCTTAAGAATATATCTTCAGTCAAACACATGAAAATGATGCCCGTGGAGACTGTGGGCTGATGGCAGTGTAGACTAGTCCTGGACTGAGGTGAGTAACTGGGTAGTAGTTAAGTGAAAGCATATGACTACTGCTCTGTAGGGGAGATCCCTCAGTAGGTGACTACATAGCCTATCTAATAGTACCACCATTCTCTTGAAGAAGCAATCTGGACTGAACAATCTGGTCATTTGTTCCCAAAATGTATGGAGAGTCCCTCAAGGAAAGACACATTAGATCCAACATGGTGGGAACACAGAGTCAGTTCTGTATAGCTGCCAGCATCAAAGAATTAGATGTTCCTAAAGTAGATTAACCTTAAAAACATGTTGCTTAGTCAAACAACAAATAAGAAGAACAAAATGTATTTCATAGGAGAAGGAACATGCCAAAAAAGGAGAAGTGCAGTCATGCTGCAAGGGCTCATGGGAACAGAAAGATAGACATCAAACACATGACAATACTTGGCCAAGGCACAAGAGAGGAATGCGAGTGGGATAGAGAATTAGAGGAGAATAAAACAAGGTTGTGCCTTGCCCAGGCCAGAGCTAATAACAGGCTGTGAGCTGAACAGTATGATTAAGACAGCATGCTGTACCTGATGTCCAAAAAGAAAGCTGTGAACTGTAATTATAGATGATACAAGTATAAAGAATGTGTCTTTAAAAATACTTTTTATAAGCCAGAATTAAAGCATTATGTATAGCTACCTCAGGTATGAGAAGCTGGACTTAAATGAATATTAATGAATCTTTGCCAAAATAGAAGCTTCTGTTTTAAGACTGTCTAATTTGAGAACCACAGCTTTTCATCCTCTCTCCCAGCCAGCTAAGGACAGGAAATTTCCATGACTGCTATTACAAACACAGCTTCTTGACCTCAGTATTCTGGCATCTCACATATAAACTTGTAAGAAAATGAACACCTTGAGTCTGAATCTCTGTTTTGGAGTTTTGATGTGTTTGGAGGAATTCACAGAGGGAAACTGTGTTGATGTCCTCTTGTGAACTTTCTGGGATTTCCTGGCAGCAGGACTTGGTTGACAAGCCGTCACAGATTTGGGGATAACCTGGGTTTGGTAATTCCTACTCACAAGGATGGAGGAAGCTTGATGGATTTAGCTCCCGTCCTTTTCATTTATGTTCCTCCTGGTTTTGAATGTGGACATCCTGGAGAAGGCTGGTTGTCACTACATCCTTGAACCTCCTGATTATTACTTTGAACAAATTCTCATTTTTAGTTAGTTCAAGTAAGCACAGAGATTAGAAAACTGATTTGTTTATACTAGTGGTAATTGTCCCATAAGGGGACAATCAAGATGTCACCAAGAGCTGTGAACTCTTCAGTAAGGCAATTTTCTTGCATCTAGTTTCTTAAAATGTGGAAAGTAACCTAATTATTTAGTAACCTTTCTCAAGTACCATGATTCCCTTTTCCTGATGGCTCGAAAAGACAATCATAATGGTCATAATTATAATTCACACCAGACACTGTTTAGTGCTTTTTGTACTTTAAATTTCTTGTGTTCAATTAATCCTCTCAAACATTCCATGAGAGGGATGCTATGGAATCTCTGGTTGATGGGCGGCTGAGGCTCATAGACAACACAAAGCTCTCCCACTCCTCTAGCACCCGATAGATAGTAGCTTGGGGTCTTTGGTGGTGGAGGCGAATCTTTGGCTACTGAACCTCACCACCCTACTGAAGCCACCCACTTCATTATAGGGTGCACCACTTTCCTGATGTGCACAAGCTCCAGTTTAGGAGAGAAGCAGCAAGTATTTTGAGATCAGACTGATGAATTTTATTTATTTCTTGTCACCTTGTCACTTTCTATTTGTGGGTTCTGAGAAAGGTGACTTGATTCTTGATCTGGATAAGTTTGTCCTTTACACTAATGCAAAACCTCAGTGATATTTCTTAGCTAATAAAACAACCATCACTGTACTTAATTGAACTATGTTAGGGTTCTCACAGGAGCTAGTTGAAATAATGCAATATAAATCACTTCATACACTACCTGATACATAGTTAGTGTTCATTCAATGTGAATAGAAAGTGATAGTGGGGATATTAACATCTGACCAGAATCAATGCATCTAAAGTTAAATATACTAAACAAAAATACTATATAATTGCAATTAATACCAATGCCCATCATCCCTCAGTTTTTACTTAAAAAATTTTTTTTGTTTCTTTTTATTTGTTTGAGAGCAACAGAGAGAGAAAGAGGCAGATAGAGAGAGACAGAGAATGGGCACGCCAGGGTCTCCAGCCCTTGCAAACGAACTCCAGACACGTGCGCCCCCTTGTGTATCTGGCTAACGTGGGTCCTGGGGAATCAAGCCTCAAACCAGGGTCCTTAGGTTTCACAGGCAAGCGTTTAACTGCTAAGCCATCTCTCCAGCCACTCAGTTTTTACTTTTATAGATTGCAGTGTTGTAAGTCCTATGTAATTTTGTGTATATGCATATTCATGTGTGCTTGTGTGTATGTATGTGTGTGTGTGTGTGTGTGTGTGCATGTGTGTGTGTAGATGAATACACATGTGGTCAGAAGTCAACACTGATGTCTTCCTCAATCACTTCCCGCTTCATTTTTTTGTTTATTTGTTTATTTTTATTTATTTGAGAGTGACAGAGAGAGAAAGAGAGAGAATGGGCGTGCCAGGGCCTCCAGCCACTGCAAACAAACTCCAAATGCGTGTGCCCCCTTGTGCATCTGGCTAACGTGGGTTCCGGGGAATTGAGCCTTGAACTGGGGTCTTTAGGCTTTACAGGAAAGCACTTAACCGTTGGCCGTCTTTCCAGCCCCCAACTTTATTTTTTGAGACAGAGTTTCTCACTAAACATAGAGGTCATCAATTCTGCTAGCCTAGTTAGCCAGCAAAGCCTAAAGATCCTTCTGTCTGTACCTCCCCAGTGTTGGGATGACAGGCATCTGCTGCTGCAGCTGGCTTTTCAATGGATGTTGGGGTTCTGAGCTCAGTCTTCGTGCTTGAGGGGCAAGCATATTGCTACTGGAGTTATCTCTCCAGATTTTTGAGTAAAAAGTTTAAAATGCCCAAGTTATTTCTGATAAACTAACGTTAATAATAGCGAGGCTTTCTTGCTATTAAACAAAGAGGTATATATACAGTAGTTCCAGAGCAGAAGCCCAGTAGACACTTAGTAATGGGTAGTGTTTCAAAATGCAAAGGTATTGGTTATATACAGGACATATGACCACGTTGCTGCCTTCTTGGGGTTAAGCATATGATTCTGTCCTAGATTTTCCACTGAATGGTCAGGTGGATCATTAGAAATTTAACCAAATGTGAATATTTACATGAGTCATAGCATTTATTGAGCACCAGCTATATGGCACAAGGTATATGAAGTGATTTATGCAGGACTATCTCATTCAATTCTTGATAGGTGAAGAATTGAATGAGATGAAGTATCATAATGCCCACTTTATGAAGGAATGAATGAAGGTACACAGTTAGGAGTCAGTAGCCAGGTATAAGATGGCACATCTAGTCACCTGACAAGTCAGGATTTGAGCTAATGTGTTTACAACTTCAACTTATATGCTCTTGCCTTGTGGGAACCCCTCCAAATGGAATCTAATTCTGATTCATTCTTCAAAAATATTTAATTAATTTATTTAGTTGAGAGAGAGAGAGAGAGAGAGAGAGAGAGAGAGAGAGAGAGAGAGAGAAAATGAATACATATGGGCACGCTAGAGTCTCTAGCCACTGCAAGCAAACTCTTGATGCATGCACCACCCTCTGCACCTGAATTTACATGGGAAATTGAACTTGGGACGTTTGGCTTTGCATGCAAGCATCCTAATCACTAAGCCATCTCTCTAGCCCTAATTCTGATTCTTAAGGGTGAAAAATCAACAATCAACACCCAAGCAATGTTTATTTAAACTAAATAGGCAAGCATTTTTTAAAATAATATTTTTACTTATTTATTTATTTGACAGAGAAAAAGGGAGAGAGAGAGAGAGTGAGAGAGAGAGAGAGAGGGAGAGAATGGGTGCACCAGGGCCTCCAGCCATGGCAAACAAACTCCAGATGCATGCGCCTTCTTGTGCATCTGGCTAACGTGGGTCCTTGGGAATCGAACTTGGGTCCTTTGGCTTTTCAGGCAGACACTTAACTGCTAAGACATCTCTCTAGTCCCTTGGAAAGCATTTTTGTTGAGAGAAATAATTAGTGGATTGGGCAGATATTAGGTGACATTGACTTGTAAAGTTAAAGTCAGCTCATTTAGAACTGAGTGATATCTCTATGTGTAATGCTTTATTTTTTAAAATATATGTAAGGTGAAAAACAGAAGAATTCATACTAAAGAGTGAAGTGAACTATGAGTGAAACCCAGTTCATCTTTTGAAGATCTGAAACTCATCAATGAATATTTTATTTTTCACTTGAATTATTGCCTCTGGTATTTAAATGAGTAATTTTGAAGTAAAGTTTGCATCTACATTATGGTGATCCACCTCCTTTACTCCACCTTTCCCTAATTTTTGTTTGATATTTTATTGTCACTATACTGAAGTCGATTACATTCTTAGTATTTTAATATGTCCTGTAAATAACTTATTAATTTGGGATTAAATATTTAATTTAATGAATGTCTTACTTTTTAAGTCAATTAGATCATATATTTGGCTGTCTCTATGAATTCATTGGCTTGAATTCCAATATGTGTTTTTATGGGAGGAGAAATGAGTAGAGTTCTAAATAGCCACCTTGATTTGGCACAGCCCCAGACGTGTCCTATTTATATGTTCAGGGGTGAAAAATGTTAATCACTATTGCTCTAAAAGACTAGTGTTTATGAAATTGGTGCTTGTGTATTCTTGGGAAGGTACAGTTATATAAAAACATTTTAGATTGAGTGTCTCACTTGGACAATAATCTATAAATTGATGTAAATATTAATGTCATTCTTCTGTGCTTCATACCATATGAAGTTTCATACCATATGAAAGCTTGAGTCTTAACATACTGTTTACACAGAGGGTTTCCTACAGTAGTGCCACCACAGAAGCCCAGTAGACACTTAGTAATGTGTAGTGTTTTAATATGGGCTCTTCATAATGCAAAGGGACTGGTGCCATGGAAACTAGCAATGTCTCATGACTTGGTATGGGTGCATTGTATGGACCTCACCTTTGTGTACCCCAGAGTGCAAAAATTTACTAGCAGCTTATTATAACATTTATATATGCACACAGACACACTCACACATACACACACACACACACATGCATACATGCACAAATTTACTTTTATCGGATAATTGGTCCTAAAATGTGTCCTTCCTGTTAAGTGGAATAGCACTATTTAGTTTTAATAAGACTTTGTCATTTAAAATTAATATAATTATATATTGTTTAAGAAGAAAAGGCATATGTTTACTTTCAATTTTATTCATTTTTAATTTTCACATTCACATATTAGATGGCATTGAAATAAAATAAATTTAAGGCCACATTGTAAATTTGTGAGATTCTTTTTCTTTAAAAGAAGTACATATTCGATTTATTGAAACATCCACTAACCAAAAAAATACACCCATTAAAATACTTTATTATTCACATGACAAATATGGAAGCATTTGTACCAGAAGCTTTAGTTGTTTAATCATGTAAGTACTTCAAACTTAAGTGTATAAAATATTCCCTAGGGATATTTACATATACATATTTAATATCTTTAGAAAACCTCTGTATTCTTCATTCATACATGTGTGAGTGCTTATATGTAAAGAGAGTGTTAAGAAATTGGTACATTTTTGAAAACTTCATGTAGTAAAAGTTCAAAAGTAATCATAGTGTAAAATTAATATTAATACCTTTACCTCTCCATAGCTGGTTTTTACCCAAATTTTATTTTATTATCCAATGAGGAATACTTCAACTTCTGCTATTTTATAAAAGGACTCCTGGAACCCATCTCCATTCATGCCGTGATTTTTTTTTTTTTTCATTTTAAATCCAGGGTTACCTTTTTACTTTCTTGCACAAAGACATGGGATAGAATGGTGGATCTGGGGACTCAATGGTGATTATCCATAATTCTTTACTTAATCTGCTTCAAAACTTCAAACTACTCTGCAGCTAGAGGTATTGTCTCCCCTCCTATAGGTATATACCTAATCTGAGGATTAAAATTGAGAAATAAATGAAGTAAAAATAAAGCATTGTTCAAAGTAGCCTTTTTACTGCCTTGGAGTTTGGGAATGATTGCTCTCAACATTGGTATTTGAGAGAAAAATTTGGCTATTATGGTTTTTCTTGTTATTTTTATTAAGCGAATGAAAAAGGATGGTAGCCATTCAGTCACAGGGGTGTTGGAACAGTAAATTGAGGGACCCCCAAAGACCTTGATACCCATTTCTGAACTTCAATTCCAGTCCCTAAGATTAGAGCAGCCCTTCCAAAATGAGGGTCACAAATGCATTTGTGATTTAGACTATTTGTCTGGGTGCTGTCAGGGAAACAATTGGCTATTATTGAACAGAACTGCTGATTTTCTTTTTGTACCATTTTATCCTTTTGTTTTGTCCAGGTCTGGATGGTAAAGTCTGACAGCAAGTTAAAAAAATGCTTGTTATGTGGAAGACAGAGGAACATGGAGACAGAAAGCAAACACAACGATTGGGAGAAAAAAAGACATATTTTCAATGTTATATGACATTAATTTTTGTCTTGAGTCATTTAGTTTAGTTGCAAGTGTATTTACTGAGCATTGCCTATACAATGGACATTATTAATTGAAGTGGGGGTGCAAGTTAGACAAGGTGGAAATCTGTATCTTGAAGGAGCCCACACTGTCACAGGGGATATGAGACTGAGCAGAGGAGTGTAGTAGACATTTTCCACAGGGCCTCCTCTTCCGCGGACCCTCTAGTATCACCCCTCATTGTCCCCCTGCTCTTGCCCCTGCTCATGGCTTAATGGTTGGGAGCAAACACAGAACTCAAAAGAAGAAAGTCCTTTGGCTAAGCAGCTACACTGGATATAAAAACACATCCTTTTGAATATGTGAGCCTGTTATATCAAAGCCTCTGCAACTCCTCATCAGAGTGCTTCATCTCCTCTCAAAAGTTTATGTCAAGTCTCTTCCTACCTCTGTCAACATATTGCCATGTCTTCCTGCTTGATGTCATCATGAGCTGCTTGCTAGCTGTTGAGGACATTCTCCAGTTAGAGAGGAATGCTTCTGAACATGGGTGTGCTCTAAATTCCACTGCATGGTCCCCCACTGCCGCTCTTGACTATGTCTCTGCACTCATCACTTCCCTCACCTGTCTCCTTTCACACTGAGGTGTTTCCACAAGATGCTCTTCTATGAGTACTGCTCTCATTTTGTTACTCATGACGACTTTAGAAGTCAAAGCTTTAAATTTTTTCTCTAGCACCACAGTACCCTTGCTGAAGAAAGATCCATTTGTTAACTCTATTACTGTGCCCCATGAAAGGCTTCAATACACTTGTCACAATTTCACACATATATTAGGAGCACAAAAATATAAGCATGGGAGTGAATTTACATTCAGACATACAGAAATGATCGCCCATCAGTGGTGAATCCTTTAGTTAGCAAATAACATATGTTATTGGTAGAGTGTGACCATAGTAGGATCATGAAGAGGCCTAGCAGGTTCACAGAGAGTTTGACCTTGTAGGATTCAGGGGTCAAAGTGATCTGTGTCCATGGTCTTGATCCACTAGTTAACAGCAGTTTTACCTTAGGCAAATTGCTTCGCCTGAAATTGCCCATTAAATAACAGAGAGGTAACAATATCTTTCTACAAGATTGTTATAAGGATTATGATAATGTGTTCAAGATAATTAGCCTGAATGTTAGTAACATTTACTAATACTTTTCTGTGCCAGGCATTTTGTTAAGAGCTTTATCATACCATCTCACCAGACCTTTTTACCTGTTGTGCTAGATACACACTACTATCCTAATTTTACAGATGAGGGACTCGAAAATAAGGATGTGTGTAAAATTGTTTAGGCATTATATGGCAGAACTGGGATAATAAGCTCAGGACTTTAAATTACATAGCCTAATCTTATTATGGATACTAATCTATAGTGGCTTCTGTATGTTGGACAAACACACCCAAACTGAAGTGAAGAGTTACTATTTTTGAGTAAATAGACAAAGGCAGTTACAGAGCACAGCATCACAAAGTAGGAGGACATATGAAGGTATCAAGGTGAAAGTAATGATTTTGTAAGACTGCTTTGTCTTATTTTATGGTGTATTAGTTACTTTTCACATTGCTATAGACAAATTCAGGAGAAAGAGCAACTTAAAGGAAGGTTTATTTGGGTTGATGTTTTGAGGGGAACAGTCCATCGCGGCTGGGAAGACATTGTGGCAGAGGCATCCACACTCAGGAAGCAGAGTAGTGAAGGCTGATGCTCTGTTGGCTTCTCCTTTGGACCTTTTAATCAGTCTGGAAACCCAGACCACGAGCTGGTGTGAGTTTCATTCAGGGTGGCTCTTCCCTCTTTAGTTAAATCTCTCTGAAAACGCCTTTACAGACAAGTCCAAGTCCAGAGGCGTGTCTCCTAGGTCATTCCGAGTCTGGTCAAGTTGACAATGGAAGATTACAAGTCCAACCATTGCCAGCCTGACAGGCAAACATATCATTCTTAGCCACAACAGATAGGTTTCCATTTCTAAGATTAATACCAGGAAGCCCAGTAGAAATCCTTTTTTGATACTCAATGGTGCACTATGTCTTGTTTTGAGTGCCCTGTATCCTCATTTGTTGTATTTTCTCTGACTCATGATGAATATATTTTTCCTGGTGTATGTAATTATTTACTATAAAGCGATATGCTTTGGGAGCTGTGTTTACTGCAAATGTCTATGAGCACTGACCTGTGGACATGCCTCCGCTGAATAGATTCTTATTTGTTCCTACCTGAATTCCATGGATATATTAGACCAGAGCAATTTTGTTTTGGAGTTTCTAACTTTTCACAGCCTGTGTAAATTTAGACGTATTGTTATTCAGGAATGGGCCTGAGGTTTGAATTTCTGACTGGAACGCCTCCAGCCCCCAACAGACTCAGTCAAATGGCAGCTTCCTTGCAGCATTCTCTGGGCTTATGGTCAATATTTTTGTTGTCTTGTTTTCACAGATGGGCCAGATTCTAGAGATTGTTGGACTTACCCAATATTTCCTTTAATTCAGGCCAAAGGCTACATATTTTTTTCTCTGTTGGGATGTTAGAAGCTCAGCTCTGACTTGTAGCCCTTACCTGAGGTTGAAACCCTACTAGACCTTATCATACTAGTCTTACCTTTGCATCCTATTTCTGTGATCTAGATTTCACTGTGCTTTCTTTGATATATGTATTTAAAATTCTTATGGGAGTTTTGTTTTGATTAGATTTTTCACGTATTCATTTTAAGATGAAAACCCATCTCTTTTTATCCTTAATATATTAAAAGCAATAGTAAATATAAGTATGCAGGCAAGTTCAGACACTCAGAAACTGTTTCCCATCAGTGGTAAATCCTACAGCTAGCAGATGCCGTTTGCTCTCAGTTGAGAGTGACCACTGTGGGACCATGAGCTGGTTTAGCAGTAGACTTTAGGGGGCCCCAGAAGAGTAGGTGTATAGCAACGTCAGTTATATATTTTAAGGAAACTGACTCAGTAGTAATATAAAGAATGCATAGACAACAAAGAGATCAATGACATTTAAAAATTAGACTGGTATTGAAAATAAATAACTGCCAGGCATGGTGGCACACACCTTTAATCTCAGCATTTGGGAGGCAGAGGTAGTAGGATCACTGGGAGTTCAAAGCCATCCTGATACTACATAGTGAATTCCATATCTTGGTCTAGAATGAGACCCCTTTGATGCCCTCCCCTCCTTCCCTACCTCAGATCCCCCCCCATAAAAAAGGAAAGAATATGTGTTAATACAAGATACTTGAAGGACTGATCAAGGGGATCAAGCTGGTCAGAGAAAGGAGAAGATAGACCTAAAAGAGAATAAAAGGACCCATTCCTCACCCATAGAAACATATTACACAAGAGGGAAAAGGGAAGGAGGTAAGAGGACTCCCTGGCTTTGGGCCTGGGTGATTGATGGTATTTGGCTAGATTGATGGTATTTTTCTGGAAATACAGGGCTTCTCCATTTATAGGCATGGCATGTCACTATTCCTGGGCTGTGAATATTCTCAGTCATGCTGTGTATTACTTACCTTTCTTGTTACAACAAAATACCTGACAAAAGTGATGTAGGGAAAGAAGGGTGTATTTTGGTTCACAGTCGGTGGGTATAGCCCATCATAGCATGGTGGGGAGGTGTGGACGTAGGAGAGCCAGGCAGTTGGTCATGTTGCTTCTGTAGTCAGGCAGCCAAGAAAGATGTGTGCTGGTGCTCAGCCAGCCTTTTCTTTTTCCTTAAGTCTGGGACCCCAGCCCAAGGACTGAAGCTATTCATGTTTAAGGCGGGACCTTCCACCTCAATTAACCCAATCTAGGAAACCCCTCATAGATATGCCCAGCAACTTATTTCCATGGTGAATCTAAATCCTGTCAAGCTGACAACTGAAATTGACTATCACATGGTTGTATTTGGCAAAGCCCATGATTGCGGAGTAGCTGAGTGGAATGGATTAGTAGTGATTCCACTCCTGGGTCAAAGGTAATGTTTAACAATCCTATTTAGTGAGTTTCCTTAAAGTAGGTCCAGGCTCGATGATTACACTGCCAGATTTGGGGTTCAGTTCCTTTATATAAGCTCATACAACATTTTCTGTTTCCTATTTTTTGTATGTGATGGGTATATAGTGGGTTTCCAGGGTGAGCACATATTATTTCTGTCTGAGAACGAAATATTTGATCGATACTTGGTAAAAAGTGAAATTAAATGAAATCATAAACATTGACTTAAAAAAAAACACTGCATGTTAGAAGTTTACAATTTTTTTTTTTTTTTTTTTTTTTTTTTTTTTGCTGACAAAGCTCAGCAAACCTGGAGAGAAATACTTGCACAAATTTTATTAGAAGGTTTCTCTCACAGCAGCAGGAACCAGCTCAGCACAGTGAATCCAAAGAATATACTATAAGACCTCTCCTTTCCCTTTTCCTTATAACAAGCCATATGTGGTAGGGATTACACTGGCCATTCTCTCTGTGGTTCAGTATAAACACACGTGGCTTCTTTATTTCATAGATCTAGACCGGGGCCAGGTAAGGCTCGAGTTCAGTGAGTTGAGTCATCTTCAGAAATCATCTCCACCAACAATGGCTCTTTACCTGTTTGCTCCAATGCTTCCGTCCAATTGCTTTTATTTCCTTCATGGTTGAAGCTCATAAGCTGAAACAAACATAAGAGACTTGACTTTTTGACTTAAAAAAAGATGATTACAAGCCAGTGTCTGTGCTCGCCATGACCACATCTCCAAAAGCATTCTGAGCTCTGCTGGTGTGGCCGAGTTCCTTGGAAGTGCTGGGGTCTGGCAACCCAGCATGCTGACTGGAGAAAACTTTGAAGATGAAGATTAAAGACAACAAAACGCACTGAGAGTCACCCATTTATGAATTCTGATCAAAGAAAGCTGAGCTGGGAGTGGAAGTGGAGGGGGCTGGATTCTGTTTTATATTTTTCCCCTCTGCCACTATTTATCTATGTGGCCTTAAGCAAATTCCTTAAGCTCTTGGAACCTCAGTTTCTACTTTTCTAAAATAAGGGAGACAGGTTAATGGGTTACAAATACTGTATCCAGACCTCTGAGAAACTTTGAAAGCTTTCCTTGGGTGTTTGGGGGAACTCGCCAACTTGGTTTTGTACATCTAGGGGGCATTTCAGGAATCTTCAGTTAGGAAAGCACCTTTGTGGATTCACATGTGTTTCTAATGTTGAGCAGCATGAGCCAGGTGAGTTTTAATTATTTTCTTTTGAAGTTTTTGTGTTAAAGAAAAATCTCCAACCTAAAAATGTAGCAGAAGAGCAAAATGAAACCTTACACAATCTTCATGGAGACTCATCAACATTTTCAAATTTGTTTTGGATAAGCTCACACTGGAACATACTGAACTCTGAACATACTGAGCCCCAAGACCCTCTTTGTCCAGCTGCTTCTTCTCAACTAGTTCCTCTTCTAACTTCATACATTTTTTTTTGTAAATCACTGAGTTGAATTAGGGTTGCTTAACCTTGATGCTCTCTTCTCTTTCTCTCTCTCCATATGTCTCTCTGTATATGCATTATTAATATAACATTTTTCTGAGTCATTTGAGCATAAATTGCAAGCATCATGATATGACACAACAAAGCACATCAATGTCCATCTTTTATTTTATTTTACTTATGTTTAAACTTTTTTTTTTTTTTTCGAGGTAAGGTCTCACTCTAGCCCAGGCTGACCTGGAATTCTCCATGGAGTCTCAGGGTGGCCTCAAACTCATGGCGATCCTCCTACCTCTGTCTCCCGAGTGCTGGGATTAAAGGCGTGCACCACCACGCCCGGCTTATGTTTAAACTTTTTCATTGACAACTTCCATAATTATGGACAATAACCCATGGTGATTCCCTCCCTACCCCCACTTATCCCTTTGCAACTCTACTCTCCATCATATGTTTTCCTTGCTCAATCAGTCTCTCTTTTATTTTGATGTCGTCATCTTTTCCCCTTATTATGATGGTCTTATGTAGGTAGTGTCAGGTGCATCTTTTTAAAAGAAAGATATAGACTTTCTAATCATAGCATGGAGATCAAATTCAGGAAATTCTATACTGATACAGTATTATCTACTTTGTACAACTTTGCCCAAATTTGCCATTTTGTCAATATTATTCATTGTATTTAGTAGATTGTTACAATGATTTTTAAAAATTTAGGAACTTGGGCTGGAGAGATGACTTAATGGTTAAGGCTCTTTCCTGCAAAGCCAAAGGACCCAGGTTTGATTCCTCAGTACCCATGTAAAGCCAAATGCACATGGTGGCATATGCATCTGGAGTATTTTTGCAGTGGTGAGAGGCCCGGATGTGTCCATTCTCTCTCTCTTTCTGCCTCTGTATCTCTCTTTTAAATAAATAAGTAAAATATTTTCAAAAAATTTAGAATACAAGCACAGAGTTGCAGAAAATTTGAAAGTACAGTAGAGAATTTTTTAAAATTCCTGAACCATTTGATAGAAAGTGATGAATCTGATGACTGCTTGCTGCATCCACCCAGCATTTCAGTGCACGTTTCCTGTGGAAACCATCCCCTACATTCCCAGAGAGTACCACACAGGAAATTAGCACCAATATATTACTCCTCTCTTCCTCAGGTCCCATTCAAATTTTGCCAACTGTCTCCATAATACCCTGTATAAGCAGCCATTTACTCAGGACGGCCTGCAGTCTTCAGCTGTCATATCCCCTTAGTTTCCTGTGTTCTAGAAGAGCTGCTCACACTTCCCTTGACTTTCACTCTGATAACTTAGAAGATTGCAGGCCAGTTCTTTTGTAGACTCTCTCCAAGCCTGGGTTTTTAAGTTATTTTATGGCAATACGGGTTATCCAAGTTCATTAAGGATATTACCCCAGACAGTTCAACTCATAGCCCTTATTCCTTATTGTGGGACTGGTATTCCAGAGTCATGGTATGGGCATTAGGTATGCTCAGTGCTAGATTGTATGATTTTCATGAATGTGTGCATCTGTCTGAGACATGCACATATGTGTTAGGTAACACGTGTGTGCATGTCAGCTATATATACACAATCTATCTATCTATCTATCTATCTATCTATCTATCTATCTATCTATCTATACCTTCATGTTTGCAATTAATACACCACTAATTCTTGCTTGCATAGTCAAGCATATATTTACATCTGCATTTCTATCATCATTCACTCTATCTTATCCCCATCCTGCTCCTACTGAACCCCCTTCTGCTTTCCAACTAGCTTCCTTTCTACTTTCTCTTTTTGCGTGACCCACTGACTTTCATTATGGTTGGTTGACATCACCACCCTTTCTTCTTTCTCTTTCCACACGTCTTTCTGTGAATGTGTTAAATTTAGACCACCTCCTTCTCTCCCTCAATCCTTCTTTCTAAGTTTCCATGTAAGATCATCTCCTTCTATAGTCACATTACTTACACATTCTTTCCTCTTTCCTTTCCTCCCTTCCTTTCTCCCTCTCTCCTCTCTTGCTCTCTTCCTTTCTACTGAAAAGTATGAATCCACAATAATGCCTTCAAATCTGATAGTGATGCCTGCAGTCCTGGCAAAAGTTGTTCTAATTTCTTCCTTTCTATATTTCTAACCTACAACTTCAAGAGTGAGAAACCTGGTATCCATATGTTGATGTGTTAACTCATTTGATCACCTTCCATACGCAACCAGTTTCCCTTCTCTCTACCACATGGAGGCACTGGGCTCTAGCATCTCACTTGCCAATGCCTCTTCCTTCCAGAAGTCCTCATGACCCTGCTCATGCCCTCTGATACCCTGATAACTCTGGTTCTGCTCATCAGCTCTGCATGTCACACCAATCCTGCTCAGTTCCCCCATGGTGGGCTGATCCTCCTATCAGGTTCTGCTCCCCTCAAGTAATATTTGACATTCCAAGCAGGCTGCACATGGGCAGAAACCCTCTTTTCTTTGCTTAGGGTTTAAGATCCTTGGGTCATGGTGGCTGTTCACACTCTGGTGCGAGTGCCTACCTCACTGCCAGAAAGACCATAGTGTTTCCTGTCTACTCTTTTAGCTGAGTGTTAAAGGAAGGAACCTAAGCATACTTCACACATCAAAACCAGGATCGAGGGATATGGCAATAGTAAGAATTATTCAATAATCAAAGAATGGGTCATCAAATATCACATAATTTATAGAAATCATAATTTCACAAAATTATATAAAGATTTTAAATAATGTTGATAAACCAAAGTTTATTATGCTTGAGCTGTGTTTTTAAGTTTATTGTGGCTTGAAATTGGTTGCATTTGATTTTGAATTATAAGCATACCTTGCCATATAAGGTTCTGAGAACTCTTACTTGGAGCAGGAAAGATTTCGTTTATCAGGTTTCTTTAAGAAAGACTTAAAATTTGGAAATGCAATTGATGTGCTTTATGCTAATAAGAATCCTTCTTATCTCCTCTATGGATTCAACTCCAGAAAATTCTCTTCATGCTAAAAAGATGGGTTTTATTATAAAATAGGAAAAATGGGACCTTAAGCAATGTGACTTATTAGAGCAGAGAACTAACTACAAAGGGCAGAGATTTTATGTGGAGATTTTGACAGAAGGACTCAGGGGGAGAAGGCAGAGGTCTACTGGACTCTCTGCTATAATGTGCTATGTAGATCCTTACCAGAACCTTGCTTACAAGGCAAAAGCTTGTTTATTTTCACAGGGATGTTGAGGGGATGAGGAAGAGAGGTAAAAATGGAGGTGATGCAAGCCTGTAATCTCAACACTGGAGATGAAGGCAGGAGGATCATTAATTGGAGACTAGCTGGGTGACATAGTGAGTGAGACCTTGACTCAACAAACAAACCAAAAGATGAAATACCAGAACCCTTAAAAAATTAACACTGGAAATATATATATATATATATATATATATATATATATATATATATAAATAAATAAATATATATATATATATATATATATATATATATAGTGATAGAGATATGAAACTATAGTTACTGTAGTAACAAGCTATTTATTTACTTATTTATTTATTTTTAAGTTTTAAGGTATGGTATTTTATTAGCCATGACACTAGCAAATAATCACAGTGCATGTTTTGGGTGTAAGGAATTCAAGACATCTTGTGTTGATTCCAGTTAATGGGGCCAGACTGCCATGTGTGGTCATACAGATGTGCCCTGCATAATCCTAGGGCATTGTTCCCATCGCAGTGATGAGAAAAGCACACCGTGGAGGTGTGCACTGAGAGGCTGTGAAAGGGATGTGTAATCTGCTATTACACATCTGCTGTCCACAAACCTGAGCCACAGATGCAGAGGGCTTATACCCAGGAAAGAGAGAGACATGACTGCTTTTGGCTGTAGGTTGTACATTTTGATAAGCTTCTTCCCCATCATAAACCTCAGCTCAGAGCCCTTTCTTTGAGTGCATGTGTGTCTGTGGACACACACACATACATACTGAATACATATGTGAACACCCTGACACTTGAGCAATTTAAATTGCAAGAACTTTGCTCATCCTAAATGGAGCAAAAGTAACCAGCTTTTGCAACATAATTATGTTTTACTGAATTAGCAAAGGAACATGACCTTCCAATGAGTCTCTGGGATACAGGAAAATGCTTCTTTGCCTGCCAGCAGCCAGTCCTGCTGAGACAGCATCTGCAGAGCCCCCGGAGCCCACTCTGGGTGTGCTGAGAAGGAACTCTGTGAGATTAACCCCTCTGCATTCACAGGGAAAGGAACACTTTCTGTAAAGCCCCTCAGAACAAGCAGAGGGGATTGAAAACATTTGGCAAGATCATATTTGAAAAATAGCTCACATTTCCATTGATGCCATTGCTGGCTATCCATGGGCCAGAAATCTGCTGGCATTTTACAGGGCAGAGCTTTCTTTAGCTGGCTTCAAAAGGCTTTTAAGCTTCATTTCCTGGCTTGCATTTTCCACCAAGATTAAGAGACTTAACTAATTAGCATGTTGATCTTTTTAGCAACAACTAGATATAATAGTAGCTGTTGATTACTTATGATGCAGCCTGTATCCTGGGAGATTTTTGCATTACATCATCTTATGCTCCCCTTGCATCTACCCTCTGAGAAAGTTCCTTATATCTGTGATATCTTCAACTTTAGGTTACTGTATGCATCATCAAATAAGAAAAATAGACAAAAGACCTTCATATATATGGAAATACCAAGGGTCACCCTCACCCTTAGTATAACAGTAAATGAAAATAAATCTATCATCCAGAAGAGTAATGCAAGAAACAATGCGTGGCTCAGTCATGACACAGGGCTCAGGAAAGTTTTCCTGATATGAGCATAAGAACATTCTCTCGGGCGGAACCTAACTTCAGTTTACCCTGATGGCAATTGTAAGACATATCCCAATTTCAGAAATGTGACAACTGTTGTTATCAAGTGAATGCAATAGTTATTTTTTTAAATATTTATTATTTTTGAGAGAGAGAGAGAGAGAGAGAGAGAGAGAGAGAGAGAATGGGCTTGCCAGGGCCTCTAGCAGCTACATACAAACTCCAGACACGTGTGCTACCTTGTGCATCTGGCTTTTTGGGGCCTGACAGATTGAAACTGTGTCATTTGGCTTTGTAGGCAACACCTTAAACACAAAGCCATCCCTCCAGCCCAGTGGATATTTTTTGTTAACTACTTGTTACAGGCAAATGAACTAAGGCATAAAGAGGTGAAGCCATTCATCCAAGTGTGTTACATGGCAGAGCTGGAGTATAGAGATGGTGTGCTTGACTCTACTTCCACTGCTTCCTTATAGCCTGGCATATGAGCAACACACAAGGAGGACTATATTATGTTAGTTATGTGCATCTGAAGACAAAGCCAATTTATGGAAGGGTATTCTATATGCAAGGACATAGATCAGAAGAGATTTCTTGGGTAAAATTAAAAAAAGGATGAGATCTCTCAAAACTCAGCATCCTGTGTATGGTTCCTCTTACTCTACTTGCTCAAGGTTTTGGAAATATATCTTTTCTTAAAAAGGAAGGACTTTTTCTTTGATATTTCTTTGGCTGTTTTAATTACAAGATAAAGTAGATAAGTACTGCTAACTTTTACGTCATTTCTTTCATTTGTTTTGTGTGTATGTGCAGTATGTGTGGTGTGTGTATGTAAAGTGTATGCACAGTTATGTGCAGATGGGTGTGCCCTGTTTGCATGAATGTGGAGATCAGAGTAGGTCAGGTTTGCTCGCTCATCTATCCCTCTTCTGTGTGGTTTCCTTGAGATGCAGTCTCTCTCTGAACCTGGAGCTGCTATTTTATCAGTCATACTGGCTGACTAGCTAACCCCAGCAATTCTCCTGTCTCTGTTGCTCACAGGATAGGAGTTATAGGTGTGTGAAGCCACACCTACCTTTTAAAATGGGTGCTGGGTACTGATCTTTGGTCTTCATACATGTGTGGCAAAGGCTTTTCCTAAGCCATCTTCCAGCCTCCCTTCTCATCTATTTAACAAAGGGCACTATATTTTTCAGATCAAAATCTTCTTCCTCACATGTATTGTGATGATATGAAGATCTACAGTACACAAAAGTCATAGGTTAAACAGCACATGCTTTCTCATAGAAAATATTGGAATTGAAAATAACTAAGTGAATGATCATTTATTTATTTGAGACAGGGTCTCATATATCCCAGGATACCTCAGACTCACTATGTAGATGACCTTGAACCCCTGATCTTCCTGTCTGTACCTCCTAATGCTAGGATTGCAGGTGTGTACAACCAGGCCCTATATATGTGGTTGGACTGAAAATACAACATTGTAACAGTTTTGTTTTATTTGGACATGTTTTATATTTTGATCAAAATAGAATTTTTACAAAAATAATAGGGTTATAGATGGACTCCCATGGTGGCTTGGCCCATGTAAAAATGAGGTGCTTCTTATTAAAATTAAACTCTTGCTTCTAGTTTACATGAACAGAATTCATTAATCCTGAAAAGGGAAATTTTCTAGAACAATCTTTTACAAAATTCCTCAGGGCATAGGAGCCTACTGGTGTCATATCTGTGTTATTATACTTTCCATTGCAATATATATGTTCCCAATAGAAAAGTTTCAAATTATAGAGTCATATTAGTGGCTCTTAAATATTTCCTAAAATGTTTCTTATTTGGTGGACAAACTTTTTAAAGTTAGTTTTTAAAATTTATTTTATTTATCTGAGAGAGCAAGAAAGAGAAAGAGAGCGAATGAGAGAGAGAAAGATATGGGCAGATAGAGAATGAGCATGCCAGGGCCTTCAGTGGCTGTGAATGAACTCTAGTTGCATGTACCACCTTGTTTATCTGCTTCCGTGGGTCCTGAGGAATCAAACCTGGGTCCTTTGGCTTTGCAAACAAGCACCTTAACCACTAAGCCATCCCCCTAGCCCTTTATAATTGTACTTGAGACAAGATCTCACTACATAGCCAAGGCTGGCCTTGAACTTGTGATAATCCTTTTGTCTCAGCCTCCTTAGAGGTAAGATTGCAGCTGTATACCAGTATGGCATAAGCTGTTGATTACTTTTAGTTTCCTTGTTGCTTCAAAATCAAGGACTACTTGACTAGGCTCAGGATACATACTGATGTCAAATTAAGGCCCTTTCCATGCTCTGAAACACATGACATTCCATGAGATGTATGTAAATAACAGTCATATATGCACTATATACTAAAGAGCTGTTGATATAAAATTATCTGTTGCTTTCAGGCAGAAAATGACCCACAGTTCAAGAGGGAGAGGTGATAAAACACTTGTTTAAGATTGTCATGGACTGAGTGGAAAGGGACACCCAGGGTGGAACCTTCAATGTACTTAGCCATGTGGGGATACAGTACATAGGCTGGGGTGGGGAGAAAGTGAGAGGGTGTGCCTGCAGCCAACTCAGATAAGATTATTAGGAGCATTATAGCCAATATCAAATATGATAGAAATTGTCATTTCAGCGTACCTTCCCAGCTTTCATGAATTGTTTTCATTTTTGTATGTCTTATATTAGTTCTGTGAGCTGAATTTTCAGTGGTGCTATTGCTCTGTGATGAGAAATCTAACTGGAGAGGAATTTTCCAGTGGAAGGTTTTTCCTATGGCCTGTTTTGGTGAGCCAACCTTAGTGTGCTTATGCTTTTGGAAGCCCACACATGATTAGGTAGTTAGGAAATATGCTGCTGTATGTGAAGGATTAAAATACTGAGGGATGGTTGCTGAAGTTTGCTTCTTGCACACTTGGGGTACTTGGGAAAGTGCTAATGAAGGATGCTTGGAGAATGCTCTACATCAGACTGAGGAGGTCTGGATAGTATAATGAGGCAGACAATCAAGTTGCTAGAGTTTGAAAAGGTTAAAGCAGCTTCAGGGATCACTATTTGTGCTTCTTGGGTATTGGACTGTCATACCAGTAATAAGCAATATACAATCGGGAGACAAAGAAGCAATTAACTCTCAGCATTGGTGTCCAGCTTCAGCATGGCTGGAGAAGCCCAGGGATTCTTTTCCTTTGAGACTTAATTGAGTCACAAATACTCAGGCCAGTGGTGAGTGAACTTCCACAGTCTGTCAGCAGTGTTTATTGAGTACTACCAGATGCATATCATATAATTAGGTTTGAACAAGTCCTCAAAAGCTTAAAATGCATACATTATGATGTCAGTCAGTACCTTGGTGTTAGTAACCTAACCAAAGTCTAATGTGCACAATTTGTTGGATCTTTGGTTTAGAAATGTTGTAGTTAATTCATGTTACTGGGACAAAACATCCAACCCAAAGCAGCTGATGGGAGGAAAGGCTTTATTTTGGCTTACAGTCTTGAGGGGAAATCTCATCATGTAAAGGAAAGGATGGCAGAGCATAGCAGGGACATCACTTCTTGTCATAGCAGCTGACAAAGCAGAACGAGAGTGAGCTGAGCTCTGGCCAGGGGGAAGTGGCTTTATCACCCCTGTTCCCCCAGCAGCACACTTTCTGTACCTAGGCTCTACCTTCCAAATTGCCTCCAGCTGGGGACCAAGCATTCAAAAAATGTAAGTCTATGGAAAATATATGATTCAATCCACCTCAGGCTCAAACTATCAAATTCATAAAACAATAGTTTGGATTTGATAAATAACAACAAAACTTCATTGGGAGGTAGTTTCACGTTCATCACACTGGTAAGACATTTTCTTTTTTCTGTTTGCTAGGTTTTTTAATTATTATTTTTTAATTTTTATTAACAACTTCCATGATTGTAAGCAATATCCCATGGTAATTCCCTCCCTCCCCACACTTTCCCCTTAGAAACTCCACTCTCCATCATATCCCCTCCCCCTCTCAATCAGTCTCTCTTTTATTTTGATGTCATGATCTTTTCCTCCTATTATGATGATCTTCAGTAGGTAGTGTCAGGCACTGTGAGGTCATGGATATCCAGGCCATTTTGTGTCTGGAAGAGCGGAAGAGCACATTGTAAGAAGTCCCACACTTTGGCCCTTACATTCTTTCTACCACCTCTTCCACAATGGACCCTGAGCCTTGGAAGGTGTGATAGAGATATTTCAGTGCTGAGCACTACTCTGTCACTTCTTCTCAGCACCATGGTGCCTTCTGAGTCATCCCAAGGTTACTGCCATCTGAAAAGAGAAGGTTATCTAACCAAAAGTGAGAGGAGCATTAATATATGGGTGTGAACATTAAGAGAAGTGCCTACTGGGAAGTTTGGTGAACATAGTATATACATTTAGGCAGACAGCAGCAAATGTTGCACCTCCAGGGCTCATGACTAATCCAGTTGTAGGCTTTCCGTATCAGGGATGCATTCCCTCCCATGGAGCGGGCCTCCAGTAAAATTAGAGGGCAGTTGGTTTCCCCCATCATAAACTTGTCACTATTGCACCCATTGGCTCATTTGGCCTGGCTGGCCAAATATGAGGCTTGCAGTGTCCACTGTTGAGTATCTCCACTGGTGATTTCTCTCTCTCCCATTGAACTGCATGCAGTGTAGATTGTTTTCAGCTATCTGTCAGCTGATCTACATGGAGGAGGTTTTCAGTTCAGCTTCAGCAGGATTTCTCAGTGATCTAGCAGCCCAAGTATGTGCAGTCTTCAGCAATACGGTCTTACCATCAATTCCTGGTGGGAAACCAAGGGCCTCAGAAATGGCCTGTAATGTTTTGGGGATATTAGGGACCTCCCTGACCAACAACTCACTGAAAGGTATCCCATTCCTGGCACTGAAAATTTTCTAGTAACAATCTATGGCTCTCGTGTGTTCAATTGTCCAAAAAAAGTAGGTTTCCATATGACTTATTTATATCCTGTTGGATTTTGAGTAGCCCTCCCTCCACCTTTCCTTTACTCAATCTCTTCCCCTTACCTCACTTAGGCCTTTTCACCCCCATTAATCTGTTATTCTACTTACATATATACAATACTATCCTATTAGGTCCCTCCTCCCTCCCTTTCTATTCCCTGTGTATTTCCTTTCTAGCTTACTAGTTGCTGAAATCCTTACAAGAGTCCATTCCTTAGTGGACAGCTATGCAGAGTAGACTTGGCTTTCTGCACAGGTATGCAATGGCAAGAAGAGTCATTTCTCTTTACAGTGTTACTGCCTAGGATGCTGCTCTGAATAGTGACAGAGTGATAAACACAACCTGTTACTGTTTCTGTTATGTTGTTGTTTTGAGAGAGGGACTCACAAGAATGCCCGTGTTGGCCTTGAATGCTACATCTTCCTGGATCAAGAGCTGGGATTACTACTGTACATAACCACTCCCAGCTACTCTACTTCCCAAGAGAGAAATACACAAGAGAAATTCCCTCCATCCGATCTTTCACCCAGTCAGATTTTCCATCATGGCAAAATCTGTGTCCTCCTCTCTGCAGTTCTTGCCCAATAAAACTTCTGTTACTCAGAGATTGTTGTGCACCTGAACCGAGTACCTCGGGATGGATCTACTTCACAGGTCTGGGATGGAGTCTTGAAGCCTGCATTTCCTGTAATCTATCCTGATCTGCTCTGTTATACAAACTCACAGAATCACTGTTGCATGGAAATAGCCATATTCTTATTCTACAAATCACTTCATTGCAGTCCTTTTAACTATAAAACATAACATGGTAAAATAAGTAGCATAAAATATATAAAAATGGGGGGCTGAAGAGATGGCTTAGTGGTTAAGCGCTTGCCTGTGAATCCTAAGGACCCTGGTTCAAGGTTCGATTCCCCAGGACCCACGTTAGCCAGATGCACAAGGGGGCGCATGCGTCTGGAGTTTGTTTGCAGTGGCTGGAGGCCCTGGTGCGCCCATTCTCTCTCTCTCTCTCTCTCTGTCTCTTTCTCTCTGTGTCTGTTGCTCTCAAATAAACAAAAAAAAATTAAAAAAATAAAAAATATATAAAAATGGCAAAGATGAATTATCAAAAATTATCAAAATTATCAAAAACACAGAAGCCTGCTCCAGAACTGTCCTTTCTGAAGTATCCACAGTCTTGAAGAAACATAAGCAAAATTCTCCATTGGTGTTGAAATACGCATGCACACGTAGAATGCAGCCTGGAGATAAGAGGAAATAAACAGCATTTCCCCCTCTGGAGCTGTGAATTGTCTTCCAAGCCAGTGAACTTCTGTTTTCCAGAGCTTCTTGGCTAATATGGTTTATGGAAAGGGAAGCTTAGGACTTGTCAGCTTTTAAAAGGTATTGTGAGAGCTGCAAAATGCTCACTAATTTTTGTGCTGTTCAGCAAATTTATTATTTCATTCACTTATCCTAAGTTAACACCCTGGGAGGAGGGGAAAGTAGAGTTTTTTCAGAAGTAAGTTTTTGAAAGACTTGAAAAAAATGGCCTTACCTTTGGGAATGGCCGGCTTAATTGTAAATAAACTCTTGTTACGTTCACGTCAGCAGTCTTGGATTAGTTAAGAGTTTTACTTGTGTGTGCCAAAAACCATTTTTCAAAAATGACTGAAACTGTGTAATCAGCAACTTTGAGTCTGACAGAAAGTTACATAGAAATGGAGACCCTTTTCATTTCTTCTTGTCTTAGCACCTTTCACTCAGTTAAATGATGGCTCATTTTTCTGTGGAAGGATTTCTGATAGCTTCTAAATATTTACGGATTGTCACCATGCTAACATTTAGCTCACTGGATATATTTTGTTTCTTTTCTCTTGTAGGTCTTTTTTCTTGCATTTTTAGTTAAAGATCAATAGTCCTCCCTGTGATCCTTTAGTTTTTCTCCTTAGGGAAAAGAAAGTACAAGACCTCTCTCTCTCTCTCTTTCTCACACACACACACACTTTTTTAAACTGCTTTTGAATGAAGTATGGAATTTGCAAAAAAAAAAAAAAAAAAAAAAGCACACTACATCCTTGTAAGATGATTTCATTTCAACTTGGCTTGTGCAATGCCAGCTTCTATTGAAGGCTGATACTTTCAGAAATGCATGTGAACTCAACTCCCCAAAGACATCTAAGAAAGGTCTTAAGCCAAGTCTGTTTTAAAATACAGATCCTATCTGCGTATAGTTGTGTTTCTGTTACTGTTTAAAAGCATTTCCTTTAGGAGTAGGCATTGGGGAACTGGAGTGAAAAGTATGACAAGAAGAAGAAATGTTCTTCACACACCCGGGGCCAACACGTGCCACTGAAAAATTCACAATACAGAGAATGCTTGTCTAGAAAAATGTGTACTGAAACACTCCTCACCCTTTAGAAGAACAAGATCCTGTTTTTTTCTCAATTTTTATTAATATTTTCCATGATTATAAAAATATCCCATGGTAATACCCTCCCTCCCCCGACTTTCCCCTTTGAAATTCCATTCTCCATCATATCCCCTCCCCATCTCAATCAGTCTCTATTTTATTTTGATGTCATGATCTTTTCCTCCTCTTATGATGGTCTTGTGTAGGTAGTGTCAGGCACTATGGGGTCATGGATATCCAGGCCATTTTATGTCTAGAGGGAGCACGTTGTAAGGAGTCCTATCCTTCCTTTGGCTCTTACATTCTTTCCGCCATCTCTGTTTTTTTAATAAATAATTTTTGTTTATTTTTATTTATTTATTTGACAGCAACAGACAGAGAAAGAGGCAGATAGAGAGAAATAGAGAGAATGGGCGCACCAGGGCCTCCAGCCACTGTAAACGAACTCTAGACACGTGGGCCCCCTTGTGCATCTGGATAACGTGGGTTCTGGGGAAATCGAGCCTCGAACAGGGGTCCTTAGGCTTCGCAGGCAAGTGCTTAACTGTAAGCCATCTCTCCAATCCAAGATCCTGTTTTTTAATAGATGAGGTTTGTGTCCAAGATTTATAATAGCATTTCCTATGATGTGGTTCTTTAATTATTCATTAAAAATGCAGATCTGGGCTTGAGAGATGGCTCAGAGATTAAGGTACTTGCTTGAAAAGCCTAATTACCCCAGTCTGATTCCTCTGTACCCACATAAAGCCAGAATCACAAAGTGGTACATGCATCTGGAGTTTATTTGCAGTGGCTAGTGGATCATTGGATTTTGTCTTTACCACAAGCATCCCTCATTAGACTTATTGTGGTGGTTTGAATTAGGTGTCCTTCATGAACTCATCTATTCTGAATGCTAGGTCCCCAACTGATAGTAATTTGAGAATTGGATCCTTGCTTGAGGAAGTATGTTGATGGGGGCATATTATGGGTATTATAGCCAGCTTCCCCTTGTCAGGGTTTGGCACCCTGTCCTGTTGCTGTTGTCCATCCAATGTTGGCTAGGAGGTGATGTCCACCCTCTGCTCATGCCGCATTTTCCCTGTTGTCATGCGGCTGCCCTTCCAGTCTTTAAGACAAATAAACTCTTTTCTCCCACAAGCTGCTTTTTGTTGGGTGTTGGTCTGAGCAATGAGAAGGTAACTGCAACACTTATATAACTGATGTTTTAATGCTATGAGCAATTTATGTTGTAAAGAAACAACTTCTTGAAGCTTTTCTGAGAATAGCAAAGCTGCTCTGGTAGATATTAAGTAATTAAAAATATTAGTACCTAACTATGTGTGTTTCATTTATCATCTTTCTATTTATCAATGAATCTATCAAAAAACCTACCTACCTTTTTCTATCATTTATCAATCATATATCTTATTATATAATAAGAGAAGTGGTGTGTAGCTGATAACAGAGGAGACTTAATTAAAGTGTTCTCAGCACAAGCTAAAAGAGAAGTTCTGGGGTTGGAGAGGTGGCTTAGTGGTTAAGGCACTTGCCTGCAAAGCCCAAAGGCCCAGGTTCAATTTCCTGGTACCCATATAAAGCTGGATGCACAAGGTGGTATGTGCATCTGGAGTTTGTTTGTAGTGGCTTGAGGTCCTCTCTGTCTGCCTCTTTATCTCCTCTCTCTCTCAAATAAATAAATATATAAAACATTTAAATTAGAAAAGAAAACATCTGCAGGAATTTATTATGATTTTTCCTGAAAGAGCCAGTTTAAGTCTGAATTCTAAGTCTCAGTCTTGGTACTGAAATGTCAGTACTGGCTGTTGCTATTGACAATCAGTTTTATGGTGCTCCAAATAATATGACCTTCCTCCCTAGGACTTGTCACCACCGTTGATTTGCTGCTTCTAGATTCATTATAAGATGTTTTATCAGCAGAGTTATCTTACTAGCATGAGGAAAAGAAATAATTACTCCTCATAGTACTTAAACTTTTAAAATAGAGGCCCAGGACTCTTCAGAAAAGGGGCAGGGATGAGGGAAAGGTTGGTACCAACATGTGTTGTTTATATACTAAGTATGTCCATATCTAATAAGAATAAATTGTAAAAAAGAGAAAAAAGAAACAGAGGTCCAGGTCTTGGGCATGTGGTAGACCAATATGAAAGTAGAGATTCTGACTACTTATTCCTCTGACATGTTCTTCTAAGTCCAAGGCAAGATGAGCTCACCGCCCAGGTGTTCATCTCTACTGAAACTGGCTGGCAGTGGGAGTTCTGTCACTCAAGCCTCTTGGGATGCAGCTCACCTCCAGAGCTTCTATCTAAAGGCCAGGGCTTGATTTTTCAGAGCATCATCCAAAGGAGCCCTGTCTGACTCTCCCACAACGACTGTCACCAGCAGAACAGCCTTATCCTCAATGACACCTCTTTTCCCCAGGTAGCCACATCAGAAAGAGACTCAGTCCCCCGGGTCATTCCTTTTATCTGGGATTGCTCTTGAAGTGAAGGCAGTTCTTACTAGATTTTCTTAGCAAAACAAAATGTAGGAACAAAATGCAAGGACCAGTTGTGATTCAGTTCCTTCTTTCAAATGAACAAAAACCTAAATGTTTTCAAAAATTTCAAGGTTCTGGGTTTTCTTTTTTCCATGGGTGAGATAAGCCAAACAGCGTATTTAAAGAAAGCACTCGTTCTCTGGTGGCGTGTGGTCTGCTGAGGTGGGGGCAGCATTGCCTGAGGAATGCTGTTTGGTGGTGCTGTCTGGAAGTGGGCAGAATCCGGCCACGTGGCAGCTCCTCTTATGGGGAGCACTACGTTCCTGTGGGGGAGCACTATGCTCAGCCAACAGCAGAGGCTTGGGGTCTCCCAGAGTGCACAAAAATTAAACAGGGTTAAAAATATAACAAACAAGGCAATGGAGACAGGAAGACGTCTGAAGTTCACTGACTAGTCAGTCTAGCCTAATTGGTGAGCTCTAGGCCTATGAAAGCCCCTTTCTCCAAAAGAGATGGACAGTGTTCCTGAGCCTAACACTTAAAATACTAGTGCACTCTGGCACCCACATGCACGTACAAACCCCCCATCCCCCCCATCCCCACCCCCCCACACCAACACACAGACCCACACATACATACACACATGTACACAAACACACTTGGAAAAAAAAGAAAAAGAAAATGAGATATAGCAAGCAGTAATTAATTTCTATATTTCATGAAAATGGAATTTCCTTGGGAAAGACCACAGGGGAATGAGAAATGTGATAATAGTGTTTTATTTTAATCAAAATAAAATTTGAAGAGTTTCTTTCTATTTAATCAGAAATCTCTCAGATATCCTTCTACTACTCACACATATACCTTCACTGAGGGAACTTACTTCCTTTGCCCGCTGTGTTACTTGTGTCACAATTTCCAAAATAAAGCCTTTCATATTAAAAATCCTACAGCATTGACATAGGGGCATCTTCCCTGTCCTTCCTGTAAAATCTCCATTCTTGATCATAACTGCCCAGTTGCATCCATTTTCTATATATTCCCCTGCACTTTCTTTGCAATCCCCAGGTGGTTAGAAATGTTATTTAAAAGACACCGTTACAGATGCACGTTATACAATTAATAGGCCTCCACTAAGTGGAACCAATAGACCATTAAAATAATATCTGTGCTGTCCAAGCCATCTCTCTTCATCTCTCTCACTACAGCAGCAACATGATCCAGTGGCTAAAGAGCTGCAAGAATCCATCTCTTCAACCCTGCTTTGTTTTAAGTGCCAAAGAAGACCAGGGCATAGATAAAGAATTTCACTCTCAGCAACGAATGTGTGAATACTTCTATCCCAAGTATGCCTCCTGTTGAGGCTGCTGAATCAGGAGTTGCATCATTTACAACAGGAAATGGAATAATTTGCCTACTCGAAGAGTGAGGCAGTTCCCTGCAATAACAGGCCTGGCTGAATAAATAATAAAGTAAAAATGGGCCTGAAGCTGCCTGGATTTTTGTTTGTAGGAAATAGGATCACTCTAAGCAATTTATGGCACTGTTTCCCAGCCAGAGTCCAAGGGCTATTTAGTAAGTAATGGTGGTAACAGGAGCGGCTTTGTGTCAAGATGGAGCCACAAGTGCTAGGCAGAAAGAGAGCAACAAATATTAAAAGATGTCAACTGCCAACACGAGTTGATTGCAGCTTGTGGCACTGGGAAAATAGAGCACACTAGCAGCAAGAGAACCAGCCATTGAACAAGCTCGGAGTCCACTAGCACCTCAAATCTCCCAGATCCTGAGGTATGTGCTGAGGAAAGCGAGGAAGAATAACTTATGAACACCAAAAGCCTGGTCTGTTAGCACACTATTATCTACGTCAGTCAGAGTCATTTCTCACCTGAGAGTAGTATGGATGCGTATTGAGAGTTATATTCTTAGGGTGATTACGTGAAGGGTATCTTCCAGGTTGACAAAATGACCACCAGTTCACTGTGGCATATATCCTAGAACAGAGAGAGGAAGGCATGCTCAACTTCTGGCTGAAGTATTCAATACAAGGGAGACACTATGCCTTGGAGGTTGTTGCAACATTCTGCAGCAATAAATCTTCAATATTCCCCAATAGCAGATCCAGTCTTAGGATGATGGCACCAAGTAACTTTCTTTCTTGAACACTGTGCTTGTTGTGCCCCCCCTCAAAATGTATGAATAGTCTCTTTTGGTGCTCATATCGACCTTCTAAGGTAAGAACTGTTATTATCTGTGATAATCAGGCCTTTTGAAAATGTGACTCACGAGACACATGAGGTCAAGGAGAGCTATTAATGTTGCCCAATGTATTTGTAGATGACAATGTCATGTTGCCATGTCAGAAGGTTGGACACCTCTGAACTACATGTTACTGATGAGTGACGGAAGATCACAGAGGACTAAGTAACTTAGCTGAGGAAACAACACTGGTAACCGTGGGTGGAGTTGGAAGTCAGATGAAATTCTGCTTCATGTCAGAGCTGGATGGTGAGTTACTACCCTATATTGTTTCATGTAATAAATACAGGTAAATTATAGTATTTTCAGCTAGTATTTTTTGAATACTGACTATGTGTTACCATTGGGCTAAAAATATTTATTTCAATGGCTCAGGATAGGCTTACAACGGTAACCTACAGTTCCTAAATCCTTAGTGTCTTGACACATTGCCATGTTTTGGGTCACATTTTACTCTACGGTGGGGTAAGCCAGGGTGAGTGTGAGTGGTAGAGAAGGGTCCTGCTGCATGTAGTCATACACAGACCCAGGCCCTCCCAGGGAACATTCAACATGGGAACTTGTGACACTTTCTTTGGAGACATGAACAAACTTTTATTCACCTCACACAGGGCACTGATGACAGACCAGACCAAACAGAAGGTTCCATCCAAGCCTGGCTTGTTGAGCTCATGAGTTTATTGGGGGTATTTACAGGAGCTCGGGTAAGGAGCCACTTACAGGGGCACTGATGTCCCAAAGACAGCTACATCATTGATAGCCCACTCCAGCATGGGTGAAGACACTCAAATTGAGTTCCCAAAGTCTCTTCTTTCTCAGAGATATATACACTTATATATAGCCCTTGGAGAGGAGCCTCATGAATCAAGTAGCTTTCTGAGCTTCCCAAGTCATATAAATTTCCTGAACCTTTTAAGTTCTGTTATCTTCCTTCATCTTATGAGTCTTCTGAAATGATTCAATGTAGGGGCAATAATAGCACAATAGGACTCCAAAGGTATAGACAGAGAGGGAGACTATGGGAAAGGTGCTCCTAACTGCCTTAGCCCAGAACTGACCCAGTTCTTGGGCTCACAGTCTATTGCTATTGACTACTTACATGACCCATTTGGCTGGAAGGTTGCTGCTAAATGTAGTTTAACTGGGGCAACAAGATTAAAACCTTGTTAACTAATAAGCAGTGAATCTCAGGCACAAAATGTGACCTGCATTAGCTCATCCCCCCATACCAACTTCTTGGAATTACTCTTCTCATGATAAAAATGAGAGGCTGGTGGAGAAGGCAACCACCAGTTGGTAATGTGCTTGCCATTCAAACATCTGGACATGAGTTCAGATTTCCCAGTACCCACATAAAAGACTGGCAGGGGATATATAGCTATACTCTCACAGCTGGGGAGGTAGAGCCAATAGGATCACTTCAGCTTGCTGGCTAGTGTAGCTGAATCAGGGAGCCCCAGCTTCAGTGGGAGAACTTGTTTCAAAAAACAACAGTGGAGGGCTGGAGAGATTGCTTAGTGGTTAAGGCATTTGCCTGCAATGCCAAAGGATCCTGGTTCAACTCTCCAGGACCAACACAAGCCAGATGCACAAGGGGGTGCATGCATCTGGAGTTCATCTGCAGAGGCTGGAGGCCCTGATGTGTCCATTCTCTCTCTGCTTCTTTCTCTCAAATAAATAAATAAGTAAATTTTATATATATATACACACACACACATACATACATATATATATATATATATATATATATATATATATATATATATATATACAGCAGTGAAGAGTGATTGAAGAAGACACTCTACATTGTCTTCTGGCCTCCACATGCACATTAAACATGCATACACCTCCTCCACATGTATGTCCAACTCATGTGAACACACAAACACAAAATCACACATGTCACATGCAAAGAAATGAGGAAACATAGTTGCTTCCATTTTCCTAAGACCACCCAGAAGGTTGTTAGAAGTGGGCTTGTGAGGGGAGGGGGGATGGGCATGACAGAAAGATCTGCTCACATAGCAAAGAAAGTCTGTAAATATCTTTCATCTTATATCTCTTGACCATTCAATGGAGCCATTACCACCATTTTCCCCTGCAGTTGCTCTCCTTCTAGTTTTATTCACTGTGTAATTTCCTGAAGGATCTTGGATCTTTCCTACCTCTGGCCTTCTTCAGAGCTGCTGTCATCTGTCTCCTGCCCTGAGCCTCTTGGATGCCTCCTTCAGTCTCAGCTTAGACACCCCTTCTTCAGAGAGCCTGATATCAGAGACCAAGTGAATTCTGATCTAACTCCCCTCCCCCTGGCATCCTTGAGTTCCATTAGATAGCACTTGTCACAGTATACTTCAACTTAGTGGCTCTGTCCCCCTTGCTGAAAATTGGGTTCAGGGAAGAGATTTGGTGTGGCTTCTTTACTTCCATACACTAACACTGAGGCATATGTGAATAATAAGAAATCCATGAATATTCATTAAATGAACGGACAAAGGAATAACTGACTTGGTATTCTAATATTGCATCCACCCCTGCATGGCTTGAGTCTCAGTAGGTTGGTAGTATTTCTCTTAAGTCTAATTCATATCCAAATGAGCCTGAATGCTTAAGTATGCTGATAAAAAGGGGAAGATTGGCTCTCAGTGGAATGGGGTAGGGGTGAGGAAACAAGAGCATAATCCAATGGGATTATGACCACTAGGCAATATTTCATGCAATAACTTTCTCAGTTAATAAAAGCACTAAAATAAGGGCTGGAGAGATGGTTCATCAGTTAAAGAGCTTGCTTATAAAGTCTGACAGCCTGGATTCAATTCCTCTGTACCCATGTAAAGCCAGATGCACAAAGCAGAGCATATAAATGGAGTTTGTTTGCAGTGGCCAGAGGCCCTGGTGTGCTCATTCTCTCTCTCCCTCTCTCTCTTTCTCTCTTATGTCCCTCTCTGTCTCAGAGAAATAAATAAAAATATTTAAAAACATTTTTAAAGAAACTGAACAAATTTTTTCTTGGGCTTTTAAAAGAGGAAATTTGGAACAAAAGAAATCAATTAGACTGTTGGATTAAGAATAATAAAATTTATTTATTCCTTACTATACTGTAGATGCTCTACTAAACTCAGTTAACAAGGACCAAAGTAGGGGAAATGAATCCTGGTTAGTATGACTAAAGAGCTTGAATTCTTATTTTTCAGACTCTAGGACCACCAAATGAGACCCGAGAACACAGTGGTGCAAGGATGGAGACGTGGATGAAATTGTGACCAACACTAACAGAATGTGCAAAGCAGTAGAAATTATGACTGACTCTAAGATTTCTAATTTACATAAATAGTTAGTAGTAATGCCACAAAAGGAATTATTTATTTTTCCAGATAATTGGTGAGCCTATCACAGTAAATTTGGTTCAGGGCACACTAAGTTTGAAGTGCCCTTGGGACACCCATGCAGGACACACTCCTCTGGGGCTAGAGTGAGATCTGCCCTCTCACTTGGTGTCTTTTAGTCTCCCTCTCATTGGTCCCCTTATCATTCATAATACCATGGTTCTCAGCAGTTCTGGGAGTGACAGACTTCCAGGCTCATTGGCAGGAGAAAATAATAATAGTGCCGTATCTACTAGCTCTAATAATGCTGACTAGATAGAGGAGGCTACCTTCCCATTCTTCTACCTGTCACTATCATTAACTGTACTATGAAGGTCTCATTTTCCTCCATCTAGCTAAGAATAGAACCACTCAAGACCCTATGGATCATAAGAGGAGGAGGGATGGCTTGCTCAAGAAAATGGGGCTGTTTGTAGAAGTGGAAGAAGTGGGTCCTGGGTAGCAGAAATAGCAGGCATGTACTCATGACTGAAGCCAATGGGGACCCCTTGTTGATTCCCAAACAGCATCTGCATCAGAGTCTTAGAGTCTTAGGGATGCACAGCCCTATCTGTTGAATGAAATTCTCCCAACTTTGTTATACTAGTTACCTTTCTGACAAACACCTTAACCACTAAGCCATCTCTCCAGCCCTGACCTTTCTCGTTGTTGTAACATATTCTGGCAAAAGGAAGGTAAGGGAAGAAAGGTTTATTTTGGCTTACATTCTAAGGGATACACACAGTTTCTCATGGTGGCAAGAGCAGGAAGCAGAGCTGGTCACATTGTAACAAACAACAGGAGGCAGAGAGCAGTGAATGCTGGTGGTCAGCTCACTCTCGCCCTTGTACACAGTTGACGAATCCAGCTATGAAATGGTGCTATCCACAGCTAAGGATTCAGATATATTAAAAATCTTACAGATATCTTTAATAGACTTGATTACCCAATTAAAACAACACAGTCTTTCCATCTCAACCTAGTCTACAAACTCCCATACAGACATGCCCAGAGATTTGTTTCCATGGTTATTCTACATTCTGTCAAATTGACATCTGAGACTGACCATCACACTTACATTTCATCCTTGCAATGCTACCAATATATCCAATCAGACCATTGTGAGCTGCTTTGCCCTTAAGCCTCATAACAATGTTTATGTTTCTTTCAGGTCCTTTTCTCAGTCTGCCTTTGTATCATACTTATATGGGACCTTTCTTTGTCTTGTTTCCCAGTCATCTACAAGCTACTTGAAGGGAAGGCCTCTAGGAGACACTGCCTAACAAACACTGCTACAGCAGATGTTTCCTACAGATTTGGTGATAAAAAATAATTGCAAGCAATGGTACTTCAGGTCCAGCCTGGGAGATGTGGTGTGAAATCACTTGTTTTCACACAGAGATACATTTAAAAAAGACCCAGTATTTTCCACTGTTGTTCCTATCAAGTGTTCACAATGGAAACAGAAAATTTGCCCTTGAATTAGATTTTAAAATGAAAATAGTCTATGGCCATAGCATCTTGGATGTGCCCAGTCTCATTTAAAATGAAAACAGCTACATGTGAACTGAGCTCACTTTTACAGAGACATAGGCAGTTTGGTCATAAAGTAAAAGGCTTGCCACTGTAAAAATATATTTGTTTGGGGTAATTTCTCAAAGAAAGAAAAAAAATAATTTTCCTTTTGTAAGCCATGAAAGCTGATAGGTAGTAATTATTTTCTGCTTGGCTATAGTTATGATTTTATAACATAATAGAGTATAATAATGACTGTGTTGTTTTAATTGGAGAAGCAATTCTATTAAAGATATCTGTGAGATTTTTTAATATCTCTGAATCCTTAGCTTTATGTAACAAAGGTATAAAACATTATTTTTCAGGGCTTATAATTCTTAAAGTAAAAAAATATATTGAGGAGTGAGTTTATCATGCTAGCCATACAGAGAATCAACCAACTGACAGATTGTTTTGCATAATTTGCACCAAAAAAATATTATACCTGAGTTTAGTAAGATGTAAACTCTACATGCTTGGTTACACAAGAGAGAACGCTTACCATATCACTGTCTTCCAGTCTTGTTGCAATAAAGTTGCTAGAAGGTGTCTTTCTGTATGCTAGATGTAGATCCAGATCTAAATTTCGGAGCTTATTAGTCTGGTTGCAAAACAAGATTTCTGTGGAGGTCTTCAGTCTTTTTTTGGTTTGCGTGTGTGTGTGTGTGTGTGTGTGTCCGTCCTGTGTCTACTCCAGTATTGAGGAACAATAGTATATTTCATCTTGGGCACTTACAAGGGTGATGAGAGAACATGGTTAATGGCAGCCCCCTACTTTCTTTCTCACACATTACATCTGCTCCCTCCCACTGCTGGAGGGGAGGCATCTGATGAACCTTGGTGTAAAAAGCCAATGGTTGAGTATCACTGGTATCCTGAGTGCTCTGTATACAATTCTATAAGGCAGATACTACTATCATTCCCATTTTTGGTGGTTTGGATATAAAATGTCCCTCAAAGCCTTAAACATTTCAGGTTAAGCTTCTTACTCAGTCCCCAGTTTGTGAAGCCCTTGGGAGGTGGAGCCATGCTGGAAGAGGTGTGCTGCTGGAGGTGGGCCTTGGGATTTTTTTTTTTTTTTATTCTTTGAGCACTTCCTTTTAGCTTTTTAACTTTTTTTTTGCAAACTTCCATAAGTACAGAAAATACACCATGATCATAATTCTGTCTATGACCCCCTATCCCCCCTCCGAAATCCTCCTTGCACTAAGCCCTTTCTTCTTTTCCAATTAGGCTCTCTTTTACTTTGATGGCATTTTTTTCCCCTTCTATTGTGCAGGTCATGTGTAGGTAGTGTCAGCCAATGTGAGGTCATAAATATCAAGGCCATTTTTGGGTCTGGAAGGAAGCATTGTAAGCAGTCCTCCCCTTCCGTTGGCTCCTACATTATTTCCATCACCTCTTCTACAGTGGTCCTTGAGCCTTGGAAGGTATGATAGAGTTGTCTCACTTAGTGCTGAACACTTCATTGTCACTTCTTCCCAGAACTTTGGTGAGTCCCCCCCCAGTAGTCACCACCATCTAAAAAGAGAAGCTTCTCTAATCAAAAGTGATAGTAGCATTAATATACGGGAATAAACATAAGCGGTTAGAGTTTATTGAGCATAATATATGCATTTAGCTAGATAACACTAGTAGTTTCCCCCACTATGGCATATAACCTTCCTAGACATAGGCTTTTGATTAGGTTTTCAATACTAGGCATGAATTCCCTCCTGTGAAGCAGATGTCAGGTCTAATCAGAGAACAGTTGGTTTTCCCCATAACAGATATGCCACCATTGCACATTAGGCCTAGCTGGCTGTCTGTAAGGTTTTCAGGGTCCACTGCTGGTTAAAACTGTTGATGATGTCTCTCCCCTAGAATACTGCATGCTGCATAGCTCTTTCTATCATGATTAAAGCTCCTCAATAGAAAGGAGGTTTCCAGCTCAGCTGCAGCTTTATTTCTCAATGAACTGTAGCTGAGCATGTGGAGTCATCAGCAGGGTTTTGCTATCTAGTTCTGGTGGGCAACCAAAAATCTTGGCAGTAGCCTGTAATATTTTGGGGGAATCAAGAGCCTCTGGATAACAACTCACTGGAAGTCACCCCATCTCTGACAGTGAAAATTTTCTAATAATAATCTATAATTTCTGGGCACATTATTATTCACCACTGGGTACTTCTGCACAAATTCTCTCTTTTTAAATATATGTATATTAGCTAGTGAAGAAGTAAGTTTTCACAGGGCTTATTCATAACAACTTAAATTTGATTAACAATTCTCCCACTCCTTCTCTCCTCCATCCCTTGCTTGGACCCCATTTGATCATTCCACACCCAGTATTCAGCTTCGAATAGATTTATCATATGATCCATCTGTACCACTTCTAATAAGACTCTATTCATTGTTATAGAGATACTTGCTCACTCATGTTTATTGTTGTTCAATTCACAATACGTCGGAAATGGAACCAGCCTAGATGTCCTTCAACTGATGAATGGATAATTAATATGTGGTACATTTACACAGTGGAGTTTTATTCATCTTTAAAGAAAAATGAGATTATGAAATTTTCCAGTACATGGATGTATCTGGAAAAAGATTATACTAGGTGAGGTAACCCAGGCTCAGAAAGTCAAACACTGCATGTTTTCTCTCATATGTGGATCCTAGGTTCAAACATTTAGATTTGTATGTGAGTTGGAGTAAAAGTTAGACTAAAAAGGAAGCTAGAAAAAAGCTACAATGGAGGGAGGAGAAAGGAGAGCTTAATGGGACCGTATAATAGATTATAAGAAGAGGGGCCTTGGGACTTTACAGTTCAGTCCTGCTTGCCAGCAACAGCTGGCTAACTCTTACTGCTTCCTCCCAGTTGATGTGAAACCCTGCTTTCTATTTTTTGCTATGCTCAAAACTATAAACCAAAATAAACTCTTTTCTTCCATAAGCTGCTTTTGGTTGGGTGCTTTGCCTCAATAATGGGAAGGTAACTGCTACACTGTTTTATAAAGGAGCAAATAGTAATTTCCCCCAAGGCCATATAACAAGTAAATTTTGGAGTTTAAACCATACTCATTTATTTGTCTGGGGGGGGGGTCATTTTTTAAATTAACATTTTCTTTTTAATTTTTTTTATTTATTTGAGAGAGAGAGAGGCAGATAGAGAGAAAGAAAGAATGGGTGTGCCAGGGCCTTCAACCTCTGTGAATAAACTCCAGATCCATGCACCACCTTGTGCATCTGGCTTACATGGGTCCTGGGGAATTGAACCTCGGTCCTTAGGATTTGCAGGGAAGCACCTTGACTGCTAAGCCATTCTTCCAGCCCTGGAGGGGGTGAGTCACTTGTACAAATGTATTCTTTCTTTGTTGTTTTCTTTGGTTCTGAAATGAAATTATAAAGAACTGGATGTACTGTCACACATTCACAAATTAATCAAACAGTGCTTATAAATATATGTGCAGATCTAGACAGCTTTTTCTTTAAGCAGGGGAGGGTTAGAAATGTGGATTCATGCCAAGTGGATTGTACTGTTCTTTTCTACCTAGGAATTAAAGCTTTAGCCTTTGAGACTGAACAAATACCCAAATACAATCAGTCTATTTGCTCCCTTAGTCTTGAGGCAAAAAGCCAGTCTTAGAAAAAACTTGTCCATGCACACATACTTAAAAGCTTCAGTGGATGCACACTGATCTCTGGAACGTATAAGGTTCTGATTTTACATATTTGTCATAAGTAGCTGCAGTATCTACATATTATTCAACTGAGCTTTTCTAATGGGGATAAATGTGTCTTGCTATGGACTCTCAAGATGGCATGTTCAGTGAAGCAGGGGAAAATATATTGTCCCTTTGCCATGCTATGACATGTATATATTCCATTCAGGCTTCATGAGGGCGTTAAATCCAGAGAGAAATCAAAAAAAAAAGAAAAAAAAAAAAAAGAAAAAGAAAAAAGAAATACAAAGACAAGTTTCCTCTGCATGCTCCTACAGAAGTTTCTTTTGGCTCAATACTATTTGTATAGAGAGCAAAAAGCACAAGTGTTTTTTTTTTAATGAGAAATTTACTAAAATGTTATATGTTTTCTTCTTTTTGTAAGTTGCATCTTGTTAAATTGCCCAAGAATCCATGGAGATTTAAAAAATATTTATTTATTTATTTGAGAGAGGGAGGGAGAGAGAGAGAAATAGGTAAAGAGGGAGGGAATGAGCATATCTGGGCTTCCAACCACTGCAAATGAACTCCAAATGTATGCGCCACCTTGTGCATCTGGCTTATGTGGGTCCTGGGGAGTTGAACCTGTGTCCTTTGGCTTTGCAGGCAAATGCCTTAACCACTAAGCCATCTCTCCAGTCCTCCATGGAGACTTTTAATAAACGATAACTTTAGAGAAAAGTTCTATTCCAGTTTAATAGTAATGAAATGTAGAGAAAATTTAAAGATATTTATAAGTTATCAAAAAATTATCAGCATAAGTTCAACATTTAAGTTCCTAAATAGCATAGATTTTATAACTTGTTGCAAGTAATTGTGTTTGTATGGTGTATTTTTTTTCTGTCCTTCCTGGTGGTAGCACTTTAGAGCTGAGAATAATTGTGCCTCTGGTTAATTAATAAATTATGTAAGCAGATATGCTTTATTTATTAATAATAGTCTAAAACTATAATTTTTGGAAATATATTTTTGTGAGATATCATTTTCAGATCTTGTTCTCTGCCTTAGATAGTAGACTCTTTATACCAGTGGGATTTGAGGGGTCGGTTTTCATTGGCTCTTAGAAAGCACTCTCTTATGCCCTTATGTTCCACATGCCATGTCAGGCCCAGTGCCTGAGCTGTATAGCTGAGTTCAGGAGATCAGCCATCCTGATTGTTCACCCTTGTGTAAATGTGAGTGCAGTGTCCTTGGAACCCTTGGTGTCAATCCCTTTGGGTACACTAAATAGTTCACATGGTATTCAGTCAAAGATTGGAGTCAGAAATTTTGCCCTCTAGCTACTGTAAACTATGCCCTTCTGATCTCTGATGCAAACAGATGGTAGAACAAATAAGGATGTTATATTTGTACAGGAAACTTCATAATAGCTTTAGCTGAAAGAAGAGAAAATGAAGACTTCAAATCTATCAATCATGATTCAGTTCTGTGGACACAATTGAGATGTAGTTCTTGCAATACTCAGGTTTGTAAGTTTGCAAGTTGTGGTAGCTCTATGTACTTGATAGGGACTCAACTTCTTCAAGCTCTCAAATTTGTCTTTCTTAGGATGGTTCAACATAGTGACTAGAATTCCATCCATCCTGTTAAATAAGGAATTAAAAAGCACATAACGAGTTTGTCATGCTCTTAATGGAAGCTTCCAGACATTTTGTCAAATCATTTTTCTTTACACTGCATTGGCTTAGTTCTGAAGTTTCAGCTAGCTGCAAAAGAAGTTAGGAAATGGTGCCTTAAGCCTAGCAGCAACGAGCCAAGGGTACTGTTAATACGAGAAAGGAAGAAACAATATGGGGTGGTAATTTGCTCTCTCAGCTGTAGTATGAATAAATTATTATTTAGGACTGCACAATTCTTTTTTTTTTTTTTTTCGAGGTAGGGTCTCCCTGTAGCCCAGGCTGACCTGGAATTCAATATTGAGTCTCAGGGTGGCCTCGAACTAATGGCGATCCTCCTACCTCTGCCCCCCGAGTGCTGGGATTAAAGGCGTGCGCCACCACGCCCGGCTTTGCACAATTCTTTAATGGCAGAAAATTATCTTATAAGTTGAATAAGGTAATTTTATGAATGTAAAAAAATGCCAGTAAGTACTATTATGGTTTTAATGTTAGGTTGGATAGTTCGTTTATTTGGTTTTTAAAAATATTTTATTTTTATTTATTTATTTGACTGAGAAAGAGGGAAAGAGAGAGAGAGAGAGAGAGAGAGATAGTTAGAGAGAGAGAGAATGGGCACACCAGGGCCTCCAGCCACTGCAAAGAAACTCCAGATGCGTGTGCCCCCTTGTGCATCTGGCTAACGTGGGTCCTGGGGAATCAAACCTGGGTCCTTTGGCTTCGTAGGCAAATGCCTTAACTGCTAAGCCATTCTTCCAACCCATCATTCTTTTTTTTTTTTTTTTTTTTTTGGTGTGTGTGTGTGTGTGTAAGGTAGTTTGTGTATTTATAGTATATACATGTGTGTATATAGATGTGAGCCCAGTGCACACATGTATGGATCCCAGAGGAGTAAGTTGTGTGTCTTCCTCTATTACTCTTCTGCTCCTTGAGACAGAGTTCCTCACTGAACTTGGAATTGACTTTTTTAGGTCATACTGGCAGATCAGCAAACCCCATTGATTCTCCTGTCTCTGCCTCCCACCCCCCACTACAAGGCTGAGGTTACAGGTACGTGTGGCTACATAGGGCTTTTTATTGGGTTCTGGGGATCCAGTGAAGCCACTCTCAGACCTTCTGAGTCCCTTATGGCAAGCATTCTTACCCACAGAACCATCTTCCTAGACGTAGTTTGATTTTTATCATTCTTCTATTCATGTACATTTGCCTTCTACAACATAGTTTCCACTCCATTTAGTCTTATTCTTCCTACTTTTAATGTAGGTAAAACTCTTTTTCATATAAAGGCTATATTCAAATTTCTTTTGGAAACACTGGGAAGCAATGAGAGGCTGATAGTTGTCTAATTGTGATGGTGAATTTCCAAGTGGGTTGTCTGCAGTGTGCTCTAACAGCTGCTGAGAGTTCCCTGGCCAGCTCACACCACCACCCTCTGAGACACTAGTTCACACCTTCTCCTGCTCCCCTAAGCATCTCTTTACTTTTATCTAATGACTTTGTTTCACTGTTTCAGTGTGTAATACAAACAAACTGAAGATAACTTTTATATTAGTGCATTGCAAATGTACCTGCACTGTATCCAGATTCTTAGTCTTGTGTTGTAGTGGATGGATGGAATGTCTTGGTGCAAAACTCAGCTCTGCACTCATGTGCTGGATATCCTGCTTCTCACCAGTTCAAGGATTTTGCTCCTACAGTCATTTGCTCTTTCTCAGGCATTATTTCCCTCTAAAAGTGCCATTAACAAAATCTCCCATCCTGACATGGAATTTTACATCCTTTTTGTGGGTTATTTTCTACTTCTCTTGAAATGGGAGTAGACCATATTCACTCCTGGGCCCATTCTACTTTAACCTACTACAGAAATCCTTGTCAAGTTTACCATTGCTTCTCACCTTGTCAGGTCTGATGAAGTTTTCTTAGTTTTGATCTTACAGGATATATCAGAGAATGGTGAACCCAGCTACTGTAGGAGGAAAACAAAATGTGATAGTTATGCTGTGGGAAAAAATGTGCTTCTAGAGTATGAAAGTGAGCACTGGTCACAAGTATATACAGTCAGGAAGCAGAGAATGATGAATTCTCATGCTTTTATTCAGCCCAGCAGCTCAGTCCCTGAAATAGTGCTACCCACCCATTTCAATAAATTCAACCTAACAACTCCTTCACAGATATGACTAGAGGATTGTTTCCACTGTGAATCTAACTCCTATCAGGTAGATAACCAATATAACCATACAGTGGCTCAGTTCAAGATCCCAATGAGATTCTAGGTAGTTACTCTGCCTATGATATGACCTATTGCTGTGCCAAGAGCTCTGGAGTTATCTGATTGAAATATAAATAAAATCACCTAAGTTTCTGCTCAAAATTCTCCAGTGGCTCAATCAGCAAAACCATATAACTCCTTATGATGACTTTCCAGGCCTCAGCTACCCTCGCCTCTTCATGTCCACCCAATCCTATCACTTGTGCTCTTTCTCCTATTGGCCCTTCATGTTCCTCAAAAATTCTAGCCTTGATCCCACTTCAGGGCCTTCACACTGTTCTCTGTGTTTAGGAAGCTTTGTCTCCACATATCTATAGGATCTGCTCTCCTCGTTCACAGAAACCTTTGTTCTGAGGTTGCTTCAGATAGACCTCCAGTGTCTATGTGCTTGACCTTTCTCTTCACCCCTTCATCCAGGTTTATCATTCCCCGTAGTATATTTATCACCATGCAAGACAATTACAGATTCACACTGTGTTGGTTCCTTTGTAATCTATCTCTCCTACCATGTATGTTCCATGAAGTTTGAGAAATTATCTTGCTTCCTCTTTTGTCCCCTGTGCCTAGAAAGGTTCAAGTGACACGTATATGATACTCACATGTGAGAGGTTGATTCTTAAAGAGGCTGCAGTTAGTTTCTTAAAGAAAAATGAAGTATCTTTCTCTTTGCACTTTATTTGGGCTGAGTGATTTAGATTTTATGCCTTCACTCCTTCTGGAAGAACAAATCAGTATGCAGCGAGATCAAAAGCAGCAGGCAAGCTAGGGTCAGTGTGACACACTCAACAAGGTTTGCATTCCAAAGATGGCCCTGTGGCCAGCAACAGCTCCATTAGCTGCCAGAGCTCATGGTTTGCTTCAGATACTGAAGAATAGGGAGAATTATTTTCTGAATTGTGCAATTCAGTGGAAAATTCTGGTTGCAGAGAAATGAGCAAATTTGTGTTTGCTTCACGGAAGCATCCTTTCCACACCTGTCCATGTGTATTTGGTTTGAAAACCGTTCTCAGGATGTTCAGAGTCACATCAAGGACATCTGAATGGGGACAATGTGATTAAGCAGAAAAAGTAGATGCAGCGGATCAGGAGAATGTTTCTTGCGTGTCAGTGTAAAGTCTTTTTGGTATGACAGCTTTCTGGGTGTCACCCATTCACCTGAACTCTTGCTTTCCATTTACATAAAAATCAGCACACATTTTCAGCCTCAGGCTACTCCTGACAGGGTTCAACTGGACAACTTATACATGGACAAAAGACAGCCATTCTTGAAGGGGTAGTTTAGTTTCAGCAATTCTCTCCTTCCAGAGGGGAAGACATGTTACCTAAGAATATAGATATAAAAAATCTGTGGTATTAGGAGCTTTGCTTCTTTCTGATTATGGTCATATATGCCTGTAATCCCAGCTATTCATATGGCTGAAGTAGGAAGATCTTGAGTTTAAGATCAGTCTAGGCTACACAGGGAGGCCCTTCTCTCAAAACAAACAAACAAATAAGCAAACAATAAAATAATCCAGGAAAGGAAGTGCATACCTGCAATCCTAGTCTTTAGGAGACTAAGTCGGGATGAGTGCCTCTAGTTCAAGGCCCATCTTGGTGACATGGTGATTAGTAGGTCAGCCCAAGCTCCACAGCAAAACCCTTTCTCTAAAATAAATAAACACAATGAAAAGGTTCATTTCTCATTTTTATGAATACCTCAACTATTGGTAAATGAAACAATATCCAATTAAATTGCTTTACCGAAGTTTGTCAAACAATACCAGTTGTTTCGTTTTTATAATTGAGAAGAGCCATTCTTGCTTCCCACTGGGTTTAGTGTGAGGTGAGGATCATCTGGGGTATGTCACTCATGGTTCTCTGCTTGCTTTCATCGCAGTGAAGACAAAAAGTTAAAGAATATTAAGTGTGATGCTGGCAGAGGGCCAAATCTGTGGTCCAGTAGCAGAGATGTCAGTATGTTTTCATCACCATTGGGTGGCTTGCTAATTAGCACTGTTTTGGTCTACACAGCTCTGTTCTATTGTTTCTTCTTTTGATCCCTTTGTAAAAACAAATCAATTTCCTGGTTTGAGTAATGAGAAGATACTCTAATCACAAATTGAAGCACATATAGCCAGGATTCAAAGCAATTAAATGTGTTCCTTCTCCAGTGGACATAACGTGAGAAGGGGTCGTCTAACGGGATGGTTCAGGCAAAGGATTACTAGAAGACTGACATAGTGTCAGTCAGTCCTTAGAACTCTTGCATTCCATGCAGGTGACTGCCTGCTAGACACAGACCAGTGATTGGGCTTGCCTCGAGACTAATGGTATCTATCAATCAGGCCAGGGTCTGATGTGATGTTCTAAATAAGGCTCCAACACAAACTCAAAGTTCATTGCAATCACAGTTGGCTTTTAAAGATTTGTGTCTAATTTCTTATAAATCCATATCTATGCATATATGTCTTTGGAAAGGCAGTGGAAAAGCTTCATGTTTTTGTTTGATTGCTTGTTTGCTTTGCTTGTAAATGTGTGGGTGGGTGCATGTGTATGTGGAAGCTTAAGATAAGGTGTCTTCCTGAATGACTTTTTTTTTTTTTTTTTTTTTTTTTTTTTTTTGAGACAGGCTCACTCTCTGAATTCACTGATTTGACTAGAACAGCTAGCCAGCATGCCCACAGCATTCCTCTTGTCTCATTCACCCCCTGACTTGGGATTATAGGCTCATGCCACCTCACATGGTTTTTATGTTGGCACTGGGGATCTGAACTGAGGTCCTCATACTTTTGTGGCAAGCACATTACCCATTGAGCCATCTCCTCAGCCCAAGAAATGTTTCTCTATGAATTTTGCCCAAAGTCATGTCAGCTGGAGAGAACTGTTAGCTTGGAAATGCCATATTGATTTTTAGAGGGCAGCTACTCTTGGACAGAGCAGGGAACTCACCTGGAAGAATTTCATTGAGATCAATGGAGCGTTCTCCAAAGGAACAAATCATCTAAGTATAAATCTACTATTTTTAGTCTTGGGTCTGAAGTCCCCCTTTTTCTAATGCTTTGGCCATGATCTCTGATAAAACAGGCAGCTCGTCAAATCGTACATCATTAGCAACTTTCATAGTGGTCTTTTATCTCAATGCTCAAAGCTAGGAGGTGCTGAAGGGTAGAAGTCAGTATGTTTTAAGCTGTTTTACATGGTCAATATCAGGGTGATTTCTAATAGAACTAAATCCCTTTTGTCATTTAGTTTTATGATAATAGTAAGATCAGTGAGTGTTCTGGAGGCTTGGGGATAAAAGAAAATATCATTTTAACTTTTACTGTATTTGCCACTTGGAAGCAGGTATTGTTCATTTTCTTTGAAAAATCATCTAAATAGATTAGCTGCTTTGGCTTTGGAAAAATGGGAAACACTGATGGAAAGGTGTTGGTGACCACAACAATATACTTGCAATTGTCATTTAGCTTATCCCTTTGTAATCCTTTGTTCCACCTCACTGAGGCTGGTAATGCAAAAAGCAGTCTGAGAGCCCTCAACACAGCATGGGGATAGTTGAGCCTGCAGCATGTTGGTATCCAAAGCCTCAATCCCCTTCTCATGGGCGTGGGGTCTTTTCATGGGCACAGAGTGCTATTCAGGAATTTCCTTCTTTATTTTCTGAGGCAGGAAATGCAGATGGAGTCTGGTTTTTCTCGGTGGAAAGAATACAGATATTTGCTGTTTGTAGGACACTAGTATCACTACTAGTAAGTGGTCCGATGCCATGATTCTGGAAGTGTGGCCCCTCGATGAGCAGAATTAAAATCACTGGAAGAGAGGTTCTTTGGAAATGTAGAATTCCGGGCTAGAGGGATGGCTTAGCACTTAAGGCATTTGCCTACAAAGCCAAAGGACCCAGGTTCTATTTCCCAGGACCCATCTTAGCCAGATGTACAAGGGGGTGCAAGTGTCTGGAGTTCGTTTGCAGTGGCTAGAGGCCCTGGCACACCCATTCTCTCTCTCTGTCAAATAAATAAATAAATAAATAAATAAATATATTTTTTAAAAAATGCAGATTTCCATCCAGGTGTGGTGGTGCATGATTGTAATTCTATCACTTGGGAGGCTGAAGCAGGAGAATCATGAGTTCTAAGACTGTCTGGGTTAAAAAGTGGGTTTGAGGTAGCCAGGACCACATAGTGTGATCCTATTACAATGAAAACAAACATCAAACAGGAAAAAGAAAAAAGCAGTGGAGGCTGGGGAAATGGCTTAACGGTGAAGGCGTTTGTCTGTAAAGCCTAAGGACCCCAGTTCGAGGCTCGATTCCCCAGGATCCACGTAAGCCAGATGCACAAGGGGGCACATGCATCTGGAGTTCGTTTGCAGTGGCTGGAGGCCCTGGTGTGCCCATTCTCTCTCTCTCTCTCCCCCTCTTCCTCTGTCTCTCTCTCTCTCAAATAAATAAATAAAATATTAAAAAAAAACAATGGAGAAAAGAAGGGTTGGGATTATTGCTCAGTGGAAAAATAAAAAAAGAGTACCTGAGTTCGGATCCGCAGAAGCCTTGTGAAAAGTCAGATGCTGCAGCGGGCATCTGTTGTTCCAGAGTGTCTATGCTGAGATGGGAGGCAGAGATAAAATCTGTCAGTTTGTAAGCCAGCTAGCCTGGTGAGTAATGAGAGACCCTATCTCAAACAAGGTGGAAAGTGAAGACTAACATCCAAGGATGCCCTCCGGCCCATACACGCATGCTGTGGCATGTGCACACACACATATGTGCAAAATAAATAACTTAGAAAAAGGAAAAAAATGAACGCTCAGCCTCCACCCACTTCAAATGAACTGGGATCTTCATTGTAACGAGGTCCCTGATGAGTCACATCAGCATTAATAATTTGTTTATCTCAAAATAGCTTGAAAAGAGGATTTTAGGGCTGAAGAGATGGCTTAGTGGTTAAGGCACTTGCCTGTGAAGCCTAAGGACCCATGTCTGACTCCCCACATCCCATGTCTAGAGTTCAATTATAGTGGCTGGAGGCCTTGGAGAGCCAGTCCTCATTCTCTCTCTCATAAAAAGAGGATTTCATGTTTTTATTAGAGATGATGTATCTGCTCATTATCTTGCTTTGAGGATTATATAATGTACACGTGCAGGAAGACGTACATCACATTGTACCCCACAAACACTCAATTTTTATTTTGGTTGAAAATAGAATAAAGCAAAAAATGTTTAAGTTTGAGATGTACAGAATTAAATGACCCCATTTATTTATCTCTGGTTGCAGAGGAGTCTCACTCAAGTGCCACAGCCACTGTGTTTCTCATTTATTCCCTCACCCTTGTGTCCTGGAGTAGAGAAATATAGTCTTCCTTCTCTACCTTTTGTCCTAGTTTTGACAATGTAAACCTTTCAATTTCATGTCTAGGTGTCCTTTCATACATAATAGTTGATCTTTGGGAAAAAAATCAATATTTTCCCACAAGTCATTTCTTTGGGGGGGGGCTCTGGTTCAAAAGGAAAAAGGATTGACGAATATTCTTAGCACCTACCAGAGCTTTTAAAAAGCTGTAAATCTCTTAGGTCAGCAGAGAGTCAATGATGACTACTAAAGAGTACAAATATGGGTTGGAAAAGCATGGAGGAATCTTACCTCAGGCATGCTGCTCTATTCCTTCAGTGAGGCAGCCAACACAAAGACCACTGGGGCGGGTCTTCAAAGGGGGCAGTTCTCTACAGAAAGTGGCTCAGCAGGATTTACAACAAAGGAATTCTTAAGATCAACAGCAGTTTGCTGACATTGGAGTGGGTTGAAGGATTGAAAATATGATTAAGACAAAATTAAGACACAATGGCAGGAGTGGGGAGAGATCTTGCAGGATCCCGTGGGATGAGAGAAACAACCCTGCAGTTTTCTGGAGAATGGGAGAGGAAGTCACTGCAGCTCACAACCTGAAACACTGTTTCTTTCTTTCACTCCTGACAATGACTATGGATTTCCCACAAAGGTATTAGTAAATGCATAAAGCCTACAATGCACATGATACAATGCTAAGAAGTTTTAAAGTATTTAAAGTAGATCAGCTGTTATTATATAATTAGTATGTACTCAACTATTTTTTCAGCCTTCTGTTCAATGAATTCTATTTACATATGGAGACCCAAGTGGCAATTCTGTGCAAACAAAATGACATGGATCACTTAGGCTATATATTCCATTAAGTTTGGTTTCCATAATGGTTATCATATCAGTATGACAATATCCACTATTAGCAATTGAAAAACCATGTAAGGATATTAAATGCTTTGAAACCATTTGAAGAATGAAAACCAAAATAATAGTCTGTTATGATGCAGGGTCTTGGAATAAGAATGCTGGTGAAGGCTATTGCTCATATGAACTTCAGGGCCTCAGCAGATGGTTACACATATTGTTTACTGCACAGCTCCAGGGGTTGATATTCACATAGATTCCATGAGTGTCTTTCTGAAGGTATAGCATGTGGCAGCTGTGGATACTGACACATTCCCAGTATACTACTCATAAGTTTTTTTGAATTTTTATTTTTATTTATTTATTTGAGAGAGAGAGAAAGAAGCAATGAGAGAGAGGGAGAGAGAGAGAGAGAGAGGGAAAGAGAGAGGGAGAGAGAGAGAGAGGGAGAGAGAGAGAGATATGGGTACATCAGGGCCTCTAGCCATTGTAAATCAACTCTAAATGCATGTGCCACTATGTGCATCTGGCTTGCATGGGTACTGTTGAATTGAACCTAGGTCCTAGGTCCTTAGGTTTTGCAGGCAAACCCCCTAACTGATAAAGCATCTCTCCAGCTTAGCTCATAAGTTGTTTTTCTTAAAAACATACTTTTATTTATTAGAGAGAGAGAAAGAAAGACACACAGAGAGTATATGGATGCACTAGGGCCTCTTGCCACTGCAAACAAACTCCAGATACATGTGCCATTTTTTGCGCCTGGTTTTACGTGGGATAATTGAATCCAGGGTGGTAGGCTTTGAAAGCACCTTCTCAGCCAGTTTTCAGTCTTATTCATTTTTTTTGCTAATATTTTTAAATACTCTATCTACAAAGTAGCTCCTCCATAATGTTCTTTAAATAACCTGTTGTTTGCTGTGTGACAGGGATCTGATAAAGCGAAATGTCACCTTTTTTTTTTTTTATAATTGATGGAAGAATGTTCTGGAATGTTGTTTTTGGATTCCTTTCTTGCAATTGCCACTGTAAACTGGTATTTACAGGAAGGCACAAGTTCAGATGGCGTTATATAATAAAGCATTTTGCCAGTGTTGCTTCCCATGGTGTGCTTATGGGGATGTGAGCTCTGGCATCCATGTCTGTGTTGTTGGTATCCATCCTTTCACTAACCAGTCCTGAGCTCTTCTCACTCTTTCTCCTTCAAACCTTGGGGACGATTATAAATAATGTCTTCATGCTTCACTCAGTTGCTGTGAAGATTGTGTGGCAGCCCATATATACAAGTAAGCAACAAATTCAATGAGTGTGCAAGGAAGTGTTCGTGACTAGTGCATTTTATCCTAACATTGTGAGGTCTAAGCTAACCTTTCCTTAAGTTTATGGGAAATTCAAAAGTCAGACAGGCTTACATGTAACAGTGCTGTGAAGACGCAGGAAGGAACACTTGCAGCTGTGCGTTTGCACTTAGGAGCTGCTGTGAGAGAAAATGGTGCCTCTGTGTGTTTATCTCTCTTTCTCTTGGACTGAATGACAAAGGTAAATGACTTTGAAAAGATCTAAAGTATTTGTTGGGCCGACTGTTAAACCTCTGCCTTCTTACTTCATTCCTTGGTGACTGGGTGAGCGAGGGCTGTGGAACCCATCTGTGGCCATCTACAAAGTGCGCCTGCTCATCCTGAGTGCGTGGAGGCATTGCAACTTCAGGCCTGCACAAACTTGAGCAGTGCCATGCGGCTTACTTCGGCTCGTGAAGCATGAGACGGGGATCGTGTGCGACCTTTTGGAAGAATCTTTCATGCCTGATTTATTAAGCTCCTCTTGCTTCAGCCATCATCTAAGCATGCATTCAGATGGAGCAGCTAGCAGTGTGGGCCCCCGAAAGGTCATGAGAAGGAGAGGAGCCTGCTGGTCTGTGGTGATCATATATTATGAGCCAGATATAATGCTTCAGGTTAAGGCACTGAGATACCAGAGTGGCTTATTGTCACAGCGTAACTTGCCCAGCATGATTTCTCAAGGAGATGGATGGCATTACATGCTGCTGACTGAGAGATGCTTTGAGAGACACTCACTCTGGAGATGGTTACTGTGTGGTGTTCCTGGTAAATAGTAATCTTAGGATTCTTTTTACATTTGAAAATATAAATTTAATATCAATAATTACCTAGTTTATAGGTCAGGGAAATAGTTCAGTCAGGAAAGTGCTTGCCTTACAAGCACGAAGACCTGATTTTGATGTTCAGAACCTACATTTTTATGGGAAATTCAAAAGTCAGACAGGCTTACATGTAACAGTGCTGTGAAGACGATGCCACTTGTCATCATGGGGATTGTGGGTTGTCCATCGTGGGGTTAGCCATCAGTTATGGGGAAGAGGCAATGTCTCTGTGCATAATGTCCCAACTTAGGTCTCTAACAATCTTTCCACTCCCTCTTCCGTGAATTTCCCTGACCAACATGTGCTATTTACATACTGAGTAGGTCCATAACTAATAATAAAATGATGGGTGTGGTGGCTCTGGGGAGGTGGAGATGGGTGGATCCCTGGGGCTTGGTAGCCAGCCAGTCTAGCCTACTTGGTGAGAAACTCTGTGTCAACAAGAGGTGGATGGTACCTGAGGGTGATACCTGAGGTTATTCTCTGGCTCCATATACATATACACCTGCATACATACATGCATGAGCACGTGTGTGCCACACACACACACATACACACAAACAACCCCTCCTAAAGCAAATAGAAAAGCAAAACAATAAAATAGCTAACTAGTTTATGTATTTTGACCACAATGATAAATAATAGATATGACTTAATAAACTATCCATCATTTCATCTTAAAACTAAAAATGTGATCTTTAACAAATTAACTGTCAGTGACTAAATCTAATATTACTGAAGGAGTAAGGTAATATGTGTTTTGATATCATCAATCCCATCTGATTTAAAAGAACTCAGAGAAACATTTACCTGACTACCTGACTGAGGACAAAAAACTTCAAAAAGTACTGGCTAATTTTCTCAAGAGAAAATAGAATATTAGAATCATGCACAAAGCAATTCTTTCCTATACCATGGCATTGAACCAGTGATCAGGTATAAATTATTATTGATTTCAACATATTATTTATGGTGCCAAGAGATGGTGACATATATGAAATGTAGGAATGACTGTTGTGTTTTGAACTCTTTTTAGCCCACTCTGAGACAGAGAGTCTCACAATAAGCCTTTGAAAGCTGAAACTCACAATATGACTACTAAAGACTAAGTGGGTTTAAAATGATTTAAGGACTTTAGAAAACAATTAGGTGTTTCTTCTTGAATAGAACAGTTATGCTTCAAATACTTTAAAAATGTTATTCCACAGATGATTGAACAATATGAACAGATAAAATCATAGGTTTATATCCAATTGTTTCTCTCGTAAGACAAATTTGATTAAGAACACAAAAATAATATAAAAAATGAATGTCTTCAAGACAAAGTCAAATATATGAAAAGGAAGCAGGCAGTTGACTTATCAGAAATTAAATTAAATTCTTTTCTCATCAAATATCTTAAACTCCTGTATTCATTCACTGATCACACCCATTTTGGTGTATCTTAGGGAATTTGTTCACAAATTTTAATGCTACATTATTCCTGCTTACTCTGTTATGCTGGCAACATGTGATAGATGCAACAAGAGTTAGATGAGGTTTACTCACCAGGGTATGGACCTTTAGTCAAGTGTTGGGAATGATACCAGCTTGTTTATTCAGTAGGTACATAGAGCATTTTGTATGACCTTATTGAATAGTGTATTTTGTGTGAAAAACTAATTTATTGAAACATGTCCCTTACTTAAGAGGTAGGGAATCTAAATTTCAGAGACCCTAAGGGAATGATAGAAGGCATCGTGTGCTTATGGTGGCAGAAAGGCTTCTGGTGGCTACCTTCAAAAAGGTGTATATTCCTAACTGGAGAGCTGGCTGAGTAGTTAGGTTCACTTCCTGTGCAAGCAGGAGGGTCTGAAGGGGGCTGAGTCTGGCCTAGTTCAAACCTCCAGATCGCATGTAAAGCAGCTGGGTGTGGCCAAGTGAATCTGTACTAGTCCTGGAGGGGAGGGGAAACCTGAGAATCTGCAGAGCCCCTCAATCACCAGAAGTAGTAAACAAAGAAATATCTGCTCAAAACAAGACATCAATACTTCGAGAAAGAAAGCCAACTTCCTAGCATGAGACAAGCCATCTCTAGCACATCTGCCAGGGCCCAGGTGACAGCAAAGAGGAAGTGGTGATTTAAACATGAGTGCTTCTTTCACTGCTATCCTGACAGTCTGCTCCAGAGAGATATTGATAGACACCGAGGACACTCAAAACTCATCAAAACAGAAATCCAGAGGTTGCAGAGAGCTCAACACTAAAGTAGACTCATAATATACTTTTCAAGGCTCAGGAAACATTGCAGAAGAGGAGTCAGAAAGATTGTAAGAACCAGAGTGGGGAAAGGAGGCTTCTAAGTATTGTCCCTGGCCCACAGAGACCCACTGATGCATTCATAACCCCATGGTGAGTGCCAACAACCCCACCACAAAGGGCCCTCAGTGGAATGGGGGTAGCAGTGAGGGGTCATAAGAGGATAATGCGAGGGAAATGGAGCCAACATACAAGCTGTCCATACAGTAAAGTTCCTAATAAATAGATTAAAAAATTTGATGAGTAGGAGGAGGGATGAGGGAAAGGTGAAGGGATATATGTGAGCTGCAAACAGAAATGGGAAGATATGAGGGTAAAGAAGGGAGCCGGGCTGCAGGGAGAATGGTAGGAATAGGAGGGGGGAGATTAGAATCAACAAAACCAAATGAGAAAGAATTGTATTAAATATGTTTGCCAAGTAGATAAAATTGTTTAAAAGCAATAACAATGCCGGGTGTGGTGGCACACACCTTTAATCCCAGCACTCGGAAGGCAGAGGTAGGAGGATCACCGTGAGTTCAAGGCCATCCTGAGACTCCAGGTCAGCCTGAGCTAGAGTGAAACCCTACCTCGAAAAACAAAAAAACAAAATTAAAAACAAAAGCAGTAACAACAGAAACACACACACACACACACACACGCACATACACATGCATACACCACACATACCACACACACCACACATACCTGTTGACACATACACTCACCACAGAAACAAATGTATAGCCTAGTTTTTGGTGTGTGTGTGTGTGTGTGTGTGTGCTGGACTAAGTGTGAACATAAAAGAAAAGAGAATAATGGTAGCAACTCCCTGGCCTCCCATTCTCCTGTCCCTTGATAAAGATGTCTCATCTTTCCCTCCCTTCCTCTCTTCCTCTCATTCTTCTTTCTTCTTCCTTCTTTCCTTTTTTCCTTCCTTCCTTCCTTCCTCCCTCCCTCCCTCCCTCCCTCCTTTCTTTCTTTCTTTCCTTTGTGTATGTGTGTGTGAGAGAGAGACTTGAGAAAGTGAGGGTACACGCATGCCCCGCCACATGTGTGGAGATCAGGGGACATCTTTTGGTGTGTTCCTCATCTATGAGATAGGATTTCGTTCTCTCTCTGGATTCTCCCTCTGCCGTTGTTGTTCTTTGAAATTATCCTTTCTCTGCCTCTCCTATCACTGTCTGCCTCAGTGTGCTGGGACACAGAAGCCCCCCACGACTTTGGGCTGTTTGGCTTTTTACACGGGTCCTGGGGATTGAACTGTGCACTACTCCAGTCTGAGTCGTGCATGCCTATCCACTGAGTCATCTCCCCAGACCGTGTCTCATTTTTTTTACCCTTTGGATGAAATTATGTTATGGTAGCCATTGTCTGCATCTTCTCTGGATTTCTCTTCAAGGCTTGGGATGCTGTCCCATTCTAGAGAGAGCAGTAATGGATCCCAGGATGTCCTTCCAGTAGAAGACCTTATAGTATAATCGTATCCCAGAATGAACACCAGATTTGGTATAGAAATTTTCTTAAATTCAACTGCTATACTCTCTACTCATTTCTTTATGCTTTCATCTTTCTTTGTGTATATGTTATGTGTATTATACATATTTCATATATGGGTGGCAACTCATGTGTGAGGGTGTATGTGCACATGTGTATGTGGAAGCAAAGGTCAATGTCAAATGTCTTCTTCAATCTTTACTCACCTTATTTTTGAGATAGGGCACCTCACTGAACCTGGATCTCCCCTAATCTGGGTAGATTAGCTAGCCAGCAAGCTTCAGTGATCCTCCTAGCTTTGGGATTACTGGTGTGCACTAACACACCTGGCTTTTAAGTGGGAGCTGGGGATATGAACTCAAGGACTTAAACTTGTGCAGCAAACTCTTTATTGACGTAACTATAACCCCAGTCACTTGCCTTTCTTAATTGCCTTTCATTATTGAATTTGGACTTTGTTATATCACCTGACAAAAGTTTAAACTTGCACAGTGGGTCTGTATGTCAGGTAACAATGTATTTATTGTAAGCAGTATTGTCCTTTTGAATTGTCTTTCCAATGATTTCATTATTGCACTGAAATTTTTTTATTATTTCGAGTAAGTTATTTGAAGACGGAAATCTCAAAGTGTTGAAAATATAATAATAATAAGTGAAAATTCTTAAATCTGCTAAAAGTAGGAAATTTTTAGCTTACATAATTTACTAGCTTGAAGATGGTGTTATGGTTTGAATGGGAACTGTTTCCCACAAGCTCACATTTAGAATACCTGATCCCCAGTGGGTGGCACTATTTTGTGACACTGTGTGAATTTTAAGAGGCGGAGCTTAGCTGGTGGAAATATGTCATTTGACACTGGTCATTGAAGACCTCTGAAGGTTATAACCAGACCCTGGTTATGGTCTTACTTTGTGCTTCTTGGCACCCTATGATGTGAGAAGCCTCCATCACATACTCCCCACACCAAGCCTATCCTGCCATGATGGAAAGGAATAGTCTGAACCTGGGAGCCTAAAACCCTTTCCTTTTCTAAGCTGTTTCTGTCAGAGATTTCGTCACAACCATGTAAAAGTAACTAATACACATGGCTTCTGTGCATGAGCTTGCAGAGATGAGTAAGAATGCGTATTTCATGAACATAACCATGCTGCTCTTAAAGAGGCATGTGATTTGAACCTGTCAGTTGCGCCATGGTTAAAATCAGTTTTCATGTTTTTTCCTTACTGTGGCTGAGACCAAATGTTGAGTAAAGTGGCTGGTCTTGACCATTTGTTGACATTAAATATAGTTTCACTAATATGTTTACTTATATATTTCTACCCAGGAAGAAAACAAGTCCTGTAGGAATGGCAGGGTTGTCTTTTTTTTTTCTCCTATTTTTTTTTCTTTATTAGTTAGTTTTGTATTCAGCAAATACAGTCAGTTTGGTACCATTATTAGGCTCATCCATGACCTACCCCTCCCCTTGGCCCCTCCTTGTTGAGGTATATGGGTCATGCATTGTGGAGTTAGCCCACAGTTATGGGTAAGCTAAATATCTCTGCATATCATGACCCAACATGTGGCTCTGACATTCTTTCCGGCCCCTTCTTCCGCAAAATTTCCCTGAGCCATGTTGGGTTCATTTTTGGTCTGCTTCAGTGATGAGGTGTTGGGGACCTGTGAGGTTCTGGCTCTCTGATTTGGTAGGAGTTGATTTTTCTCTGTGTTGATCTCTTTCCCCCTTGTGCTGGTATCCGGTTCATCAGGAAAACAGCCCCCTTGCTTGTTTCGCCAATTTTTCTTAGTTTCAGCCAGGGCCCTTTTGAGGTATGATGGGGTGGCTCTCTCCTTAGGATCTATGTCTATCTGAAAAAGAGAATGGCAGAGTTGTCTTTTTTTAAATTTAATTTATTGTTTTTGGTTTTTGAAGTTGGATCTCACTCTAGCCCAAACTGACCTGGAATTCATTATGTAGTCTCAGGCTAGCCTTGAACTCACAGTGATCCTTCTCCCTCTGCACCCTGAGTGTTAGGATTAAAGGCATGCACCACCATGCCCAGCAAGGTTGTCTTATGCATAGCACAGACCCTAGTTCAGAGGAGGTGCTCAGTGAACTCTCCTGAGAACTCATGAGAGAAACCAGTGCTGTGCATGGCCACACATCACCCATGTCCCTGTAGACACGCTTCCCTTTGTGCTTGTGCCTTATCTTTCCTGGTGGTAGCATTGTTCAATCTCAAGTCCTTTGTGCATGCTAGACTCACTCTTCCACTGAGCTACACACCCAGCCCAGATAATTTTAAAAAATGTATTGTTCTCCCACCTTAAAATAATTTTTGCTTATTTTCCTCATTTTCTCTTCCATGCATTAGGCTCAGTTATAGTTATTGGATATTTATTAAACTTAAAGATATGTATCAGGTACCCAATGTTGTAGACTGTGAAATTCTCCTTGATGTGCCAGGTTTTGCTTCTAAATCTTCCTTCAATTCTTGTTAAAGCTGATGACTCCAACTAAGGGGTTCAGAGTGCATGTGTCAGTTGGCTTTTGATTTTCAGTAAAATCCAAGTCCTCACAGGCAGTTTTCTTCCTTTCTGAGGACTTGTGGGCCGGGTACTGTCCACGGCCTGCTCTACAGAGCGGAAGCAGGGTGTGCCACCTGCTCTCAGTTCTCCACCACTCTGGCTTCTCAGCAGCAAGCCACTTCATGGACAAGCAGCAAATTAAAAAAAGCAGAGGAACACAGGCCTCCCCGTCTGCCAGCAGATGGGGAACGGGAACATACACCACACGAGAAAAGAACAATGCAGCCCACACTCTGAAATCTCATTGGCTTCCAGTTAATTTGCCTTGAAACCGCGGAGCAGCTGAAGAAAAAGATGGAAATAATGTTCTCAATTTTGAACCAGGGAATTTAGATGTTCCAAAGTTGCTTCTGTGGCCCCATGAATAATTTTCAGAATTATATGGTATTGAATTGGCTACCTGGAATTTTTGGAATCAGACGAGGAAATATTATGTGTCAGGGAACTATGAATTGTGAAAATCAGCCTGGCTTTTTCCTCTTTCTCTCATTTTATGGAACAGAATTACTTTTTATGTAAAACTCCGGGAATCTTAACTATACCCTCCATGGACAATCTGTCTCCCTCTTTCCCTGTGCTAGCTTTTATCTCTGTTTCTCCTTTTCTCTTCCCTTTTACATTCAGGGAAACACATGTCTCAATGCTATTTTGTTCAAGCGATCACTGCATTGTCTGTTTTGTTTTAACATTCAAATGCTCAATGTGAATCCCCATCTCTCCAGACATCATGTAAGAATGGTCTGCCCAGGAGCTTTAAGACATAATTTCTTTTCTCCTCTCTCCTTTCCTTGTCTCCAGCAGCCCTGCAAAATAGCTCATCGCTTTGCATTTCTCAAGTACTCGAGTGTTTATAGAATCTAACGATCCTGATCTCTCACTTCCTTTTTATAAGCAGAAAATGATTGGTGAACATGGCACAGTTCCCAGGGAAACTGCATGAAAAGTGGCAGACAAGCTGATGCCAGGCGATGGAAAACTGCCACAGGTATGTGATTTTAAAAGAGTTGTCCCATTGCCCCAACTGCCACGTTTAAGGGTATAAGAACTATGCAACTTCATTTTCTAGGAGAAAAGAAATTTGAAAGAGGTATTTGAAAAAAGTTTCTTCATCATCCTCTTTTGAAATTCAGTCTACCAGTGCATAATAAAAACAAAACAAAAAATTACATAAAAGAAAAGCCCGATGCCAAATGAATTAAACAGCTGGGGCAAAATATGAACGGGTGGTTCCTGCAGCAGGATCGTAACCAGTGATCTCTGTTTGGGTGTTCCCAGGTTCCTAGAACCTTAAAAACAAAACAAAACAAAACAAAAAATCCTTCTTTAATGACAACTTCCATGAGCATAGACAATATACCATGATGCTGATCCTCTCCCACCATCCCTATTCCCCATCCCAAATCTGTCAAATTCCACTGAATCCCTTCTTTTCAATTAGTCTCTCTTCTATTTTGATGTCATCATCTTCCCCCTCCTATCATGCAGGTCTTGTGTAAGTAGTGCCAGGCACTGTCAGGTCATGAGTAAGTAACAAGGTCACTTTGTGTCTGGAAGGCAACATTGTAAGCAGTCCTCCCCTTCCTTTGGCTCTTATATTCTTTCTGCTTATTCAACGAATTGATGGAAGTCCCATACAAGGAGAGAGGCAGCAAGAAATGCTGTTAAAGAGCAAAGTGATAGTAAAGACCTGAATACACAGTCGAAGGGGCAGCAGGCACTGCAGTGGACAGTACTCAAGGGTCCCAGGAAGTGGCCTGGGGTTTCTTTTGATAAGGAATTTTGGGGAGGTTGGATCAGTTGCTAGGTGTATAGTCTTGGTGGTGCTCTGAGTTGATTGACAGGTTTGAGTTTACAACATTTTCTCTGTTGTCCTTGCTCCTTCACATAATGCATATGATTTTGATCATAAGTATTCTCAGTCATATATAGGCATAAAATGGCAAGTAAAGTTTATTCCTGAAAGTTTTCTTAGAGGACAGAGCCTAAAAAGTAGTTCTGCGGTAAGGGAAGCTGATTAAAATCTATATGAGCCTTTCTTGCACTGGACTTGAGTTTCTCTAGGTTACAAGTGTGTGACTCTGAGATCATTGGATGAGAAAAAAAATCCCGTGGCCATAAGTGCAAGTGAAAAAGATTGGTTGAACTTGGAATGATTCAGTGCAGTAGCAGGGCAGAGTTGAAGATTGGATTACTGGCTGGCAAGTGTCAGTGGTGATCCCCAAAGGCACAGGAAACACGAAAGTGGGACCAGCCTGCTGTTGGAGAGAGGGGAAATCATGGGATAGGCATCAGCGAAATTTAATGATGGCAGGCTCAGCTTTAGGCATTTTTGCCCCTTACCTCATTAATTATTATACAATTTCATAAGGATTGCAACTGTCCCCAGTTAACATTGGAAGAAGATAAGGCATGGAGAACTGAACATGCCTGAGGTCATAGAGGCAATGAGTGTCAGGGCCAAAGTTTTAAGCCTGTTCCTAACCGGTACAGTGTGCTGCTAGTAGGTAAATAGCTTCCCAGAGACCTAGCAGAGTGTCCATGACCTCAGAGGCTCTGCTGGAAGGGAGTGAGTGAGGTCATGCGAGCAGCATGTGGAGGAAGTCATTGCGGATGACTTAAGCTCATCCATCCACGAGGTGGTCACTGTAGTTTGGAGGCATTGTGGTCTTGATGGCTGAGTCCTGGTCCATTCCCTTAGGATTTGTTTTATCTCTACTCTCCTCTAAGTGATGGCTGGCAGAGATGTGTGACAGTATTTCAGGGTCTAAAGTCAGCCTAGAAGATATAAATAACTGTTCCCTGGTAAGGTCCAGAGGTACAAGGAAAGACATTCTCTATTCCTAGAGCAAATATTTCCTCACATCCCAGGACCCATGCTCATTGCTGACACATTTGGTGACAAGGGGCACACTATTTTATGGGACTGTCAAGAACGGGCATGAGGCTAATTGTTCCCAACTCATGTGAAATTGAGGTAGCCCTGGATACTCAAATGTATTTTCAGATCTCTGAGGGAGAGGAAAGAGAATGAGAAGCTGACTGGCTGCCTGTCAGGTCTACTCCAGTGAGACCAGAAATTGGTCCTGGAGCTATTGAACATCACACAAATTGGGGGACTGGTTCTGAGACCTACAAATGTGGGTAGAGTTTGGCTCATAGTTCTAATATCAAGACATCAGAAAGGGGAATTGCATGCTGTACCAGAACATTCCATCCTAGCATTTCTTTTCTCCCTCCTGTATGGGGACAGTGGGTTTGAAGCATCAGGCTTCGTCTAACCAGCAGAGCCAGGGCGCCTTTTGTTGTTGTTCTTTGGAAATGCAATTTTGAACCTGCGATGTGCCAAGCTAGCCAGCCTGGTGAACTTTGATACAAAGCACACTGCTCTTTTTACTTTCTGTGTTTCTCCAGAAGTGTTTTAAACACTGGCTTCTCAGGGTTCATTCAGAGAGTAAAATTTATTGATTGGATTTTAGAGTGGATTCTGAGCCGATTGTGAAGCTGATATGGCATGTCTTTGGTCCCCTCTGCGGTGGTGGAGGCAAGCGCAGTGTCCCGCACAGCCGCTGTGGCCTCCGACTTCCATGGCCGACGTTGATCATTTATCATGGTCCTTCTTCCCGTGGAGCGCCGGTGCAGCGGGAAATTATTCTTCATTCAGTGCTCCAGGCAGCCACTGCAGAGCTGGCACTAGGCGTGGAAATGACTTTCCATCCTTGCTGGAGGACCCTCATCTCTGCCTGCAGCCGGCAACAGCAAGAGGGGCAGGATGTTTGGAACAAGCCTGGCTTGGCTTTGCCGCTTCCTAACTGCTGTTTTAACTTACTTCTCTGAACCTCCATGCCAAGGCGAGATGAGCAAGTCAGTTCCTGTAGGCTATTTTGTGATGCTAAAAGAGATGGACGATGCACTGTTCTTACAAGACTGGCTTTCCATTACATTGTCTTCCTAGCAAACCTTAGGTCAACGAGAAAATATGCTGAATGCATTCTCAAGAATGCAAAATATTTGTGTTTTAATTGGAAGGTGCCCTTAATGAAAAGAACTAATCATAGTTGTAGTTTCTTTAAGGGCAGAACACCTTGAGGAGGTTTCATTTGTTCCAGCCACTCAGACCATCAAGGGTTCTGCCCAAAGACATAGCTTGATTTCAGTTTCCTAAATGTCAAACTTGGCAGTGACTAGTGTTTTAGAGAATTACAGAGGGGAGAGAATCCATAATCTTTGCCCTTGAGGAAGTCAAGCCCGAGGTACACAATGACAAATTAACATTCTGTAGAATACAAATAACTGGAGTCTGGAAATAGACCCACATATTCTAAATTGTAGCTCCATAAATGTATTCACTTCTAAAATATCTGCATAGGCAGACAGATCAATGGAACAGAATAGAATCTTAAGTAGGTCCTAATACTTCAGGGAATCTAGTATGTGATAAAAGTGGCATTTTAAATCAGCAAAGAAAGATGGATTATTTAATGGATGGCATTGAGACAACATTTTCAGCCATTTAGGGGAAAATTGGACCTCTATCTCACTCCTTACACTAAAGTGCATTCTAGATACAACAAAGCTTCAAAAATAATATGATAATCTGTAAAAGTTTTATAAGGCATTAAGGAAAAAAACATTTAAAAAGTAATCTTGGGGGTTTGCTAGAGAGAGGAATCAGTGGTACAAAGTACTTGCCATGCAGGCATGAGGACCCCAGTGTGGATCCCCAGCACCCACATAAATGTCGGCTGGGTGTGGTAGCACATCTGTATTCCTAGTGCTGGGGAGGAAGGGATAGGGAACAGTTGGGGCTGCCTGTCTAGCCAGTCTAGCTGATCCAGTGAGTCTAGGTCCAGCAAGAGATTCTGTCTGTCTCAATGAATAACATGGAGAACTATTGAAGAAGGCCTGATACTGACTTCTGGTCACCACATGCACCTCTCCTCCCTACACATGTGCCCACACACTTATAAAAATGCATACAAACATGCTCAAAATAAAGTATTCTTGGGGTAATTAAGATGTTCTTAACCTAGAAACTACCAGAGGGCTGAGAAGATGGCTCAGTGGGTAAGAGTGGCTGCTACAAGCATGAGGGACTAAGAGGGCCTGAGATTGCTGGAGTTCAATTCCTTAGGACCCATGTAAATAGCTGGGCATGGTCACTCATGTCTGTAACCCCAATCCTGTGGGGAGCAGAAAATAGAGAGCCAGTGGGGCTCATGAAGACCATCGCTCCATGTTCAGAGAGAGGCTCTTCCCCAAGGAAATATATAGTGAGTGATAGAAGAATGGCATTTGACATTCTCCTCTGACCTCTGCCTGCTATCACATCTGCACATATATGAGCATATGCCACATAGACAGCACACCATAACACACACACACACACACACACCCTGAGTAGATATAAACAACAAAAGAATCATATAAATTAATTTTGTTACCAACATTTAAATTCCTTCAGGGAAAAATACAGTAATTAAAGATAAAATTAAACAAATCTATGTATGTAAATGTCCGTCTCTAATTGTGCCAATATTTACTACATCTTTTTTGCATAGGTACTATATGCTCAGCATATATATGTGCATATGTATATATGTACATACATACATATGTGCATATATATTTCTACAGACTGACAAGAAAAATAGGTAGATAAAGAATATTAAAAGTATTTCAAAGAGAAAAACATCTTATTCAGATAAAAATCCTCAATCTCATTCACAATTCAAAAAATAATCTAGATCATAAACCAATTTTTCTCTGATCAGGTTGGTGACAGTGGTAAAATTTTGAAAAACACAGAATTGATAAAGTTGTGAGGACATATGTGTATACACATGCAGGTATGATTAAAAAAAAACAGTAGAATCTGGTTGATATGCAGTTGGACACCATGAAAATTTAGAGTATACAAGTCTCGCAACTCTTATTGTGGACAAGTTGTCCTTGGTTTTATGTGCGCAAGCACACAATAATTTACTGCTACATTATTAAGAGTATTAAAGAACTGGTGAATGGGAACAATTCATGTATCCATCCATAGGAGACTGACTAATCAAGTATTGATGGAATGATATAAATAAATTGTTTTATAACCATAGAAAAGAATCTGTTATATCTGCATATATTGCTATGGACAGAAATTAAAGTTATATTGTTAACTTGTACAATGTGTAGCTCAGGGTGGCCTTGAACTCCTGATTCCTGCCTCTGCCTCTTCAGCAATTTCCTACCTGATGTGCCACCACAACCAGCTTATACTGTTAAGTTGAACAAAAGGAAGGTACTTAATAATGTCTATGGCTATATATGTACATGGTAAATTTCTACAAGAGAACACAGAAACGTGATGACAGGGTTACCTTCAGGAAGTAGGACTCAGGGAAGGCCTGCAAAGGGGTTGTTGTAGTTGCCTTGTAGTTGCTGGGATCAAGCTCATGACCAAAACCAGCTGATGGGAGGGAAGTTCTTTTTGGCTTTTAGTCTTGAAGGGAAGCTTCATGATGGCAGGGGAAAGCAGGGTATGAGCAGGGGTTGGACATCACCTCTGCCACAACAGGTGAGCAACAGCAGCAGGAGAGTGAGCTGACCACTGGCAATGAGAGCTGGCTATCATGAATGCCCCTAAGTTTACCCCCAACAGCATGCCTCCTCCGGCAAGGCTCCACCTCCCAAGTGGCTACCAGTATTCAGAACACATGAGTATATGGGGGACAAGTGATTCAGACTGCCACAGGGGTCCCTCTTTTCTTTGAATACCTTTTGTACTATTTGAATTTCTGATCACAATCATGTGTAATTGGGGCTGGTGCTTGCCTAGCATACACAAAGACCTGAGTTGAGCCCTAATTTCTGCAAAAAAACATGTGGGTTACAAGTTTATTATTAGATGGTATTCTGTTTTAAATATATAAGTTTAAACTTAACTATAATTTTTTAAAGTTACCAGGTTAGAAAAAATCATGTATTATCTTTGTACTAAATTAATGATTTATGGACAGAGTAATGAATACACTGATCACATAGAAAATTTCCTAGGTCATCTGTTCTGACTGGGCTGCATTTATTATCTTGGTCCTATCACCAAATAAAAACCAGAAATGAATTCTCAGAGAACTTTGTGAAGGTAGAAAGTGTATTTGATGATTCAAAGTGATTCTTTGTGAGGGGAAGAATTCTTGGGCAAGTTGAGTTCTGTGCTAGGTCCCCCAGCTCACAGGCACAAGAGATCAGGGCTGAATTAGTGGCCTGATCCTTGACTCTTATTTCAAAGACATGGTTCAGTAGAGTTATGTGCCCAGGAGAGGTCACCATGTGTGGCATCTATATAGCAGAGCAGAATCCCACCAAACCCAAGGGGATCAGGAATTTCCCTCCAGAGAATAGAATCTACCAATATTATCCTCAAACTATGAGGTCTCCTCACCCCTCTACCATAACCTCGGGCAAGGTACAGTAGAAAACCTATAGAATGGCTATTCTCAAAAACAAAGGTGCTGAAACTTAACTTGCCAGAAATCTGAGATTAAGCAGTTTTGGTTTTTGTTAAACAAATGAGGCATTAATGGCAGTGTTCAGCAGAGCAAACAGCAAAGGAAAAGGGCACATGTGGCAGATGACATCAGATCAAGGGAAACGCAATGGAATGTAACAGTACTATGACCGTAAATCAGACAGCATATTTAATTAGCATATATCATAGAAATAAATTTTCCTCACTTTGTAATATGGATAACATTTTCATTGATTCAACATGTATGTTGACTGACATCAATGTCAGGCACAGGTAATAGCAGCGTCCTTCTATGAAACATGCAAAGCATTTATGCATTTGCTCCTTGTAACACATCTGTAAGGTGAGCTGGGCAGGGCAGCTCTTGTTCTATTTCATCTTACACATCAGGACATATGGCTTTGGAGAAAGTTAAATGCCTTCCTTGTGATGAAGTTATCAGTGGCAAAGCTAACAGACACCACTAGGACTTTAGATTTCAGAACCACAGCTCTTCCTGATCACATGACCTTTGTAAGAAGCAGCATGCTGACTCTGCTTTGTAGAGTGAAATGGCCACTGTGATTATTATTTTTTTTTTTCTGAGGCCAGGGCACAATAGAAAAGTTATTGGATTTTTGTTTTCAACTTGTATTTCTTGACTATCACCAAATACAAGATTCCTAGAGGCAGCTTCTAGTACATAACAACTTGCATTTATAGTCTCAGGAAAATAACACAGTAGAAAACTTAGGGCCATGTCTCTTACAAAAAGTTCTGTGGGTTCTCTCTTTCAACCTGAAAGAAGTAGGTCATGTAGACAATCACAGATGTTTTAAGGTATTTAAGATATTATTTTATTTTTTAAAAATTTCCACTGAAGCCAGGCATGGTGGCTCATGCTTATAATCCCAGCACTCAGGAGGCAGAGCTAGGAGAACTGCCGTATGTTCAAGGGCAGCCTGGGCTATAGGATAAGTTCCATATTGCTCTGGTCTAAAGTGGAGACTTTGCCACAAAGAAACAAATGGAAAAACAAAGTCAGCTGAAACTCTGCTTATTTATTGACAGTGATGGCATGAACTGTGGCTAAGAAACCACTTTTCATCTATCCAAATTTATATCTTCTTTGAAGTCTGGAGCTTGAGTTTGCAAGGATACTGGGGCAGCTGTCCAATATGAATGACCAGGGATGTTCTTGTCCTGTGGCCATTTTCCAGGAACAAGATAGTTCCCTCAAATTCCAGTGAGATTCTGAGAGGCTTCTATGTAGATCCAGACTCCTCGGGTGGGTAATGGAGCACAATGAGTGAGCTTGGTACCATTGATCTGCAAAGTACCATGAATATCGTGTGAAGGTTGAAATTAACTTTTTATTAGCATGATACAGCTGTGGGCTGTTTCATCTCGTCAGGAGCAAATTCCTGACTGTCTCACTTTTTCATGGACTCCGCATCCAGCTGTTCCTGCCGTCCTCATCCTCGCACACACGGTCCTGCTCCTTGCTAGCTTTTCTAATCCTACTGCTTCTTTACGTGACTTTCTGATTCTTCAAAAGATGTGTGGGATGTGATAGATCTTTCATTTTCAAATGTGCTTTTACTGGCTTTGATGCCCTAGCATGGCAACAGCCCAGGAAGATGGGGTGAAGAAGTGGAGGATCAGCTTTTGCGGGAGCTGATAGAATAACCTCTGTTCACCTGAATTTCTTTTTTTTTTGGTATGTGTCAAGAATGAGGGTTAAACAATACGTCTTCACTTCTCAAGACTTTTCAATCCACCTGCCACGTTTGTTGTCTGGACACCTGACAGAATATAAGCCTCCAGTGATCAGACGCACTCCGGATCTAAAATGGTTTGATTCTCTATTGAACAGTGTAGCAGCATGAACTTCCCTTTTCATTTCTCTCTTTAGAATAATTAGGCTTAGGTAGGCATCTCATGCTTTGTCTCCTACCTACCCATGTCTCTCTCCTTGGCCACCCAATAACCATCTTCCCTTTGCCTGGGAGAATTTAACGTCTCAACCTTTTTGAAAGAAAGATCCTGAAAGAGCTGAGAATGTGTGAATATTTGCTCTGCTATGCAGTCTTGTTTTCTAGAACATCATGTTTCGAATTGCAGTGGAAACAAATATTCTCTTGACGATGTCCAGTAACAGTATGTTTTGTTCTGAATAGATTTGATGAGTTTATGATACAAGACAAGGTCATTGAAAGATTAAGCTAGAACAACAAAATCATTAAAAATTCATGCTGCAATTGCCAACAGTTTTGTTTAGAAATATTCAGTAATTTAAAAAAATCAAGTTATTTGCATTTTCTATGATTTTATCTAAATGGAAAGGGCAGTTCTGGGTTCTGCCTTGTGGAATCATGTCAAAGCTAATGAGAGTGAAAAAGCTTTCCCCTAGAGGGTATGAAGAAATCATCACAAATCCATTTGAACTGCTTTAGTTGAACAACTGCAATCTTATATGGTAACTCCAACAAAAAGTCAAATTCAGAATTAGAACTAGAGACCAAAAAAAAAAAAAAAAAAAAAATCAATGGGTTAAAATCACTCCAAGAGTAAGAGAGGTTTGACTATCGTGTAGTTCGACACCTACTGCCACTTCATTAGGTTTCCCCAGACTCAGTCAGTGTTCTTGTCACTTTGAAAACAATGGTTCATTTACCTCATAGGAATCCAAGAAGACTGTACACCAGGCAAGGTAAATGAAAGCAGGATCCAATTACCTCAGCAAAATATAATCCATTAATCCAAATTAGTGTTCTATTCCTCAGGCACCCTGGGTGAGAATATGACAGAAGCTGAGCAGGAGGCTTTCAATTCTTTGACTCTTTGATGGAAATCTTCTGAAGGTGTTAATTTGGTGAATGCACAGTGTTAAAAATGATAGCAATTTAATAATCATAACTGGGAAGCATGTTCAGGTACTTGCTGTAGACTAGAAGGGATCAATTTGATGGTGGTGCATGCAACTCTTCAGAGCACTCACCAGTACTGGAGATTCTGATCTGCATTCACTGTGTGCCACATTCCCAGGCAAAGATGAGAAGGATTTGCTGATTTAGGCTTCTCAGGGCATGGACCCAACTTACCTAGTTGCATTTCACCTCCTAATGAAAAAGCTACCCTGTAAGAAAAAAAAAATCCTCTGAGCTATTATACTAGTGATTACAGGAGAGAGATTTGCTTATGTAAAGGCTTTTGCTGTATGTTTTAAGTTACCTTTAAATGCTGTATCATGTGCTAAGTTGCAAGGATCACATTTAAGGTGCATTATATGGAAGATAAAATGTACTTTACTGACATAGGCATAGGCCTGGTATAACTGGAGGCCTCAGCATTCACCTTGCAGTGTTAGTGATACAGACTAGGAAATCAAACACTATAACTATGAAGAGGAATATCAATTTCAAATGATTATGCACCTGGGCTTTTAGTTCCATGTTTAACAAGTGAGCTAGCCTGTGTTCCCTGAGTGCTTCTAGGAGCTACTCCATATAGAAAACACAAAATTAGGATTTAAGAACATGTATAGACACCAGGTGAAACTCAGAGGTCAAATATTTAAAACTGAAAATTAGATAATTTAAAATAGCCCAATAAATTCCACTCAAAATGCTGCCCTTGAGATGTGGAATATTCCTTAGACTTTGAATATTTTAGATTACATGTGGAGAGGTGACATTGACTTCCTATTGTAAAGGTGAGTGTGCATTTTAATGTGCTATGATTTTGAACAATGGGCAGAGTACTTAAAATTATAGCATATACATTTTCATTGTAGATAATTCAAACAATACAAGGTAGGCAAAACAAAATGCTTAGTCACTCTTCTGCTTTCTGCCTTCCCCTCGATCCTTTCCCAGAAGTGGCAGCCATAACTGACATTATATATCCACACATCCTTTTTCCATGAACTTATACTCATGTGCACACTAATATCTACATGCTTATGCATAAACACATGTATACTAGGGGTCTCCAGAGAAACAGATCCAAAGAAATGTAAATGTTTGAAAATGTTTTGGCTCATGTGATGACAGAAGCTAAGAAGTCCCACAGAGTGCATGCAGCAAAACTGGGAGGGACAGTGGTATAGGACATGGCCTGAGAACCCGAGAGTCCATGCAGTCAGGAGATGATGGGCTGAGGACCAGAAGCACCATGTCCCAGTTCACGTGCTTAGAGAGAGGGTGAATCCCTCCTTCCTCTACCTTTCTGTTTTATTCAGGCTGCAGTGGGCTTGGTGATGCCACCCACACTAGACAGGATAACCCTCTTTATTCCATTTGCATAGCCCATCTCACCTGAAACTTCCTGATAGACACACTCAGAAGTGTTGAAGCAGATATCTGTCCATCCACTGATGCAGTCAGCATATGCAATTAGCTACCACATGGCTATTTCAGAAATGTGTGAGATTAAATAAGCAAATTGTTCTGTGATTTGCAATTTTCTCTTTTAAAAACAATATTGTCTGTGATTTTTCTATATTGGTATATTTATGTTCTTGTTGTTCTTTTAAATGACTGAATGACGTTTTATAGCACAAATATGGCTTAATCTATCTAAGCACTCCATTTTGGATGATAAGTCTTTCCTGTCTTCTTTTAGCTTTTAAAAATGACTACAAGATCAACATCAGTGTGTACACCTATTTATGTACTTAAAACAGCATTTATTTGGGTTTGATTCTTAGGCAGGAACCTTCTGGGTCAAAGAACACATATGCTTGAGATATACGGGTCGACACTCAGCTGGCATGTATGCGGGTAACTGTACTGGCCTCATACCACGTCGTCACGTGGTGACAGCAGACATCTGTTCTGGAGAGCCTGTAATGCTCTGAATTTTCTCCCTTAGCTTGCCACCCAGGCTGTCCTTAGTTTGTGCTCATTGTCTAAGGGTACAAGAATGCCTATTTCTTGCTTCTTAACTAATACTTATGTGCAACTTTGAAGACTGTGGAGCAACCAAGAGATGAGCAACAGTAAATAATGAGTGGCTGGCTACCCCGTGGCTGCAAAGCTTGAGTTATGCAAGAAAAACAGTTTCCGGGGCTCTGTGACACAGCATCTGGTTATGGCTAGTAATGCCACACTATTTACTTGGAATTTTGTAGATCTCTGGTGTTCTTAACTGCAGTTAAAAGCTCCTGATGCTGTATTTTAAAACTTTGTCATTTTTTTTTCTGATAACCAAGCAATGGTTTCTTTTCACAAGTTCTCAGATCATCGTTAGTTTTCCTGAGAATTGCCTGTTCATTTGCTGTCTGTTTTTCTGTTGTATTATTTGATTTTCTTTAATCGATGGGAATGCCATTTTTCTATACAGATGTTAAGCCTTTGTCAAATGTGCCACGTGTACTCTTCCTCTGTCAGCCACTTGTCTCAGACTTTGGTTTTAAGTCTTTTTGTTGTAATAATGTTTTAATCTTTATGAGTTCAAAATTGACTGTTTCTCCTAGGGCATTTCTGGCTTTTTTTTTTTCTTTGCCTTGCTTTGCATTTTGTATTCTAAAGTCATAAAGTCATTTCACTGACTTTCTCTAACATGTGCACATGCAACTACAGTTCTTTAATCCATCTGTAGTTTGTAAATACTATGCACAATGTTGCAGCCCTACTTGAGTGACTTGAATCTAAATATATTTTCCTTAAAGATAGCTGATTTTTTGAAATATACCATTAATACTATTTATTGAATAGTCTGTTTTTCTCCAGTAATATGAAATACCAACTTTATTATAAACTATAATCACAAACCTCTCATGAGTGTGTGGGTATGCCTCTGGACTGCATCCTACAGGATTATTTTTAAATTGTGTGTGATCCCACACTGTCTTAATTACCAAAGGGATTTGGTATGTTTTGCTCTGATAAAGCAATACCTAGAAATGCTCAGTAATAACCCAGACTTTCTCTCCACTTAATTCTGACTTCATACCTAAATACTTAAAATGTTACTTTTGGGATTTTCAATATGCTCTGGATTTTTAGCTTTTAGAAACATAGATCCTGGTTTGACTCAACTATCACCAATACTTGAAGCCTTGTCTTATTTTTATATTTTTAAGATGACAGTTTTTGGATGCATCCATTGTCACTCCCTTCCCTCCAGAAAAATATGATAGTGATAGAGAATGAATAATTAATTACTATGTATCTTATGAATTATAGGAAGAATCATTTATCTCAAAATACACTCTTCTTAGCTCAAGTTTTTCTGTCCCCATTTTTGTAAGCTGTCTGTATAATGTGGGATGAATGACCTGTAACTACTTATGTGCCTACTTCCTCTTCAGTGAGTGTTGGGTTAACTTTCCCCTGTTTTGCAAATGATGATGAACTATACATCAATGTGCATACATCTTTCAGTTCTTGATAAAATTCTTTGGGCCATAGTCCTAGAAAAGGAATTGCTATGTTCATGAGATAGACTTTATTAATGGAATACTGATGGAATAAATGAATGACTACTAATGAAATGACATAAATGACCATGCTGTGTTAAGAGCAGCTAATTAACCTGAAGATTGCCAAAGACTTTTGAGCCTTTCTTATTTCCATCCCCAAATCACTCCACCATGTATAAAGATGTTGTGGAAAAGAATGTCCCTTCTGATAGTCTAAGGGACATGTGGAGCCTGAACCAAAATCTGTAAGGATGGACAGATGACGGAGGGATGAAGGGATGGAAGGCATGACTTGGCAGAAGCAAGGAAAGAAGATGGTATTGGAAGAGAGTGGTGAAAGGAAGAAAACTTAATGCTAAGCAAGACTGGGGCATTCCAAGGGAAACTTACACCGAACTGCCCTGGATTTGGGGCCTAGGCTGAATGACACACGGAGTGACATTCTGTCTCGAGTAATGTGTGACTCACTGGTAAGATCCCCACACTTCCTCCAGGGATCTCCTGTCCAGATGGGTGTAGTCTTTGGAGGACCTCCCAGACCTCCAAAACAGGGATCCAAAGCTTTGCACTCCCTGGCATCTCCTCCAGGGACCAGATTCACCTCCAGTTAGATGCTCCATAAGTGTCCGAGTTCAACCTGAGTTCTTTTACCTCCCGAGTCTCTACTCCTACAGGCGTTTCCTTTCTCCTCCCTCTCTCTGCCTCTGAGCTGCTCTATTAAGCCACAGAACCCCGTGGTCGTGGTCACAGCTTCCCTCTTTGTACTTTCCCATCACGCAATGTATTGAGGTCTCTTCCTGGTCGGTCTTTACCTCACAGCTTCTGCATGAGTTTATGTCATGACATCTCTCCTTAAGACAGTGTCACCTGTATCCTTACCAGGTCTCTGGCTTTCCATCTGGCTCTGCAAGCAGCAGAGCATACTTTCTGAGATGGACGTCTGGTCACCCCTCCCACCTCCTCTTAGAATCTTGTTGCTGCTACTGCTTTTCTCATCAGCTGTGCCTACTTCTCCAGCTGGCCTTGTTGATCAAACCCAGCGTGCATCAGTATAACCAGAGTGTTCTGAAAATGAATGCTGTAGGTCCCTGCCCAGGGATTTTTTTCCCCAGTTTTAAATTAAAAAAAAAAAAAAAGAACTTTTAGAGAGAAAGAGAGACAGAGAGAGAGAGAAGGGGAGAATTGGTACACCAGTGCCTCAGCCACTGTAATCAAACTCTAGAAGCTTGTGCCACCTAGTGGGTATGTGCGACCTTGAGCTTGCCTCACCTTTGTGTCTGGCTTATGTGGGATCTGGAGAGTCAAACATGGATCCTTAGGCTTCTCAGATAAGCGCTTTAACTGCTAAGCCAACTTTCCAGCCTGGGATCTTTTTTTTTTTTTTTAATGAACAAAAAATAGGCTTGTGCTCCTTGACCCCAATCTAGAGCAGAGGCAATTGAGACACGGATCTCAGCTGAACAATGGTTTTCCATGCATGACATTGTCACTGTGTCTTTAAGGAAGATGCTAATGTGGCTAAAGGATTCTCTAGGATTGGAGCTTTTGGCAAGCACTCTTCCATGAGGCTGTACTCCTACCTCTTGAATTTGGGCTTTTGGTGTCAGCAATAACATGAGGAATATAATTAGGACAATATGTGTTGTCAGTGGCCACCTGAACAGGTATGACAATGTCATTGTAAACTGATGATATCAAGGACCACTGCTTTTGACCCTGGTTGCCAATGGGTATTGGGTAACTGCTCCAACCCACTCACATTTTTGACCTCCAAGGAAAAAGTGTGTGTGGAGATTTTTATTCAGTAAGTCACCCTGGATTCTCTGCAATTGTCCCTGGATCATTCTAAATAATTCCGGGTGACTGCATTCTGCATATATTCTTAGATGTGTGGTCTTCTGTACCCTAACTCCTGTCCACCTTTTGCTTTTTTACCTCCCATTCTTCTGTAGGCTTCAGGGTGACACAGCAACTACTTTGCCCCTTCACATCATTTTGTTTCACATCATTGCACATGGGACCCTGTTACACCTGCTTCTGGACTGTCAGTGGTAACTCAGTCCAAAGTACATGCAACAGAGGTTCTCAACCCTATGTTAATGACACAGAGGATCTGTGAATGTCCTAAAATAATTTATATGCATTTTGTGTATAGATATATATGTCAATGTGTGTAACTGATATTTTTAGAAGGAGGCTCTGTTGGTGTTCTTCAGATTCTGTAAATGGACCATAACCCCCTCCCCAAGAGTAAGAATTCCTGATGAAAGGATATAAATAAAATTTTGTTTAGCTAGATTTTAAAATCCCATTTGAATGATTATTTTTTCCTCAAGCTAATATAGCTGATGACTAATGTGTGTGTGTACAAATGTCAAAGAAAGAGAAAATAAAAACCAGGGAGTTCATTTGGATGAGAATAAGAGCTACTCACTGGTTTCTTTAATTGCACCTTTGTTTTCTAGTTCAAGTGGAGAACTAATTCATGCTTTAGAATAGATCAGGCCCAAAATACTTACACATGCCAAAGATCCATTATACAACAAAAGTTTTGTGGGTTTTTTTTCCAACATAAATTCCCCGGATAATCGACTCTTCTCTCTTTCTCACTTAGTGTGTAGACTAACAGGATTGATTGTTTTGACTGACTTAACTGTGCTTCAGATCAATAGCACGATACAATTGGCTTTTTCCACCACTGTATTGACTGAATCCACTGGCTATTTTGGTGCCTGAGAGAAAGCCTCAGTGTCTTTAATCCAAGTCTTCCCTGTTGGAGAGCAGTATGTGCTAGAGTTTTAGTTCAGGAACATTGAGCTTCACGTCAATGAAGAAGTTTCTATTTCTAGCTTGGTTGCTTTGGGACAATCTCCTTGTTTCTGCTCCAGTGACTCAAAATGATCTGGTCAGTCTTGACTTTTCCATTCCACCACTGGCCCTAGGTGTCACTCAGACCTGTTTGTGTGGGAGAGCATTTAGCAAATTAATGGTTGGAGAAAAAGTGATGAGGTGAGTAGACCAATACATCAAGAAAATAGTTCAGGAAGGTGTATTTCCTTCATTAATGTTGCATATTTAAATGCAAAATAGTAATTTCACTTAAAATTGGAAATTAGTTTTATTTGAAAAATATCTAACACATAAGACAATGTGTAATAGAAAAGATTTAAAATATGTAGAGTGCTACAAATTACATGGAGAGTTGTCACCCTTATATTATTTTCAGATTCCTTCTTTGTCTCTACAGTTGTATTGACTCAACTATGAAGTTATCCAAGAACCTTATGCAAATTCATTTTGTAGGGGAAAAACAAAGAATAAGTAATAACCAGTAATTTTTCTACTGGAATCCAGGTACCCCCAAAATGTTAGAGAAAATGGTATTTAAATAATACTATAGGGACCGGGATGTAAATCAGTTGGTAGAATGCCTCTCTAGCATGCATGAATCCCTGCATTTTGATCTTCAGCACTGTATACACCAAACACAGTGGACCATGCCTGTAATTTCAGCTTGGGAGGCAGAGAGGCAGGAGTATCAGAGCTTTGAGGTCATCCTCAGCCATATATCCAGTTCCAGGCCAGGCGTGGATACATGAGAGCCTATCCCCAAAAACAAGTAGTACAAAGGCACGTGATCTTTCACTGGGTATTTGTGCATTGTGTTTCCTTACAGATATATACTTTGCTTGAGTAATCTGAGAAAGTGACTTTTGTCCCAGATCAGCTTCAATGATTCACAAGTCTCAATTAGTAAGAGATGAATGAGTCCAAAAATCCTGACAGATTATAAAGGCAACTCTCAATCCAAAACAAATGCCGATTTGGTTATAAGCTCTTTATAGTTAGGTACATGGGTCAGCTCCACATGTCTCCACTCAATCAGCTGAGCAATGATAAAGTCCACATACCTCTACCACTCGGTCCAAAGCCTGGCATACATCTAGTGCACCTCAAACAATTAGATGACCAGAAGGATACAAGAGAGGATGAGTGAAAGAACTTCTCTCATCAGAGAGATGCTGTGCCAGAGCCACTCTTAAGTACCTGTGGTGGTTTCTATTGATTGTTAGGGGCCTAGAGTCACTTAGGAAATGAGCCTCTAGACATCTCTGTGAAGGGCTATGTAGATGAGGTTAATTGAGGTAGGAAGATCCACCTTAACTCTGGGTGACCCATTTCATGAGCTGAGGTCCCGGACTGTATAAAAAGGAGACAGCTGGTCTAGCATGGGCACTTAGCACTCACTGCCTCCTCACCAGGATTAGTGCTCCATGCTTTTGCTTCCATCCACCCCCTGCCACAATGGACAGTCACCTTGAACTGTAAGTGCAAGTAAAGTCTCCTCCTCTTAAACAAGTTCTTTTCCAGTATTTTGTCCCAGCAATGAGAAAGGCAACTCATGCACTCCTGGGGCAGTAAGTATTTTGTGCCAAATATGGGGGAATGCCACCAGCGCTATGTTGTTGTGCTACAGTCATGTTATAAAAAGAACTGGAAACAATGGCCTTACGAGAACTTAGATTTAAATCCAGCGCCTTCTCACTTTATCCCAAGGTTGTCATAAATCAACTGATAGAAATCCAGATTTGTATCTTGGGTGGGAGGAGAAGATAAATTATACACAGCCTTCATTAAAATAGGATAATCTTGAAATATTTTAATGAAACTTGGCATTGTCAGAAGCACTTTCCTCTACTGAAGTCATCCAAATATCAGTGATGGTGGTCACCTCCGCTAGGCTGCATCTTTCTCTGCTCCACACACAGCTTGATGTATTTCTCTGTTAATGTACTCAGTGTTATATTAACTGAATTTCCACTAAGGCCCTGTGCCTTGACTTACTTTACTGCTTGTGAGAAAGAACACAATTTCTAGCAGACTAATAGCTATCAGGGTAGACCCAAGGAGTAATAGGATGGAAAGATAATGGGTAAGAAGTGGGAGATAGAGATGAATGATCTTTGAAAACAAAAGTGAATTATAGTATTCATTAACTTCTGATTAGAGAGGAATTAGAAACTGGATATTCCATTTCCAATTCTGTACATCCCACACAGAATGAATTTTAAAACTACGATAGTTCTTTAATTTAGCAAAGCCATTGTTCACCGATCATCTATATTCTCAGAATTGATTTTCTTTTTGATTTTTCTGCTCACAGCAAAGGGATTTTACACTGAGCTCCAGGTACTTGCTTATGTTATTTATTTATTTTCAAGCAGAGAATGAGAGAGAGATAGAGAATAACTCAGAGAGAGAGAGAGAGAGAGAGAGAGAGAGAGAGAGAGAGAGAGAAGAGAGAGAGAGAGACGGAGAGGGAGAGAGAGAGAGAGAGCACACCAGGGCCTCTAGCTGCTATAAATGAATTCCGTATACATGTATCACTTTGTGCATCTGGCTTTATGTGGGTACTAGGGAATCAAACCTGGGTCATTAAGCTTTGCAGGGAGGTGCCTTAACCACTGAGCTCTCTCTGTAGCCTTGCAGCTACTTTTGATGTGAGATTTGTCTCTTAAAGAAATTTGAGCAGGAGCTGGAGAGATGGCTCAGTTGGGAAGTACTTGCCTTATAAGCATGAAGACCTGAATTGGATCCCAGAACCCACATAAAAATGGCAGGTATGTGATAATGTATGTCTATAATCTCAGTATTGGGGAGAAAGAGACAGATGGATTCTTGGGACTTGCTGGCAAGCCATCTAGCCTAACTGTTATTGGGAGAGCCTGTCTCACAAAGAGGTGGACTTTGTTTATGAGGAATACCACTCAAGGCTGTCTTCTGACCTCTAAATGCACATGAAAACACATGCATGCCGTATCTGTACACACACAAATATGTCCACACAGTGACACACACATAAAAAAAAAAGCTCAGAAATCTGACCACCAGGGATACTCACAGTTAGTCTCTTCAGACAAGAGTTCATATTTGGAAAAGAAAAAAAAAACTGATTATGGAAATTATGTTGATACAAACTTCTATTTTTTTTTTTAGACAAGTAATCTTTCCTGTGGCTAGAGTTTTATGGTTCAGCATTTGTAGATGTAAATATTTTTTCCTGACCATGGCATAAATATGTTTCGAATAGCACCAAGGTATATTTGGCTTTAAAATCAGTGACCTGTCCTTTAAAGGGCCCTGTGAAAGATGCAGCCAAAGGGAGATGGAACATGGGAGGAAGGAGAGAAGAGGAGGTGTTTAGTATTGTTCAGGCTTCTCTGTGTCCCCACTGGGGTCCGCAAGCTTGGCTGTCTCTGCACTCACCACATTAATCACTTTCTCCTTTAAATTCAGAAGCATCATACTTGGTGTCCAGGGTCAAAGACAAGATAAAACAACCAGAAAGTCAATTATGGTAAATAAGCCTCTGATAGTAAGTTAGAGATAGTTCTCTGATGATTTTGTCAGTAGCTGGTAAAAGCAGTCTGCTTTCAATTTGTAGCGTTAGGAGTAACTGTATTTATAACCTCTATTAGTAAAAATCTATGCCTGGTAAGATGATAAGGTACAAATCTTGCTCCACTTACATGATTTGAAATGTAGATTTGCAGGATCTCACGGGAAATAGCAGGTCCCTGGCAGGTAGTTTTGCTCCAAGACCTCAGAGCTCCTTGCCCGAGGGTGAAACCTGGTTTCTCTGCTTGAACCATCAGCTACACTCAGGCCTATGTATTGTAAACAGAATCCTTTCCTTTCAAAAAGATGTAGTGAGTCTGCATATACTTTTTTCTCTTGCAAGTTGTAGTTCTCTTCAAAATAGAAAAAAAAAAAAAAAAAAGGAATAGTAACACAATCTCAAATCAGCAAGGCAGGGCTGGCAGGGGTTTCTAACATTTTCAGAGAGTAAGACTTCTCACATCAACAGTTGTCACCCCCCCCCCCCCAAAGACAGAGAGAAGCTAAATGTTTAGTAACATGACTGAAGCATGCCTGTGCTGGCTGTTTTCAAGGTTTACATGCATTTGAACAATAGCAGCACAAGTGGGAGCGCCGTGTTCCATCTCTTCAAGGTGTGCCTACTATGTGGGGAATGTCCTTTTGGCTTCATGTTATTCCCAAGACCGTGTGGAGAATATTTTTTCTCTTGCCTTGGTCTGTGCTATCTCATAGCATTTTTTAAAATGTGTGCATTTAAAATGCATGTGTGTGCAGATATGTATGTGTGTGTGTATGCGGAGGCTCGAGGACATTCTCAGGTGTCATTCCTCAAGAGTGTCCCGCTTTTACTGAGACAGGGCCTTTTCTTGGCCTGGAACTCACTGTCTAGGCTAGCCTGGCCTGTCTAGTGAAGCCTCCTTTCCAGCACTGGGATTGCAAGCACATTCTTCCTTTCATGGCATTTTTATGTGGCTTCTGAGGATTGAACTCAGGCTCCCATGCTTTCAAGATAGGCACTTTATCTTCTGAGCTGCCTCCCTGGCCTTCTAACAGCGGCTCTTCCCTCACAGCCAGAAGCAGAACTGGCTTCTTTCCAGAGCCCACCTTCTCCCTCCTGCTCATGACTTTGCATTTGTTCTTCCTTTCCTTGCATTTCTGTCTCTCAGAATCTTCACAAATCTGGTGGTGCTGATTTCAGCTCCAATGATTCCTCCGTAATGACTGCTGTGTGGCTGCTCAATACAAATCAGTACTTCCTCCATCCCCACTCTAGAAAGAGAGCTTTGCATCTACAGCACGCATTGCCGTGCAGCTTTAGTTCTTTGTTGCTGGGTCTCCGTGCTGGACTACCCTGAAAGTGGAGGCTCTGCCCTTCCGGTTGTCTGCGCGTTCCACGGAGGTGCTCATTCAATGTTTGTTGATTGAATGGCAGTGCTAATCAGTTGGCAAACCTCTTAATAATCCCCTATTTTTCTCCCTACTGGAAAACAGTGGCCGAAATTCTTTCCTTCTCATAGAGACCCAGTTGGCTAATAGGTTATATAAATGGATGAGTGTTATCCTGTTGTTTCCGAATTTTAATTATGTCCCCAAATTGAAGATAAGATATTCTTCAGAGAGATTTTGCACAGACATACAAAGCACTTAATAAAAGATGACTTAAATGATGAGCATTCCTTACCTACCCTATACTCGTCAGCTTTTCAATGCTATGATCAAAATACCTGTAAGAACAACTTAAGGAGAGGGATCATTAATTTCAGGTAACAGTTTCAGGGGCTTTGGTACATAGAAACTTGACTGTGTGCTTCCGGGCCTATAGGGAGGCAGGACATGTTGGTGGTGGGAACACAGGGAAGAGCCTGCTCACGTCATGGTGGTGAGGAAGCACCAAGAAAGAAAGAAGACAGGGAGAAAATGCTCCCAAAGACCCACCCCAGTGACCTTTCTCTAGGTAGGCCTCACCTTCAAAAATTTCTAGAACCTACCCAAGTAGCACTACTATCTGGGGAACCGGCTGTCCGGTGCAAGCCCACTGGGAGGACACTTCATATTTAAACCATGATAGTTCACCACTTGTGTTGTCATGATCTACTCATTGCTGAGACAATGCATCTGACCAAAAGCATCTGATGGGAGGAAAGTTATTATTATTTTTTTATTTCAGAGAAAGTGAGGGAGAGAGAGAAAGAGAGAGCGAGAGAGAGAGAGAGCGAGCACACCAGGGCCTCAGCCAGTACAATCAAACTCCAGACACTTGCAACACCTGGTGGGTATGTGTCACCTTACACTGAACTCACCTTTGTGCATCTGGCTAATGTGAAATCTGGAGAGCGAACCTGGGTCCTTAGGCTTTGTGGGCAAGTGCCTTAACCACTAAGCCATCTTTCCAGCCTGGAGGAAAGATTTTTATGACATCAGCCAAGGAAAAGACTTTGCTCCTGCAGTTCTTATCATATTAGCAGAGTAAGAGTAAATGAGGCAGATAAAAGGGAGAGAATGGACCTTGTATCCCAAGTTTGCTCTACAGCCATGCGTCTCCAGTATTTTTCACTGCTATTCTGCTGAATATTCATGTTCAACCTTTCTGTTAATTGTCTTCTTTCTTACCCATGAATTATATGCCACAGATATACTGCATTACCATGTGGTTTGGTCTTATGACAGTTTACACATCATTGAAAAAGCTAAGAATGTGTACAACCTCTCCCAGGCAACTTTTATCCCCTCGGGGACAATATCACTCTGGAGGCATTGGACTGGACAGAAGACTCAGCATCTTAACAGGCACTTGCCTGCAAAGCCTAATAATGACTTGAGCTTGGTATTTCAGTACCCATGTAAGGCTAGATGCACAAACTGGTCCAGGGATCTGGAGTTAATTTACAGTGGCTAGAGACCCTGGCATGCTCATTCTCTCTGTCTGTTTTTTTTTTCTCTATCTCTATCTGCATGCAAATAAGTAAAAATCTTTTTTAAAAGAATGCATTGTCTAGCACCACAGTCTACAGTTGCAGGACATCTGAGAAATTATGCTGGAACTGTGATGGTAGTCAACTCTCTGATAGATAACCCTCATAATCCTGGAAAGTTCTATGTGAGCTGCTAGGGGATGATAGTCACTAAGTTGTGAACAAGCAGGGGATCCTTCAAGTTACAAAACCCACCTGCTAGGCATGATATTTCTACCTGTACAATAGTGGCACACAGGCTACGGAAGTAATCAGTTGCTCTCTTATTGGTTATGAACCCAGCTCTGTGAGAAGGAATTCATGCCTGAAATTGAGAACCAAATCAGAAGCCTATGACTTGGAAAGGCGTAGACCCTAGAAGAGAGTTCCCACTGTTCTGTGGCTAAAAGGAGAGGATATGCACATCAAATATCTTTTAAAGTTCATTTTTTATCACCTTTGGTCCATGCTGCTCTACTCTTGGGTACAGAATCTGTTGTTTACAGATGGTAATAAATACTGGGAAACCCAAGTCTCATAAGTAAAACAAGAAATGAAAGCTGACTGCCTCTTCAGAGATAAGTCATCCCTATCACATCTGCCAAGGCCCAGGTGACATTACTGAGGCGTTAGCAGAATAACATGAGTGCTGCTCTCACCGCTCGTCTGAGAAGACCCTCCAGAGAGGCCGTGATAGACACTGAGGAGACTGAAAACTCATCAAATCAGAAAATAAGAGTCTGCTGAGCACTTGACACTAAAGGAGACTTATAACATGCCTCCCAAAGCCCAGGGAGCATTGCAGACGAAGTGGAAGAAAGGCTGTAAGAGCCACAGGATGGAAAAGAATATTCTGATGTATTGTCCACCCCTCCATAAACACAGAAACTGACTGGTGTATTCGTGATGTCACAGTGAATAACAATAACCCCACTGAGGAGGGTCCTCAGTGGGATAATGATGGGAACAAGGAAACAACCTGATGGGAATATGACCAATATGCAATATGTTCATGTAGTAAAATTCAAAATTAATAAAAAAATATTTTTAAAAAGTGCATTGTCTAGACCAATAACTCTTAACTAAAGACCATTTTGCATTGCAGAATAATTTTGACAAATCTGGATTACTGTTTGTCAAGTTCTACTTGACATAAAATGTCAATGGTTTGGAGGTTGACAAAAAATTCTAGTCTAGATTCCAGAACTTATTGACTGAGAGTCAAGATGATGCTGAAGAGAGGGAATGCATTTTGAATTGACTCAGAGCTTGGATGCTAAATGAAGTTTTAAATAATTTTAATTTTTAATAACCTGGAATGTTATTAAAAATTCCATTCAGCATCCAAGTGGTTCAAAAGCTGTGGAACTTGAGATGGAGTGATGGCTTAGTGGCTAAGGCACTTGCCTGTGAAGCCTAAGGACCCATGTTCTACTCTCCAGACTCCATGTTAGCCAGACACACAAAGGTGAGGCAAGCACAAGTTTGCACATGTCCACTAGGTGGCACAAGCGTCTGGAGTTCAATTGTAGTAGCTGAGGCCCTGGTGTGCCAATTCTCTCTCTCTCTCTCTCTCTCACACACACACACACATACTCTCTAAAAAAATAAAAACAAAAAGCCATGGAACCTGAGCTCAGAAGCAGTGCAGAAGCACACCAGAAGTGTGAGAGAAGAAAGCTGACTCCTGATTGTACCTCTTGAGATCACTTTTACATCAATTAATTCTAGAGGTAACAAAATGAATTTGTAAGCATGTTAGTTACTGTGACCAAATATCTGATTGAAACAACTGAAGGGATGAAGGATTCATTTTGAATTATGGTTTTAGAAGGTCTAGTCCATTGTGGTGTGGAAGGGAAGGCAGCTGGAGAAGCTTGGGCAGTTGGATCTTGTGATGTGGCTTGTTCACATCTTGATGGATCAAGAAACAGAGAAAAAGATTGAAAACCACCCCATCCCTAATTCCAAAGTCCCAACATCACCAGCCAGGCTTTACCTCCCAAAGGGTTCTATAAGCTCCCTTGATGGATCCATTGGCTGGGAACCAGGTGTTTAAGCATATCAGAATGTGGGGGCCCATTTCTGATTCAATCTGTAACAGTTCAACGGTTCAAACTTATAACTTCTGCAACATACATACATTAGTTCTCATGAGCTCACCAAAGCCCACCATGTAGTACATCTAAATGCTGTGCTGAAGGGATATGCAGCATGGGCTGCTAGAGATCTTGGAAAAGGAGCACAGCTTTCTATCACTCCAGCTCTAATTGTGGAAAGCACTGCCTGCGGTCCATGTCAGGAAGATGGTAGTCAAAGGGCTCAGTAGTCATCAAATCAGAGGTATGGGGTGGAGGGAACTGGACCTTCTACTGAGGGGAAGGTCATGACCCTTCCAGGATGGTTCTTTTCTTAAGAACACTCAGAGGGCTTTCTTTTATAGCATCACATGTTACAGAAAAGAATAAAAGGAAAAAACTTGTTGAAAGTTTCTTTAAGATAGAATTTCGAAGAGGACATATTTCTATAGGACTTCTCAATATCACTAGCGGGAGCTTTCTGGTTCCAGATGGTTTCAGCAATGGCTGTGAGGCCTCAGTGGAGGAAGCTTGGGCTGCACCGTGAAATCTTTTTCCTGGTGGCCCATTCCCAGGGAGGTCAGCAAGGGTTTCCTTATATAGTGCTGCCAAGGCACTGGCCAGGCAAGAGAGAAAGCTGCCAGCCTTCTACAAGTCAAGACAGCTCACACAAGTCACTTCTGCTGCATTCCACTGGCTTAACATGCCATAAGACAGGGTCATGCTGGCTTAAGGGGAGGGAAAATAGTAGGGTCTGGAGGAGAGGACCATCACTTGTCAGAGATACACACTTCTAGAGATGTGAGTGTGGATGCAGCCATCTTATTCATCAATGTACCAGAGAAGACTTACACAAATCTATCAATATATCTACAGATAAAAATACTTAGAGGGCTGGAGAGATGGTTTAGTGGTTAAGGTGCTTACATGCAAAGCCGAATTACCCAGGTTTGAATCCCCAGAATCCATGTAAACCAAATGAACAGGGTGGCTTATGTGTCTGGAGTTCATTTGCAGTGGTTGGAGGCCCTGGCATGCCCATTCTCTCTATCTGCCTCTTTTTCTCTCTCTTTCTCAAATAAACAAATAAAAATAAAATACTTTAAAAAAATGCTTAGAGTGTGCTTTTGAGTTTAAGTGCAGGAACTGCTGAGAATGAGTTAAAATTTTATGAGGAAAATATTTTACTATATACACATGTTGTGCACATGCCATGATCTAGCAGAATGAGTAGGGGAGATGGTTCAGTGGATTAAGTACTTGTTATGCAAGTGTGAGTATTGGAGGTTAGAACTCCAGAACCTGTGGGGAGGAGGGTGTCTACAATTCCTTCATGCCTATAGCAAGGAGGGAGCCTGAGACAGGAGTGTTTCTTGGCTTGCGTGCCGGCTGTCTTGGTAAATGGAGCAGTGAACTATGAAAACCTTGTCTCAAATGAGGTAGAAAGTAAAAACCAACACTGGAGAGCTGTCCTCTGACCTTCTCACACACAATGACACGTGTGCATCTGCACTAACACACATGAACACATGCATGCACACAACTACAAAGAATATACAATATGCACTATTGTTTCTGTTATATTCAGAGTCCAGTCCAGATTCTTTGTTCATGTCCTACATTGTTTTCGTCCTACACAGTTAAGCTGTCTTTTGAGTTTCTGCTTAAATCTTGGTTCATAAAACAATCTTTATTTAAGCACTTGTTTCGGTTCTGACTTGAATGGACAAGGTAATGAATTCAATGGTCTGGACTGGAAAAGTCTAACCAGGGAGATCTGTGTCTATGTTTTCTGCCAGGATCAGAATTTTGTTCTGTGATAGTTATTGTCTCTGTGTCATAAAAGCTGAAGAGGTTTAGAAAGAAAGTATGTTGATATGAGGAATCACTTACTAATGGAAATTTGTATTGCAGATAAATCCTGCATTTGTCCAGGCCTGTGACAGTGACAATTCCATTGTTTACTGATCTAATGCTGTGGGCTGCAAGTAACAGAACCCCTGGTATCAGATTGACTGAGGCAATAGACACTTATCTCCCGTAGCTGCTAATTTATCTTACATGCACAAGAGAGAGTGAATGAGAAGGACAGAGAGAGAAGGAGAGAGAGAGAGAGGGATCTCCCTTTAAGTACAGTTAGCTCCTATTTAGTCTGGTTAAGTCACTTAGGTCACGTTTGCTCTGAAAGTATTAACAGTCCCTCAGCAATGTCCTCAGTGCATTGACTGAGGCTAAATATGAATTGTCCCTGGAGTCAAAGATGCTACTTTGCCTAGAATGAAAAGTGGGAAAAAAAGTCTTTTTAGTAAAATCCACATTCTGAGTGGAAAGTAGAAAAAGGAAGGGGTGATAACATAGGCACCCAAAAATGTCTTACATGTTGGCAAACTTACATGAATGTCTGCTGGATCCCTGTAGACAACCACAATCAACTGTGGAAACTAATGTTGCTATGGGCATAAAAATCATAAGTAACAAAGATCACAGAGTTACAGGGGATATTTTCCTTTTCCACCCTTGCTCCTTCCTCTCCTTCCTTCCTCCTTTCCTTCCTTCCTTCTTCTTCCCTCCTTTTCTCTTGAGACAGGATGTCATGTAGTCCAGGCTGTTTTCCAACTCACTACGTATTTGGGGGTGATCTTGCATTTCTGATGTGCCTACCTCTACCTGCTGAGTGGTGGGATTGCGGGCGGGCACCACCAGGCCAGTAATGGAGTGCCGGGGCCTCAGCTGCGGGTACTCATGCATGACAGACCCACACTCTATCAACTGAGCTATATCCCCAGCCCCAGAAGATATTTCAAATGATTACAACATGATCTTGGGTTCTCCTTTGTTTATTATGAACCAGGTGCCAACCCGTGCTTCTGTTTTGAAAGCATGTTCTGCTTACACAGACAAAGTTTCACACAGTTGTGGTGGGTGACCAAATCCCATAGGGTGAGCTCTTTATTGACTGTGTTAGAGGGAAGCCCTGGCTTGTCAATGTTTCCCTTCTGAAAGGAGGCTGCGAGCTCACCCTTGGGATCACTGATGAGGGTGATTCAGGAGAATATGCAGGTGGGCTATTTTTCTTCTGTCTTAAACTCCACAGGTACTGGCAAGTCCCCAGAGAGCACTGTGTATTGGCTTACTGTCAATCAATGGCATCTACACTAGCATAAAATAGACCCTCAAGCTTTGGTGAATGAGTGATTTGCAAAGCCTTCTAGGATCGGTTCTGAAGTGAGCGCAGCCATAGGAACGAGAGACTGAGCGGCCATGTGGGAAGAGAGAAGAAGGGAGGAGAGTCTGTTGTTTGCAGAACCGGAGACTGCTTGATCTGCTTCCCATCACATCGCCAGGGTTTTTCTTTTTCTTAAGCAGAAATAAAGCTAAGCAGCTACTTCCTTGGAGGATGAAACAGCCCCAGTTAATGTCTAATGATGGTGTTTTAAGGAGAAATTTAATTAGGGTTCATGGGTTTTGTCATGTCTCATGTAGCTTTTAGCTTTTCCTCAGGAAAATGCATTAGACATGGAGCAAGTCTAAAGCCCCCCTGTGTTTTGCTGCAAGAGGTTGATGTGAATGGCTGCCCTTTGATGCCGGCAGTGTGAAATTTAGATACAAACATTTTGATAAAATTTGAATCCCCAGATTCCTCACACAACCCTTTGATGCCTCGACATGAAGCGAGGGAGAGCTAGTGGCATGGGGTGCTGGTTGTAGTCACTTTTTGAATGACTCAATTTGATGCTAAGGGCATTTCTAATCTTTTAAGAGTGCATTGATTATTATTGGTCATGTTATTAGCAGCCCAGGCCTCCCACTGCCATGAAGGAGATGTTGTCTTTTGGGACTTCTCACTGGTAATGACACAAATCCTTGGTTTGTGTGTCTGCCAGAGGGGTGTGACTGTTACCCGAGAGAATCTTATTAACATCTTGCCTTTAGTCACTAAAGGGAGTCAGCACTGGGTCTGTGCTGGGCTTGTCACATTTTGGAGTCATCTTTACTTTAATTCCACCCTGGCTCTCCTGCTGTCTATTGTTAACATAGCATCCAGAGTGACCCCATTTAAAAATAAGTCACATAATGCCACTTCTCTACTCACAGCCTTCTGTCAGCTTTCTGTCTCTCAGAATTAAAGCTAAAGCCCTAGTTGTGAAAGGTGACCTGTCCCTCCCCTTTACCTCTTGGATGGCCTCCTTCACCCTCCATTCCTCTTTCTTGTAAATCCCACTGGCCCCTGTGCTGCTTTCTTAGATCTGCTGCCTGTGGATGTTGGGGTGTCCTGCCCCTGCACTTCAGGAGGCTCTCTTCCAAGGCAGCTGTGTGAGGAGCTGCCCCACTTCTCCAGTCTTTCCCTGCCTCACTGAGGGCTTGACAAAGATTTTCAACAAAATTCCACCTGTTGCCCAACAATTAATATTTCATCCTCCTTTCTAGCACTGAATATCTTTGTATGTATATGTGCGTGTGATGTGCCTGTGTGTGAACCTGTCTGTATGTGTATGCATGCATGAGCAACATATGCACATGCATGTGGAAGGTTGAGGTAATTTCCCCAGTAGCTTTCCATTTTATTTACTGGGTGAGGCAGGGTCTTTCACTTGAATCCAGAACTCATCCATTTGCCTATTGTAGCTAGCCAGTATGCCTAGGGATCACTGACTCTGCTTCCAGAGTGCTAAGATTACCCGTGGGCCCCATACCCACCTGTCATTTACATGGGTGCTGGGGATCCAAACTTTGGCCCTCATGCTCATATGACAAGTGCTTTGTTTGTCTCACAAGCCCCCTAGTCTTGGTATGGTTTTATCTATTTGCTTTGAAAATTGCCTGCATTAGAATGTAAGTATCACACAGGATGGAGTTGCCCTTTGTGTTTCCAACTTTACCCCACAACCAACAACTGAACCTCATCTGACCCACATGAGACTCAGTAAGTCTTTATTGAGTGTTGACTGGGTTCATTCAGTCATGTTCAGTCTTTGTTTACTGATAGTCAAGCATTATGCTGGACACATATTAAAAATGAACCAGAGACAAGGTCTCTAACCTTATAAAATTTAAAATAAAAAGCAAAAAAAAAAAAGAAGTTGAATTAAGTAAGTATTCATTTTAAACAAGGGAATTTAAGTTTCTTAGATATTAACTAAAGTTACAGTGTTCACTATTTTTTGTATGTGAGTGGTGCACATACATGGGGTAGATGTTCATATGTATGTGGTTGCACATGTGTATGCACATGTGCGTTGGCCAGAGTTCAGCATCCGGAGTCTTCCTCAGTCTTTCTCCATCTTTTATTTCTTTTTAAACAGGGTCTTCCCCATAACCTAGAGCTATGCAATTTGGCTAGATCAGCTATCCAGCAAGTCTCAGGGAACCTCTTGTTTCCATGTCTCCAGACCTAGAATCACAGGCATGTATCACCACACTTAGGTTTTAGGTGGATGCTGGGACCTCAACTCAGGTCCTCATGCCCGGGCACAAGCTCTCTAGCTGCTGAGCCACCTCCTCAGCTCCTGGAGTTGCTGTGCTTCAGTGACGCAGCAAGGGTGAACACCAGACATTTCTTAATCACAACGTTCACCCTCTTGCTTTATGCCATTCTAGGGTTAAACTTCCTCCCTTGAGCATTACTAATTGCATGTTTGTGCTTACTTGGAAATGTTCTTCACTGAGTAGGAATTTTGTTGTTGTTCATATCTATTGGGCTTATTTTCCAAGGCACTAAGGATTATTATGAGAGGAAACTCATCAATCATTATGATTGTGGATAAGCTTCATTTGATCTGCCCTTCAAGAGCTTCAAAATCAGAATAACAACTATTCTATCTCACTTGTTCTAAATTTAAAAGAAGTCCTGGAGCTTATAACACGTATAGGACAATGTGAAAATAGAATCTCCTGCTAAGTGGACATCTTATCTCCTGGTTCACACTAGAAGTTGTTTTTAAAAAGGTTAGAATGCCTATTAAATTTCAGTGTTAAGTAGTAATTCTGTATTTTTGAAGTTTGGTATTTTTGATCAGAATGAAAGCATAAAATAAGAATCCACTTTGAAGTCAATTGTTACTTGAACTCTGGTTTTTGTTAGATTGGAGATTTTCATAATGAATGAAAGCGTCTCAGAATTTTAATTTTATGCGTGTATTTTAACAAAAAGCATTTCCTAAATGTCCAAAACAAAGTTTTAGACAAAAATGGCTGATATCTTAGGAGATACGGCATGTGCTGTTCTGTAAATGTGGAGAAATCTTTCTATCTAGAAATACATCACTTCCCATGGGGAATGATTATCATCTGCACTGCTATTTGATGGTATAGATTTGAGGTCATAGCTTCTCTGTAATGAGAAATAACAGTGCTACTGGATAAGGACTACCAGTGCGTGTTAACAAGCTTTCTGTAACAAATACCCGAGATAATCATCTTATAAAAAGAAGAGGTTCATATTGTTTCACATTCTGTAGGTCTCAGGTTGTCCCTATCACTTTGGGCCTATGATAACACAACGTGGTAGAGTACAGGGCAGAATAAAACTACTTATCCTATGCCCACAAAACAAAAGGGAGGAACAGGAGGGGATGAGGGTCCACTATCACTTTAAAGGACATACCCCTTAATGACCTAAATCTTTTCACTAGGACCCACCTCTTAATGTTTCTACCACCTCCCAATAACACGAAGCTGGGATTCAGGCTTTAACACGTGGGCTGTGGGATACACTTCAGATCCAATTTGTAGCAGTCGTATGCTATACCTTATACAGGAGGTTAAAGGGCTTGCTGCTAGAAAGATCTGTCCTGTTCTTACCTTGTGATTTTTAGCAAAAATAGACTGGAATATGGTCATTTATGTCATTTTTTCTTCAATTTTTTTATATTTTCAGGCTTGGACAGTTTATAAACACCATGATGGGAGACAATTCTATTTTTTTTTCTTTTTTTTTGGTAAAAGATGAACTTGGAAGAGGAATGATCCCCTATACATATCTCAAGGTGGAACTGTGAATGGATCAAAGGGCTAGCAGAGAAATAAAGCCAGAAAACTGAGGAGAAGAGAGAGGAAAGAGAGAGCCGTGGCATGAAAATTCCATTTGGCTACTATTTTTCCTGAACATACACATAGAGTCCAGTGTTAGAGAGGTGATATAATGACATTTGCTACATATACTACTGCTCCAACTTTAGGCTCTGAGGAAAGACATTTATCACATTACATGAAAATTATTTTATTTATCAATAATTTGAAAGACAGTGACATTGGCCTCATCAGGCCAATACTGAATATAAAATTAAGACATAAAGAAATGGTTATTAGGTATTTTCCCTCAAGTATAGTATTTCTATGGAAAGTAATAGGAAAATTATAAAGGTGTATAGACAGGTGAAATATTCATTATGATTTCTTCATTGTCATTAGCTCTTGGGCTGAACATTATTAGTCTTCTGAAGAAGATAACACACCCTCTTACTAATGCAATTTTACAAGTTCAAAGAACATAGAACACTAATTTTTAAAGTTTATACTTTTAAAGAGATGAGACCTCTTAAATTGAATTCAACACATTTCATTTTATTTTTTCCATACGTGCATGGGTATGGAAACATATGAAATATGTTGGCATGTATGTGCACGTGCATGTGAAGGACAGAAGTGGATGTTGGGTGCCTTCCTCAATTATTTTCCACCTTATTTTTTTGAGACAGTCTCTGACTGAACATGGAACTCACAGATTTAGCTAAACTAGATAGCCAGTGAGCCCCAGGGGTCCCCTGATTCTCCCTCCTCAGTGCTGGGATTACAGGTGAGCACCACCATGCCTGACTTTTATGTGGTTGCTAGGGATCCAAACTCAGATCCTCATTCTTGTGTGGTAAGCACTTCACCAATTAGGCAATTTCTGTGGTCTGTATTCTAAATATTTTAAGTTATCATCTGTGGCTATGTAGACTATAAAATCAGAATTGTTTACCAATATTTAAAATTGAGAATAAATAGGACCTGAGTGAAGTATAGATTTACATATTTTAATTTCTTGGCAATTGGGCCTTCTCTGCTTACTTTCAGTTTTGTCATATGTTATGACTGGATGAAATGAAGGCATAGGTAAATTCTGCATGGTAAAGTTGTCTCCTCGATTTGTTGTGGGTAAGGGACTTGTGCAGGTACAGCAATTTGTATACCATGGCATGTGGGAGTCAGAAGACGGAATTGGGGTGGAAGTCTCCCCTTCTACCTAGTTTGAGACATGGTCTCTCTTGTTTGCTGCAGCAAACACCAGACTAGTTGACTGGCGAGCTTTGGAATTCCCCTAACTCTGCCTCCCATTGCTGCAATGTATTGGCATTGCAGACACAGGTGTGCTTTGTGTCTGTCTTTACATAAGACACAAAATCCAGTCCAATCATAGAGCTTGCATAGCAAGTGACTTTATCCATTGAGCCTATCTCCCTATTCTTGTTTCTATTGATCTATTTTATATATTTTTAATTTTTTTGTTATTTTTATTTATTTATTTGAGAGCGACAGACAGAGAGAGAAAGAGGCACATAGAGAGAGAGAGAGAGAGAATGGGCGCGCCAGGGCCTCCAGCCACTACAAATGAACTCCAGACGCGTGCGCCCCCTTGTGCATCTGGCTAATGTGGGTCCTGGGGAGTCGAGCCTCGAACCGGGGTTCTTAGGCTTCACAGGCAAGCGCTTAACCGCTAAGCCATCTCTCCAGCCCGATCTATTTTATATTACTTAAACAGAAATGAACCAAATCCAGTAACAGACAACAAGATATCTAAATGGGAACTGGAGATATAGCTTAGTGGCTAAGGCACTTGCCTGTAGAGCTTAATGACTGACCCAAGTTGGATTCCCCAGGACCCATGTAAAGCCAGATGCACAAAGTGTCACATGTGTCTGTAGTTCATTTGCAGTGGCTCCAGACCCTGGTATGCCCACTCTCTTTCTCTCTCTGCTTGGTGTGGTGGTGCACTCCTTTAATCCCAGCACTCTGGAGCCTAAGGAAGGAGGATCTCTGTGAGTTCAAGGCCAGCCAGAGACTACATAATGAATTCCAGGTCAGCCTAGGCTAGAGTGAGACCCTACCTCAAAAAATATATATCTAAATGGAATGCACAGAGATCTCAACAAAATGAGAATTATGACTTAGAGAATTTCAAACGAGCCATGCTAAAAGTTATTTCAAGAATATACTTTATGGAGTAGCCTAACATTATCTAGCATTTTCATTACTGTGTACTCATCTAAGTGCTTTTAAAATAATTTATCAACTTCAAGCCTGTGGTCATCCTGTCATTGAGCAACGCTGTTGTCCACACAATGGTCAACTGCTCTCTGGGTAGCAGAGCTAGAGGGTTGCTCAGACGAAGCTTCTGCTTAGCCTTAAAGATGGATGTTAATAATTTCCTAACCTTGAGTGTGGATGGCTCCATAACTGAACAGGAAGGGAAGAAGGGATCACTTTGCATATCAAAAGCTTCGTTTGGCAGTCATAATTGAATCACTGCTGCATAGAAAGCTTTCAACATTCTTCCCCCAAGACCCAGATGGGGCTAAACTTAGAACCCCTCCCACTCTGATGAGTAAGGATATTACATAGATGAAAACCAGGGGAGCATCTGGAGGGGATGTCATTCCTGCCAAATGTTAGAGCCAGAGGAAAAGTGGCCCATGTAGCCTCTGGAGATCCGTCAATGAAAGAGGCAGCTCTACCTGGCTCCAGGAGTGGATACGGAGGTCAAGGGTTTCACACAGTGATACACAACCACGGGTGAGACAGACACCATTCCTGATTTAGCCGCACACCATATGTCTTAAATAAAGACAGTTTTCATAAATAAGTATCTATGAGGAAACTCTAGTGCCCGTTTTGGAAAAAAATAATAATAATCTCAAGTCTTAAAGCTGGGTATTTTAACTTTGTGATTATATCGCTTTCTCAGTCAGCAACTTCCTCTTTATCCATGCTCTGAACTTTCTTTAAAAAGGATATCTTCCATTAAACTTCTAGATGTTTCCATAGAGGAAATAGGGTTATTGATTAGTGGTTTAGTGACTTGGAATGGCTTAGAGGCTGTTTGTTTATAAAGCCACTTAATTTCTTTCTTTTTTATTTTTAATTTAATTTTTTATTGACAACTTCCATAATTGTAAACAATATCCCATGGTAATTTGCTCCCTCTCCCCACTTTCTCCTTTGAAACTTCACTCTCCATCATATCCCCTCCCCCTCTCAATCAGTCTCCCTCTTATTTTGATGTCATGATGTTTTCCTCTATTATGATGGCCTGTGTAGGTAGTGTCAGGCACTGTGAGGTCATGGATATCCAGGCCATTTTTTGTCTGGAGGAGCACATTGTAAGGAGTCCTACCCTTCCTCTAGCTCTTAAATTCTTTCTTACACCTCTTCTGCAATGGACCCTGAGCTTTGGAAAGTGTGATAGAGATGAGCACTCCTCTGTCACTTCTTCTCAGCACCATGGTGCCTCCTGAGTAATCCCAAGGTCACTGCCATCTGAAAAGAGAAGGTTCTCTAATCAAAAGTGAGAGTAGCATTAATATATGGATAGGAACCTGAAGAGAAGTGCTTACTGGGCAGTTTAATAAGGATAGTATGTACATTTAGCCAGACACCAGCAGACGTTATACCCCTAGGGCTCATGACTACTCCTGTTGTAGGTTTTCAGTATCAGGGATGTATTCCCTCCCATGGAACAGGCCTCCAGTCCAATTAGAGTGAGGTTGGTTTCCCCCATAACAGACATGCCACTATTGCACCCGTTGGCTCATTTGGCCTGGCTGGCTAAATATAAGGCTTGCAGTGTCCACTGTTGAGTATCTGCACTGGTGATTTCTCTCTTTCCCATTGAACTGCATGCAGCATGGCTTTTCCAGCTTTCTGTCAGCTGGTCTACATGAAGGAGGTTTTTTTTTTTTTTTTTATCTCAGCTGCAGCAGGATTTCTCAGTGACCTTGCAGCCCAAGTGTGTGGAATCTTCCTCACCATCTATTCCTGGTGAGAAACCTAGGGCCTTGGCAATGCTCTGTAATGTTTTGGGGATATCAAGGACCTCCTTGGCCAACAACTCACTGGAAGGTATCCCATCCCTGGCACTGAAAATTTTCTAGTAACAATCTATGGCTGCTGAGTGTTCCATTGTCCAAAAATGTAGGTTTACATATGACTTATTTATATCCTCTTGGATTTTGATTAGCTCTCCCTCCACCTTTTCTTTACTCATTCTCTTCCCTTGACCTCACTTAGGCCTTTTCACCCCCATTAATCTGTCCTTCTACTTATATATATGCAATATATAATGCCATTTAATTTCTGAATGACAGAAATTATCTTAAAAACAGTAGAGACAACTTTCTGCATCTACTTCTTAGAATATTCTAGAAGGGAATTACTTATTGGAGGCACACAATATTTAGAATCATTCATGGAAATACTACTTTGTTAACCACTTTCTGGTTATATTGAGCCTGATTTATCATGTACAAAAGAGATATAACAATAAGAAGTAACTGGAAAGGGCTTTGTTTTTATAAAATATTATCATACTGTTATTATGTCCACTTCTTTCTCCAGAAACATACATTCTGAGTATTCTGTTTCTGCTTTTAGTACTCTGAAACTGAAGAACATGATTTCCTCTCTCTTTTCAATCCTTCCTCTCTCCTTTCCCTACTGGGGATGAACTTGAGGCCTTGAACATGCTAAGCAAGTGCTTTACCATTCATCTATACCCATAGCCACAAAGTATGACTTCTTTAAAGCCAGGTGCTTTATAGTCATGGTTGTTCTTAATATGCATGTCTGCTAGGCAGTGTGCTGGTAGCATAGTCCATAATTTTTGAAGTATACCTTTAATGGCTAGTGAGAGTTTCAACTGGTTTATTAGTCCACAGAAGTGTTAATGCTCCTAAATATATCCTATTCCTTCACATACTTTGGGTTATTAGGTTCTGACTGAACTGGATTTTGGTCAATAAGCATGGTCTTTAATACACTATTTTTTTTCTGTGTTTTGGACAGGCATGTGAATAGTGTTTGTTAAGGTTTTGCTTGTGACAGAGAAGGTGTAAGTTCTGAAACTGTTGCTTTTGGGAGTTCTCCCTCTGCCTGGTTAGATCAGGCTTGTTACCTCTGCTATTAAAAATCTTATAGCTTTACAATTCTTTTGCCTATGTGGTTTATCACTATTAAGAGATGATTGTTGTAATCTCTTAACAATAGTGGGTTTGTCATTTTCTCTGAGTACTTCTATCATTTTATTTTGTGATGGTTTTATTAGATAGCTTTGTATGTTTTCAATATGTTCCATATGAAAATGTGAAAAAAAAACCACATTGCCAAAAATGTAAAAACCACAGAAAATACAAAGAATAAACATTGCTTTATCAATCCATCGCTCCAAAGTAACCACTGTGTTTAAATGATAGTACGTTTTTATTTCTATGTCTTTGTCATGTTACACATTTATCTATCAGGCATCATGTTAAAAAAGTGTGTGTGGGGGAGGGGAGGAATGACACTCACACTTCATCATCCCAGTTGGAGATGGTCCAGGCACAGCTGTGGAAACTTTTATTTATGATTTTATTAGATGGTGAGGAGTTCCTCTGGGTTTCTACTGAAAACAAGGGATACTGCAAGGAGCTATCATCATAGACAAGAGTAGACAGGAGTCAACAGTGAAATGAATGGTGGATCTATGAGAAGTAGGAATATGGTTTCAGGAAACAGATGAAAAGTATGGAAGCTAATTTTCAGAGTCATTAACAAAAAGATAATATGAAATCCATGGGAACAGATGAAGCCACATAGAAAGAATAAATACCTGGACATGGTAATTAGAAATTGGATGAAAAAAGCAAGGAACCAGTAAGTGAGACTGGGAAGAAGTCAATTAAGTAGAGGTAATTCTGAAGGAAACATATGCTAGGGACTAGCTCCAAATGGGAGCAAACAGAAATGGTATAACTTTCCTGACAATGGAGTAGGAGTTAGGATCTAAATGCAGGAGCAGAATTAGCTCAAGCCAGGAGGTGAGGCACCAGTCTGGAATGTACTGGAAATATCTCCTTTTCTTCCTTAACAACTCTTTACTTTTACCTGGCCATGCCACCATCTTGAGTGAAGATATTTCCGAGCATCTCCTGCATTCACTGTGGCCATATGTATAAATCATAACCAATGACGAGAAAGGCCATTTGCTTTCTGCACAGGGATACTTGAGCTTTGATGACCGCATTGCAGTGACTGCTAGACAAAGGAACCCTCCCGGGCCACATGGATATCCCTAGGGACGGCAAAGTAGAAGCTGGCTCCCTGGGCATGTTAAAGACTGGCCGTCTTCCTCCATTTACGTGATTTAGATGAGAGCCACTGTTTATTACGATTGTTTCAGGTTTGGCAGACAACCCAAATCTAAAAACAACTGTAGCATTTTGGCACTTTGGAAAAATTTTCTGCTTGGTCTTAAAGTTAATTTTTACTGAGCTTTATATGTTGAACAATAAATGCCATGTGCAAAAGAAATAATTTCTGTCTTCCCCTTTGTAACATTTATACTTCATTAGCTGGAAATTTTAGAGTAATGCAACATAAGAATGACGAAAAGAGGCATTCTTCTCTTATTCTTGACTTTAATGAGAAAGCTGTTACAGATTTAGGACTAAGCACAGTCTTAGCTGTGGAAATCCTTCAAATTTAAAATGGAAATAATGATATGTGCTTTGCTTTATAGAATTGTTATAAAGGTTAAATACACCAGTTAATATAAAAATGCCATGTAGCTGTGAAAAGCTATGCCACATTGGTTTGGCACACACCTTGCGCTCAACAAATGTTTTCAGTGTTATTATTACCATTAATAATTAATAACCCAGTTTAGAACTATGAGGGAAATAATTGGGTCTATGAGATAATGAACGTAGTTTGCTTACTTAACTGTATTTTGAATTCTTTGGGCTATTTTTTTTTCTCAAGAAAGGGTCCCACTCTAGCTTAGGCTGAGCTGGAACTCACTCTGTAGTCCTAGGCTAGCCTTGAACTTCTGGAAAGCCTCCTACCTCTGCCTCCCAGGTGCTGGGATTAAAGGCATGTGCTACCACACCTGGCTACGATATTTTTTATTTTAATATTTTTTTGTTTATTTGAAAGGAAACAAAGAGAGAGAAAGGGAGGGAGGGAGGGAGAGAGAGAGATAGGGTCTCTCACCACTGCAAATAAACTCCAGACACATGCACACTTTGTGCTTCTGGCTTTATGTGGGTATGTGGGAATCAAACTAGGGCTATCAGGATTTGTGAGCAAGTGCTTTTAACCACTAAGCAATCTCTCTAGTCCACATTTTAGATTCTATCCATTGGTTTCACTTTGCGAATAATTGAAACTTATGATCTAATAGCTTGGTATTATTCTCTGAATATAATTTATGTTTAACAACTTTATATATTCCTTTTCTTTTTCCTAAGAAAATGTCTTAGCTTTATCCTTTATATACAAGTGCTTAATTGTAGAGGTGTGAATATGAAAATTAGGGGTTATTAACTGGCAAATAGGAACAAAACAAATCAATCAATAATCAAGCCTATGCAGGCATGGCTTTTTGTGAGATATGTGAATTCTACTTTCTTCTATATATGTGATAATTACCAGGAAGTGATTTGTTTTCAAATTCATCTAACATCAACATTTACTGAACATCTATTAAGCAGTGTGTACTCTGGGATATATCCGTGATAACCATAAAATGACTTTTTATAGATTTTATTATTCATACTGTTGATCATAAAAACTTTTTAGATAAGAAAACAAATATTGGCAAATTTAAAGACACTGTGGCATAGACAACAAGGGTGTGTTAGTGAGATTTTTTTTCATAGTTATAAAAGTACTGGTGAGAAATGGTTTTAGCAGATTGAAGCTATTTTGGCTCATAGTTTCAGAAGTTTCATGGTTGCCTGGTTCAGTTGTTTCTGGCCTGTGTAAAGGCAAAATATCATGGCAGAAGGCCATGACCTTGCATTGTTAAGGAAGCAGAGAGAGACAGGAAGGGTTTGGGACAAGATACCTCTTTCCACGGTACACTACTAGTCACTTACTTCCTCTAACTAGATCCCATTACCTATTTTCCACTGCATTACAATCATGCATCAGATTATGAGAACATCAAAACATTAATCTGTTGATTGGGGCATCGTTCCCATCCATCATCTGGGAGTCGTCCATTCTGTATGAGAGCTTTGGGGAGGGTTATTCCACAGCCCAACAATAACAGGGCTTGTCTTATAGCTTGCATCAAATAACCCTACTTCAACTTTGACTCAGAATGAGTATGCATTTTGGACTGTAAAGTTTATATATATTCCTTTAATTTTCACCATCTTGAATATTTGAATTTAACCCTTTGGAAATAATATGTATTCTAAGAATGAATGCTAGCTATGGATTAGGCACTCTTAAATTTACTATGTACAACAGTTTGTTCAGTGTTTATTGCTTCCCTGAATGGTCATTGCTAGTTTTTATTTTTTGCTTGTGTGCTATATATGTGTGTGTCTCCATGTTTATATGTATGTGGGTACTTGTGTGTGTTGGGTGCGCAGTTGTGTGCGTGTTCATGTGGAGGCAAGAATTTGATGCCAATGTTTTCCTCCATTGCTCCCTACCTTATTTTTTGAGACAGTCTTTCACTGCTTGATTTGGCAAGACTAGCTTGCCAGAAAGGCCTAGGAAGACTCTGTCTTGTCTTTACCTTGGCAGCACTAGGGTTACAGGTGCATGTCACCATGTCTGGCTTTTGTGTGAGTGTTGAGTATCTGTTTTATTTATTTTTTGTTGTTTTTGTTTGCTTGTTTTTTAAAATAGGGTCTCACTCTAGCCCATCCTGACCTGGAATTTACTATGAAGTCTCAGTGTGGTCTTGAACTCATGGCGATCCTCCTACCTCTGCCTCTTAAGTGTGCTGAGTGCTGGGATTAAAGGTGTTTGTCACAACGGCCCGCTTGAGTGTTGAGTATCTGAGCTGAGGTGCTCAGGTTTTCAGGGCAAGCACCTTATCCACTGAGCCATGATGGGTGCTATTTATTTATTTATGTATTTGAGAGAGAGTGAGAGCGAGATAGAAATAGGCAGGGAGAGAGAGAGACAGAGAGAGAGAGAGAGAGAGAGAGAGAGAGAGAGAGAGAGAAGATGGGCATGCCAGGGCCTCCAGCCACTGCAAATGAACTCCAGACCCGTGTGCCCCCTTGTGTATCTGGCTTACGTGGGTCCTGAGGAGTCGAACCTGGGTCCTTTGGCTTTGTAGGCAAATGCCTTAACCGCTAAGCCATCCCTCCAGCCCGATAAGTGCTTTTGTCAGCACTGTTTGCATGAACTGGAGTTCAGTGAGGATAATTCATTTGCCCAGGTCCCACACTTTTGCTGGTAGAGCTAGGGTTAAGTCCAGGAAATTGACGGAGAACACAGTCAATTCATTAGAATGCACAAAATGCCGCTTCTTCACCAACGCGTACTTTCTCTTCTTGGGGACAGTAATTTTTGCCACTCCTTGTAGCAGGTAAAACTTTCATGAGACGTGGGATCCCTGTAGCATGCCTTGTCAACAGCCAGATAATCTGGAAAAAGGCCCATCTCCTCTAGCTTTGAAATTCCAATGATAAAATATATACTGATTTTTAGAGCTGTATTAAGTTTATGTGCACAAATGTGGGTGCTTGCAAAAATGTTAGATTCCTCAAGCTGATCTGTTCTTTGCTGCTGTGTTAATGGAAATAAATGGTTCAGACTGAATTTTACAGTCCATTTGCAGGCAGAGGCAATGTGTAGATTCAGCCCATATCCAACTATTCTTGGACTCACTTTTATTGCTTTCCTCAGAAGTGCCTCCAGTGTTTTATAACTATTACACACGATAATATCCAGAACTGACCAGCGCTTTGGAGGTAAAATTCTGTTCAGTATCATGATCCCTTTGAGCTTACAGCAAAATTACATTAGTTCTTTCTTTCGTCCTTCTGTTTCTATATTGTAGTGCAAGACCATATATCATCTGTTATCCATTCTTTTCTTCAGACCTTTTTGTCATTACTGCCTTCTAGGTGTTTGGGATTATTTTACCTAAGATATATTAAGCTTTCTGTGTCCATAGGAAGATACTATTTTTCTATTTACTTCCTCATTTCAGAAGACCACTTCTAAATTTAGAATCACCTTTAAGTATGTCTTGATGGCCTTTATCCCATCATACAAGTGTAACAAGGATAAGTAGTAATGATTGACTTGTTGATATAGTTACTTTATCTGTTTTGGTCAGAACTCAATAATTTTCTTTTGAAAAATTTGATTATTTACTCATTTCCTTATCTCACTCAGCATTTACTAAGCATATGATCCAGTGTGATAAAGAATGTAAACATGAGGGAAGAGCCTGTGGTCTGTATCACTACAAGTATATGATTTGATTCTCAGCTTTTTTTTTTCTTTTTAATACAGTGCTGATTCCCCAACAGTATAGTACTTTATATTATTGGTAAATATTAACAGGTTTAGAATTCATTATTTCAGCTGTTTGGGGACAAACACTACAACAAGAAGTATTTATAAATCTGAAATATGAGTACACTGAGACGGGGGATGGAGCTGATGACTGAACCTCATAGACTGCCCAGCACCTGAAGCTCAATGTCATTTTGCTATTGTCTGCACACCATGATGAGTGTAATAACTCTCCTTGGGTAATAAAGTGCTTCCACATTAAAAGAAACCCCAGATATAAACAATGTTAGCTACCAGTGCTGGCAGTGAAACACCCAAGCAAGTGGCACTTCTTCATTATCAGTTACATATATAGTGAACAGTGGGATCTAGTGCCTACGAACTAAGATGCAGGTAAGTCTAGGCTATATTCATCACACAGTAAACTACCTAGGCTGAAGACTTTCCAGCAGAACAAAATTGAAAATGGACTAATCTCTAAATACAACCTACTTTTGACATTCAAACTAAGTGCACATGTATGAACATGCATCCACAGGGCAAGTTCCTCAGCATTCTTTCAGTGATGGTACTACTCTTGGGAGAAGGAAACAAACAAGAACCCAGTTGACTAACTAAGTATATTTCCTGGGGACTAGCAGTAGGTTCTCTCAAATTAAGAGTAAAGACACCTGACCACCAAGTGCCAACTCCTAGCAGATAATCTGCCAATCTGGTTCTGTGAAATCACATTACTTTTGCAAATGAAAAAAAAAATTGTTAATGGCAAATAGATTTAAAAAGTTAAATCTCTTAAAAAATTTAGAAGCATATTTCACAATCCTAAATAAAATAAAATTACTGGTTCATAATAAAATGCTCAAAGTTTCAGAGATGTGAAAAATAAAAATGAACTGTAAACACAGTTTATATAAAATTGAGGTTCCCAGAGATAAAAATTAAAAGTAGTCTCTTAGAGGAATGATTAGACTTGAATATTTTTACTAATACACTTAAAAACTGTTTTGCAGACAACCAACATCGAGTGGGAGTTCTAAACTGGCACCTGACCACTTTAAGCAAGACACTGAGTGGACCACACTTGGATGGAAAGACAATGACTTCTTTCCGTGACAGATGTTCCTCAGCCATCATTTGTAAATTATTTGATGGGCTGAGAAGCCGCATCCACAGAATTTTCCTTTTGGATCTGAAGAGACTCACTGCAGATGGATAATAGTTCACGAAGTTCCTTATTTTCGAGCTCTAACTAGGCTAGTTTTTCCTGAATCTTACAAAAGTGGTTATCATCCACCTGAACTGCTTTCCTCATCACTTCTCCCATTTCACAGATTCTGTCAATCTGACTTTCAATTTCTGCAGAGTGAGTCTGGTGAGCTTTCAGAACTGGTTCGGCATCTACCGCTTTTCGGGCCACCATGAACTGCAGCATCTGTTTCCGGTACTTGCTCATGATGAGTTCCAAAGCGTCCTGGTGTTCCTCCAAGGAGACCCACAGCTCTTTGTTTTCCTGCTGCAAGTCTCTAATCTGTGTATTCTCTTGAGACAGCAGAATGTGAGGTTTATATTTGGACATTTCCTTCATGTCGGATGCATCTTCTTGATACTGCTCGGGGAGCGCCGTCCCTGCCTCCCGCATCTCAGCCGGCGCGCCCTACTGGTCCACCAGCAACTAGGCGGACGCCTCGTGCTCCCGCAGCCGGCCCAGCAGCATCTTGGCGTGCGTCAGGATCTTCTCGATCGTGCAGCTGATAGCGGCCCAGGACCCGAGCCGGCCGATTCTCAGCTTTTTAAATGCTAAATGCCATTAAACTTACTGTGCAAAATTCTGCTGAGCACAAGAGAGATGAGAATGACATCTGTTGGCACACAGAAAGCATGAAATACCTATCAGCTCAGGCTGGATAGATGGGTTAATGCTTAAGGCTCTTGTCTGCAAAGCCTAAGGACCAAGATTTGATTCTGCAGTACCAACATAAAGCCAAATGCACATGGTGGCCCATTGGTCTGCAGTTTATTTGCAGTGGCTATAGGCCCTGGTCTACCCATTCTATCTCATATATATATATATATATATATATATATATATATATATATATATGTGTGTGTGTGTGTGTGTGTGTGTGTGTGTGTGTGTGTGTGTGTGTCTAACCTATCAGTTGTTTATTAGACAGTTTAAATGGATAGCTAATCTTTAAAATTAATACACATGATTAATTTTATTTTAGCTTTTGGAGGTAATATGCTTGAAGTTAATTACACTGACTGAAATCTTTTAGTCATGAGTAGTTGGGCTAAGACTTGAACTTCTGTCTGGATAACTCTACAACTCATAAAGTTTTGAATGTGCTGGCCAACTTCACTATTTAATGTGTGACATAAAAACCTAGTACACAATTTAGGAAAGGAAAAGTGTAGCATATGTATCAGTTCTCATTGTGGAGCAAAATACCCTCCAGAAGCAATTTAGGGGATGGAGAGAGAGTTCAGTGGGTAAGTGTGCTTCCTGTGTAAACATAAGGGGGGGGTTGTTGATGAGACCACTAGAGTTCTAATTTCCAGAACCTATGTAAACAGCTGGGTATGGCCACCGGGGCCTGTTTTCCCAGTCCCACAGGGGATTAGAGATCCAGGAATCCCTGGACCTTCTGAAAAAACAATAAGATCCAGGATTAGTCAGAGACTCCACTCAAACAAGAACAGGCGGGAAGAGTGATGGAGGGAGACACACGATATTCCATTCTGGCCACTGTAGGTGAGCGCATTGGATGCTGCTAGGGCTTGTGCATGGCATACTGTATTGTCACAGGAAACTTTTCCCTTGGAGAGATGCAGACACACAGCTGCACCCCAGATAGGGCATAGATAACAGGCCAAAGTAAGATAACACTGTAATCAGTTTCTTGGGGTTATTTACAAAGTGGGGTGAGGGGATGCTTACAGGAGCAATGGGTGATTCAAAGGTAGCTACACCACCAAAAAGTCTCATCCCATCTGGGGTGACAACCTCCCCACAGCCACTTAGGTGGAGCTCCCTATGGCGGACTCCTTCTGCCGACACTCTTCCCTCAGAAGTCTCATCCCCTCCTGGGTGATGAGTACCTCATAGCTGCTTTGACTCAAAGGCAGCTGTGACATGGGAAACCACACTAGCATAGGTGACGACTCATGGAAGCTGCATTTCTGGAGCACGCTGCACACCCAGCTCAGCTGGCAGGAGAGACTCCAGCACACTACATGACTTGCAGGAAGCTGAATTGGAGAGTCTCATCCCAAGCAGTTGTTTTCCATAAATATGCATACACATACACACATGCATACATATATAAACACACACACACACACACACACACACACACACACACACACCACACGAGTGTGCACATCCTTAGGGCTGGGTCTCGTAATCTTTTCCCATACTTTGCCTTCCTGAGTCTCTGGAACTTTCTTCCTGCCCGCAAGGAGGAAATGTCTCAATTTCTAGTTAACATTGGTCAAAATCAGCTTGGGGAGTGGTTATGTGACCTTTAAGTTTCCTGTCTCCAAGACTTGACTTTCTGAATCAGAGTCTCCTTCTTCTCGATCTACACACACACACACGCACACACACACACACACACACGAGGAGGGAGAAAAGGAGGGAGGAAGAGAAGGTGAAGAAAAGAAGCCATTTAGATAAGGAAAGAGTTTAATATCGCTTATAGTCCCAGAAGAGAAGGTTCATGATGGTAGAGGGAGCATGGATCAGGAAAGCCTGGCCAGAGCAGTAAGCTGGCTTTATACTATCATGTCAGCAGTGAAGGAGAGAGAGAGAGAGAGAGAGAGAGAGAGAGAGAGAATCATTGGAGGGGGGATGGCTATAACACTTCAAGGCCTGTCCTCAGTGACACACTTTCTCTAGCAAGGTTCAACCTCTTAGTGCCACTTTGCTGGGGAGCAAGAGGAACATATGGACCACCTATGGGGGACACTTTATATTCAAACAACTCCAATATATAAACATAGGAATGCTCTGATAATAAATAAGATGGATGAATACTGGAACATAGAATGGTTTGTAATATTTATTTTGACCTAGATAAGCAGCAGAATTTGGACTTGAAATGAAAGGTGATGCATTCTTACCTAAGGGTCTGTATGTGCAGTTACAGACTAGCAGGCTATCTATGGGCAATAGTTACTGTTATTTTTCAATAAGGGCATGAAAATAATGGAAATTAGTATGTCTGGAGTGGGGCTATTGGTAGTATATTTTGAATACTGGATATGATAATCTGAATTCAAAACAAGCAATAGGGACTCATGGGGAGTTTTGAGGGCTGGGTAAATGTTATAGTGAGGTTAGATATGTAAAATGTATGAAATAAACATAGGGGGAGAGAGGAGACAGGGAGCACTTCAATGGAATGCCATTCCAAGCATACACCTCAGAGGTAAGTAGTGATCTGAATTAGAGGTGAGGCATTTGGAATGGAAGAGGGAAGGAAAATGAAATTGAAATATATCACATACAGAGAATTCAATGTATTTGACAAGCAAATGCATGAAGAAAAAGAAGGAATGAAAAGAAGCTGAGAACTGCTTAGGTATGTGTTGGCTCCATTAAGAATGAGATGGGAACATTTGATTTCAGATACATTGAGTCTGAAGACATGGTAAGCTTTATGAATGGATAGGGGTGTGTAGTAGTGCTTTGGGATATAGAACACATTCTTATGGGAATTGTCCGACTTAGTGATGATAACTGCATCCATGAGATTATTTCTGATCCCAGAAGTAAAGAAAAGGAAAGAAGACACAAGAAGAGAACCTACTTATATCACATAATTATACATGTATAAAAAGTAGTTTCGAAAATATTGAAATCATGTAATCATGTGAAATACATATATCATCTCAAACTTCAAATGAATCCTGATAAGCACACACCATTTTATTTATTTATTTATTTTTAATAGATATAGACATATTTAGTATGTAAACAACACATGCTGGTACCATCCTTTCCCTCCTCCTGGCCCCTTTTCTGAAGAGGGCTTCCTCTTCAGAATGCAGGTCAACCCTGTGGGGACTGTGGGTCATGCATTATGGGGGCAGGAATCAGTTATGGGGGAGAGGCAATGTCTCTGTGCAAAATGTCCCAACCTGTGGCTCTAACAATCTTTCTACCTCCTCTTTCACAAAATTCCCCGAGCCATGTTGGGTGCATTTTAAGTTTACTTCAGTAATGGGCACTTAGGAGCCTCTGGATCTCTGGTTTGGTAGGTGTTGAGTGTCCTCAGTGTCTATCTACTTTACACTTGTGCTGATATAATATTCACTAACAAAGTAGCACTCTTGCATTTCTCCAATTCCTCTGTGGTTTCAGCTGGGGCTAGGGCTGGGCTACAGTGCCCTCGGACATTTATCTCCTTAGGTCCAGCTCCCATCTGAAAAGAGAAGCAGATTCTCCAACAGAGAGTGAAGTCAGCACCAGTTAACTGGGATAACCATTATTAATTTAGAGAGATTTAAAGGGTGTATACCCTCTTATAGCCTAAGATTAGTGAGAGCTTGACAATGGAAAACAGAATCATTATCTGGATATGATTCTGACTTATTTCCCAGTTCCTGATATGGTTTCCTTTCCACTGAGTGTATCTGTTAGCCAATCCAAGAGAAGTTGGTTACCTAACATGGCTGTGTGCCATTACTGCACTTGTGTGAGCATCACATCAGATTATTTGCTTCTGAGACGCTTAGACTTTGAGTTGCTCAGACAGATGTTGGCCACTTTCCCCTGGTAGCTTATGTAGCACCTTCAAGTAGTAGATGGCCTAATAGTCTTGGGACTGGCTCTCTTATGGATTCCAACCAAGTCTCTCCATGGTCCATACTGACAGCATATAGTGTCATCAGCAACAGGGTCTTACCATTAACCTATGCTGGGTAATCAAGTGTTCTGACAGAAGTCCATCTTGTTTGTTTTGGTAGATCTAGTATGTCTCTTATCAACAGCTCATTATGGATATAAACCACATCTCGGTACAGGGAACTACCAGGCAAGCACCAAGGGAAAAGAGAAAAGGGAGAGAGAGTGAAGAAAGAGAAACAGGAGAAATTTAAGGTTAAGCTTCATCTCACCCTCTCCAGGGCCCTTCAATTCAGGTTCTTCCCCTAAGGTCCTCTTGAGAGTTCCAGCTTTTAGTCTAACATCTAGGATATAGGAGTCTAAGGTACAAGTTCAATTTGGGTTTAGTTTTGTGTTTTTTCTCCACCACCCTTCCCCTTCCCCCAAGCCCTACCCTCGCTATTGTCCAAGCCTCAAGATGGCATTTAGTATGTCAGCAACTTGGGCTGATCCAGTTTAGGAACTGCAGATAAGTGAGACCATACAACAATTGTCTTTCTGTGATTATGTGAGTTCACTTAGAATGATCTGTTCCAAGTTTAACCATTTCTCTACAAATTTCATTGTGTTATTTTTTTCTTACTGGTGATTAGAATTCCGTTGTGTGTATATACCATGTCTTGGTTATTCATTCATCCAATGATGGGCACCTGGGTTGATTCCAGTTCTTAGCTATTATGAATTGAACAGCTATAAACATGGTTGAGCAAATATCTCTGAAATGAGGTGTGGAGCTTTTAGGGTAAATGCCCAGTAAGAGAATAACTGGGTCTGTTGGTAACTCTATATTCATTCTTTTTAGGAGTCTCCATATTGATTTCTTACTCTGTACATTTGTCCTTTGCAAAAGAAAAGCTACTGATTTTTGTGCATTGATTTTGTATCCTGCCACTTTACTGAAGAAATTAATCACCTTTAGAAGTTTTGAGATGGAGACTTTTTGGTCATTTATATATAGGATCATGTCATCTACGAATAGGGCTAATTTTACTTCTTCTTTTCCAATTTCAATCCCTTTTATTTCTTTCTCCTGTCTTATTGCTTGGGCTAGTACTGCTAGTACTATTTTGAAGAGCAGTGGTGAGAGTGGGCACCCTGGCCTTGTTCCTGATCTCAGTGGGAACTTCTTGAATTTTCCCCCATTAAGTATTATTTGAGCATTAGGAGCTTTATATATAGCCTTTATTGTGTTGAGATATAAACCCTCCATGACTAGTCTTTCCAGTGTTTTGATCATGAAGTGGTGTTGTATTTTGTCAAAGGCCTTCTCTGCATCAATTGAGATGATCATGTGGTTCTTATGGCTCAGTTTATTTATGTGGTTTATTACGTTGACAGGTTTCCATATGTTAAACCACCCCTGCATCCCTGGGATGAAGTCTACTTGCTCAAGATGATTAATGCTTTGGATGTGTTGTTGAACACTTGGTTTGCAAGGATTTTGTTAAGGATCTTTGCACCTAAGTTCAATGGGGATATAGGCCTATAGTTTTCTTTTCTTGTTGCATTTCTGTCTGGTTTTGGTATTAGGGTGATGCTCGCTTCATTAAAGCAGTCAGGGGAGGAATCACTTGTCTCTGAGTATGTGAAACAGTTTGAGAAAATTTGGTTTCATTTCTTCCATGAAGGTTTGATAGAATTCAGCTGATAGGCCTTCCGGTCCTGGACTTTTCTTTTGGGGGAGGTTTTTGATTACCTTTCCAATCTCTATGGATGTGATAGCTTTGTTCAGGAGATTAATCTTCTCTGAGTTTAGTTTTGGTAGGTGGTATGTGTCTAAGAATTCATCCATTTCTTCCAGATTATTCAATTTCATGGAGTAGAGGTTTTGGAAGTATACCCTGATGAATCTTCCAATTTTATCAATTTCTGTTGTGATCTCTCCTTTTTCATTTCTGATCTTGTTAATTTGTGACTTCTCTTTTTTTGTTGCTTGATCAAATTGGCCAGTGATTTGTCAATCTTGTTCATTTTTTGAAATAACCAGCTCTTCGTTTCATCTATTAAATTTTTTTTTTTAGTTTCCAATTTGTAAATTTCTGCTATAATCTTGATTATATCTTTCTGTCTATAGCTCTTTCCATTGGGTTCTTCTTGTTTTTCTGGTGCCTTAAGTGGACAGTCAGGTTATTAATTTGGTATTTCTCTTGCTTTGTAATGAAGACATTTAGGGATATAAATTTTCCTATTAGGACTGCCTTCATTGTGTCCCATAAGTTTTGGTTGTGTTTTAACTATAATTCAATCTAGGAATTTTACAATTTCTTTTTTGATTTCTTCCATTCCTCATTAATTGCTTAAAAGTGTGTTTTTTAGTCTCCAGGAGCTGGTGGAGTTCTTGATGTGTCTCTTGTTAATTTCTAGCTTTAAAATATTGTGATCTGACATGGCACAGGGAATTACTTCAATATTCCTGATTTTATGGAGGCATGATTTATGGCCTAATATATAGTCAATTTTAGAGAAGGTTCCATGGGCTGCTGAGAAGAATATGTATTCTGTAGAGTTGCTATGGAGAGTTCTGTAGATATCCATTAGGTCTAGTTATCTATGATGTTGTTGAGATCTATTATTGCCCTGTTGATTTTCTTCTTGGATGATCTGTCTATTGATGATAATGGAGTATTGAAGTGTCTAACTATGATGGTGTTGGTGTTTATTTCTGTTTTATTGTCAAGTAGATTTTGTTCTATAAACTATGGTGCAACTGTGTTTGGTGCATATATATTTATGATTATGATGTGCTCATGTTGGATCATTCCCTTGATAAGTGAGAAGTGGCTTTCTTTGTCCTTTTTGATTACTTTTGGCTTGAAGTCTATTTTATCAGATATTAATATAGCAACACCCACTTGTTTTTTATTTACATTTGCTTGGAATATAATTTTCTACCCTTTCACCCTGAGAAGGTGTCTATCTTTAGTGGTAGGGTGGGTTTCTTGAAGAGTGTAGATAGAAGGGTCCAGTTTTTTTTTTTAAATCTACCTGTATCTTTTGATGGTGAGTTAAGTCCATTAATATTTCAGGTTACTACTGTGAGGTTTGAATTAATCCCTGCTATGATGAGGTGTTTTATGGGGTTTGGTGATTTCTGGCGTTTTGTACTATTTTGAGCCTGGTCTATTTTGGTTATTGTGATCTTGTTGGCTCTTGAGATTGGTTGTTTGACTGTTCTGTGTGGAGTATTCCCTCAAGTACTCTCTGTAGGTTTGGCTTTGTGTTCAGATAATCATAGAGTTGACTTTTTTCATGGAAAGTTTTTGTTTCACCATCTATTATGACAGATACTTTTACTGGGTAGAGTAGCTTGGGTTGGAAGCCATAGTTCTTTAGACTTTGAAAAGTTTCATTCCAGGTCCTTTTGGCTTTCAGGGTTTCCATTGAGAAATCTGACATAATTCTGATGGCATTACCTTTGTATGTTGTGAGTTATTTCTCTCTTACTGCTTTTAACACTTTCTCTTTGTTTTCATTGTTGAGTTTTAACTATGATATGTTTTGAAGAGTTTCTTCTTTGGTCCCATCTGTTTGGTGTTCTGTGGGCTTCTTGTATCTGTATTGGCCTCTCTTTTGTGATATTCAGAAAATTTTCTTCAATAATTTTGTTGAATAGATTCTGGCCTGGATTTTCTCTCTCCTTATTGCATACCTTTGATCCAGATGTTTGGTCATTTTAGGGTATTTCACAGTTCCCTTGTATTTTGTTCATTTGAGTTTTTGAGCTTAGCAAAGTTTTTGGCCTCCTGATTAATTTCTTCAGTCTTGTCTTCCAGGTCAGAGGTTCTGTCTTCCACATGAGAAACTCTGTTGGTGAGTGTTTCTAGAGAGGTTTTTTTTTATAATTTCAATTTGATTTTGTTTTCTGTTTTGTCATTTTGCATCATGTCCAACTCTTTTTTGAGGTACAATTTCAATTCAGGTTCTGATTTTCTTGATGCTTCATGGAATTCATTCTTGCGTTTGATTAAGTCTACATTAAGCTTAATCAAACGATTGTTGACGTCTTTAATTTCTTGACTTACATTTAATTTCATATCTCTTTGGAGGGTTCTAACATTAACTTCTGTTAAGTTAAGCCTATTGTCAAAAGCCGAATGCTCTAAGAGATGATTCTGTTCAATTTCGTTGATATGATTGTTGGTTCTTTGGTGGCTTCCATTGTAGGACTAGGCATTTTTGGTGGAGATCCCTCAGTTTTCTGACTGCTTTTGGCTTTTTTGCATTGTTGTCTGCCCATTTTAGGGAGACTCTTTTTTATTGAGGAGGAAGCAAGTTTTTGTCCTTTGGCCCATGTGCCCTCTGACTCAGGTGAACAGGAATGTTTGTACCCAGTGGCCAGCCAGGATTCCAAAGCAAAAGTCCTGATTCCACGGCTCACTCAGTGAGCAGTCCTCCCCAAGGACTATATATATATAGGACCTATCAAGACCAGGGGGCTGGGAAGAGTTGGGAGATAGTGGTCTGGCCTACTCACTCCATACCACTGTGCCCACCTGCACACAGTCCATGCACACACCATTTTTATATAATTTTATTTGTGCATGTGTACATGTGTGCATGCATATATGTGCTCACATATGTATAGTTGCATATGCATGTGTATATACTTGTATGTAAAAGCCAGAGAATAACTTTAGGTGTTGTCCCACAGATGTTGTCCAGCTTTTATTTTGAGACAGTGCCTGTCACTGTTCTAGAACTTTCCAAGTAGGTTAGATTGGCTGGACACTAAGCCCCAGAGATGCACCTGCCTCCACCTCTTATTGTTGTGATTACAAGCACATTACCACGTCCAGCAATTTTTAATTGAGTTCTGGGGAGGGAACTCAGATGTTCTTGCTTACAAGCACTTTACTCAGTTATTTACCCAGCCTCTTCTATGCAATTTCTGAAATAAATCCAACAAGAATACCAGAGGTATAAGAAATAATAACAAAACAGTCTTTAAGAAACTGCAGTTGAGATAGGGACAATTAGACTCATGAAATCTTAGCAGTCAGTCCATGCCTCAGTGACTCAGGAAAAATTCCAGTGATGCTTCATAATACTACCTCCTATACTTACCAATGTTCTGTTTCAACTATCCCACCTTCACTTTCAATTACTCAAGGTAGTTATCTAATGACTAAGTAGGCAAAGGTGAAATGATGTATCACTTTGTAAAAGTGTATTTACCTACTTTTTAATAAAAAGGTTGTACTCATAAACCCTCTCCACCATCCCTATTTTATGGAGGGTCCTACTTGGTGGGGCTATTGCTATTCATTTGTGTATCCTAAAGACCTCAGTCTCTGTGGGGGAGATGGTACCTCAGGCTATTCCTACACACCCTGAGGCTCTCACAGCCTTTCCTCCCCCTCTTTTGCAATGTTCCCTGAGCCATTGTTCGGTAGGTTAAGAGATCCAATTAAGTGTCGAGTTCTCTGTAGCCTCTGGGTCTCTGTTTTGATGAGGTTTGAATGACCATAATGTCCTTTGTCATCTCCCTGGAACCAGTGTCTAGGTTATCTGTGGGAGCAGTGTGTGTGTCAGTCAAGATTTCCTCTGCAATAACTTCTGGGTCCCAGGGAGATGTGCTGAAAGTGATCCATCTTATTGTAGACAGTTGGCTTTTTGTTCCTGCTGTATTGATGTCTTCTGGTTCTCCCCAGCATTATCCTCCATCTGTAAGGAAGAACAGATCCTCCAACCAAGAGTGAGCATTTAGGATTAAAGGGGATAAGCCTAGTCATTAGAGAGTCTTATTGATAGGAATGTACACTCTTCTTAGTTAATGAACAGTGGAGGTTCTCTCTGGAGTCTATGGGTTTCCTATCCTTGGTAATCGGGCTTGGTTCCAAGTACTAGATATGAGTTCTTCCCCACCAAGCAGGTATAATGTCCAATCTGTGAACAGTTGGTTACCTACATTGGCTGTGTGCCACTATTGCACAAGTGTGTACGTGTCAGGCTGGTTGATTTTGTATCTGGAAGGATCTTCTGCTTATTTACTCTGTTGGCAACTGTTAATCTCCAGCAGCTCTCACAGCAATTTCCAGCACTATGACGGCTAGCCAGGGGGAACTGGTTTCCCTCATAATTCCAGAACAGTCACTTCATGTCCTGTGGGCACAGGCTATAGTGTCTTCAGCAATAGGAACTTACGTTTTAGGTCTGGCAGGTAAACATTGCCCTGAATTATTTTGGAGACCTGATGTTGGTCAGGAAGACCAACAGCTCATTTTGTGTGCGGGGGTGGAACACCCAATTCTGACCTTGGGATTTACCAGCCAAAGTCCATGGTTTTAGATTTAAACCTTCCTCACCTTCTACTGTACTCTTCTGTTCAGGTCTACCTTTCCCCTTACTGATGGTAATGACTCTGTGGAATGCTATCAAGAAGGAATATTTCTATAGAATTGATTTATGTTGCCATTAGTTTTTTAAAATTACCCCCAATTCTTATCCAAGTTAGGAACCACATATGAGAGAGAACATATGGCATTTGTCTTTCTGAGCCTGTATGACCTCGCTTAGTATGATTGTTTCCTAATTCACCCATTTTCCTGTACATTTCATTATTTCATTTTTCATTTCCTCTGAGTAGAATTACCTTGTGTATGTGTCCCATATCTTCACTAACTATTCATTTGTTGATGGCATCTGGGCTGATTGCAGTTCCTGGCTATTGTGAAAAAAACAGTGATAAAGATGGGGGATATTTTAATTGGATCATAGTAGCTGGAAGTAAAACCCTGAAAATTTAATATGCATTACTGAGGTCTTTGTTCCTAACAGTGAATTCACCATGTATTTGTGGCTAATGTTTCAATGTTGTAGAGAACATTGTCTAAATAAAACTTACTCTTACTAATTTATTCATAGACGAATCAGTATAAAAACGGTCTTTGAACTATATATGGATATTAGTTGCTTGTTTTTATCTTTCATATTTGTCAATTTAATTTCACTTTATAAAAGAGATACAGTCTAAAAAGTAATTTAAAATTAAGTATCTTCCATTAACATCAAAGGAATAAAAATTAATGATTTTTATGTTTAATCTGTTTTAATTGAGAACCCACTAAAGTAAATATAAATAATTGAAAAGAGGTATGAAATAATTCAGTGTTATATCTCAGAATTGAGGTTATGCCTTGGAAAATAAGAAATCCGCAATATTAAAAGTACTTTTCTATTAAGCAATGTGATTGCTATTCATAGCATCATGTAAATTTGATGGGATGATATATAAACTTTTCTTTATGTACACCTAAGACATTTACAAATTATCTGATAACTTGAACTTGGTAAGTTTGTGTTTTGAGCATTAAATTTGCACATATTTTAGTTAATATTACCTCTTTACTTTCTTCCCAAAGATTTTTGAAAGTGTGTCATTCTGCTGACCTTGATCTAGAGACCCCTGACTGAGCACTCTAATTCTTTTTACAGATACAGAGGATTACTGGATACCTAACTGAGCTCTATGTTGGAAGGTCACTGGGCTTTATACTCATTGCTAATTAGGTACATAATCTCAGACAAGGCACTTAACATCTTTAGACCTCATTTTCTTTATTTGAATTTGAGGAGTTAGACAGATAGACCCAAATGTGTTCACATTTTTTAAACTTTCTATGAATCTAGAAAAAATCTAAATAGAAACAGAGTACTTATGCTTATATTTACCAATGTTACTGGGCTTTATGAATATATTTTCATGAAAGTATACAACATACTTTGACCATTTTCCTTCACACTCTCTTGCCTTCCTGTTTCCTCCCCTGCTTTCTCCTGTTAGTCTTGTTTATTCCCCTAGACAGTTTCATCTCTACTTTCATTTCATACATACAAACATGATTTTATGTGTCAGTATAAATTTAGGATCCACAATTGTGAGAAAATGTGTTATTTGCCTTTCTGTATCTGAATCAATTCACTAATATGTTATTTCCTGTTTCACCCATTTTCTTGCAAACAACATAACTTTATTCTTCTTTATGGCTAAAAAAATCTATCATCTATCTATCTATCTATCTATCTATCTATCTATCTATCTATCTATCATCTATCTATATATCTATCATCATACCACATTATGCATTGGTATATATTGTTGTACAATAAGTTTATTTTTTGACTTAGCTAACTGAAATAAATAAACATTTAAGTCTCTGTGATCCATTGACTTAGAGTACTTCGGATAAATACCCAAGGGTGCTATAGCTGGTTGCCATATTTGGACAGCATAGCCCTAAGTTAAGAAAAACTAGCCACTGGAACTTTCCTATCTGGAAGTGGGCAAGAGCAGAGCCTGATAAACTAACTCCTATCCAGAACTGGGCTAGCTGCCTCTAGTAGCAGCCTGAGGGGGAAAGATAAACTGCAGAATAAGCTGAATAAACTGAAGTTTAGTTTAAGTCATTAGTAAACCTGCTGCATATGCTGTCACCACCATTCTGATGTCCTGTGGCTGTGGCTTCCTCTGCATTCAGCTACTCATTGCCACTTTTATTGAACAGCCAAAAAACCAAACAAGTAGTACATTGCTTAGCAAAAGGTTAGAAATTTTTGACCTTGGATAATTCTTAAACATTTGTTAAAGGAAGGGATTTAGGGGTATTACCTGCGGGACTTGCTGGTCCAGAACACCTATATACTGTGATCACAAGAGCAATCACAGTAAGTTTACCTGTTGCCTTCAGCAGATCTGTGGGCCCACAGTTACTGACCTCATTGTCTTCAATGGCATGATCAGCACTTCTTGCACGTGTATGCTTGTTCTGAGTTGAGTCCAACCAGTCCTGTGGGGAAAGAAGCATAGAGCATATTTTAACAGCCAGCATCTCAACATTGCTTGTCAATATTGGTCACCTTTGCTGTTCAGACCAAAGCAGACCAAGGCAGAGCAAACCTAGTCTCATTGCTTTAAGCAGGTGGATTGCACAGTTGCAAGGTTAACTTTAGAGAAAGTTATCAGTAAGGAATTTAGCATCTCACAGCAATAATACCACAAAAGCTATTTGTAAGATCTATGAAAATATTTTCCTCTTTCCCATACTTCATTCTCATAGTTTATTCCCACAGTTTGTTCTTATAGTTCATATTAGTGGCTGGGTTGTTTGGTAGAGATATTCTTAGATTTTTATTTTTGGTTTCTTTTTTTGCAGGGAGAGAGAGAGAGATAGAGAGAGAGGTTGGGAGAGAATGAGAATGGGTAATCCAGGGCCTCAAGCCACTATAAACAAACTCCAGATACATGTACTACTTTGTGCATCTGGCTTTAGCTAGATAGTGGGGACTTGAACTTGGGTCATTAGGCATTCCAGGCAAATACCTTAACTACTGAGCCACCTCTCCAGCCTCATTCTTAGTTTTGTGAAAAACCTCCATACCAATTTCTATAATTTATATTCTGTGCCTTTACTTGCATTTTTTCTTAACAATTGCTATTTTCATGAAATAGAATCTCAATATAATTTTAATTTACATTTCTTTTTTTCATGTTCATTGACCATTTGTATTTCGTCTTTTGAGAACTATCTGTAATTTCATTAGCTCACTTATTAATTGGATTGTTTGCATTCTCATTTAGTGATCTGAGCTGTTATTTAAGCTTGAGTTCTTTGTATATTATACATTTAGTCACTTTCTCTCTCCTCTATCTCTTTCTGAATGGAATGTTCTTCCTTAGACAAGGATGTAATTGGATGGGGGAAGAAAAAAAGTGAATCTATCTGACTCACACAAGTTTAGATAATGGCTATGTGCCATGTACACCCATATAAATGATCTCACATAGACTTAGGCACAATGACAAGAACAACTAATATTTATTCACTGTTTCCTGTGTTCTTTGCTGTTCTTACCAATTTATGGTATATTAGTTCATTTTATCTTCATAAAACTTCATAGAGTACAATAATATTGTTATTGATACTTTACATGTGGGGAATCAAAGGTATGCATATTTAAGTAATTTGTCCAAGATCACACAGCTTGTGAGTGGGAGAGCTTGTGAGTGGGAGATCTAAGAGTTAATTCAGATTGTCTGGATTGAGCCATGGCATTTAACTGTTATGATTAATTATATGTATACCAATATCTATCTATTATCTATCTATCTATCTATCTATCTATCTATCTATCTATCATTCATTCATTTCTTTAGAACAGTTTATAAATACAGACTATTTTGGACAGGGAGAAAAATGATTCATGTGGAAGTATTCAGGGCCATCATATTGTATTCTGCTTTTCACATGGAAAAGTATGTCAATTCAGGTGAGCAAAAGAGGCAAAGAAATTTATAATAAGAGGAATGCCATATCAGGAGTGTTTGTTGGGAGAGAGGTAGGTAAATTTGAGATACTTTAGACTAGGGAAAACTTCAAAGAGTTATAGGCTGAATTTTTGAAAGGTTTTAGGATAAAAATTGTGAATAAAGCAGATCATAAGTTGTAGAGAATTATTGTTGGAATTCACAATAGAAATAAGATTGTCTGATGCTTCTCAGAACATGAGACCTTACTTGCTTCTGTCATCCTGGTGGAAGGTAGCAAAACTTGGAGTCACTCTCATTCATAATTTGAAAGTTATGAATGGATTGGATCAAGTGAGGCTACACTTGTGGAAGATTTGCAGTTTCCACAGTCAAAACAAGGATATTCTAGGAAGTGAGAGTCAATTGAGAAAGAAGAACTGGGAGTCATGAGTTATGCTAATCAGGAAGTGATTAGATTTTCCTAGCCAAAGCTGATATTTTATGTTGGAAACAGTTGATGACTGAAATAGGCATTTTGATGGCAGATTTTAATGAACTGAGATGATTATGTTAAGAAGCTGATCTTTAATATACTCAACAACTCCATGGCCTCCTTTAAACGTACCACTATTTTATCACGTGTGGAACACAGTATTAGAGGAAAAGATTCAAACTTGTAGAACTGCAATTATGAAAATTTACTCCTAAAAGCATGATGTTTGCAACAGTATGATGACAGTATGAATATAAAGTGAATGCAGAGAAAGAAATTTGCAAGTGAGAAAGATGGCACTAAATATTTACAGAAATGAAGGAGGAGATTCAGTGACTGCTCCCAGGTTTAGAACATAAGGAAAGTAAAAAAAAAAAAAAAAGGATGTTATTAACAGATTATCATTACAGTCTTCAAACACTGAACTTTCTGCACTTCTCAAATCAGTTTGTTTATTGAGAAGTTCTATCATTCAGGACTATACAGATAAATCAGAACCTGGTGACACTTGTCATTTAAATGGAGATATCTATATTACCTTAGTTTATCAAGGCTGTTATAGCAAAATAGAGTAGATGGGGTGACACCAATAACAAACACCCAGTTTTCACAGTTTTGGAGACTTGTAAGTCCAACATCAAGGGCATAGTAGATTAGGTGTCTAGTGAAGGTTGGTTTCCTCACAGCAAATTTCTCACTGTGTCCTCTCATGACAAAAGGAGCAATGACTTCTCTGGAGTCACTTCCTTTCAGGATGGCTCTACCTACATAATCTAACCATATCCCAAAGGCTCTACCTCCTATCGTCATTGGGGGTTAGAATTTCAGCATATGAATTGAGGGCCATAAACATCAAGTTTGTTTTATACATGTAATCCCCTAATTACACACCCAAATGTGTAATTCTCAATGACAATCCTAGATTTTGTGGTTATTTAAGTGTGTTGAACATGGAGATCATATTTGGCTTAGGTTAATAGCATTTTCTAAGAATTGCGATGTGATTTCTGAATACAGAATAGTTGTTTGAAGGGCAAGACAAAGGGTTTAGTCTGGTTTCGTCCAAAGTTAAAATCATATGGTAAGTTTGGAGGGATAGGCATGAACAAGGCTGCACAGCACTTTCTAGGCTACAGTGAGGATTTTGCAGTTATCCTAATGACACTGGGAATTCAATGAGGGGTTTGTTTCCATTGAGGGTGGATATGATTGCCATCTTCAAGGGGTACTATGGCTCTAATATAAAGATGGAATTACAGATATAGAGTTGTAGGTGGGAGGGTAGGAGGGTTAGATGTGAGAAGTCAGGAAGGATGTGTCTGTGGTGGACTGGCTAAAATTGGAGTTGAAAAAGATGAAGGAGGTTGTCTATGGGTGGTTATAGAAGGAGGAAAGCAGAGGGTCTCACAATGAAGTGTGAAGATTTACAATTTAAAGATCAGAGAGGGAAGAGAACATAACTCATAGTGGAGTGTACGGGTGAGGCCCTGGCTCCAATTCAACCAAATGGATGAATGAATGAATACACAAACATATAAGGGCTGGGGGGCTTGGGAAAGATTTTTCAAATTGTCAGACATATAGGAGATAATGTCTTCACAGAAGACAGAGGAAGATATAAGACACTTGTCATGGAGGCAAGTGTAAGAAGCTAAATAAATGCCTATGTAGTTATTCCTCTTAAGAAGTGCTGCTGATAAATGTTCTCTGGCCCTGGCACCTCCACCATTTCATGCTTCATGGACAGCACACCATGATGGCCTTTTTGTTAGTGGGAACTGGATGCCTTTGTCAGTCCATGAACAAAGTCTTATCACCAACTCCAGACACTAGGTCCTAATGGTGTTTTTTTTTTTGGCATAGGATAGATCTTGTTTCTGTACCTCTGGCTCCTGGAATCAGGGACAGCATGTAGCCAGCTCTTTATATTTTTCTAATGAGAAGCCAGGCATACCTACCCATTTAGACTTACCTAACAGCTTAACATGCCAAATTTAGGATGGTGACACCAGATGAAATGTCCATCACATCCATCGTAATGATTATTTTATGTCAGGAGCTTCTCTTGGTCCCTTTTCTCTTCTTGGCAGTTGATGTAGGAGTTGGCTTTTTCCTCTGGTTGACACTGCCTCCCATAAATCACAGCTTCTCTTTCCAACTGTGAACTATTTTATGCATACCTACACTTTATCATGCATTCAATGTTTAAGAAGTTAAACATACAGGCCTCAGGAAGGAAACTATGAATATAAATGGGTATGTGGTACCCACCAAACTACCCTTAAAATACATATGGTTATGCCCATAGATGAATGCTGCTCTCAGCTTTGGTCAGAGAAACTTCTTTTTGCAGTGGGTGATAACTACTGTGGGGACTCAAAACTTTTCCAAGTGTTGAGAAGAAGTGACTGATGAGTGGTCAGTCCTAAATGAGGTACCTGTACCACCTCCTGCAAAGCTCAGGTGATACTGAGAAAGAGGAGTGGAAAGGATGTAAGGGCCAAGGATGGGGAAGAGTGCTGTGGAGCCCTGTCTTCTAGGCACAGCATGACTGTGGCATTCAGGAGCTCACAGGGGCTGTTGTTACTTACACCAGCTCTGGACAAGATTAGATCCATCAACACACTGTCACAGATGGTGCAGTAGCTCCAGTGGTCACCATCCTTCCCCAAGGAGTTAATGTTTGCTGGCAGAGAAGGAGAATTTCCTTCAGTAGTGTATCCATTACGTAGTCAACTGTCCATGCTTTTGTAACTAACCCCCATCAGTGCTGTGCAAGAAACCCTAATTTAGCCAGGCATGGTGATGCACACCTCTAATCCCAGCAGTTGGGAGGCAGAAGTGGGAGGATCTCTGTGAGTTCGAAGCCACCCTGAGACTACAGAGTGAATTCCAGGTCAGCCTGGGCTAGAGTGAGGCCCTACCTCAAAAAACAAAACGAACACACCAAAAAAGAAACCTAGGTAAACTTAGTCACCCCCACCCCTGCAGGAAAAAAGAAGCATCGAAATAAAGTTTTGAAGAAGACAGAGGTTAGGAAAGGGTTACGGAAAAAGAGAAAGTAACGGGAGGTAAAAATTGAAACATGAAACTGATAAAATAAGGGCAACAATTAAAAAGGATGCAACTGGAATTCTCCACAGCTTAGAGTCTGAAGCAGGTTGAGGTACTGTGAGGAAGGTGACGTGGCCTGTGGGTTGCATTGCCTCTCCCTTGTGTCAGTCTTTCATTCAGGAGCCCGTGGTTGTCCCTGAGAACAGTTACTTCCTTCATGCATTTTAAAATGTTTTGGAAAAGTAAGTTCATTTCCTAACAATTTGTTTATTTGTTAACAATTTGTTAATTTGTTCCCATTCTAATTCTCTCAATGTGAAAATTCTCTTCCTCAGGTGGTGTTTGAGTGTGGGGGGAGGGGGACATTTTCACACTCAGATAAGGGAAAGCTGAGTCAGCTCTATAATTAGTTGAGAATGAGTGAGATATCCAGCTTGGTTTATAGTCATGGTTAATTCTGGCTAGGCCTTGGAGGCTGCTCTGATCTCAGTGGACATTTGCCTTCAAAAGGCTTTAAGGAAGGTTCTTTGTGTCATTAAAGCACCAGCACTAATTGTGTCTTTGCTTCACAGTGCTATATTTGAAAGACTTCATCCACCCTGAAGTCACTTTCCCAGGATGCCCTTCAGCAGGGATCACCCTCCTAATAATGATTTCCAACCCCATGGGCTACTTTGGCGGGATAGAAGGTATTAAAATCTGGCCTGAAGCCACTCACTGTCGTCATCTGGTGGTGGCCTCTGCCGCCCCATACCATGCTACCTCTGTAGACCTTGAGGTTACAGTGCAGTTTTTTCTTCTTCTTTTTCTAGTTTATCACTCAGAGTATTTTAAGCACACATGCAAGCTTGACATGTCTTTGGAGGCTGCGAGTAATGGAGAAATTTGAACTGTAAGATGGTTCAGGTGATGCAATGTGGGCTTAGTCATGTTAATGATACAATGCCAGACATGGTGGTGTGCACTTGAAATTGTGGATCCAGAGAGGCAGAGACAGGTCAATCCCTGGGGCTCTTTGGCCAGCCATTCTAGCTTAATCAGCAAGCTACAGGCCAGAGAGAACTTGTCTCAGAAAACATGGACAGAGTTCCTGAGGAATGACACCTGAGGTTGTCCTCTGGCCTCTGTACACATGTGCACACATGTGCACCTGCTCACACACACACACACACACACACACACACACACACACACACTAGTATTGAGCACAATTTGTATTTTTTAAGGCTAGAAAAAAGTACATTAAAGTAAAAGGGGGATTACTAAGAATGTGAAGAGTACAGGGAGTGTGGGGCGAAGGCATAAGAAAATGTCACAGAGGGAAGTGGACAGGACCAAAGAACCCTGTTTGCATGTATATGACAATGTCATAATTTAGCTCCTTACTTTGTATCATTAATATATGCTCATAAACAGCTTTACTCAAAATAATCGATAAGATCCAAATATTCCGTTTGAGTTGGATTTTGGCCAAAATGTTTTATAATGACATAATAAATCTTTTGAATACAATTTTTATTAATTTATTTTAGATAGACAAATAGATAGGTAGGTAGTATGGATTCATGAGGGCCTCTTGTTGCTGCAAATGAAAACCAGATGCATGTGCAACTTTGTGCATCTGGCTTCACATGGATACCGGGGAATTGAATCTGGGCTGTCAGGCTTTGCAAGCAAGGGCCTTTAACCACTGAGCAATATCTGTAGCCCATAATGAATCTCATTTTGTTATCTGTAGATTTAACTTTTGGGAGCTAAAGGGATATGCAAATAAAATGGAATATTAAATATTAAACATTAAAAGCATGTATAGTGACATTCAAAACAACCATCACTCAAGCAGTAACTGAGAAAGAAGAACAGGTATATTTTGGGTAGATATTATTAGATGCATAGGCAAGACCTTCATTTATGCATCAGTTTTACCAACTCAACAAAAATCCTAAAAATGGATGCTACCAATAATGAATGGTAAAGTAGAGAAAAGTATTTCTAAATTATCATCTTACTGATAAAAAAACCTAAAAAGTGGTTTATTGTAAAACATTGGTTACCATCATAACCACTTTAAGTATATAGTTCAATAGTGTTAAATATAGCCATATTATTATGTGACAGATCTATGTAATTGATTTTATTTGAAAAAGTAAAATTAGGAAAATACTGATTTTAGAATACATGTTGTGAAATAATTGTGATGTTAATGGCAAACAAGGCTATGTAGAAAAAAATACAATATGATAACCCCATGAAAAAATAAGATTAAAAAATAATATTATTTGTCGTGTTGCAGAATAGTTTTAGCAACTCCAGAATGTAAATTCTTCCCATGTGAACATAGGGATGGTAGAGACATTTGACTTCTTTGAACCTGTATTGGCTGTCTTGTCACACAGAAGAGAACAGCGACTGGCTTAAAGGACCTCTACTCCTTTTCTCAGCCAGCCAGAACTTGTTGCCTAGCTATCACACCAACACTGAAAAACTTCTTTTTTTACCTTTCTGTTTTCAAAACTTTTTTTTTTTTTTTTTTTTTTTTTTTTTTTTTTTGGTTTTTCGAGGTAGGGTTTCACTCTAGCTCAGGCTGACCTGGAATTCACTATGTAGTCTCAGGGTAGCCTTGAACTCATGGCGATCCTCCTACCTGCCTCCCTAGTGCTGGGATTAAAGGCTTGCGTCACCACGCCTGGCTTAAAACTTTTAAAATATATCTAACCAATACATAAGTACATCAGAATCATTCATAGTACTGGGGTTTCACACAGTATTTCCACACATGTGTACAGTATACACTATTGAAATCAAAGGAAACATATATAACTCCTTAAACACTCATCATTTCTTGATGGAGAAAATTTTCATAATCCTCTCTTTTGTCTTCTTAAAGTGAAAATACACTATTGTGATATATAATCACTATTTTAATGTATACCAGCATACCAGAGCTTTCTGTTTTTGTTAAATTAGCATCCACTGATCAACTTTTCCCACCCGTCTCCCTTCTCCTGACCTTTATTGAACCCATTCAACTCAGCGTGCATAACATCTTTAAATTATGTATGCAATATTTGTCCCTCTCAGCTTATCTTATTTTCCTTGAAAATGATTTTTAGTTCTACCCACGCGTCAGTTTTTCACGGCTGAGTAGCATTTCATTCTGTAGTTATACCTCTTTAATTTTTTTTTTTTTTTTTTTTTTTTTTTGGTGTTTTGAGGTAGGGTCTCGCTCTAGCGCAGGCTGACCTGGAATTCACTATGGAGTCTCAGGATGGCCTCAAACTCATGGCAATCCTCCTAGCTCTGCCTCCTGAGTGCTGGGATTAAAGGCATGCGCCACCACACCCGGCCTCTTTAACTTTTATTCATATTTAATTTATCCATTCATAATTGGTGGGCAGTTAGGTTGTTCCTACTTCTTGACTATGGAAATGCAAATGCCTCTTGGACATATTGGTTTCATTTCCTTTGTATTTTTGCACAACAGGATTCATGCAAGATCATATGGTGGTTCTAGTCCCACTGTACTTGTTTTTGATTCACTAGCCTCTCTTTCGCCTTGTAAAAAACAAAACAAAACAAAAAAACCATAAAAACATTTTTAACTTAACATAATTTAGGTCTTTTGGAGATCTAACACTTGTACATTTTTAATATATTTTTAGTTGAAAACACATATTCATTTTATAACTTTTTATTGACAATTATATATAATATTATATGTATTATATAATTATATATAATTGATATATATATTATATATAATATATAATTATATATAACTAACAATTATATATATAATTATATATATATAATTTTACATATATATGAGGACCTGAGTTCGGATCCTTACCACCTACTTAAAAATGCTGGGTGTGGGCTGGAGAGATAGCTTAGTGGTTAAGCGCTTGCCTGTGAAGCCTAAGGACCCTGGTTTAAGGCTCGATTCCCCAGGACCCACATTAGCCAGATGCACAAGGGGGCTCACTTGTCTGGAGTTTGTTTGCAGTGGTTGGAAGCCCTGGCGCGCCCATTCTCTCTTGCTCTCTGCCCCTTCCTCTCTCTCTCTCTCTGTCGCTCTCAAATAAATAAAAATAAAAACAAAACAAAAATGCTGGGTGTGTTGGTACAACCCCAACAGTGTGTGGGGGGGAGACAGAGAATCCCTGGGGATAAGTGGCTAGCTAGTCTAATGGAACTGGTGAGCACTATGTTCACTGGGAGACCATTTCAAAAATGAAAGTGCAGAGCAACTGAATAAAGACACTTGATGTTTGCTTGTGGCCTTCACATGCACATGCAACACACCCACAGGCACATGTGCAAGTGTACCTGCACACATGTGTACACACAGCAAATACACACACAGAGACCAACAACAAAAAAGTAGTTTGGACAAATTAACAAAGTAGAGTTACAATTACTTCTTTTATTTTTAAAATATTTTAATTAATTTATTTATCTATTTATTTAACAGAAAGAGAGAGAGAGGGAGAGAGAGAGAATGGGTGTGCCAGCCACTGCAAATGAACTCGAGAAGCATGTGCCATCTTGTGCATCTGGCTAATGTGGCTCCTGAGTAATTGAACCTGGGTCCTTTGGCTTTGCAGGCAAACGCCTTAACTGCTAAGCCATCCCTCTAGCCCACAATTACTTCTTTTAAATCCAAGCAAGGCCCTTCTCTCCTCCATCATTTGAATAACTGACCTTATATATTGGTGTGTAGTTATTGGCATAACTAAAAGTTAACACAAACCAAACAATTTGCCATCTGATCTTAGGAGTAGCTCCGTCAACACTAAGTTCACAATCATGAGTATGTGTGAAAGATACATTTGGACATTCAAGGATGTATGTCAGCTATGAAAATTGCCTTTGTGCCAAGATAGAAATAATCATTGTATGGTAATTAAAGCATTTAAAAATATCCATTGTGTAATAAGGAGAGATTTCAGCACTCGCCATTTCCCCTACAATGCTGATCTGCCGCATTTATCCTTTTTTTTGTCTTCCCTGTGAATTCATTTATTGCCAGTGTTTTTGGTAGTATTGTGAGCTTCATTGCATAATTAGTGGCATTCAGCTGCTGCTGTTTAGCCTGAAAGAACTGTAATTACTTTCCATTCACTATTGGCATTTATGTAGTATCAGGGTCATTGTCAAAAGGTATAAAGACTATAATTCTATCACTAGGATTTAAATCCCCCAAAATGCAAAAATCCATTTTACTCATCTTAAGTAATAAAAGAGGGCATGAGCTACAAATGATAGAATTTCATTCTGCTTGGGAGGAAAGGAATTATAGGATTTGAGTAAGTGATGTATATGTGTGTGAGCTACCAAATCGTTCTCTGCCAGAGTAGAGAATTCCATTTCTGTTCACTAGGTGGTAAACCCTGAATAACACAGATCTTTGTTAACTGGTTATAAACTTCCTTAAAAAAAAATTTTCATGTGTATGTGCTGTGTGTCAAGGAGTGTGTGTGGTTCATATGTGTTGGAGTATACATGTGTTTACGGGTGCCATACACAAGTGTGTGCATGTGTGCTAGAAATTAATGCTGTGCTTCTTTCTCAGTTAGTCTCCACTGTATTCTTTGTGGTAGGCTCTCTTGATGAAGTTAGAGTTCGCTAATTCATCTAGACTAGCTAGCCTGTAAACTCCAGGGATTTCTTGTCTCTGTTTCTCCAGACTTGGGATTACAGGTATACATCCCCCAACTTGCATTTTTTTTATTTTGGGTACTAGGAATCAGAACTCAGGTGGTGGTTTGAATGTAAACTGTCCCCCATAAACTTATGAGTTTGAGTATTTAATCCTCAGGTGGTGGTGTTATTTGGGAGGCTGTGGAACTTTTAGAAGGCGGAGTGTTGCCAGAGAAAAGGTGTCACTGTAGGTAGGCCTTGAGGTTTGTAGTACTTTGAATGTGTGTCTCCCATAGACTCAGGTGTTTTATTAAAGCTTGTAACTTGGATCCTCAGCTGCCTGGCTGGAGGAGGTGCCATTGGGGGTGGATCCTGGAGTCTAGCCCTAAGGTGTGCTTGGGGGTAGATGTGATTTCCATCTCTAAGGTATGCGGAGAGGTTTGAGCTCTGGACGGGTCCCTGCTAGTGACTGCCCATGCATGCTGGCTGCTTTTGGTGTTGCTAGCTGTTTGGTTGTTTCTCTGTTGTTGCCTGTGTGGAAGCAGCTTCTACCACTCAGATGGACCTTCCCCTGCATCTGTGAGCTTGAACAAAATCCCTTCCTCCCTAAAACTGTGTCTAGTGTGGATGTTCATTCCAGCACCTCCACTGGTTTTACAGCCTAGCCCTACTTGTACATCTTGTACAGATCTTGCTACTTCCCACCTACTGGTGTGATGATGATGATGATGCTATTCTTTCTACAATTTTTAAAATTTATATTATTATTATAATTTATTTGAGTGAGAAGGAGAGGGAGAGAGAGAGAGAGATAGAGTGGGAGGGAAAGGATGAGTGTGTTGGGGCTTCTAGCCACTGCTAAGGAATTTCAGATGCATGCTTCGCAATGGGCATCTGTCTTACATGGGTACTGGGGAATCAAACTTGGGTCCTTTGGCTTTGCAGGCAAGTGCCTTAAGCACTAAGCCATGTCTCCAGTCCACTGCTGCCATTCTTTCCCTGCCATGATCAAAACTTTAAGGGGAAGTAAACCCTTTTCTTTTTTTAAATAATCCTTTTCTTTTATAAGCTGGTTCTGGTCAGGGCTTTTGTCCTAGCAATGAGCAAGTAAATAATACAGGATTGGAACTGACGTAGGTTCTCATGCTTGAGAAGCAAGCACTTTACCCTCTGAACCATCTCCCCAGTTCATACACTTTCCTTTCTAAAAGGTGCCACCTTAAGCAAACTATATTCAGTGGATAAGAATGTGGGCTTTTAAACAAGCATACTGGGTCAATATCACACTCATCAACGGTGGCCTCAAAGAGTGACTAGAAGATGCAAGTCAATTATACTTATAAAGCATATGAGATGGTGCTCTTAAACAGTTACTATTACTATCACTGCCTTTTATAATGATGCCATCATCTGTCTCAGGGTTGTTAAGGAGGGTTGGAGGTTTTGGTTTGCAGCCTTGAGGTCAGAAAGGATTGTTAGAGTGAAGGTGTTCTGCTAACGAGGGTAGACACAAATAGTTTGCAATGAAAGAATGTATCTTGAAGTGTGTTTAATTAATGTTGGCCAAATTATATAAACCCAAAGCAGTGGAGATGTTAGTATTCTGCCAAAGGATTTTATGTGATGTTTTCAGTCCAGTCCTTTGTTATTGTTATGAGTCCTGGGCAGTGTTTTGTGTGGTATTAATGGTGATAGGTGGGTGTGCACTGTCTGGTGTGTGTGATGTGGTGTGGGCTAGTGTGTGGGTGTATGTATGATTAGTGGAGAGTAAGCAGCTCTGGGATCATTGTGGCTGTCTCAGGAATTACTGTATTTCCAGGGGTCAGTGCTCTGCCCAGCCTGCTCAATGAGTCCCATTCAGATAAACATGATTGCTTTACCTCTTTCAATTTCTTCATCCTCTTAGGGATTCTTGTATATTGGCTATGTGGACCTAAGTACCTGAGTACAGTCTCTTTAACAGACATTTGTGCATTGATAATGGTTTCTAACCCTGGAAAGAAGAGGTTCTGGGTGTAAAGTAACTAAGGAGAGAACAAAATTTAGGAGGAAAGAGTTGAAAATACCTGTGTGCCTACAATCTGATGAGAGTAAGAGCTAGCACTTAGCTAAGGAGCCCTTAGTCTGTGGTCCATGTACTTTTATCCACATTAACTCGCTTGGCACATTGACTGGGAAGCAGGACCACACACTGTAGTGAGAAAGTGAGGCAACGCTAAAAGGCACTGAAATGGACCCATTGTTTCTCCCCTTCATTGCTCTCCATGCTTCCTTCATGCCATGGTTGCAGAGAAATTCTTGTCTTTGTGCTGTTAGTCTTGATCAGAGATGTTCATTTTTAAACTTCCTACTGGCCAATAAATTGGAATCCTTTTATTCATATCATTTTTTTTCAAATTAAAAATATACTTTTGGGAATGGGGAGATGGCTCAGTCAGGAAATGACTTGCCACGTGAGAATGGGCACCCGAGTTTGGATGCCCAGCACACATGTAAATGCTGGTCAGATGTGGTGGCCTAAATCTAATCCCAGTACACTCAACAAGTGCAGATAGTGGAGTGCTAGGGCACACTGACTAGCTACACCAGCCAATTTGAAAAGTTCTCGGCTCAAATAAGAGACCCCGTCTCAGTAAGTAAGGTGGGGGGTGATTGAGGAAGACACCTGATATCAACCTCTGGCTTCTACACACACATAAACATGTGCATCCCCACCCCACATTTGCCCTCATACATGTGCCTCTACACATGTGAACATGCACACTACACACAGATAAGCATGCTATTTATATCTAACATAAATGTGTGTGTGTATAATGTAATATGTGTCTGTCTTATTTCCAAACAATTTTACACATAATATATAATTCATTGTGTTTTATACAGAAAATAATAAATTAGTAGTTGTACTTAAATACTTGGGTTATTTGTGTTGAGGAATTTGAGATGGAGTTAGGAAAATCAAAGGCACAGTCACATTTGAGTAATTCCATGTTGGCAGATCTTGGAGTCAAGATACTTGGCTCTATAAACATTTGCTATGTAATTTTTCCCCTTTAATTTTCAGTTTTAATTATAACACATTTAAAGTACATTACCAGGATTAGGAAGGGTTTCATTTGTCTTTCTAGATATGGAGCTCAGAGCGACTGTCAGAGCATTGGGAATTTTTTAATTAGGGAAGAGGAACTAGGAAATGAGTGATAAAGTAACAGAAAGAAGCAGGTTGGAACATAATTCTGGATGGTACTTTTTAGCTAATTGGCAATTGGCTGAAAACTATTGAATTTTAATTGTTTGTTTAAATAATCTGTGTTCTTGTAATAACATTTTTCTAGCAGAACATGGAAGGTCTTGCAAAACCCTCCCCAGGTAGGAAGCGAACCTCAGCTCCGCTCAGTGCCAGCACTGTCATTTCCTTTGACAATGTCACCGTGTGACTTTGTGTGCAGACCAGGAATGTATGAGGCAGACATTGGTATTCCAAGCAGGGCCGGCAGCACGGCACCACAGAAAGTACACTATATGCGGCACGAGAATATCTGTGTGAAAATGCTGGGCATGGTGGAACATGCCTGCAGTCCCAGCTCTGAGGTAATGGAGACAAGAAACCCCTGGGGTTTGCTGGTTGGCTAGTCTGGCTGAACCAGTGAGCTCTAGGTTCAGTCAGATACCCTGTCTCAAAGAAAGGAGAGTCACTGAGGAAGACCCCTAATGTTGACCTCTGGACTCCACATGGACCTCCACACACACACACAAACCACACACATGCATATGCATAAACATGCCTGAGTTTTTTGTATTTTTAATGCTCAAGTTTAAAGTTATTTGTTTATTGGTGTATAATAGTTTTCAAAACAAATCTTAGGTATCATTATGACGTTTGCATTCGTGTGTTGTAAGGTACTTTGGTGATATGCGCTTCTGTTACTCCTACTTATCCCTTTCCCCTCCTTCCTCTTCTGTAATAGCCCTTTCTTATTTTCACATCTCTTCACATAGATATATGTGTATATATCATACACACGCATATATGGCACATATAGCGAAAAACATATGATTTGTGTCTTCTGGATTCTGGTGTATTTCTTTCACATGATGATCTTCAGTTATTTGAAAATGATGTGAATTAATTCTTCTTTATTGTCAGGCATGGTGGCTTATGTTTATTATGACAATGCTTAGAGGCTGAGGCAGAAGGATTGCCCTGAAACTGAGAACAGCTATGGCTACTGTGTAAATGCCCTGTCTCAGTAAAAGTTGGAGAAGTATTCTTTATGGCTGAGTAATACAAAATTAAGTGTCTATGCTACATTTTCTGTTGTTTTTATCTTTATTTATTTATTTTTTTTTTGAGAGAGAGAAAGAAGGAGGGAGGGAGGGACACACACACACACACATATATGTATGGAGAGAGAGAGAGAGAGAGAGACAGAGAGAGAACCTTTAGCCACTGCAAACTCCAGACACATGTGCCACCTTGTGCAACTGGCTTATGGTACTAGGGAATCAAACCTTGGTCCTTTGCCTTGCAGGCAAGTGCCTTAACCACTAAGCTACCCCTCCAGACCTATGCTACATTTTCTTTATCCGTTTGCTGCTGATGGATATCCAGGATGATCCCATGATTTGGTTATATGAGCGGTTCCACAATAGGCATGGGCATAAAGGTATCTCTACTGGATAATTCCTTTGATTTAAAAATACTTTTTTTATTTATTTGCAAAAGAGAGAGAGAGAGAGAGAGAGAGAGAGAGAGAGAGAGAGGGAGAGAGAATGGACTTGACACAGTATCTTGCTGGTACAAACAAATGACAGATGCATGTGCCAGTCTTTGCATCTGGCTCTATGTGGGTGCTTGGGAATTGAACCCAGCTCATCAAACTTTTCTAGCAAGTGCCTTTAACCACTGAGCCTTCGCCCAAGTTATGCCTTTGATTCTTTTAGGTATATTCATATGCTATTGCTTAATAATTTGGTATGATCGTTCTAATTTTTTGAGTATTCTCCATATTGATTTCCAAAATGGCTGGACTAATTTGCATCTCCAACAATTTATTACTTTATCCGTACATCCTCACCAGAAGTTTATTGTTTTTGTTTTCTTCATGATAGCCATTTTAACTCAGTTGCAACAGAATATCCTTTGCCACCATACTTCTCTGAGTTCTGTGGGCCAAAGCTCTCTCTCTCCTTCTGTGCTTTTAGTTTGTTTGCTGGGCCTACATCTTTATATGTAGTTTAGCTGGTATTGGATTTGTAATCCCCCTGGCCTAGCCTCCTGAAGTGATGAGATGAAAAATGTGACTCACAACCCGGGCTTGGTGGCACATGCCTTTAATCTCAGCACTTGGGAGGCAGAGGTAGTAGGATAGTTATGAGTTCAAGGCCACCCTGAGACTACATAGTGAATTCCAGGTCAGCCTGTGCTAGAGTGAAACCCTACCTGGAAAGCCCTCCTCTGAAAAAAAGTGACTTAACTTGCATACCTCCTCTGCTCTTTCCCTTCCTCCCTCCTTCCTTCCCTCCCTCCTCCTCCTCTTCTCTCTCTCTCTCTCTCTTTCTTTCTTTCTTTCTTTCTTTCTTTCTTTCTTTCTTTCCTTCTTTCTTCTTCCTTCTTTCTTCTTCCTTCCTTCCTTCCTTCCTTCCTTCCTTCCTTCCTTCCCTCTCTCTTTCTTTATGATTCTGTTGGTTTACAACAGAAACTAATGTGCATGTTCTCTTTAACCTCATCCACTCCCTCTGTCACTGCCTTTGTGCTCATTCATTGGAGGTGGTCTTTACCACTCTCCAAATTCCCTATCCTTAAAAACATAGTTTTGTCTGATTACTACTGAAACTTCAGTGCCTTTATGTGGTCACTTGTGTGGAAGGGTCATTGCTTTCCAGCTGTTCCAGGTATATCTCTTGGTGATGAGGCCACCACTGGGAACACTGGTTTGCCACCATCCAAAAATCAGAGTCTTTATACTTGCTTTATCATTTATTAGTATTCCTTTGGAAAAATCAAGTGATAATTGTTTGGGTATAATAAGGTAAACAAGGCAACTACCATTTCAAGGGCATTTTGAAAAACTTTTTAGATACAGAATAAGAAAGGGATCCTTTTCTTTCTTTTTTTTTTTTTTTCTTTGAGGTAGGGTCTCACTCTGGCTCAGTTTGGCCTGGATTTCATTATGTAGTACAGGCTGGCCTAGAACTCATAGTGATCCTCTTACTTCAGCCTCCTACATGCTGAGATTAAAGGCATGTGTCAACACACTCAGCAAGAAAGGGATATTTTTAGTCATGAATGCCTGTAGTCCAACACTTGGAGACAGAGGCAGAAGATTAAGAGCTGAAAGCCAGCCTGAGTTACACAGTAAACTTGTCATGAAGAATAAGAAAGAAAGAGGGAGGTAGGGGAGAAAGGAACAGAGAGAAGAGAGTAAAGGAGAGAAGAGATCAGAGGACAGGAGAGATGAGAAAAGAAGAGAAAAAAAATGAAAGGAGAAAAAAATGGAGGACAGGATGGAATGAGTTTGAGAATTCCAATAATAAAATGAACACAGATACGAAGAACTTCAATTAGAAAAGTAGTTAGTCTTGGGCTAGAGAGATGGCTTAGCAGCTAAGAAGACTGCCTACAAAGCCAAAGGAACAAGGTCTGATTCCCCAGATGCACCAAGGTGGCACATGCATATAGAATTTGCAGTGGCTGGAGGCCCAGGTGCACCTATTCTCTCCCTCTCCCCCCTCCTTTTCTGTCTCTCTTAAATAAAAACATAAAAATAAAATACATTTTTTTTTAAAAAAAGAAGAAAAGTAGTTTGTCTAGGCTAGTCTTTCAGTCTGGACAGTACATCTACTAGGGAATCTCTCAAGTGAGCTCAAGACCTGCTCCTTACCTCTAGAAACTTGGAACACTTATTCTGTTGCTAGACCCAGTTATAGAATTTTCTCCTTCTTAAATTCTTTAAGTAATTCAAGGGAGAAATCATAGTTAGAATTCCTGCTGTCAGGATTCTGGAACAAATTTTACACTTAGGATAAAATGGAAACATCTATATTTTCAGTTTTAAAGAAAGAAATCCATCCACTTACAAATAGATTTAACATAAATAAAGTTCATATAGGACACAGTGCTCACAAGAAGAGTTATCTCTAGTTGGAAATGCTATCAGAGATAAAGAAAATACCTTTCATCATTTGAAGTTCTAAACCTAACTGAAATGGCGACACTCACCTAACTTTTGTGATAAATTTTCACATTAATGCGTCTTAGAACTCAGTTTTGTAGAGTAGCAATTACCAAAAGGGCTTTGAAAGTGTAATATCATACATCATGAAGAAATATAATAACTCTGCTAAAAAGAAGGCCGAGATAATAAAATTATCATATACAACTTGTTTCAGTTTTGTTACAGAACATCTGGTGATTAAAAACTTCTAGCCCTGTGACTTCATAGTTTAAATTCTATTCATTTATACTTTTGCACTATCACCAATTGTATTATTTGAAAATTCAATGATATGTAAAATATAAAGGCGCCAATTTAAAACTAAGTGTGTATCTAATCTAGGATGTCTCAGTTTGCTACTTAATTTGAATAAATTTGGGGACTGTTGCAATGTTGCTAAGAAGAATTAGTATAAGAATGTTTGGGACTATTTTCCCTGAAACATAATGATGCTTAAAATAGAAAAGTGCTTGAAGTTATGAAGTTTTATGTTCTGGCCTCCCATGGACTCTAGAATAAAAGTTTTCTATAAATGACTATGACCCCGTTAACTGAGTAGAGAAATTCTTTGGACAGGACCACAGAATATCTTGCCTCGTATTCAGCTGAAGAAACTAATTCCAGGAAACATTAAATGACTTTTTCAAAGCCACACAGCTCATTAGTGGCAGAACTTGAGCTGATCTCTTAGCTCCCAATTTTTCGTTGGAGAATTTCAATAAATATTGATTGGATTTCAGCTGAGATGAACCTTGGACTTGTGATGTAGGGCTGGTTTAATCTCATAAATGTACCTGAAATTCTTGGGAAATTCTTTAGAGATGTGTCTGAATTTGCAGCAGCTAATTAGTAGGAACTCTCCTAGTCATTACTTGAAGTCTTTTGTGTAGTTTTAAAGTCTCCCTAGATTTTAGACGTTAAATACTGGGGTGTGTTTAAGATTGCAGTAGCATTCTCTGCAGGAATGTTAGCTACGGTTACCTTATCAACCTGTACTGATGGGAGGTTATGGTAAATCGTTGGTTAAATGAGTACCTCAAACATTGTTAGAAAACTGCGTTACATAGAACTCAACTCACTGAACAGTTAATGTCTAATATCACCAGTGAGCTGATAAGTGTAATATCTGTGTTAACCAGAATGAATGCTATGTTAATATCTTCATATTTTCATATATATTTGTCCCATTGGCTCTTATTTTGCTCTCATTTTGTTCCCACCTCCCTATTCCCAAGCCAGGCTGCAGAGCATGATTCTTTTCAGCTATGAGGATACTCATTTTATTATTTATTTATGTGAGAGAGGGGGGAGAGGGAGAGAGTGGGCATGTCAGGGCCTTTAGTCATTGCAAACAAGCTCCAGACTCATGGTCCACCTTGTGCATCTGGCTTATGTGGGTCCTGGAAAATCGAATATGAGTCCTTTGGCTTTGCAGGCAAGTGCTTTAGCTGCTAAACCATCTCTTCAGCCCAGAATACCCAATATTTTAAGTTGATGGAATGGATTACACTAGTGGACAAAGACAGAATATTAACCAAGCACGAAACATATGCCTTTTCATATTCCATGCTCCTGTCATGTGAGTGCTGATTTATATAATTCTGCATGGAATATTTTATGACTGGCAAAAATATGGAAAGTGAAATAATAAAAGTGTATAAAAACTGGGCAATTTTAAATCTGAGTGTTTAAAGATGCAATGTCATTATTGAGGAAATTGAACAAATATTATCAGTAGATGTATTACTTTTCTTATTGTGAAAGGGTTTATTTTTGTCTTAGAGGTTGAAGGAATACAGTCCACCATGGTAGGAAGGTGTGGTGGCAGGAGTGTGAGGCAGCCTGATCACATTGTATCTGTAGGTGGGAATGAGAGAGAAGGAGAGGGAGATGAATGTTGTTGTTACACTCAGTTTCTTCTTTCATGAAGTCTGGAACCTCAGCCTATGGAATAGTGCTACCCACACTTAGGGTAGCTCTTCCTTCAGTTAAACTGTTCTGGAAGCATCCTGATAGACACATCCATGGGTTTGTTTCCATGGTGATTCTGAATCCTGTTACTTTGACGATGGAGATGGACCATCACTGTTACTCTCTACAGGAACAGAGATGATAGAATGAAGGTATATTACAAAGGGATTTATTAGACCAGCTTACACAGTATGGGATAGCTAGTCCAACAATGGCTATCTTGTCTAAATTCTGGAGAGGGAGAGATCCCAGTAGCTGCTCAGTCCACTAGGCCTGATGTCTCAACAGTCGCAATTTATTGCTGAAGGTCTAGAAGAGTTCTGGAGAGCCACTACTCTTCAATCCAAGGTAGAAGGCTGAAGAAGCTGGGTTCTGATATCAGTGAGGGTGATGCACTCACTAACAAGGAGCAATGGCAGCCAGAAAAAAGCCCTGGGTTTTTAAAATATTTATTTATTTACTTTCTTGGGGGAGAGAGAGAGAGGTAGAGAGAGAGAGAGAGAGAGAGAGAGAGAGAGAGAGAATGGGTACTGCAGGGCCTCCAGCCATTGAAAACAAACTTCATATGCATGTGCCACCTCATGCATCTGGCTTATGTGGGTAGTAAGGAATTGAACCTGGGTCCTTAGGCTTCATAGGCAAGTGTCTTAACACTAAGCCATCTCTCCGGCCCAACATTTTTTTTTTTTCTGGAGCCTCTTTATATATATAGGTTGCTGCCACTCCCTCACTGTATATAGTCTTCCTTCAGTTAACCCTTCCTGAAAATGCCCTTACATACCTGCCCAAGAGGTGTGTCTCTTACTTGATCCTATCAAATTGACAATACAGATTAACTGTCATAGGAAGAAATGGACTCACAAATAATTATAGGAAATGAATATAGTGGGTATCAAGTGAGACTATGAAATCCAAGGCTTATTTCAAATTATACTTCTCCCATTGAGAAGTAATCCTTTTTTCTGTCCTTTAGTGTGCTTCAGATTCTCCTGTTTTCAGAGACTATTCTCCTAACCACCATGAGCTTCAGGAGAATGAGTGTCAGTTTCCTATTAGGGGTTTAAGGCCAAGGGAAGTTGACAATGGGCTCTTGCTGGGTCTGTCTGAGGCTGGTGTCTTGTCCAAAGAGCAAGCTACCCTAGGTTTTAATGTTGCCACCTTCTGTCTTGTTTGCCATGACAGAACTCTATCACTTGTGTTAGTCAGGGTTCTCTAGTGGAACAGAACTGCTAGAATGAATTATATTAAAAAGGGAATTCATTGGATTGGCTTAAGGTAGTCCAATACCAGTTGCAGGCCTGAAAATCAACAAACCTGGTAGCTGCTCAGTCCACGTGGCCAGATGCCTCAGCAGTCCCGATGTGGCACTGAAGGCCTGGAGGCTTCCTGAGGAGCCACTGGTCTTCACTCCACACAGATCTTCAGTTGACGCTGGTCTTCAGTCTGAGCTGGTCTTCACACTAGATGGCAGCAAGCAGCTCCCCCAGCCAAGTGGAAGGAAGGAAGGAGCTGTCTTCACCCAGAACTTCCTTATGGAAGTCCCCCTCTGAGAGGGGCCACCTGCTCTGGGAGAAGGGGCTCACTCTGGGCTAAGGACTTCCTCCTTCAGTTCATCCTTCCTGGAAGCAACCTCAGGGGACCCACCCACCCAAAAGAGATTTCTGGGGATTACTAAACAGATCAAGTTGACAACACCTTAACCATCACACTGGTGAATAAATTCTTTTGATTTAGGTTTTTCCTTTGACAGAGATTGGGATGCGGAGTGTCACCATGACCATGGAGGATTGTAAGTAATTTTAGGTAAACTTTGTTAATTATGCTGCCTTTTTGCCAAGTCTCCAAAGACATTTGTTAGTTTGCCAGATAGAGGAGGCTCTTGCAGCCTGTGATTTAGGGAAGACAAATCCATGGGAAACCAGCATCTGTGGCCATGTGGTACTGTTGCCTAGTAACATAGTTCAAGGACAGGAAGTGGGGGGTGGGAGGGAGGTGCAGTGCCCTCAGCACTGAGTGGATCACTGCAGGCGGAAGTCCCTGGGTTCAGCAGTGTTAATGGGCCACCAAGGGAAGCAGCTGCCGCCATGCTGCCCATGCAGAGAGCGACTTGAAGGTTCAGCAGAAGAAATGGTGGCCATAGGAAGTCAGGAAAAATGCTGGTGCTGAGGTGGTGAGATCAAATGGAAGAATTTGGCAAGTAACCTTGAAGGGCTTGAATGTTTCCTAATGAATGTCTAATCACTTTCACTTACTTCTTACCCCATCAGCTATGCTGTTCCAGTTGATGTACTTGAGGAAACAGAGGTGACCTATCTCTGTAGCTCACTGTAGTTAGTTGTAGTTAACTCTACAATTTTTGGTTGTCAATTTTTGGATTCTGTTAATATTATTATTACTATTATTTGCAGGCCCCTAACTCAAATACTCTATGTTACAGTAAGGGTCTAATGTCATTAAAATATAAAGCTGGTTAATAAAAATCAATGACACAAAGCTGCAGAATAGAAATTAAAGAAAAAAAAACCCTTTTTCAATAATCTGGATAAATATTTGCCTGGTGGGTTCCATCTTGAAATTTGACCAGAATTTTGTAAATAGTTCTGAGACAGTTTTCAGGACTTGCTTTTAGATATTGTTTGATACCAAAGGATATTCTTATCATTTGCATATAAGAGCATTTTATTTTGAATAGGAAACAACTTCCATAACCTAAAGAACTTCATAGCCCACATCCAGTTCAGAATTACTCCACCAACAAAAAATTTATTCATCTTTTACTTCCTTGACCAAAAATCATGTCTCCTTTCTAGATCTTCAAACAGTACTGTGACCTCTTTTTAATGTATGCTATTAGTTTCCTTTAAAAAAATCATTTTGAAGTTTGTTAACTAGCAAGTATCAGGACTATTTGAATGTCAGAAGGTATTTCCTCTCCTGTGGACCACAAAGCAGCTCTTGGTGGGGGTGGAGTTATGGCTTGCCCTCATATCAAAGAGAGTCATGCATTTGATGTGGGAGGACTCAGGTGTGGGACTTGCCTACCTTCTGACTGATGGTCTCACTTTCTATTGTAATCTTTAGTTAAGTAATAAGATTCAGCAGTTAAAAATTTTGAATCTGCAAGCATCTCTCCTTACTTCTCAAAGACTTAGACTGACTGTTGCATTCATAAGCCCATGGGGAATATCAGTAACCCCACTGAGAAGGACCTTCAGTGGAATAGGGGCAGGAAAGAGGGGATATAAGAGGATAACATGAGGGGAATGGGTCAACACATGATTTGTCCATACAGTAAAGTTCCTAATTAATAGAAAGTAAAATCAGATGGGCATGGTGGCACATGCATTTAATCCCAGCATTTAGGAACCAGAGGTAGGAAGATTGCTGTGAGTCGGACACCACCCTGAGACTACATAGTAAATTCCAGGTCAGTCTGGGCTAGAGTGAGACCCTACCTCAAAAAACCAAATAAAATAAATAAATAAATTGGAAGATAGATAAATAAATAAAAATAAACTGTCTCAGGAACTTAAACAAAAATGAGGCCAGTAGATTCTAAGACTGTGAGTCTGAACATATATCTAACCACATGGGCAGGTTGGATGATGATATCATTGAATAATTAAAAAAAAACACCAGGATTCAGTGGCCTTCCTCTCCATTTCCATGATTCCTTGTGTGAATATTAAAATTTCACAGATAAAATAAAAAGCTTTGTGAGGCCACTATGGCTGACATCAGAAAGCTGAACCATCTGCTCCACTCTGTAAAATTTTCAGAACAAAATGAGAAGGCATGTTGTAGGAACGCTCTGTTGGTGGAATCCACGACAAAGGCTTCCACTGATACCTCCTACTAACCAAACCAAATTTAGTGTGTTTTATTGCATAGAAAATGACCCTAGTCAGGAAAACTGGTTTTTTAAATGCCTTAGAAATTAAAGGAACAATTCCCAATTCAAATGTTCACAGTTCAAATGCATGCAGCACAGCCTCCACTAGCCTTTCCCAGGAAACTGGCAAGACATTCCTAAATAACCAATTGCTACTCATCTCATAAACACTGGGTAACCTTCTGCTAGAAACCTGGGTCAAGATTACCAAAAGGAAAACTGTGTGCTTTGAGAGAGGTAGGCCTTCACAATATGTTAGAATAAAGTCTGGAAAATTAAATAGTAGTGGATAAGCATTTTGAGAACTTGGTTATTCACCTGCTTATATTCAGATGACCCCAGGCTTGATGCCTCAAATGAATGTAAAATTTCAGTGTGTTTTATTAATGAGTGAAATAAGAGCAGCACAGAACAACAGTCATTGAGTATTTGCCACACAGCTGGAATTCTTTCATCTGGGTCACAGGTAGTGCCTTGCTCTCAGGACAACCTGAGAAATAGAGGCTACCCACCCCTGGCCCCATAGTACCTTTGCATACTGAAGTCTAGATAAGTTAAATTAGATAACCTGCTGAAGGTCACACAATTATTCCTAGCAGGGCTGAGTTTTGAATTGCGGCATTCTGCCTGTGGAGCCCAAAGTGTTTACTGCTCTCCCATATGGCTCATCCATTCACTTTACAAATAGCTATTAAACAGCTCTGCCTTGCTGTCTGAACTCACAGTCTACTAGGACAAACACAGATGAGATGCTAAACAAATACATAAATATATGCTAGGTGATTGGAATTGTGATGATGAAAATTATGGTATGCTCTCCTATCTGCAAAAGATACATTCCAGGACCCCAGAGGGTGATACAGCAGCAGATGGTACTGATCTCTCTTTATACTGTTTTTCTTGAACATTCCTATGATAAAGTTTAATTTGAAAGTCATGAACAGTAAGATATTAGTTATCACAACTAATAATAAAACCTGGCTATTAATTAAATAGCAGAGTAGGCCATTATGAAGTGAAATAAGGGTTTATGAAACATAAGCATTGCAATCCCATGACAGTTGATCTGATACCTACTAAGTGAGTCATCAGTGGAGAGTGTCATTAACATGGATACATTGGACTAAGGAATGATTCATGTTCTGGGAAGGACCCTGTGTTTACAGCATGTGGTTTTATTACATTATTTGGAATGGTGGACAATGTAAAGCTTTTGATTGGTTTAATATTCTTGGATTGCTATTGATCCCTGGTAACTGGACAAAGAAAGTGAAACTGCAGATAAAGTCACTGGTGTCAAAGCATAAGGGGACAGAGGCTGAAGGAAAGACTGTTTTGTAAATGGTTGTGTGGGGAGGTGTTTGCAATAGGTGAGATTGTGCCAAGACTAGAATGAGAAAGGAAACCATATGGCTATTTGGCAGCGAAGTGTGTAGAGAGGCACAGGAAACTATGCCCGAGGAGCAGTGAGAAGCCAGGGTGACTGGAGAACAACTTGCAGGAGACAAGGGGCAGGGACAGGGACAGAGAGGAGCAAAGGGCAAAGCCACCTATCGTGCTATATTACAATGGGCCAGTGTATCCTTCACACATTTTTAACGCATCGTCGACAAGATGAATAAGCCTAAAGTACGTCATTTAGAATTATCATGATCACTTAACAGATTATGTGACAATGTCTCTTGTCACAGCAGAAAGATTGCAGATGTGATTGACTTAGTTGTATTTAAGTTTTGAGACGTTGACAACAGGATAAACTTTGCCAAGGAAATTTTTTTTTCTTGTAAGAAAATTGCCAGGGACTATTCTTGTTTTAATACCAAAAGCCCATATTGGGGGAAATTCCTCAGTCTAGGACAAATTGGGTGTTCTCAAAGTGTTTTGGTGGACAATGATTGTTAATGAGGGGGAAATGGTGAGATATTATAGCCACTATACCAATTTACTTGCTGACTATAATAGTGGGCAGGAAACTAAGGGAGGGGAAGGAATCAGGGACTAGTCAACCTTTGAAAGCACACTGCCAGTGACCTACTTCCTGCAGTTGTCCCCATCTCCCTAAGTTCCCACTTCTCCTAAAATAGTGCCACCAGCTGGGACCAAGTTTTAATACAAGAGCCTGTAGGGGACATTTCATCTTCAAACCTAATTATAAGTTTCGCTTTAATGCCAACCTTGTCTCTTCAACTGGAAAAAGCAATTTGAGATATTGTTTTTTTTCTCATTTACCTGTTAAATTTTGAGTTGTTATTTTCATTTTCTGTGTTTTTGGTGTTTAATTGCAAATTGAGGAAACTGGGGTCAGAATGGTCTGAGATTGTCTTTGAAAATACATTGCTTACAGTATACATGTTGAGTGTTTTATACAGGTACTGGTGAATAGAACCCAGGCCATCAGGCTTTGGAAGCAAATGTCTTTAACAACTGTGCAATCTCTCCAACCAACTAATAAATTTTTGACATGAAACAAATGCTGATTATATAATGTTGGAAGGAAAAACAAAACAAAACAAAACAAAAAACCCAGAATCTCATATTAGTTACTCATTGCTGTGACCAAATACCTGACCAGAAGCAACTTAAAGAAGGAAGCATTTGTTCTGGCTTAAAGTTTTGAAGTTGCAGTGCATCGTGATGGGGATGGCTTGGTGGCAGAAGCATGAAACTGAGCCAGTCACATTTCATGCACAGTCAGGAAATGTAAGGTGAACAGGAAGTATGACTGGGCTACAAAAATCTCAAAACTTTAATCCATTTGGACTTAATTCTTGTGCATGGAGAAAGCAAAGAATCTATTTTCATCCTTCTACAGATACATAACCAGTTTTCCCAGCACCATTTGCTGAAGAGGCTATCTTTTCTACAATGAGTATTTTTGGCATTTTTGTTGAATATCAGGTGGCTATAGCTACCTGGACTTACATCTGGGTCCTCCATTCTGTTCCATTGATCTATATGTCTGCTTTTGTGCCAGTACTATGCTGTTTTTGTTACTAAGGCTCTGTAGTATAGGTTAAAATCAGGCATGGTGATACCACCAGCCTTATTTTTGTTGCTCAGTATTGTTTTAGCTATTTGAGATTTTTTGTGATCCCAAATGAATTTTTGTATTGTTTTTTTTGTATTTCCGTGAAGAATGCCATTGGAATTTTGATGGGGATTACATTAAATGTCTAGATTGCTTTTGGTAAGACTGCCATTTTCACAATATTGATTCTTCTGATCCAAGAAGAAGGGATTTTTTTTTAAATTCCTTGTGTCTTCTGCAAGTTCTCGCTTGAGTGTTCTAAAGTTTTCATTGTAGAGATCCTTCACTTCCTTAGTTAGATTTATTTCAAGGTACTTTATTTATTTATTTTTAATGCAATTGTGAATGGGAGTGATTTTCTGATTTCATCCTCTGTATGTTTGTTGTTAGCATATAGGAAGGCTACTGCTTTCTGTGTGTTTATTTTGTATCCTGCTACATGGCTATAGGTGTTTATCAGCTCTAACAGTTTGCTGGTAGAGATTTTAGGGTCTTTTATGTATAGAATCATGTCATCTGCAAATAATGATAACTTGAAATCTTCCTTTCCAATTTGTATCCCTTTTATGTGTGTCTCTTGCCTTATTGCTCTGGCTAAGACTTCCAGTACCATGTTAAATAAAAGTGGGGACAGTGAACACCCTTGTCTTGTTCCTGATTTTAGCATCCAGTGTTTCACCTCCTAAAGATTCCATGAACTTTCCAAACAGCACCACTATCTGGGGACCAAATGTTCAAACCCATGAACCTATAACATAGGGGGCATTTCACATTCAAACAATAAACACCAAACACATAGGCAATATGAATTTGTGTACAGTGATGAACAAAGATAGCTGGGCATAGTAGTATACATTTTTAATCTCAGTTTGTAGGAGAATGAGGCAGGAGGAGCATTAGTTTTAGGCTAGCCTTGTCTACATAGAAATACTCAATTTCAAAACATCAAAAAGAAAACAAAAAAAGAATGCTAACGTTTTTGCTATTGTTACTTTGTTACTTGTGTGCAGTTGTGGGAAATTTTTCTGCCTTTTGAAACATGTTTTTTAATATATTCCACAATGTGTCCCTATTGTTTTCAAAATCTGGATGCTAAAATTAAGAAATAACTTTAAGAATCAATTTTGCTTTTCTGCTGGGACTTCCAAAAATGAAAATCACTGCTAAAGAAGTTAAGAATTATCAAAGTGCAGATGACAACTTAAATTCTGTCAAGACAAAGCTTCAGACATAAGAAGTAGAGGGCAGAAGCACTCTAGTTTCATTTTGATGTAGAATTGAAATGCAGGAAATAAAATGTCACTTTTCTCCTAGAGAAAAACATAGGGAATCTGGAGAATAAATTTGGATAATAAAAGTTGTTTCATAGTAAACATAGAGCCATTCCTTTGGAGGAATAAAGAAGTAAAATTTAGAAGGAACAATTTAGCTCATCATGGAGAGTAAGTTACCCAAGGCATAAGAAAGTAGTAAAATGTTTCATGGCTTGGAGTTTGCCTGAAGGCTTTGTGGTTGGCCCACCTCTTCTTTAAATTACTACTTATTATCTTTACCTCTCTTTGATACTCGGAGATAAGTGGTCCTTTCCAAAGCTACCCCCTCTTTTCGTCCCTCCCCTTTTCCTTCCTATTTCTGCCTTCCCCCTATGTAATCCCCCTTGTCCTTTACAGAGATGGAATTTTCTCATTAAAATATTATAAGAAAACATAAAACACATCACTGTTTTTGATGAATTTGTCTTCATACAATTTCATGTTCAATGCCTTGCTGAGTCTCCTAGGTAACCCACAAATTGCATTAATTGATTATTATTTAGGCTTTCTAAAGATATGAAACTATGGCAAAACAAACATCTTGTTTATGTGCTATATAATGGTAAAATAATTATAATTTCCAGTAAGGGCTGTGTCCCCTACTGTAGTTCTAAAAGTGCACTGTGTTTGGGATATGAAGCCTAAATGCCTAAGAAACGAAATGCAATAAGGAGATGGTCCAATTAAAATAAAATAGAACATATAGCCACATATCTTGTGCATACACAGACAAATTCATAAAGGAAATCCAATTGTGTTGGACAATGAGGTCTTGCTCTGAGAGATGGTGTCTACTTGGGCAATTTGGGGTAGTTTACATGCAGTTGGGGAGTTTTGATGGTCTTCAAAACTATCTAGGGCATAAATTTTTGTCTTTGATGATACTGCATCATCTTATTGATTTTCAAATAATTATCTTGTAAAATAGTCTACAAAATGGACATTTTTTGTTTAATAGTCATTTTGCACCTTATGCTTATATATGTTCTTTAATGAATGCAAAACAGTATATGTTTCCTGGTGAGGCTCTGGGAATCTTGATTTTTATCCTTCTGCTGTTTGGGGCAGATTTAGGATCCTTTCTCTACTATTCATACAAGTCAAAATGTGTCTTTACATTCATGTATATGCCATATTTAAAACAGATAGTTACAAAAATTTCATTTTTCTTCTTTCTTTTTCTCCTCCTCCCCCTCTTTTGAGCCAGCATCTCACTGTGGAGCTCAGGCTGGTCTCAAACTCATGATCCTCCTCTCACTGTTTCTTCAGTGCTGGGAATACAGGTATGTATAAGGAAAAACACTTCTTCAGGAAATTCTTCATGACATCTTCTAGAAAGAGACATTTTGGGTGATTTCTTCTCAGCATTTTGGGCAAAGTGAGACAACTTCAATTTGGTACCTTCTCATTAGTGCGGATGGAGCCCTCAACTCAGAGGTGGTAAGTGACATTTTCCTGCACAGGGTGACTTTTATATTTTCTAAGAATACCACTGATCATTTCCTGTTAAAGCCATCGTTTTTCCTGATGTTGAAACCAACTTTGCATTGTTGGGACAAACATCCAATCAGAAGCTGCTTATGGGAGGAAAGGTGTTTTTTTTTTTGTTTGTTTGTTTGTTTTTTGTTTTTTAGTCTTACAGATCCAGGTGGGCACTATCAACAGCAAAAGTAGCAGGCTCATTTCTATACATCCAAGCAGAGAGACACCATCAAACAGCAAGCAATACCAGCAAGCATGAACTACTGGAACTCAAACTGCTTTCTACACACCTGAGGGCTCGACTCTAAGATCCACCCCCAAGGACACATCTCCTCCCCAGTAGGACTCCATCCACTGGAGACTCAAGCTTCAAGCCTGAGTATATAAGGCCACACGTTTTAACCACTACCCCTGACATGACAGTTTATCTTCTAAAAAGAAGCTTGTTTCATTGAATCAAGATGAATGCCAAAGCCAGTCATGAAACAATTTAATTTTTTTCTCTCTATCCTTTGAAGTGCAGTCTAGCATTAAACTCCCATATCTGTATGAAGTTAGTCATTCTCCATGAATTTTCTAGTCTCTGTTGGATAATCAGTTTTCTGCTCGCTTCAGTTGCACACACACAAAAATGCCTCCATTTAGTAAGTTGTCAGAAGCATGCATTAGTGACATCTTGGATCTTAGGTACAAAGTTGAGATTTCCTTTTGTCTGGCAGTGAGGGTCTGCTGAGTGAGAATCACAAAAGGTTTATCACATTTTCTGTTATTCCCTCTTCGTCCGCTCTCTATAGGAATGGTCCAGCCCTTGAGGAGTGGGGTGAGGCAGAGTAGACAATACCTTTTACTGTACTTCCCTCTAAGGTCTTGAGGAGTGACCAGTCACTCCTTCCTGTATGATTAGAAAACAGGGATTCTAGTAGCAGACAATCCCTTATCATTCTGAGACATGCCATGATTTTTACTCAGGGACTAATGGAAGTGTGATGATGAAGAAACAGTGTGTCCAACTGAGTCGGTTAATTCAGCTAAGGAAAGAATGATTATGGTTAGGAAAAAAGGAATGGAAGAAATACGTGATTACAATGATGAAATAATACAGAAATGGTAAGACTAAATTCATTTGCAAGAGGCAAAGACAGAAAGGGAAATAAAAATACCATAGGGCTGGAGAGATAGGTGGCTTAGCAGTTAAGGTGTTTGCCTGTGAAACCTAAGGATCCAGTCTCGATCCCCAGTACCCATGTAAGCGAGCTGCACAAGGTGGCCCATGTGTCTGGAGTCTATTGGCAGTGGCTCGAGGCCCTGTTGCATCCATTCTCTCTCTCTATCACTATCTGCCTTTCTCTCTCTCTCAAATCAATAAATCAAAAATATATACTTAAAAAGTATCAGAGGCTAGAGAAATGGCTTAGTGGTTAAGGTGCTTGCTGTTCGTGGGCGTACACACATTTAATCCCAGAATTTGGGAGGCAGAGGCAGTGGATCACTGTGAGTTCAAGACCAGTCTGGGACTACAAAGTGAGTTCCAGGTCAGCCTCAGCTACAGTGACACTCTACCTCGGAAAAAAAAAATACTATAAATATAGAACTCTATTTCCAAAGAAAAGAGAACAATTGGTTGCAATCAGGATTCAGACGATTACAATGTAAAAGAGGAACTTACGTCTGGGGAGATGACTGAGTTGGTAAAGTGCTTGTCTCACAAGCATGAGGACGTGAGTAGGGGGTGGAGGGACGAACCTAGTACCCAGTTAGGAATATTGGGCATGGTGGCATGCATAGTTGCAATCCCAAGGCTGGGAAGGTTGAGACCGGAGGATTCCTGGTTCAGTGGCCAGTCAGTCTAATCAGTGAACTCTAGGCCAATGAAAGACTGTCTTATGAAAGATGGATGGTGATTCTGGAGAATGGAACAACAACCACAGTTGGCCTGTGGCATACAAGTGCACTCACACAAACACAAACAAACATATACATATGTGTACATACATGGCTTAAAAATAAAAAGAAAAAAATTTAAAAGGAAGCCATACCAAAATATTACATTTGTGGTTGGGTGGAAAATAATTTCACAGCATCATATGACCCTGTGTGATTAAAGGGCATGATGTATTTTCCCAAATACTTCTAAGATTTTAGGTTGTTGACGAAACAGAGGAGAAACCCCCATTGTTGGTTTTAACAGAGGTTACATGTGCTTCTTTAAAGGGTTGGAAGTGTAAGTTATAAACAGATATTAAAAGGTTGAAATAGGAATTTAATTTAAAAGCAATAAGACCATTAATATGCTCCTTAAGTACCAGTTGGCTATTAGGAACCTATTTAATGAAATTTAGCCACCACTAAAACTACCATGTCTATCTATTCTTTTAAATATCAGTAATTTTGTTTGTTAAGAGAAAAACAGTTAAACTATTCAACCCCGCAGGAAAGCTACAAGTAATAGTAATGAGCTATTTTTGTTGAGTGTGTCTTCCAAACCAGCTGCGCTCTGTTAACTGCCTGAGGATGGTGCCCTTCAACACTCATGCCACTATTGTATCAATGTCACTGGGTCCTCAGTTATAGTTGGGGGCGTTCAGTCCTGAACTCTGCTGATGCCCTGTCTGTGACCACACAGCTGGCCAGTGATGTGAGGCACACTCAGGCAGTCTGACTCCAGAGTCCTTGTTACTGACCAGTGAGTCACCCAATGATAGCCATCATTGAAACAATATCCAGAAGTCTCGGGCAAACCTGGTGTGGGTAGTGACATCAACTAAAGGGTGGTGGGGTGATTTTCTGTCCAGACCTCTGCATGGGCTGCATCTTACTGGGTAAAGAAATGTTTGAGCAAATTCCATGAGAGAGTTTCCTGTCACAAGCCCTTGCTTTGATTTCTGCAAACAATTCCAGCCAGATCAAGGGCGGAGAGAGGACAGCAGGGCTCCAGGGGCTTGATACTCTTTGCTCCTTGTCTCAGGTTTTATTTTTCTAGTCTCTTCTTAAATGTTATTTATTGTTTGTATTTTGAGAGAGAGAGAGAGAAAGATGGAGAGAAAAGAGAGAAAGAGAGAGAGAGAGAGAGATAATGGTTGTGCCAGGACCTTCAGCCTGCTGTGAGCAAACTTCAAATGTTTGCACACTTGTGTCACTGTGCATCTGGCTATGTGGGACTTGGAGATTTGAACATGAGTTCTTAGGCTTCACAGACAAGTGCCATAACCACTAAGCCTTCCCCCCAGCCTTGTCTCAGGTTTTAAATTCTTTCCTCACCTGTGATCTCTCAGATCTACTTCCTCTGTGTCTTACCCAAAGTTCCCTGGCCATCCTGCCTCACCTCATTTTCTATCTTTCATTCCACTTTTGCATGGGAGTGGTGGTGGGCAATGGTATCTGGAAGAACTTGTCTAAAAGATTATTTCCAGAGCGTGGTGGTGCACGCCTTTAACCCCAGCACTGGGGAGGCAGAGGTAGGAGGATTGCCATGAGTTTGAGGTCACCCTGAGATTCCATAGTGAATTCCAGGTCAGCCTGAGCCAGAGTGAGACCCTACCCTGAAAAACCAAAAAAATAAAAAATAAAAAAAGATTATTTCCTCCTGAGCATGCAAGGAAAAGGGCTTACAAAAGCCAGAAATTGTGGATGAAGGCCATCAGAAGGTTTGCACCCAATATATTGTATCACGCTTTACATTTGGCGGGGGTGGGGGAAGGTGAATGGTGAAAGCTTCAAAACAAGCAACACCAAAAAAAGAATGTTCAAATATTTAATGCTTGTCAAAACTGCACTTATACAGCCTATAGTAGGAACTTATTCTCTGCAACGGTTAATAATTAATCCTTTAAGCTTACTGTCTACTGCTAATGAACTCATACCAAGCATATTATTCTAAATTCTTGTCCAATATGTCAGTTTGCTTTTTCCTCATTTTTTCTGATCTTTTCCTTAACTTTTAAAAGGTGAATTTAATATTTCATCTGGATCCATAATGCTTCTAAGACCTCTTTTGTTTCTAGAGATTTTCTACCAAAATAGTTTTGAATAATAAAAATATCATCATCTCTTCATTCTTTACTTGGCTAAATTTTAGATAGGACTTTTAGGTTAAGAACTGTATCTTTTGTAACCAAATGTGGCACCAACTGTGTTGGTGCCATTTACCAGTAAACAGCATTACTAAAGACATGTATGAGCTCTTATTAACCTTACTCTGAACATATACTTTTAAGGAAATAATTATTCATGAACACTAGATTATGTGGAAGTTGAAAATCTGGAAGTGATATAGCAAGACCTTTATGTAAGATACTTATTTGAACATATTCAGCTGAAATGAAACACATAACTCTAGCATAGTGGGTGACACCAATAAGTTAAACCAGATGGCATGTTTGACAGTGTCCTGTGTTGTGTCATAGATTTTGTAGTCACCCTTTGATAACCCATTCTATTGTTCACTACTGAAGTTATAAGAAAGCTCTTGGCAACTGATATATATTTCTCTTGATATAACATCACTCTGTTGAATCTTAAACCATCTGTTTAGGAGGTAAAAATAGATGATTCTTAAAGGCACCTCTTTATTGACCTAAGGACTCTTAAGAAGTCAGGTTTATATTTCTTTCTCTAACCTTAGAAGCTGCAGTTATTTGTAGTTGCTGGTAGACTTGTTTGCCTTAGATGTGATCGGGGCTGATGTCATCTACCCAGTGGGGTGCACTCATAAGTGAGCACGTGACTACTACTCTCTGCTACCCTGAATGTGACGGGTAAGATTTTCTACCATGACTTTTAATGTCATTTCCAGAAATCTAAGGCAGGTTAAATTAGAGGACAAAAACAATGGTGGTGCAGGAACAGAAAGAGATATATCAAAAAGAAGTCCTTTCCTCTGCAGTGAACACTGAAGCCTGCATACAGGAGATTTGGTTGACCACCTGCCCAGCAGCTTTGCATGTACTTGTGTTCAACTGTACTGTCCAGTGACGTAGCCACCACCTCCATGTGATAATTTGAATTGAAATGAGTTAAAATCAACTACAGTAAGAGAACTTAATTCGTCAGCCACAGAAGCTGTGTGTCGTGCACTCAGACTACGAGAGGCAATGGCCCCCGCGTTGAATAGAGCAGTATGGCCCATTTTCTGCATTGCAGGAAGTTCCAATGGGGGCTTTTCTCATTGTACAGAGCAACGTGGTCTCTTGTTTGCCCTGTCATAGAAACAATCAAAGATAGCTTTCAAAGACCTGTGTTCTGATCCTTAAGTGGTTGAGAACCTGGTCAAAATTGATCACTGAGTGCTAAGTTGTAGGAAGATAGGAATGCAGAGTTCTGGTGTGCATACTAGGGTGACCATAAACAGTAATGCACTGTACCTGACAACGGATCAGATAGAACTTGATTGTTTGCACCCTAAAGAAATGGCAAGTGAGCAGAGAGATAGGTTTAAACCAATTGAAACATTACATCATGTAAACATGTACTGAAGTGGCATAGGCATAGGCAGTGGGCTTCATTTCTCTGCCTGATACTTCCAATGGTTCATTTTTCAAAAGTATTTTATTTATTTATTTGCATGCAGAGAGAGAGAGAGAGAGAGAGGGAGGGAGAGAAATAGACAGAGTGGGATAGAATGGGCACATCAGGGCCTCCAGCCACTGTAAATGAACTCCAGATGGATATGCCACTTTGTGCATCTGGCTTTATGAGGGTACCGGGGAACCAAATGCAGCTTGTTAGGCTTTGCAGGCAATCACCTTAACTGATGATCCATCTCTCCAGTCCCAAAGATTCCTTTTTTTTTTCCTTGTTTCTTCAGGCTGAGGAGCCTAAGTGTGACACATATGAAGAGGTTTATTTAAATTTTTTAAAAATATGTTTCTTCAAGAATCTTCCTCTGATCTTTAGATACTGGTAAAATTGTTTACATCTGGTTAGAATATACATCATTACCTCCTGGAATGCAGTGGGGTGAAAAGAAGAAGTCACCAAGGGCAACAGCCTCGTGCATTACATTATCACCTGTCACTACCTCTTACATTCACGATAAGAACAAGGTGGCTTTCCTGATTCAGGCCAAGACCTTGAGAACCAGCCAGATGCCCAGCCGCTTGCTTGACCTCATTAAAATTGAGTGATCATGTTCATGTTTGGGTCTGAGGCCAAATATCTTAAAGCTGTTTAAATTTCTGAGGATATTATTGCACAGATCTTGGTTTGTGATCTTTTCTTAGTATTTTCCAGCACATCAGTCTGAATGGAAATAGACCAAGAGGGAATTAAATCTGTAAATTAGGATTAAAAGCAAAACATGTGCTACAGAAAAATATTCAACACTTGGCTAGTTACTTTACTTTCTATTTTTAGCTCTAAAAGTCATTCATAATGCAAAACCCTAGAAAATGGAATACATAAACATTATAATTAAATAAAAAGTTATACTACAAAACTATGTTGTTAGCTGGGAATCATTATAGCTGATTTTTATTTGAGGAAGTAGGGATTGGATTTCTGACAACTTTTAATTGATGCTAAGTCACAGGTGTGACTTCTGTTTTCATGTCTACCCCGCTGAAGGCAAAAAAAGTGAATTTAGATGGCACAGAAAGTATAGCACAAGGGAATTGTGCAGTTCCTAGTTGCTTTGTCAAGATCATGTGGAACTGGTAACTGATCAGATTTTCTGATGGCTGTAGATTCTCTTTTGGTGTACATAAATCCAACCTCCTTTCAGGTTAATTATTTTCTGCCGAAGGACATTCTATCACTCTTGCATGGGCTCCAGTAAACTTCCCCACACAGTGGTCCTGTCAAGTTGGTGCAGATACCTACACTAATTGGTGTCTTGCCCTGTTGTCCTCACACTGAGTTCAGCATGAAGTCGGTCACTTTCAAAGAACAGTCTTAGTGTGATGAAAGACCAGCAATACTGTAGAGGACAGATGTGCAGTGCCTGAGTGTGTTTGTGCAGTCAGTATGGACACTTTTCAAACACAAGCAACACAGGTGGTGAGATCAGATTGATGTTTTAAACTTTCATGAAAAGGGTATTTACAGCACTTGTGTCTCTTCACATGCCTACTAGTGATCGATAACTCCACAGCTAATCACTCTTTCTCAGAAGTACCTTCAGCTGCAGAGGTGGCCAAAGGACTGAAGACAAGTCCTCAACATTCCCTGCCTGATGACTTTGTGCTTCAAATGGGATCTTTTGGGGTACTGTGTTGGCCATGTTGTCTCATATCTTCAGTTTCTTTGCCTACAAAATGATGACTTGGGACTGCAAGTTGGTTAATGTCCTTTCCATATCTAAAAGAATAAGTGTATATGACATAACTGGATTGCAGGATAGAAGTGAGGATTCGAGGGCAAATTGTGAATTGAATTTTGAAAATTACTCTTCTTTACAAAGATCAAAGGTGAGAACAGAAGGACAGAAGGAGAAGTTTTCATCCTCACAACACCTTGAATTTGCACAGTAACATCTAACCTTTCTCTAGACGTATTGCAATTTACCATGCACCTTTACCTACATGGTATGGGTTGAACTTCACAATCGCCCAGTGTAGTAGATGAATACAGAAGCTATTGTTGCCCAGAATTTCATAAGTTTAAGTTGGAGAGATCACATTAGTGTTTGGGTAGGCATGAGCCCATTTCTTCTGTCACTAGCACAATGTTCCATATTTCATAACGAATATTCCACCTCTACACTTGATTTATTGGCTGCTAGCAACACTTTTAATGTTTTTACTTTTTCAAATTTTTAAAAAGTAGAATTCTACTGTTTGTGGTTGGTGAATACCTTTAATTCCAGCATTTCGGAGGCTGAGGTAGGAGGATTGATTTGAGTTCAAAGACAGCCTGGGCTAGATTGAGACCCTGCCTTGAAAAAATAAAAATAGGAGAAATAAAAGTAAACTCTTAACTGGGCATGGTGACACATACCTGTAATCCCAGAACTCTGGAGGCAAAATAGGAGTGTTTCGTCAAGTTCAAGATCAGCCTAGTCTACTTACCAAGATCCTGCTTCAAGCATCAAACCAAATCAAACCAAACAAAATGTAGACCCTGGCAGCCTTGTAATATGTAACATATGCACTTGCATTTAGTTTTAATATTGTAAAATTGTTTTATTTTCAAAAATATGTAAAATTTTAACCTATTTTTTAGAGATGAGGTAAAATAATCTTGTAAATTTGCTATGTTGTGGAGCAATCTTAGGAATATGTGTGGGACTGGTGTGTGGAGGGGATGGAAGTTAAGTTATCCGGTAAAATTAGAACTCCTTGAATTTAGAACAAACTGACTGCTTCAAATATAGATTATGGGAAAGGATATTAAGGTGTTATTCACTATTTTTTAATTGATAAAAAATGTGGTTATGAAACACTGGACAGTCCTAGAAATTTTACTTTCAATGTGATTAATACTCTCAAAGCAGTAACAAGGAGAAGTTCATGACCTGTTAAGAAATCTAGATCTGAAGTTTCAACAATTATAACCAAACTTCCTATAGCTCTGATGATAAATCACAAGTAAGGCCTCAAAAAAAAAAAAAAAAAAAAACCACCACTTTCAAGTTCAAAGAGTAACTATTTCAGGACATTGGTGCTAAGAGATGTTTGATTTTATAACAGTGATTTTTCTGTGGTGCTTAAAAACTCCTCTAAGCAACAGACAAACATTTACACGAGTTTATCAGGTTTCACCACAATTATGCTATGCAGTTTTTCAGTATCTTGAAAATGTAGGGTAGACTTTTATTTTTATTTTTCTGTTTATAATGCTGATAGTCACATGAGTACTGTTTAAGCCACTGAACACTTCTGTAAATAATACTTTCTTTTTTTTTTAAGCCTCTCTTCTCCTCTCAAAAGACATCATCCTCAGAGGGAAGCCAGGCTGGCTGTTTTGAAGGCCATCAACCTAAAAAGCGACATTTTCCCCGTTGACTCATCTTCTTGCTGAGTTGCCCTTAGTAGTTTAGCCAAGTCCTCTTTATCTTGGGATCCAGGGAAAGGACTTTTATTCCTGTTTTGAAAATCTTGCTGATTTGCTGAACAAACCTCTAGCCTGATCTTTTTTCCTTTTGTAGGTTACATAAGTCGTGCTGTGTGAACTAACATCTTGTCACTCATTGTCCTAAAGCAAGAGCCAAGCTGGTGAGAAGCCACCTACTGCTGAACATCAAACCTGTGCCAAAAAGGCAACAGCGCCATGCTGTTCTGTTGTGCCCCTGAGTGATCAAACAGTCCAGAGAGCAAACAGGAACTTCAGCAGCAGGAATCAAAGGGCTTCAGGAGACAGGCAGAGTGGGAAGGAGCCAGAGAGGGTTTTTCTTAAGGTGGGGTGACATGATACAAACACAGACACCCTTGCCTTCTGTTTATGTTGAGAATGCTTGAACACCCTGAGACTTTACAGCTTCAGACTGAGGCAATTTTTATTCAATGGATAGAAGTATGACAGAGTGTCACTGCCAGGACACATTTGCTTTCCATGTGCTGTTTATGCAGATGTATTTTTGCTTATACTTCTATGCTTATGTTGTTCTGAAAACAATCGAAGGTATCTCAGTCTCTTGTGACTTCATTCACACATTTTTTTTTGTTAAGGATGTGCAAAATATATTTTTTATGTACAGAATGAGAAAGGATGGCTTTAAATAATATCTCTTAATGACACAGTAATTTTAAGAAGTTGTTTCTGTTGGTTAATATTGATGGTTGTTGTGAGGAAATATCTTGGCAGAATTATTTTTTACAAGACTAATAATTAAGTTAGAACTAATAGATATAATGCTATGTCCATACAGTTTTTGTGACTGAAGATACAGAGCCAATATTTTCTTAGTTGTGCTCTACTTCAGAACTGTTTAGTAACACTAGGGTTTGGAGGCATTAAAAGGGAATGATAGCTGTTTCTAGTCACAGCATATGCTATTTCCATCAGCTAGCATTGCATCACGTTGTGTGGCCTGCTCACTTCTGGTTACTTGCATATTCTTCATAGAATGACACTGCCACCATAAATTACAGATTTCAAAATATGGAAACCGTGATTAGAATTGTATAAGGAGTGTGTTTGTAAATAGGAAGGGAATAGCACTAAAGCATAAAATATAGACTCTATTTCCTAGCTCTTGTCTTTAGCATGTCTTACTTTAGACTACTATAACCAAACAATATACCTTGTCAAGTTTATAAGGAGAAACTGATTTCTCATGGTCCTAAAAGCTGGACAACTGAGGTTATCAGTGATACATGGTGGGGTTCTGGTGAGGGCTCTCTTCAAGAGTATAGACTGCTATCTTCTTTCTCTGTGATCATGCAAGAATGGAGAAGAGAAATTCATGATAACTCCACCATTATGACTTAATCTTTTCACCTGTGGAGAGCAGGGTTTATCACAGATCTGGAGGGACATGAATGTTCTGAGCATTAGAGCTCCCTCCTGTTCTTATCTTGGATTACTCTTCAATAGGTGCTTGCTTCTAAAGCCCAAATAATACTTAATGGGGAGAGACTGAAGGAATTCCCATTGAGATCAGGAACAACACAGGGGTACCCACTCTCACCTCTGTTCTTCAACATAGTACTGGAAGTCCTAGCTTAAGCAATAAAACAGGAGAAAGAAATAAAAGGGATAGAAATTGGAAAGGAAGAAGTTAAGTTAGCCCTATTTGCAGATGACATGATTCTGTACATAAGTGACCCAAGAACCTCCATCTCAAAACTCTTAATGATGATTAATTCCTTCAGCAAAGTAGCAGGATATAAAATCAATGCACAAAAATCAGTAGCCTTTCTCTATGCAAAATATAAAGATTCAGAGAAAGAAATAATTGACATTGTCCAGTTTTCAATAGCAACAACAAAGTAACCCTGGGATAACAAACCCAAGGATTTGAAAGACCTATACAATGAAAACATAAAAAACACTCAAGAAAGAAATTCAGGAAGACTTTAGAAAATGGAAAGACCTCCCATGATCCTGGATAGGCAGAATTAACATTGTGAAAATGGTAATCTTACCAAAATCAATATACAGATTTAATGCAATGCCAATAAAAGTCCCAACATATTTCTTCACAAAGATAGAAAAAAAATGATGTCAAATTCATTTGGAAAGACAGAAGGCCTCAAATATCTAAGCATATCCTCAGCATAAGAAACACATCTGGAGGCATCACCATATCTTATCTAAAGCTATATTATAAAACCATAGTAATAAACAACATGGTACTGGCATTATACCAGAATTATAGACCAATGGAACAGAATTAAGGACCCAGACTATGGGTCAAGTAACTACAGATACTTGATATTTGACAAAGCCCCAACAATGTAGGCTGGACAAAAGATAGCATCTTCAACAAATGGTGCTGGACAAACTAGATAATCATATGCAGGAAAATGAAACTTGATCCACACATCTCGCCATGCACAAAATCAAGTGCAAATGGATCAAAGACCTCAATATAAGACAGGAAATTCTGCTACTACTGGAAGAAAAAAATATAGGAACTTTCCATGATATAGGAGGGGGAAAAGACTTCCTGAACAAAACTCCAGTAGCTCAGGCACTTAAACAATCACTAAACCATTGGGATCTCATGAAGCCAAAATGTTTCTTTACCGACAAATATACAATAAGCTGAGCCAATAGATTACTCAAAGTATGGGAGAAAAATTTTGCCAGCTATGCAACTGACAGAGGCCTAATTTCTAGAATCTATAAAGAACTCAAACACCTAAACAATAAAAAGTCAAACAACCTACTCACAAAATGTGGCAGAGAACTATACAGGGAGTTCTCAGAGGAAGAAATACAAATGACAAACACATGCTTAAGAAAATGTTCATCATCCCTAATCATCAGGGAAATCCAAATTAAAAAAAAAACACTATGAGGTTCTACCTTACCCCAGTAAGGATAGCAAACATTAAAAAATCTAATGAAAACAAATGCTGGTGAGGATGTGGAGAAATAGGAACTTTATTCATTGTTGGTGGGAATGTAAGATGGTACAACCACTATGGAAAGCAATATGGAGACTCCTATAAAGGATGATTATAGAGTTACCAACAGACACAGTTATTCCCTTACTGGGTATTTACCCTAAAAGCTCCATGCCTCAGTTCAGAGATACTTGCTCAACCATGTTTATAGCTGCTCAATTCATAATAGCTAAGAGCTAGAATCAACCCAGATATCCATCATTAGATGAATGGATAACCAAGATGTAGTATATCTACACGATGGAATTTTACACAGCAGTAAGGAAAAATGACAATGGAATTTGAAGAAAAATGGCTGAACTTGGAACAGATCATTCTCAGTGAACTCACCCAACCACAGAAAGATAATCGTTGCATGGCCTTACTCATCTGTGGCTCCTAACCTGAATCTGCCTGAGATGCTGACATACCTAATAAGCATCTTGAAGACCGGGCAATAGGGAGGGTGGGGCAGGAGGGGAGGGTAAGGGTGGGAGGGGAACATAAAACTGGACCCAAATGGACATGGTACCATTAAATGCTATATCATGAAAGACAGACTAAAAAGGTTGAACCTTCATCAGGTCCTTAGAGGGAACAGCTGAATCACAGCGCCCTGGAGAGGGTATGATGAAGACTAATGTTAATCTTCTCCTGTTTCTCTCTCTCCCTCTTCTCTCTTTCTCCTTTATATTACCTATCTTTTTTTTTTCCTTCTTTTACCTTGGAACTGGCTTGTAACTTCCAGTGCCAGCATGCGGTTAACATCCACAATGAACTGTTGGTCAGAGAGACCTACAAGGTTTCCCAAAAGAAGATAGATTTCTATCAGAGTACTTGATGAACCACCAAAGGTTAATGGTAAGACCCTACTGCCAAAGACACCATTTGGACAAGACGTGATATTTCTTGGGTCTCCATGAACCTATAACGCATTTGTCACCTTCTTTTCTTAGTATGTCCTTGATCTGTATTTTATTGTGCACGTAGTTATAAATATTAATGGGTTTCACTCTGACCTTTCCATGCATGCATATTGTCACACTTCAGTCAGATCAACCACTGCTTTTACCCTCCCTTCTCCCTTCCTCTGCCCCAGATCCTTGTCCTTTTCTAGTCATCCATCTGCTACTTTCAGGATGTCTTTTTCAGTTCACATTTTCTCCTCCATATGTGAGGAAAAAGTAGGTGATGCTTCCCTTTCTGCATATGACTTATTTCACCCAATGTGATGACCTCTATTTTTATCTATTTCCCTTTTGCCCTTCCTTTTATCTTTCTAAAATTAAACTTAGGCATTATGTTTCCTCCCTTCCTTCCTCTGGTTCTCTTTCATGCTCCTGCAGAATAACAGACATACTTTTCCATATCTTGATTTTTTTTTGTCTCTTCCTCCCCAACCTGAATACTCTTGATTGCACAGACTAATTGGTTCTACTCAGTTTTCCTAACACCTACAAGAGAATCTGACATTTAGCAAGTACTTGATGAAGGTATATGGGGTGGAAAAAAAAAAAAAAAGGAATCCAGAGGATCTAAGTTTAAGTCTTAATCCATCACCATGAATTATGAGAGTGAAGCCCTGCGGCCATTCCAAGAAAACTGATGAGTGTGTTTTCTGCCTCAGAAGCTGTCTGTCTTACAGTGCTTCTTAAACTCAGTCATATGTGCCAGCACTGTGAATACACAAATCTGGGGCTTTATTCTAAAACACTGGACCCCTACCTCCAAATTTCCTAACAGTGTTTGAGACCTGGCTCTTTCTAAATTTTCTTCTCACTGTAAGTAGTTTGTTTGATATTTCCAATAAGCATAAAGATGAAAGTGAACCAGTGTATGCACCTTGGTAAGGAGAGTGTATTAGAGGTCCATCAATAGAACACAGGGGATAAGAAGCAGGAAATCTGATATATATTTCTTATCTCTGGCTGGATATAAATCCTGAGTCTAATAAAGTGGCTCATTTGAAGTCAATGATTTTGAAATGAGGGCAGAGTAACACCCAGTGTTTACAGGTAGCAGAGCAGATCTTAAATCAAAGGGCAGCCTTCCTCCCTCTTTCTATGGACCGTGGTACTTGCTGTTCATCACCTGATTTCTTCCCACCTTGCACATGACTGACACCTATTTACTGTTGAGTGTAATATCTTTTCATGTGTATCCATCCTGTCTGCCGAAGTGGGTGGTAAGCCCTTCTGGAGGAATGTGACAATAGTGATGCAGTCCTGTGTAATGTTGTGAGGCAGTTATGTAGCGCCTTGTACATACTGAATGCTCACAGGTGATCAATCCCTTTTAACCCTGACAGAAAAAGTAATTTTCAACACATAAAACAAATGAAAAGAGTTGCAAACCTCTGTCTTTATTTTCTAAAAAGGCAACAGAAATCATCAGCTGTTTGATGTTTCCATTATCTCCCTTTAGCATTCCCATGCTACCAAAGCAGAGCAGATTTTTCTGCTAACTTAAAGAGTTATTACCCCTGAAGATACAATAATGGAAATCCTGGAACGTTTTAGTGACTCCTGGGTTTAATATTGGTAAATAATATGTCGTGACTAAGTTCCAGGAGAAAACAAATGCTTCAGCATCAAAAGCTGTCTGTTAGACTGAGACACAGGTGTATCATGTTTACAAGGGAGATGACATTATAAACTGTGTGGAAACAACCCATCCAGATGTGCAGTGATCTGCATCTCTGAACCCAGAGAACACTGTCACAAGTTTTATGGGTAATTTTTGTTTGCCAGTTTTTAGACACCTTAGCAGCCAACTGGAATGGGGCCAGTATCAGGAACAACATACAGATGAAAAACCATTATCTAATCAGCTCCCATCAAACCAGTCGGTGATGAAACAGTGCTTTCTTGAAACAGTACAGATAACATTTTGCTTGTTAAATTTATGAAGTGTAAAGTTACATAACTTCTTTTTTGAAAAAGTCAGGACTGCATTTTCATACCCACATCTACCCACAAACATAGTTTGGCTGGGGAAGCACTGATAAGGTCATTGACAAAAATAAATTATATAAATTGTACTTAGCAATTTTCAACATTTACCAAGAAAGTCCACACAGAGGGCATGGCCTTGCCAATTATGAAAAATGTTATCCTGAATAATTAGCAGAGTGTGTTGACAAAAATGTCAGCATTAGCGGAGGCAGCATGCTTTATCTACTGGTATATAAGAGACACCTTTTTGAACCCAGAGTTTTGCTAATTTAACATGTTTTCATCTCACTAGAAACTCTTCTGCAAATTAGGAAAAGATAGCTCCTATCTTAGAAGAAACTGTTTCACTTTTATTTCATGGAATACAACAACAGCAAGCCATTATCTGGGAGATACAGTGGCTGTGCTCTTCCTTTGCAGTTCAGAAATTAAATACCCTTTCTCAAAGAATAAGGAAATTTCCATACTCACTTCAGTTCCCTGGTAGAGGACCCTTGGGAATACCTCAAATGTAGATCTCTGTCCTCATGAAAAAAAAAAAAGAGTTTCCTATATTCTTCTTCCAAATCCTGATGGACTTGGAGTTGTGAGCAACTCAGCCCTCCAGTACACATATATTTGAGCTATACTCTGACCTCTAGCTGAGATCAGTGACCCCATGGATACTTGTAAAACTTTGAAGGAACTACTTGAGTGGAATAGTGGTATATTGTAAGCTCCATTACTTTAGTGTCACCATGCCGCCTCTGGATTTAGCAAGTTTCAGCGTCACAAAGATTTTAGATAAACTGGGCGTGGTGGCACACTCTTTAATCCCAGGACTTGGGAGGCAGAGGTAGGAGGAGGATCGCAGTGAGTTTGAGGCCACCCTGAGACTCCATAGTGAATTCCAGGTCATCCTGGACTAGAGAGAGACCCTACCTCAAAAAACCAAAAAAAAAAAAAAAAAAAAAAGATTTTTAGATAGACGCAATATTAATTGCTTTCTTTATCACTCCTATGAGTGCTATAAGCAGTTACCTCATACAAGCCCCTGAATATTTACTAAACCAGGAAGACAGTCTCTGAAGCATGTATCTGACTGTGGACCTAGCATTTTCTCCATGTCTCCCTTGGACATCTCTGAGGTTTCTCTTTCTCTTACTATGGTTCCCTTATTCCTTTATTTCTTTAAATGTGGAAGCTTTATGTTGTGTCTTTATTTATGCCTTCCTAGGTGTTCAGTATAATTATGATTTATGTTAAAAGGCTCTCAAGTTTATATCATTTTTTCCTGAGCTATTGAGGCACATTTTTCCATCCATCCATCCGTCCATCCATCCATTCATGTTTTGTATGCTTTATATTTCACTCAACATGCGGAAAAACACCTGAACAGCTTTATCTATTAATGGTCTTCTTATTCTCATTTCTTCATTCTCATCAATTGTAACATCAAAAGTCAGATGTTACCTTGAATGTCCTTCACCTCAACATCTAAATGATTCATAACATTCTGTCATTTCCTTCCTTTCTAATTTATTTATTTATTTATTTGAGAGATAGAGCAAGAGACAGACAGAAAGAGAGAGAGAGAGAGAGGACAGGCATGCCAGGGCCTCTAGACACTGCAAACAGACTCCAGATGCATGTGCCACCTTGCACATCTGGATTACTTTGGTCCTAAGGAATTGAGCCTGGGTCTTTTAATTTTTCAGGAGAACTGTCAGTTTATATTGGGTGTGCTAGGACCTTCAGCTGCAGCAAATGAACTCCAGACGCATGTACTACCTTGTGCATCTGGCTTATATGGGTCCTGGGGCATCAAACCTGGGTCCTTTGACTTTGTAGGCAAGCACCTTAACTGCTGAGTCATCTCTCTTGCCCTAAAAGAACTCTTAAACAAGAAACCAACAACCATAAAACAGTGAATCCTATAATAATACAGGTATTTTCTGTCTCTTAGCTAGCTGCTTTGACTTGCTTTCCTCCATTCACTTTATCTTGCACTTTTCAAAACCCAGATAAAACAATATACACATATAGAATTTTCTTGATCTTGCCTGATTATATGTTCTTCATTTGAAGTCCTATAGAACCTACTAGGAGCTGTAGATTGTTACTAGAAAATTTTCAGTGCCAGGGATAGGATACCTTCCAGTGAGTTGTTGGCCAGGGCGGTCCCTGATGCCCCCAAAACATTATAGGCCATTGCTGAGGCCCTTGATTTTCCACCAGGAATAGATGGTAAGATCCTATTGCTGAAGACTCCACATACTTGGGCTGCAAGGTCACTGAGAAATCCTGCTGGAGCTAAGCTGAAAACCTCCTCCATGTAGACCAGCTGACAGAAAGCTGAAAAAAGCCATGCTGCATGCATTTCAATGGGAGAGAGAGAAATCACCAGTGAAGATACTCAACAGTGGACACTGCAAGCCTTATATTAGGCCAGTCAGACCAAATGAGCGAAAAGGTGCAATGGTGGCACATCTATTATGTGGAAACCAACTGCCCTCTAATTTGACTGGAGGCCTACTCCATGGGAGGGAATACAACCCTGATACTGAAAACCTACAACAGGGGTAGTCATGAGCCCTAGGGATATAATGTCTGCTGCTGTCTGGCTAAATGTATATACCATGCTCACCAAAATGCCCAGTAAGCACTTGTCTTAATATTCATAACTATATATTAATGTTACTCTAACTTTTGGTTAGAGAACCTTCTTTTTTCAGATGGCAGTGAACTTGGGATGATTCAGAAGGCACCATAGTGCTAAGAAGTGATAGAGGAATGCTCAGCACTGAAATATCTCAATCATACCTTCCAAAGCTCAGGGTCCACTGCAGAAGAGGTGGCAGAAAGAATGTAAGAGCCAAAGGAAGGGTAGGACTCCTTACAACGTGCTCCTCCAGGCACAAAATGGCCTGGATATCCATGACCTCATAGTGCCTGACACTACCTACACAAGACCATCATAAGAGGAGGAAAAGATCATGACATCAAAATAGAAGAGACTTATTGAGAGGGGAGGGGATGTGATGGAAGGTGGAGCTTCAAAGGGGAAAGTGGGGGGAAGGAGGGAATTACCATGGGATATTATTTACAATTAAGGAAGTTGTCAACAATAAAAAAAAGAACTTACTTGCTGAATAACCTAGGTGGAAATTATAACTTGTTCTTCCTCTCTTATGCTGCTAATTTTAACTGTAACTTAATGTTTAATGGTGTGTTTTGTATTCTCCTCTGGACAGTACACAGCTGAGGTTAGAGAGACTAAGTCTTTAACTTTGTTAATATCTACCCAGTGTAGCATATTATGTATTACAACATAAACGTTATATATTAGTAGTAGTACATACATGTTACTTACATAAAAATATGACAATCTTTTAAACCTGATTTAAATACAATGCTAACATAAAAAGTTTGCAGTATTTCATGCAATCAAATTTAATACAGTTTATTATGTAGACATTTTAAATTTATCCCACTCAAAGACTGTCCTTGGACTTTCTAAGTATCAAACATTTTAATAGTTCTAGAAGAATTGTTAAAATTAAATCCATTGTAGTCTCTTGAGAGGTGAGATATGTCCTTCAAAATAATTTTGCCATAAGATATTTTTCTAGTTTTGATTACTGTCCATTTGAATATAAGGCAAAACTTGAGTGTTAATGCAAAGCAATAAAATGTAAAGGCAATGATACACAGATGGAAAATTATAGTAGACAATATTTTATAATTATGTTGAATAATGGAATAATTAGGATTTTAATATAATAAAGTATTGAAAATTAAGTTACTATGGGAACTGTACTAATAAGCTGCTAGAGACCTAGTGGTTTCAAAGAATGTATGTTCATGGGTTCTTATAGCTCTGTAGATAAGATACCCAGTGTGATTCTAGACCTGAGCTAAAATGAAGACATCTAAAGGCTGGTCTGCTTCCTGGAGACTCTAGGGCAAATTTCTTCTATTTCCTTTTCTGACTTTTAGCAGTCATGCGCATTCCTTGGACATCTTCTTCCATCATTAAAACCACCATTACTGGGGGAAAGGCCCTTCTCTTACTGTCTTCTCTTTTGTTCTGTCTTTAGAAATCAAAAGGGAACCTTTGACCATAGCTAAAAGTTTTCCAGTTTTAAGTACCTTGTTATTATATTGGGCCACGCCAAACAATGAAGTATTCTACCCATTTCAAAATCCTTAATCATGGCTGCTAAGTCCTAGATTCTAGGCATTAAGAGATAGGTATCTTCAGAAGCCAATGTCCTGATCATGATAGTTATTTCTGTTATACATCTGTAACATTGGTCCATTTTCATTGGGCTATGTTTCAGAATCACAATTCTGAATTTGCTAACAAAATCTAAAAGTTTAAAACTTGAAGGTCCACAGAGGCCACATATATAGTCAGCATTCACAGTAGCCTCCAGTGGTCCTTAACAATAGTTACTGTCCCCTTGCAAGTCCCTTACCATACCAAACCAGAGTTAACTTGTGGCTGATAGAATGTTCTGGAAGTGTGAGTATTAATTACTGTGGGGAAGAACTATCAGAACAAACTGTGGGAATGAATGATAAGGATGAACTATGGTAATGAGCAATGGGGAAGAACTGTAGGAGTATTTCTTATGGACCTGACAGGTAACTTTTCTGAAATTATTGCTGCGAGATGCTAAATTTCTTTCTTGAAACCTCATCCTAAAGTTAATCTTAGAACTATGGACTCTACCCACTAAAAGCAATGTGACTAGGTTTCCTCTGTCTTGGTGTACCTTTGGCCTGAACAGTATATGTGAGTGATATTGGCAAGCAATGTTTAGAAATGTTGACTGATCATAAGCTAGGCTTTTTGCCTAATTTCCTCAGTGCCCTGGTTAGACTCTTGACCTAGAAAAAGCATACATACGTAAGAACTGACCACAGTGTAAAAAATGAGGTCAGTAACTAACGGCCCACAGAACTGCCCATAAATCTGTTGAAGATGACAAATGGGCTTAATGTGATTATCTTTGTGATTTGAATGTATCTGTTCTGGCTCAGCAGAGTCCAACACGTCATACCCTTAAATTCTTTCCTTTAACTAATGTTTATGAGTCACCTAAAGTCAAAAGTCCCTTGCCCTTTGCTCAGGCAATGTTCTACTTGATCACATTACTGTTTTCTGGCAATGGATACCTGTATGCAGAAAGCTATAGCCTCAGTAAGATCAGAGCAGTAGCAATAGCATACCAGTGGGTTCACCCTTGGTTTGGACAAAATTCCAAGGGTAAGCTTCTTTTTTCCCCAGGCTGCTGCTGGAGGCAGCCAGCTCACTCTTGACTAACTCTATGTGTTAGTTCTTTTGTTCTAAATAAGGCACAACTATAACCAGTAGTCAGTCCATTCTTGGGTAAGAAAACTTCAAGGGTCAAGGTCAGTAATTTCAGGGCTGTGACCTCCAAATAGGGCATTTTTTTGCCTCCATGTGAGGACACATGACTTCTGATTCTAGGTCATTGAAACACTGTGACTACTGACTTGGTCTTTCACTATGGATAAAAGTAAGAAACCTAAGTGCTGTAAAAGAAGCACCTAAAAAAATTCTTAGGAAGGAGCTACTATGAGGAAGAACAGGGCTCCTACCAATAGTTGGTACCACCTGGGCAGTCATGGGGGTGAGCATTGTGGCAGCATATCCGTCAGTCCTGGGCAAGCTTTCACACAACTCCATCTTGACTGACGTCTGGACTGGGCATGTGGAGATAGTTAAGCCAGCATAATTCTTGTTTACTAGCATGTGAATGTGAGTGTGATCTTCAGAACCTATTTAAAAATTTTGGGCATGAAGTGTGCTTGTAATCTTAGTGCTGGGGAGGGGGAGATAGGATCTTCCTATCTCAAGTTCACTGCACAGCTAGTCCAGCCTAAGTGGCAAGTCCAGGTCAATGAGAGATTCTGTTTCCCACAAAGCTGCCCATCATTTCTGTGGATGCTGTTTAAGGTTGTACTGTGCCCTCCACACACAAGCAAACACACACACACACACACACACACACACACACACACAAATAAATTTTAAAAATAGGTTGAAATTGCACTAGACAGTCAGATCCAGAGTGTCCAAGCTTAGTCTCTCTGACCTGCAGAAACTCTGAGATAATAGCCACAATTTGGGCAATTTGTTACACAGCAACAGACAACTAATGCTTTATCTAACCTGCCATTTCATTCCACATGTATTCTGAGAAGCACTAATTCAGTAAGATACTATTTTAAGCAATTTTCTTGTTCTAACTTTAAGGAACCCTGTATACTTTACATCTACTCTTACATGGTTAAACTATATGTTAACCATACATTAGAAAATAATCTCCAGGGCTGGAGAAATGGCTTAGCGGTTAAGCGCTTGCCTGTGAAGCCTAAGGACCTCGGTTCAAGGCTCAGTTCCCCAGGACCCACATAAGCCAGATGCACAAGGGGACGCACGCATCTGGAGTTCGTTTACAGAGGCTGGAAGCTCTGGCGCGCCCATTATCTCTCTCTCTCTCTCTGCCTCCTTCTCTCTGTCGCTGTCAAATAAATAAATAAATAAATTAACAAACAAAAAAATTTAAAAAAAAGAAAATAATCTCCATATTTAACTCAATGTGAGCTAAATTTTTTGACTATAAATCAATCTTTATCACTTCATCCCTCAGCACCTTTTGCAAACTTTTGCTTTATTTTAATTTTCCTGGCTTAAAAATAAGAAAATGAGTGATAGAGAAGTTGTGGTTTTCTCAATGTCTTTTGATTTGGAGGCAAAAATAGTTTATAACACAATGCAACTTGAACTCAGGCCTTTTAATTTCTATGTCCTTTAAATATGCTTACCAAAGCCTGCCTTAGGGGTGCTTAACAGAAGCAGTGAGCAACATCTATTTCCCATGGACTCTCTTCTCCTGCCTCCCATTATTCCATCAGAGCACTTCCAATGAAAGTTTTAATGTAAATAAAAGTGTCTTTAGGAGGAAAAATAAAAGTGCTCAACACCCATCAGAATGACAAGAAAGGAAAGCTGACTGCCTAGCACAAGAGGAGTCATCTCTAGTAGATCTTCCCCGGGCTGGAGAGGCATTACAGAGGAAGTGGTGGATTAAGTATAACTGCTGCTTTCACTGCCAGCCTGAGAACCTCCTCTCCTCTAGAGAGATGGTAGAAGACACCGAGGAGACACAAAACTCATCAAAGCATAAAATTAGAGGCTGCCTAGAGTTGAAAACTAAAGGAGACTTCTAATATACCCTCCAAGGCTTAGGGAACATTGCTGAAGAGGGGGGAAGAAAGAATGTAAGAGTCACAGTGTGGAATGTGTGCAGGGATGTAATGTCCCCCACAGATTGTTAACTCCACAGATGCTGACTGGTGTATTCATGGCCACACAGTGAATACCAATAACCCCACTTAGGAGGGCCCTCAATGGAATGGCTTTGGTGGAGAGTGGACTTCAGAGTGTAACCTGATGGGAATATGACAAATTTATAATTTATTCATATACTAAATTCGATATGTTCATATATTAAAGTTCTCAATAAAAATTAAAGAAAAAATCATTAAAAGGTATTCTAGCCAGACATGGTGGTGCATGCCTTTAATCCCAGCACTCAGGAGGCAGAGGTCAGAGGATCACTCTGCATTTGAGGCCAGATTGAGAATATAGAGTGAGTTCCAGGTCAGCCTGGGCTAGACTGAGAACATACCTCAACATCCCCACCCCCTCAAAAGCTATTCTGTTATCAGTTGCTTAAAATTTACAGTGAATAGAGTGTTTCAGATGTTGATGGAAAAGATGTGATAATGAGGCTCCTGGGTCTCTGCTGAGGAGCTCTGTGTTTCCTGTTTCATTACAGATCTGTCACCCTTATGAACTTTAGAGGTCACACATTAATATTTCTCAGTCTTCTTATGGGGTGAGAAGTCTACAGGTCCTAAGGACACTGTGGAACCTACAACACATATTTTCCCTGCTACATTACACTGTAAGCATTGCAGATCGCAGAGTCCCCTGCCCACAGGCCTCCCATGGTCCGGGCAAGCATCTTCCATGAGACCTTCTATCTATAGAAGATCTTGCCCCAGTGTCCACACAGTGGGCTCAAGAGTGGCCAGGAGACCACAGATAATTTCGTGGGACGCAAACAAATCCACAGGCCCCTTGTGGTATATGCTGGGACTGAGGTCGAAAGAGGAGAATGTCTTCAGGGATGGGGACTGGATCTCCCATCACCTCCCACTTTAAACAGAAAACTTTGAGTCTGTATATTTAAAATTAGAATGGATTCCTCCCTTCCAAGTTGTTATGAAGTATATTTTTCAATATAACTGGGTTCAACATATTTTAATGGGTTTTAGCTGAAGTTCTATCATTTATATATTTAAACACATACTAAGTGCACCTCCAACTGTGCTCTTTCCTCTACCCTGAAGTATTCCTGGTGGGCCAGCCAAGGGTGGGCTGCATGGTGTATATATACATTTCCATACATGTGGAAGGTGTGCATGGAAAATAAACTGCCTTTCCCAACAGTGCTCCAGCTCACCGACCTTTTGTTCTTTATGTTAATAAAGTTAATTCTTAGGTGTGTGAGATTGGTTAGGAATTACATCTGCTAAGTGTTTATTTGGTAATTTTCAGAAGGATTGGAAAACAAAAAATAATTACTACCTGTAAACAGTTCATCCTTAATTCAATCCATGGATTGGACTTTTCATTAAATTAAAGTCTAAGGGAGCCAAATGTTAACATCTTTCTGTGTGTGTGTCTGTGTGTCTGTGTGTGTGTGTGTGTGTGCGCACATGTGTGTGTTTGTCATGTTCATGTGTCCTATGAGTGCCTTCACACAATAACTTGTGTGTTGTGTTGAAGTTAGGGGACAACTTTTAGGTCTTGTTGCTTGCCTTTCACCTTGTTGGGAACAGGCTTTCTAGTTCCTAGACTTGTTCTTGTTATAGACTGAAATATTTGCCAGGCTCATTAATCTGTGAGACAGAAAGCTTCCTGTCTCTGTCTTCTATCTCACAGTTAGTATGCTATAATTACAGAGACTTGCTAAGGCTTTCAACCTTTCTATGTGGGGCCTGTGATCTGAACTTAAGTACTCTGTTTTTTGTTTGTTTTTTCAAGGCAGGGTCTCACTCTAGCCCAGGCTGACCTGGAATTCACTATGTAGTCTCAGGGTGGCCTCGGACTCACAGTGATCCTCCTACCTCTGCCTCCAGAGTGCTGAGTGCTGGGATTAAAGGCATGCACCACCATGCCCAGAGGACACTCTGCTTTGATCAGCAAGTGTTTTATCCACTGAATCATCTCCCCAGCCCCAACATACATGTATTCTCTTTTCTGGCACACACACGTGTGTATAATGTGATGTTGTTTGTGTGTGTGTGTATACACACACATGTGCCCATGTGACACCCCATGCACTTGCATGTGGTGGCCAGAGGGGAACATTAGTATCCCCTTCCATCACCCATCACTCTTTCTTCCCATTCTTAGTTTAATATTATTTTGTTCATTTTTATTTATTTATTTGAGAGCAACAGACAGAGAGAGAAAGAGGCAGGTAGAGAGAAAGAGAGAATGGGCGTGCCAGGGCTTCCAGCCACTGCAAACAAACTCCAGATGCATGTGCCCCCTTGTGCATCTGGCTAATGTGGGACCTGGGGGAACTGAGCCTTGAACCGGAGTCCTTAGGCTTCACAGGCAAGTGCTTAACCACTAAGCCATCTCTCCAACCCTTTCTTCCCATTCTTACTTGAGCCAGAATATCTTACTGATCCCTGAGCCTGCCAATTTTCATAAGCCCCATTGATCCTCCAGTCTGTGCTACTCGCAGGACTGGTGCTACAGACATGTGTGTCCTTTCCCAGCTGTTTATGTGGGTACTGGGGATCAAACTCGAGTGGTTTCTCAAACCTTCTAAGGTCCTCAGGCTTGCATAGGAAGTTCTCTTAGCCACTGAGCCACCATTTCTCTAGCTCACTTATTTCAATTCTTAGCAATCTCCTTTGTCCTCCATTCTCTTAGCCCAGCATTTTTGAAAAGTATTCTCAGGATAAGTTGCATCAGCTTTACCTTATTGGGAAACAAAGTCTGGGCATCTCCCTTCTATGACCCATGAGGTGGGCTAGTGCAGTAATATTTTAACAAGTCCTCCTGGTGATTCTGGAACAGTTAAGGACTAGAATCCATACCCTGAGCATATATCCATTGCAGCTCAAGTTTATTAAATAGCATGAAAAGTTTTCTTTGTCCCTGGCCATATTAGCTTAATACTAGAATTCAAAATGTTCCCCCATAGACTCATGTATTTGAACACTTGGTCCCCAGTTGGTGGTCTTGTTTTGAAAAGTTGTGGAATCTTTAGGAGGTGTAGACTTGCTGGGAGAAGTGGGTCTGAGACTTGATGTTTTATAGCCTGCATCCTGACTGGGGACATCCTGTGACTATCTGCCTCACGATCTGCAACCATTATACTCATTATATCATCTCCAACCCCAAGCCAAACTAAATCCTTTCTCCCTTAAGTTAAACAGGTCACAATAACAAGAATAGTAACAAATACAAATAGCTCTCATACATGTATCAATGAGAAAAATAGTCTCATTTTAGGATTTGGAATGAAGATATCTTTTGCTTTAAGCTTTTTTTCCAGAAGAAATATTCAATTGTGTTGTAGATGTTATAATTGGTAGATCTAGTCTGCTGGGTGTTTTTTGATAATATTTTCCCTCTTTTGGTAGGTTTTGATTTTCTTGTTTTACAAGCCCAGAGCTCCTGAAGGGTGCTTCATCATGGACAGAAATGTCATAAAGTTGAGTTAATAAATTAATACGTAGCTTCATAGTTTGAGGGTAGGAAAAGAAAAAAATACAACTATATCTCCACATCCAATTTAACTTCCAGAAGGAAGAAAAATCTGTTCTCTTTTCTGTGGCTGTTTTTATAATTTCATTAAATTTTCTGCTCAACATGATAATTAATGCAAATCCTCTGTGATATTCACTATGAATTTTATTTTATGGCTGAAAAGTGGGTAGAAAATCAGTTGTAATAATCTCCAGGCCATCAAGTACAGCTAATATTTATTAATTTTCTTATTGATATTTATTGAAATTTTATTGTATGTCTACTTATCTACAAGGTGAGTTTCTATAAAATAGAGGAAGTTCCTTCCACAGTTTAGGTGTTGAAGAAGGTTTATTCCTCAGCCCAATGGTGGTGTTGAGAGGTGGTGAGGTATTTAAGAGTTTGGATCTAGTGGGAGGAAGGTAGATTACTTATGCAATCCATTTGAATGGGATTGTAGGATTTTAGTTCCTTCCTTTCTCCTGCTCCCCCGCTGCCATAAAATGAGCACCCTCTTATACTACATGCTCCCCACTTTGATGTTCTGTGCCTCCATAGGCATAAATCAACATGCCAAGTGACCATGGAGCGAGACCTCAGCTAGCGTAAACCTTTCCAAATTTACTTACTTAAATAATGCAAAACTAACAAGCACAAGTGTTGAACATGTGAGTCCTCTATGATCAAAGGTGGGATCATGTGAGTGCTCTATGACCAAAGGTGGCACACCGTGAGACAATTCCAACCACCAGATCCTTGGTCACCTTTCTTGCCTTGTTCACCCACTTTCTCAATGTGGATATTCTAATCAGGATCACTGCCTACGCAGGTGAGTGTGAACTGAAGATGGTTCTGTTCCACTGCTACCACCAAGCCCACGTGTGAGCACTGCTGACACTGAAAGTGTTTGCATCATGAACTCTTCATGTGTTTGTGTAAAAGGACTTGCACATTCAAGCAAGGAAATGTTAGTCAAGTACATATTGGCTTGTTATTTGTAATTATCCTTCTTCATATCTTGGATTTATGCTTTGTTTCTTTAAGTTCACTTTTAAGCTCTTTAAGATCAGCTTTAAAAAATCATTAGCATTTCAACCACTATTATTTGCTATTCTTAAGTACTGCCAAATTTCTTCTTACAAAAGAGTATGGAATATATATGGTTAAAATAGTTGTTTCAGAAGAGCTGAGTAAATTTCATAGCTATGTCTTAATACGTGAGCCCTGAATTTTCCCATTTTATCAAAGGGATTTCTGTGATATATATTAAAATTCTTAAATTAAAACTTCCATATTAATAATATAGGTTTACTGTGAGTTCTATTCAGAGAAAAGATGTAGCAAGTAAATGAATCTTGTATTTTTATATATCAAAGAAAAGAAATAAAAAAATATAAAGTTTCAGATTGAAAGAAATCTAAGGAAGGTTATTCTGATGGCTAGGGAGACTATTGTTTTTTTATTTATAAAAGAAGTTTCAAAGTTCAATTTAGTTTTACTTAAATATTTTTGTAATTTGAACATTTAAAGTGTTTATCATAGTGAATATATGAACTTAAGGAATAAGAATGGATGACTCATATATTTTTCTCCACAGCTTTATTTCATGTAATTTGATGAGACTGAATTTTTGGTAACTATTAAATAACATTATGGACTATGCTGTGTACCTTAATAAATACTCATAATATGGGAAGACAAGAAAATAATGCTCTGTTGGAAATACCTTTTGTTTTAGGATGGTGTTTATTTGAAATGCATATAAATGAGGACATGAGTAAAGGAACAGACCCTGCCCAATATACAGATAGCACCTTACTCCTTAATAACACAATTGATTAAAAAGAAAACACTCCACCTTTCATTTCTTACTGTTCAAACAACATATGCTAATTATGTGCTTCCCATGTGCCAACTATTTTTCTACAAGCTAAGGATACAAACATAAGTTTAAAAAAAAAACACTAAATTTTCTATCCCAAAGTAACTTAAGGTCTAGTAGAGGGAGATAAAATAGAACATATAGATAAATATTAAGTTATTTATAGCCTTTTTATATTGTGAGTTCGATACCACAAACAACCAATAGTCACCTGGGTGCACTCGGCTAGGTGTTTTGAATTTTAAGTTCATACTTGAATATGGAATCTAATTAATATGTCATGAACAATGGTAATGAAAACTGGTACGATGAAGAAGTGTTAGCCACACTTCTACTGAGATTCAGGTTTAATGAACTTGCTCTTGCTAGATACAAAATAATTAGCTAACCTGCATTGGGAAGGTCAAGCATTCTGTAATATCTCATAAACATAGAGAATATAGCTATAATTATGAAATAACACTGTAATTTTGCACCTACAAGATTCATTTTGCATTACAAAAGTAAATGGAGATCTCAAGTATCTGAAGATTGTATGCTTTAATGTGCAATCACTGAACAATATTTTTAGCTTGGTCTTCAGTTAATCCTCAGGAGATGTTGGAGAGGGATGCTGAGCGCATAGTGATATACTATCTGGACGACTGAGGTACCCTCCAGTGTGTTAGGACTATGGATGTATTATAAGAGTAAAATGAAGCTACTGCCATTTGTATATCACAACAACATTTGTGAAACTCCAGACACTTCCAGGAGATTAATCCTCACCTATCCTTCTGGGATGGAACTATGCTGTGCAGTTTTATTGCATTTTACAGGTGGGATAAATAACTAGCATCAGGTTAGCTGCAGAGCAGGGAATAAAACAGAGCTCTTTTATTTCTTACCCTATAATTTAGCCACTGCTTTCCCTAAGCAAATTATTATATTCTCTTTCAAAAGTGTCTTAAATTATTTCTTAGTTTGAAATCATATCTTCTCAATTAGACTTCTGGATAGATTGCTTCTTCCATATCATGTAATATTGGCCACACAGTAGGTACATATAATACTCCGTATATATTTAATTTCTAAGATTTATTTTTTTGGCATAGCTAATACCAAATGGGAAGATTTCACATCCCAGGAGTGCTGATCATATATCCTGCAACTTAGCACATGGAATACTAACCATTGCTTTGGTGGATTCATGTCTCTCTAACACATTTTCCCACTTTGAACAACAAAGGTATAGTTTTCTGACATTTGCAAACAAAAGGTGTTGGAGAGTAAACAGAAACTAGTATCAACTCCTCCAAAAAACTTATTATGCAGACATCCATTATGACAAGCATAAATAATAGTGGTAATTTACTTTCTAAGGCAGAACACTGGAGCAAAAGCCATCTGGGTAGGCAAACATTTGTTAGTTGTATGAAGTGTCATCAACCCCAGCCTTGACTCAGAGATAAGACATCCTTAAATGGATTTTCCTTTCTTTTAACTGCACCTTAAGGGTTAGAAGCAAATGCATTGTTGAAGGTATTAGAAAATAATAACAAAAATTTTTCTAAAATCTTTATGGTCTGCCAAATTAGTAGCATATATACAAGTGGAAAAATCACAGTCCTTTGGAAAATTGAATTTTATTCTTTCTAATCTATTCATTTATTCATTCAAGTAAGAAGTCCAACCACGATTTTGTCAGGCTCTCTGTTCTTGAGTTTTCATTAATCTTATGACTTTTGATGTAGAATGTAGTTTTTATATTCTTTGTGCATTTTTGCAAGAGAATGTCATAAATATATGACTGAAATTGCATCAGTAAATAGTTTATGTGGGAGATATTTGTGATGCCTTACTAATGCTCATTAATAACCAAGAAGGTTATCAATTATGTTAATGAGATTTACCTGAAGTTAGCAGGAAATTATTAAAAAGCTATAATAGGGCCAGGGACATGGCCCAGTAGGTAAATGGTTTGCTGTGCAAACATGGGTATCATAGTTTGGATCTCTAGCAGCCACATAAAAGTGATACGCAATGGTCCATGCCTGTAAATGCAGCCCTGAGAGGCAGAGACAGGACAATCCCTAGGGCTTGCTGGCCAAGTAGTCCAGCCAAATAGGTGAATTGTGGGTTCAATATGCTACCCTGTCTATAAAGATAAGTGGAGAGGCCTGGAGAGTTAGCTCAGTGGTTAAGGCACTCACCTGCGAAGCCTAAGGACCCATGTTCGATCTCTCTCCAGATCCCATGTGAGCCTGACACACAAAGGTGAGGCAAGTGTAAGGTTGCACATGCCCACTAAGTGGCACAAGTGTCTGGAGTTCGATTGCATTGGCTGAGGCCTTGGCTGACCAATGCTCTTTCTCTCTCTAAAAAAAAGTAAATACAAATAAGTGGAGAGCAACTACTGAAGACATCCAATGTTGACCTCTAGCCTATACACACAAACACACATGCACACAGAGCTACACACATATAAACACTCATACACACATGCATGCACACTACATATATACACATGCAAAAAAAGGGCAGACCTAAAAGGGTGCAATGACTTTCATAGTTTTGAAGGATTGTCACATGGAGGAGATCTGAACACTCTTTCAAGTAGGTGCACGTTACACAAGAGTAAATAGTATGCCAATATTTAAAAGGGATTTCTAGCAATATCACCAAACACAGAAAGTATTTATATCACTGTTAAAATAGAAAGGGCTCCTAAAGTCTCTCCCCTCCAAAATTTTAATGTTGCATCTGAATACTTTGTGCAAATTATGGGAACCCTTACTCATGTAGTTCCCAAGTGCATGTCCTCTGCAGTTTTCTAAGTTTGTAACCAAGTGTCACTCTTCCAAAATTTGAAGTGATTTTCTCATAATGTATCATTCTAAGACCCATAACTCATTTGTCATTGAAACGTATAGAGTCTTTTTTAAAAATACTTTTATGAGAAAGAGAGGAAGAGAGGAAAGAAGAAGAAGGAGAAGAAGAAGATGAGGAGGAGGAGGAGAAAGAGAAAGAGAAAGAGAAGGGGAGAGCGAGAGAGAGAGAGACCAGGGCCTCCTGCTGCTGAAAAATTTCAGATGCATGAGCATGAGTCACTTTGTGCTTTTTGGCTTTACATTGGTACTGGGGAATTGACCCCTTCCCAGCCAGCCAGGACTGTAGACTTTCAAACAAGTGCCTTTAACCACTGAGCAGTTTCTCCGGCTCCTAGACTTACTTTTCAATATCACTCCTAATTATAATTTGTGTATTCTCATTCCCTATAATGTTATTCACTAAAGACTTATGATCACAAGTTTCTTCCAAACATTTGCATATCTAATCCTTAATCTGTAATTTCTTTTTCATCATGTATATATACGTATGCATGCACCTGTATGATGTGTATGGGGGGGTACACATGTGCAGTGGTGCATGTGTCGAAGTCTGAGGGCAACTTTGGGGTGTTGGTTCTCTCTTCGTACCTTGCTTAAGATAGGGCCTCCCTTCTTATTTTTGCTCTTGAGTGTGTGCTAGTTTAGCTGGCCTGTGAGCTTCTGGATTCTTCTGGCTCTACCTCCTATTGCTGTAAGGACACTGGGATTACAGACAAATGGGGAACTGTTCCTCTGGCTATATGTGGGTGCTGGGGAATTGAATTTAGGACAGCAGGCTTGCAAAAAAGTGCCTTTAACTGCTCAGCCATCTTTCCAGGCCCTAATCCGTTATTCCTTATACCATCCTTTTTTTCTTTTTTGTCACTGTCATTAAGGGCATAATACTTCCTTATCCTTGCTAAAGTAGTTCAGATTTTCTCATTACAGTATCTAAAATCTTTCCTAATGTGGTCCTCCTTTAACAACATATTCTTTTACTGTCCCAGATATCAGCCACTCACTTTTTTCCACTCTTTCAACCAAACTCACTTAAACAAGCTATAGACAGAAATATAGGTAAGGTTTTTATCTTTTATCCTTTTGCAAGACTATTTCTTAGCTTTAATGTGTCCTACAATCACTTTGCCTTCATTTTGAAGTTCACTTATAACCCACCATGTGACCTACATGGGGTATGTGTATGTTAGTCTTGTTTATAGGTGCATATGGAAGTTATACATATGAAACTTATTATGTAGTTTTAAATCTGTGACTGTTTCACCTTACATTTCTGTTTTCAACAGAACATGTGAATGCACCTTAAATTCCTATCCAATGAAGGATTAAAAAGTTACATGAGGTGGATGTTAAATGTAGGAAAGCCTGAAGTGTCTCTCCAGGGAAAGACTTGGGATACATCTCTAGAGACACATGCTCATACTGATTCAGTCTGAGGCACAGACAGGCTGAGTGTCAATGGAGTTGGTCTGACTCAAACAATGTCTCTTCTCTTGGTCCATGTTGATGAGCAGTATAGCCATGGGCTATTAGCCTCCCAAATATTTTGGGTTAAATAAGATAGTTCAGTGCACATAATTCTCATTTTGCAGTGAGAGATTTAGGTTTTATTACATCTGAAATATTATGAAGCACATCATCTCGAGTGGGATATTTTACAATGTATTCCAGATGAGCAGAGATTTTAGTGAATTTGATTTCTATCATCAGTTCATTTATTAACAGATATAATGATGGAACCGTAACCCTGTCGGCCCAGGTGGCACTAATGAACTCCTTCTGTGAGCTCCCTCAGCAATGAAGGTGCTATTGGAATTGTGATGTTTCTTTATCTCAAGAGGTGTAAGGGTTGCGTTTATAGGTGGGAGATCTTGTCCTTGTAAATGATTGACGTGTCCTTTGAAGATGGAGCACTATTCCCCTGATATGCCCAGAATTTTTATTTTAGTTTCATCTACAGTTCTTTCTTAGCTTCTAATTTTATTGACTGCTCTGGATAGATCTTTCTTCCACAGTAAACAGAGAAATAGAAATAGCAAACATAAATATGACTTTTATATAGAACTTTTATTTTTTAATGTCATAGCCTTAAAAATTCTATTACAGAGATAGTAATTCCAGAAATGACTGTCTTCACCACATTAAATAATTAGCATTTCACTAACATGGTGCTAATACCAACATCAAGGATCATATAATTGAGAGTCTGTTGTGGAAGCAGACATTAATAATTACAGAAAAGGTTATTTAATTATAGATGAAAGAAATGCGATAAAGAAAACGTGGATTGCACTAGGACAGCTGCTCATGGGGAGGACTGACACGTCTGGGAGGGGCGAAGGGGGTAAAAAAAAAAAGGGGGATATGGAAGCTTTTCTTAGGAAGTAACATTCCAACTGAAACTGGAAGTGTAGGTAGAAAAAAAGATCAATAAAGAGAGAAGATGAGGACTTTAGGTAGAGTGGACATGTTAAGAGGCAGGAAGTTACTTAGCTCTTCAGAGAAATGAAATAAGGTTAAGTATATGCTGAATATAATAAGAAAGGAAGGGAATAGAATGAGAATGGCTGCAAATGTGAGCATGATGTCTCCATCCATAAAAATGAGTTTGAATTTTGGTCTAAGACAAATGCAAGGACCCACTCTTACGGTGTGACACATTTTAAAGAAAGATTTCTCTGTCTGATTAAAAGAAAACTCTGGAAGCTTTAGCAATAGTTCTAGGGGCTGATAATACTTGAACTAGAACGATGATGGAGAAAAGGAAGGAAATGAGTACAGGGCTGAGATGTAGACCCGGGCCATGGTGACTGCTTTGAAGTAGAGGGAAAGAGCCTCAGTCTGGCCTTCAACATTCATGATTACAGATGAATGACTATCATTTTCTATAAAGGAAATGGTAGATGAGAAGCAAGATTCCGGATTTAGATGTTGGAAGGGGGACTTTGGAGTTGCCTGAGGTGAGCCTGGGAGGCAGGTGGTTGTCTCTTATGGATCGCTGAGAAGATGGACACAAAAATGGTGATACATTTGTAATTTTTGTTTGCTACAGAGAGAAGAGGTCAGTACCAGCATGTGTTTGCAAGCCAAAAGTAGATGTACACAGACAAAATCCTGGACCCAAATCCAGCTGCAGAAACATTGATGAATATAGAATTTAACGAGGTCTTATGAAAACGAGCAGGGGATATATCCCATGGCAAAGCTTCTCAGCTTCTTCTAAGTATTCCAGCTCTTTTACAAAGGACCCTTTTCAACAACAGTAACACATCTCTTTCCTTTATTTCTATAACCTTTATTCCTACATGTTGACAATTGCCCACACCTCATTTTCCACAAGAAAGCCTTTATCTCTGTGTATATGCCAGTTTTCCTCCCCCCTGCCTGTCAGTTATAATGACACTGTTCAGGCAAAAAAAAAAAATATATATCTGTTTCACAAGTGACTTCCCTGAAGATGATGGAGGAGTATAAAGAATAATCACTTTAAAAATATTTTATTTATTTATTTGTTTATTTGAAAGAGAGAGAGAGAAAATAGGCATGTCAGAGCCTCTAGCCACTGCTAATAAACTCCACACACATGTGCCACCTAGTGCATCTGGTTTATGTGGGTCCGGGGGAATCGAACCTGGGTCCTTAGGCTTCAGACAAGCACTTTAACCTCTAAGGCATCTCTCCAGCCCCCAAGTAACCATTTTCCTGACATTTGCATAATAATGCAAGTCATAAAATGTGGGTTCCATCACTGAAAACTCAGTATTGGAGGAAAGGGTATGAAAGGAGCCAAGGTCTAGTAATAAGAAAAGCTTAGTAATAAAGATAAGCTTAGAGAGCCCATGAACCAAACATCAAGGTGCTTATGAGAAATTTAATGATCAGTCCACGAAATCTGGTGAAGACTCATTTGCATATTTAAAAATATGAATGCTTTAATCTTTTATTCCAAATACTTGCCTTATATAGTTTTTGCCGGTGGGAATAGTGCAAATCCCATTTTGTGCTCCAACCTTGGCAGTGACTACACTGCCTAAACACAGCAACACTCTTTTTAAAGCTTCATTATTTTTTTTTCTTCTGCAGAGTAGGATTTGGTAATCTGAATAGCTAATCCTCATTCTGTGTTTCCTAGTAATCCTGAGATGATGGGAAATGCTTGAACCTTAAACGTTTTACAGTGAAAAGTAGTCCAATAACAAGACTCAACTGACTAACAGACAAATGGGTAAATATGCAGGTCTTCAATACATGGCAGAAGATCCAAGACTCAGTGGAGGATACATACTTCTAAAGAGAAGTAATGATTTTGAATGGAATGGCAAAGTAAATTTGATGTCCCTCTTTCAAATATTTTTATGCTTCAGAAAAGGAACAATGGGCAATTAATTATGCTTATATTGCAATTTGGATTATCACACTGTTTTTCCTTGCTTCTTTTAAGTGATGAAATCAGATTTTCCTTGTATTTTTTTTTTTTTATTAGTCAGTTCTGTATTCAGCAAATACAGTCAGTTTGGTACCATTATTAGGCTCATCCGTGACCTACCCCCTCCCCTTGGCCCCTCCTTGTTGAGGTATGCGGGTCATGCATTGTGGAGTTAGCCCACAGTTATGGGTAAGCTAAATGTCTCTGCATATCATGACCCAACATGTGACTCTGACATTCTTTCCGCCCCCTCTTCCGCAAAATTTCCCTGAGCCATGTTGGGTTCATTTTTGGTCTGCTTCAGTGATGAGGTGTTGAGGGCCTCTGAGGCTCTGGCTCTCTGATTTGGTAGGAGTTGATTTTTCTCTATGCTGATCTCCTTCCCCCTTGTGCTGGTGTCCGGTTCATCAGGAAAAACAGCCCCCTTGCTTGTTTCTCGAAGTTTTCTTAGTTTCAGCCGGAGCCCTTTTGAGGTATGATGGGGTGGCTCTCTCCTTAGGGTCTACATCTATCCTCTCCAGTGTCTTGTGGTTCAGGTGTTCCCTGTAAGGGCCTGGTGAAGGATCAGCCATTTGGTCTATCTTTTAGTAAGTAGAAGATTATGGTACCATTGCCGTTTAGGTCTAGATTTGTGTTTCCCACCCCTTTGATGCTCTCCCCTCCCTCCCCTTCCATCCTAGTGTCTAATCTAGGAGATGCTTGCTGGGTATTTAAGGTATCTTCGGTAGATTCAGGTTAGGTGCTGTAGATGAGTGAGACTATGTGGTGATTTTTTTTCTGTGACTGGGTAAGTTCACTGAGAATGATCTGTTCCAGGTTCAACCATTTTTCCTTGCATTTTTAATCTGGATGTCCTCAGTTATCCAACAGGGGAACATTAGTGCATAGTTACATTGTTTATCTTGGTATGTCTTAAATAACAGTAGATTTTCCTCATTTGCTTCCACATCTCAGTATTGAAAAATAATGGCAGTTTCCACAGAAGTGAAATGATTAGTGTAGGAATGTGCTCATGAGGGCTTTTTCATACTCTATGATTTTAACTCTCTTTGATTTATTTGGAGGAGAAAACTGGAAACCATCAGATCTTTGCTCCAAACAATAACACAACCAGGCAGGTAGCATTTGCTTTGCTGGACTTGTGAACTTAGTAGAATGATTCAACATTTTAATTCCTTTCTGCTGGATATATATTTGAGGGAGAGAGAGAAAAAGAGGGAGAATGGGCATGCCAGGGCCTCCAGCCACTGCAAACGAACTCCAGACGTATGCACCACCTTGTGCATCTGGCTTATGTAGGTCCTGGGGAAATGAACCAAGGTCCGTTGGAATTGAACTGAGGTCCTTTGGCTTTGCAAACGAGCACCTTAACCTCTAAGCCATCTCTCCAGCCCTCTGCTGGATTTTTAAGCATGCAGCCTCATCACTAGGGCTTCTTAGCTCATTGTAGTCTGCTTTGGATTCAGAATCAGAATAGTAATTTGTGGACTAGGAGAGTAAGAGTGGTCAGGGTTGCTTTTCTGTTGCTCTCTCGGGCTTCCTTAGAAATCTGACTTGAGATTTACTCAGATGGAGCCATGGAAAGAAGTGGCATCATTTTTCTGCTTGGGTAAAAACAAAGCAAGACAGGAAATCACGAAAAATGGAGGAGAAAAGCTCACTGTCTTTTTCATGATGCTGTTTCCTCTTTCAAGGAAAGGTTATGTCAGTCAAACTTCTTTTGCCAACAAAATGATGACAGTGTACCTCATGCCGACCGTCATGCTTTATCATGGTAAGGAAACAGGGAGCTGTAGATGGAAGCCTTCCACAATTTGTCAGGCCTTTGGCAGTTGATCAACCCCACTAGAAAGGACAGTCATATTGTTGCTGAGCTGGGGCTGTTTAAAGAATGTGAAATGTGGATGGTGGCACTGAAGTAGTTGACGGTAAATCAGATTTGATTTCCCCTCTGTGAGCACAAAATGAACCTTGTCGTGATCAGGAAGAGAAATGAAATCTTTAAATATTTCTCAATGTTTTGTCATCTCTGCCTGTCGGGGTGATTTAACATAAAATTTCCCCAAAGTAGGAAGCACAGGTATTATTTCATTTTATTTCATTTCAAAGATAAACTTCACAGATTTCCCCTATAAATTACTTGAAAAGCCCCCAATATGCAATTGTGGAGGTAACTTAAGATCAATGCTGTTTTAAGGTAAAATATTATTAGTAAAAAATGTGCTTTGTGGTTTGTCCCCTGCCAATAGCCTGGCTGTCCCTGAACATAGTGGCATCCTAATGTTTATGGGAAAATATCGGAAGGGCCAAGAGAAGTTGCTTATAAATGTTTTAAGTTAACTCTGCTGCCAAGAGTTTGTTTATTGAACTTTTGACTGCGTATTTCTTATAAGACCCGCATTTACCCATTTCCATGTTTCAGACTTCTCATTATTTTCTGTCTTTCCCTTCATTCTGCTTATTTAATGGTAATAAGACTTTGCAGGTACCTGTGCAATTTTTGTTACCTCTAAGATCTAAAATAACCATTTCAAAACAACAGAAACATTTCTATTCCTTTTTATTTTTGGTATATGAATAATTCATGCTCTTTGGAGAAAATATAGACATCAACAACTGCAATAGATGACCCCTGTGACCCAGAGAGAGCCATCATAAAGGTTCTTGTACATGCCTCTGTGGAGTTTATTTTATTTAACATTGGATCATTTAGTTTCAATTGCAGGTACTAAAGAGTGCACATTTTTGTTCTTTGGTCTCAAGGTTTAAACTGAATATTCAGATGAGTTTGTTTGTGAGCTCTAGTCAGTGTTTGATTACTGAAGTGGTATCTAGTTTTTCTTCAATTCCACTTAAAAAAAAATAACAGGGATGAACTGCCACAAATGTATCAGAAGGCATTTAATTTATATCTGAAGCATTAGTTGATGTGATTATTAATTACCTGAAAATGCCTTATTAATCTTGAATATTTCACCATTCTGGTATCACACCAGGCAATGGTCATCCTACTTGTTGACTGCCTGACTGGTGTGACTAAGTGCTAACCAACAAATGCTCTTTCCAAATTCCTGTTTGGTATGGAGTTTGTGGTTAGAACAGGCAGACCTGTGAAGGGATCATAACCCAGGACAATGCCATTGATATAGAATTAAAGACATAGATTATTAGTAAAGTCTGAGCAAAAGTAATATGGATTCTTGTTTTCTTTTTGCCTCGTGTTTGACTCTTTCTCCCACATACTCCATTTGGAAGGAAGCTAATATTGGAACCTCATGGAGAGTCTGAGTTCATGTTGACTGGGATACTCTGGAATATCACATGCAGTATCATACCTGTTCCCATAATCTGGTAAATTAAGCACTGTTTTTATGTCTATATTGTAGACTCAGGAACGGTAGATGAGTGGCTCAGTAGTAGCTACATGTCAGCCATTGTACTAACTCCTGGAAAATTACATATTGGAATTCACAGACAAAACCCACGCCTTGTTACAAAGTGTATGCTAGTAGTAGAAATAGAAAGCCAATGATATTAAGAACTTAAACCTAAAAGAAGTGAAAAATACTGAGTAAGAGATAGAGGTTACCCTTAAATGAAATCTGATGGGCATCAAACCCAGGTATTTTATCTGAAAACCTTTTAAAAAATATTTTATCTATTTATTTATTTGAGAGAGGGAGGATGGGCATATCAGGGCCTCCAGCCACTGCAAACGAATTCTAGATGCATGTACCACCTTATGCATCTGGCTTATGTGGGTACTGGGGAATTGAGCCTTGAACCGGGGTCCTTGGGCTTCACAAGCAAGCATTTAACTGCTAAGCCATCTCTCCAGCCCCTGAAAAACTTTTGCAAGAAAAACTGTGCTATTTTGATGATTGTGAAGACACAAGGAATGTGAGGATTTTTTTTTTTTTTTGGTCTGTTAATATTGCCTGAAGTGGATTCACAGGGAAGATTAATTTCTGTGGTTCATTAATTACTCTACCAGTAAACAATGACTTAAAAATGTCATGGAAAGAAAAAGGTTTAAGGTATCATCACAAAGAAGACAGTTACAGTTTAGTTTTTAAGCAAATAAAAGTTCTATTATTTGGCCCCTGTTGAAAGGTGACAGCCAGAATCGGATTTGGATTTGTGTTTCCTTCCAGCACCGTGTCAACAATCTCATGGAGGACTCAACACACCGAGGAACATAGGATGTCTGAGATGTATTCATTTAATCAAATGTCAGTATGAATCAGTTTTCATCCTGTGAATGTATATCCTCACCTTCTGAACTCTGCCCTGGTTGTTCCCATCTCAACCCTTCTTCAGATTTTCTTTTCTAATTTAGCCAGACTTAGAAGAAATTTCCTTCTAGGGAATGTGCCTCATGAAGACTACAATGGGTACTGGATACAGAACAGAGAAACCATTCATCCTTGTATCATTTGAGTTAATTTATTGTTTTAAAATGTTTTTATTTGGAAGCAGAGAGAAAGAAGGAAGAGGGGAAGAGAGAGGAGAGGAAAGGAGGAGACATAAAGAATGCATGTATCATGGCCTCTTGGCACTGCAAACCACCCCCAAATATATGCTCCACTTTATGCATTTGGCTTTACTTGGGTACTTGGGAGTCAAACCAAGTCTTCCAGGCTTTTCAAATAAGCATCTTTAACCACTGGGTTGTCTCCCAGACCAAGTTATTATAGTTTTAAGAGATAAAGAATTATATACATACTAGACTGGAGAAGGAATATCATAATACTAAGCTAGAAAATCACCTGCATGAAATAGTTTATTTTTATTAGTCAGCATTCAACCAGAGAAGAGGAGTAGTGGGGTAGATGGATGGATAGATAGAAGATAGATAGATAGATTCTAGATAGATTGATGATAAAACAGTTGATAGATCGATAATAGGTTAAGATAGTGGTTGTTGATGGAGGAAGTGAAGGAGGAAAGGAGAGAGAGAGAAAGAAAGAGAGGGGAGGAGAACACAGGAGTTGGGTTATACCAGGGATAGAGCTGGTTAAATAAGTCTGAAATCCTTGGGGCCAGTGGCAGGGAAGGGAAGTTTATGGACCAGCTTTAGCTTACCGGTGTGGGAGGAGGTTGTCTCTAAACAGGATGTCTTCTGTTGAAGTAGGACATTAGCTGTGCTTTTAAGTTCTTGTCCCTGATGGAATCAGGCCCACTCAGTTTATGCAGGTTAGTATCCCTTACTTGAATCCCTCCGATTAATGGTTTTCCTTCCAGCTGCAGAGTACCTTGAAAGCAATGCCTAGCATGGCCTTTGCTTGGATATTTTAGAACTATAATTTAGCAGACCCATGTTGTCACATCTAAAACAAAACAAAACGAAAGCAGAAAGCTCACTTTATAAATTTGAGACTGAGAATCTTTCCTGGAATATGTGTAGCAAACCCTTGAAATATATAACTCTCCTCCCAGGGCTTTTAAAGTTAAAAAAATCCATTTTTGTTTCAATGTGTAAATTATGTGTTTGTGCCTTCAACTGCCTACATATATCACAAACATAGGAAGTTCATTTTCAAATGTGATGATAAATCATTCCTTCTAAGCCTTTCAATCTTATTTCATATTAAAAACAAAAGTAAAACAAAGCGAGATTATCTGCTGGTCACATGTTTATTGTCCATGGAAAAGCAATTGTCTTTTATCCTCCTTTTTACAAACAAAATCCAGCTTGAATCATACTATGGGGCCAATAAAAACAATTTCTTAGGAAAAACAAAAGCAAAATAAGAAAAAAAACTGCAGTTTTCTCAGTTTGTCTATATGTTTTTTTCAGGCTCTCTCTCTCTCTCTGTGTGTGTGTGTGTGTGTGTATGTGTGTGTGTGTGCATGTGTGTGTTAGGCATCATGTTCAGTCCTAGCAGAATGAATGGTCAAAATTATCCATGAGATGTTGTGTAGAAACTAGGTCAGGGTTGTTCACTTAATCCAGTTTTAGCCAAGGGTATATAAGACAATATTAAATGGAGACTTTTCAGAAACATTTAAAACCCCTGTAAAAGGCACCAGAGGCTGGAAAGATTGCTTAGCAGTTAAAGGTGCTTGTTTGCATTCCTGCAGACCTGAGTTCAGTTTCCTAGCACCCAAGTGAAGCCAGATATACAGTTGCATCTGCATCAGTGATCCCAACAAGCCTTACAGCAGTGAGAGACAGAGCCAGGAGAAAGCAGAAGCTCACAAGCCAGGTAGAATGACACAACTGTTCCAGAAATTAAACAAGAAGAAGACCCTGTTGTAGATATACACCCATCCATCCATCCATCCATCCACCCATCTATAACCTCTCTCTCTTTCTCTGAAAAGGATGGAGAGAGGCAGAAAAGAAGGAAATCTTTTTACTCTGGCCCACTTGCTTGGGAAGTCTATAGGTGTTCTGTGAGGTTATAAGGTCTGCAGCCCACATGTGACCATGAGGGATGTACTCTTGGCACTTTGTGGCTAGCAGAGCAAATGAAAGGGCAGTGACCAAGAATGCCATGCTATTGAGCTACTCATCTAACTTATCATGCTTAATATCTAGACTCTAAAATAAGGATCCATCTTACAGTGCCAGAAAACAAGGAAGTGCTCAGACAAAAGCAAATATAGGGGAAGCAGGATCAGAAGAGTAAGAGATCTGTGAATGGACAATGTCGGAATACTAGGATACCAGCATAAGAAAACAGTATTGGTTTCTAATCTAAAATATATGATATCTTTGAGTTTATGCTGATTTAAGTAATTGAATAAAGATGTAAATGGGGGAGCATAGATAAATTTCTCCTGCAGAATTCTAAGTAGTTTATGTGGATAGACTATCCCCAAAGAAGTTCTTAAGTATGGACTATGCATAGTGTTTTCCTTCCAAAAAGCTTGACAAGAATAACTTTTCATGAAAAGCAGCCAATGTTTTCTATTAATGATGGAATGAATGGTCACACATTCAATGTTGTGAAACAATAAAACTTTATTATCCTTCAGTTCTATGGGCTAGAAATAGAACATTAAGATAACATTGATCAAGGTTGACACGTACACAGAGCTGCATTCCTTGTTGGTCAGTAGGGGAAAATGCTCTCTGCCTTTCCCAGCTTTTAGAGACTAACCCCACTTCCCACAGTCCGCTTCCTACACAATCAAAGCTATCACTAACAGGTTACATTTTTTTCATTTCAAACACATTGACCTTCGTTTGACTCATTTCTGACTTTGGATGATATTGGACCCACATAGGTAACTCAGGTTAACCAGATTATCCATTGATTACATACCTTCCTACATCAAAAACCTTCCTTTCCCTCTGACACTGGTTGGTTAATGTTGGCTGTTAATCTGATGCCTAGGAGCTCATCACTGGCTGTGCCATAAGGGCATTTCTGGGGATGATTTGATCAGAATGGCTCTGTCCTAACAATTGATGTATTCACAATTTGAATGGAGTGTTGGGAAGTGGTGGAAACTATGGACAGTGGTTGGAGGCTTTGTGTCACTAGGAGCTTGTCTTTGAAGGGAATACATTGTTCTTGTCCCTTCATGTCTTATTCTACTTCCTGGGTACCACAAAGTCAGTATCTTCTTCCACATTTGCATTTCACCATAACTCAGCTGCCCCACCATGTCCTTTCTGCAATGATGATCTGACATCATAACTAAGGAAATCCTCCTTTAAGCTGTATTCTGCTATTTGGTTACAACGATGCAAAAATAACATACTCATGTAAGCTAACAGATTTGCAGGTTCCAGAGACAAGAGCATAGCTTTATTTGTAGGATGGATCAGGGGGTGCTGAATGTTCTATCTACCACATTTAGCAAAAATTATTTCAACCAGGCAATCAAGGCTCAAGGCTCGCAGAAACTGGGAGAAGTTAGGATGACATATAATGTGAGCTTATGATGTGATAATAATGTCCCTTTATATCTGCAGTCTTCTTACCCCCAAGTCATAACTCTACCCTAATCATAAGAAAAACACCTAATAAATTTCAGTTGAGGAATATCCTATAAGATGCTTGAAGGCTACTACTCAAAAGCAAAGCATCAAGAGTCATTGTGGTAGAATGTGAGTGGATCATGGGAGCTAGAAAAAGCAGAGGAATAGATTGTCCTCTAGAAAAATCAGCACTCCTAACACCTTGACTTTAGCCCTATTTGACCTACAGTACATTGCCATAGAACTGTATGATTAAGATTAAACTGATTTCTTTTCTTTGTACCTGAGACAAGTATCACTCTATAGCTAGGCTGTTTTAGAAGTCATTATGTGGCCCAGGCTGACCTTGAAATTCATGGTAGTCTCCTGCCTCATCCTCCCAAGTACTGGGTTATAGGAGTGAACAGCAGCCACAGTGACCAGCTGATATGTTCATATGGTTGAAGCTAAATTAGCAGTAATGCTTCACTGCAGCAAAGGAATCTGTCATAGTCACAAAGAGACTTTGCCATTGAATGAAATAGAATATATTAGAAGGAATTAGAAACACAAAATATGAAATTAAGTACAAATTAAAGAGACTTGCAGTGAAGTGCAGACTTGAGTTACTAATCATACAATAAGGAGCCAAGGAAATGGATCAACCGGAAAAGTCCTTGCCATGTAATCATGAGACCAGAGTGTGGATCCTCAGGACCCATGTAAATGCTGAGTTGGCAGCAAATGTATATAATCCCAGAACTGTGTAGACAGAGAAATCAGGATCCTTGGGCCTTGCTGGCTAGCTAATCTAGCCATACCAGTGAGGTCCAAGTTCAGTGACCGATCTTGTCACAAGAACAAGGTGTAGGGCTGAGTAAATGGCACAGCAGTTAAAGCTGCCATCTCAGATTTGATTTCTCAGTGCACACATAAAGTCAGAAGTACAAAGCAGCACATGCATCTGGAATTTATTTGCAGCAGCAAGAGGCCCTGGGGTTCCCATGTTCTCTCTTCCCTCCTTCCTTCCCTTCCTTCGTTCTTTCCTTTCTCCTTTCCTTATTCCTCTGTTTCAAATAAATAAATACATAAATATTCAAACATTTCTTAAGTATCAGCTTTTAAAATCTTATTGATGTTTGTAAACATAAGGTGTAATAGGTCTCCTCCCTCAGTCCCCATTTCCTTGAGGTCCCTTCTCAGTGAGGTTATTGGTATTCATTGTGGGGCAATCAGGGCCTTTTCCCCTGGGGGGAGCTGTGCTTCAGAAGGTTTCTACCTAACTCATGGCTCTTACAGTCTACCTGCTCCCTCTTTTGCAACAGTCCCTTAGCCTCAGTGGGCGTGTGATCAGTTGGTGTTGACTTCTCTGTAACCTCTGTATTTCCATTATGATACTTTTCAGTTCACCACAGTGTTTGTTGCTATTTTCCTCGATGTGAATGTCTGGGTAGCATTGGAAGCAATACTCATGTTGCTGTTTCCTTTGGAATTTCTTCTGGGCCTTTGTAGATGTGGTAGAGATGGCACATCTCATTGCAAGCATTCAGCTGTCTTTTCTTTTATTGATGAATCATGGATCTCCCCAGCATTCTCTGCCATCTGTAAAGTAAAACAGATTCTCTGACCAAGGGTAAGAGCAGTTTTGACTAAAGGGAATATACCTAGGAGCTAAAGAGACATGTTGATGAGACTACCCACTTCATTTATACAGGGAACCCTGGGGGCTTCTTTCGTCTCTCTGGGCATTGTGATTTTCCTGACCAGGGGTTGCTGACTTGATTCCCATACCAGTTATGAGTTCTCTCTCACTGAGTGAGCCTCATGTCCAATTAGAGGGCAGTTGGCTTCCCACAAAGGCTGTGTGCCACCATTACACAAGTGTGTAGTTCTTGTCTGGCTGGTGGATTGTGTGGGTGGCAGGGTCTCATGTCTATTCATGCTGCCAGCGACCATTGACACCTTGTAGCTCCCATAGCACTTTCCAGTGCCATAGGGTTTGCCAGGCAAGGTCTGTTTTCCTCTCATTTCCCACCTTTCCCCTCAGAGTTCTGAGATGGTGACCTGTGGTGTCTTCAGCAATATGGTCTTTACTTTTATCTCGGTTTGGTAACCAAGTGTGTGGTAAAGACCTGCATTGGGTTTTGGGGGATCTTGTGGATCACCTTGGCCAACTGCTCCCTGTGAGGGTTAACCTAGATCTGACCCTGAGTCCATGGCTTAAGAATTAAGGTTTCTCCACCTTCTACTGGGCATTTTGGTGTGGTCTGTCCACCATGCTTAATTGGGGGCTCTGTCTCATGTACTGGTTTTGAGGAGGAAGTTTCCTACTGTGCTGACTGCATTTCTTTTTGGTTTTGTGTAGTTTCCCTCCTCACCCTCCCTTTCCCTGATGCCCTGCCATAGTCCATCCCAATATTCTTTCCCTGGAATGGTTTTTCTGGTATGCCCTCCTCGTCTTCCCCCATTGTTCATGGTTTTATTTGGTCTAATTCTGGTTATACACCCATAGTCATAATGCTTACTCCATTTCTGATGGTCCAGTTTAGGAGCCACACATGAGAGAAAACATGCAACATTTGTCTTTCTTAGCCTGTGTGAGCTCACTTAAGGATATTTTCCAAGATCATCCATTTTCCTATGATTTTTATCATTTCATTTTTGCATTACTGCTGAGTAGAATTCCATTGTGTAAATGCACCACGTCTTCATTATCCATTCATCGTAGATGGGCTACCAGGGAATATGTGGAATTTGAGTGCCCCAAGGACTAAAACGATGTCTATCTCATCCACTGTATCCTCATTGCTGCCATTGGAACCTGTAGCCATTGTTCCACAATAATCCTTCTATTATTATTATTATTTTAGCTAGAGTCTCGCTCTAGCCCAGGCTGACCTTGAAGTCACTATGTAGTCTCAGGCTAGCCTCAAACTGACAGTGATCCTCTTACCCCTACCTCCCAAGTTCTGGGATTAAAGGTGTTCACCACAATTAACTTTTAGGTGAAAGGAAGATAGTTGGGAAATAACTTGTAATGACCTTAAGTGCTAAATCAGTGAGTTTAATCACTTGATGATTTTAAAGAGAAATTGTGATTTGAGTTGTTTGTATTAAAAGATGAAGCTGGTTAATTTTTTAAAATACTACTTTGATGGAAAAGAGAGAGGAAGGAATATATTAAACTTATACAGGAAAAATTTTATTATTCTTATTTGTTACTATAAATAGTTGAGTGTCTATTAAGACTAGATTTCTATTATGTGAAATTAATACATAGAAGGCATCAATTTATAATAATTCTAGCTTCCTTTTCATGTGGAACAATTTTAGTGCCTCTGAAATAGAGCTAACACTTTTCAACTGTTTATTCTATATGCACCACCTTATTTCTAAGTATCAAACATGGCTACTTCTTGAGTTTTAAATTTTAGGTAGTATCTTTTGACCCTAACCTGGAAAATAAGTATTTTCACCTTCTCACAATAACCTATCACCCCTCATTTACTCCCATAATTACTTTCACACTTTCCTGTAATGTAGCTATGGTAACAATTTTTAAGCCCATGTTTAATCCATGTGGACTATTCTGGTTATGCCATTTACTTTCATATGCTACCTTGCTTTGTTAAAGGTGATAATTACCTTATTTGTATTTACTTAGCTTTCTCTAGCTTCTTCAATGTGATTGAGACCCCTGTCCCCTGAAAATCTTGAGCAAAAGCTTTATAAAACTACACTTATAATAACACATTTTTATATATAATACATTTTATCTTTGAAGTTCTTTCTGAGTTTTCAAAAACTGATTCTGTGTTTTGTGTTTCACTATTTTCCTCTTTATTATTTGGATTTCTTGAAGTATGTTCTCCATGTGGCTTTCTACAATATTTGGAAGGCAATTGTTTAAAAGATGTTGTTTGTATGCTATTATTTAAATTCATGCATTATATCAATATACAAGTGTAGTTAGAGATTAATTTCCATAGAACTTTGAAAACTAGTCAGTTATCTTCTAATGTTCATGATATAGCTGAATTTAATTTTTTAATTGATCTTTTCTATATTGCATGTTTGTTATATCTGGGTGAGTTTAGGATTTAAAGAAAAATCCACAATATCCTGAAGCTTCACTAATGTATGCCTTAGCAAGGGGATTTCTTTGTCATTGTCCATGTATTTGTCATTTTTGTTTTATTTTATGGCAATTTCTTTACTCAGTTTTAATAATTTGGTTAAATATATAAATGTTTAGTACCTTTAATCTGATTCTGCCGCTTATTTTCTGAAGATTTTTAGTGGTAGATTTTCTGGATATAGTATTTTATCTTTGTAAGAATATTAATTACAGCTTTGGGGGAGCTCTTACCCAGACTATATTTTCCCACTGGTTTTATTTAGTCTTTCATGTCCTCAAATGTCTAGTGATCTTTGAATTTCATTCAGTCTGATGTAAAGTCCTGTACATGTGGTGGAGACATCTCTGTAGGGTGAACAGATGGATGCTACTGTTTTCACAGGAACACCCAAGTTCAAATGTATACATCTTTTATTTCAAACCAGCTCAGGGAAAAAAAAATTCTTCCAGCCTCTGATATTCTGCCAGGAACGATGCTACATTTGAATCTTGAATGTCCCCAAGGCCCTGTGTGTGAAAGGTTTGGTCCCCATTCTGTCATGCTATTGAGAGGTTTGTGGGAACTATTGGAAGGTGAAGCATTTTGGGACATTAGGCCACTGAAGGAGTTTTTGGGGCTGTGAGCCCCTCTCCTCCTCTCCCTCTTGTGCTATCCATCCATCAGGTGATGAGCATGTCCCATCATCTTTTGTTCTGATATGATGTACTGTACTTCCACCATCCCAAAACAACAGGGCCAAGAGACAATGAGTGAGTGCATTGAAACCTGAGCCATAGTGAACTTTTATTCCTTTTAACTTGTTTGTTTCAGCTAATTTGTCACATCAATAGAAAGTTAACTAATGCAAACATGCATCCAGCTTCTCTTTTTTTGGGAAACAAGCATGGGCATGGAATTCTTCTCTTTTATATGTATAATTTTCACTTATAGTAGTCTTCAGGTGTAAGATCTCACTGAGGCTAGACTTAGATTCAGTTCCTTTTGAAATAAACTTTCACTTCATGTTGGGGTAGAGAATGACAAAGGATGAATTTTGGACTAGAAATGGCTCCTTAGCTAGCCCCATGAGGTCTTAAATGAACCTATTAACACTAGATATATTTGAGGATTCCTATTAGTTTTTTAAAATATTTTTATTTGCTTATTTACTTATGAGAGAGAGAGAGAGAGAGAGAGAGAGAGAGAGAGAGAGAGAGAGAGGCAGATAGAGCAAATGGGCACACCAGGGCCTCCAGCCACTGAAAGTTGAACTCCAGATATATGCACCACCGTGCATCTGGCTTGTCTATGTGGGTATTAGGGAATTAAACCTTAGTTCTTAGGCTTCACAGGCAAGTGCCTGGACCACTAAAGCCATCTCTCCACATATTAATTTTATATTTAAAAATAATAAGGTGTAGCTGGGCATGGAGGTACATGGCTTTAATCCATGTTTTTTGGAGGCAGAATTGGATCACCGTGAGTCTGAGGCCACCCTGAGACTACATAGTTAATTTCAGGTCAGCCTGGACCAGAGTGGGACCCTACCTTGAAAACCAATAATAATAATTAATAATAATAATAAGGTGCATAATTGATAACTGATATGTTACCTTACAGGATCTGCATTAGTCTTCTTAATCAGACATAGTGTTTCATCTAGATGTGCTTACACATGAGAGTTACAATGTATTTTTATAGGGACCACTTGTCAGCTGTGCTTTGAACATCTAGCCTAAGCTTAATTTTTTATATAAAATTCTTGGTTTACATAGGCTTTCAGACTTTGCAGATATTTTTATTAATCATATAAAGAGATTATGAGAGAATCAAATTAACATTTTTTAATCTCCATTTTTGTTGCCTAGATGGTTGTCTATCTTCTCTATAGGGCTTTTCTTAATTTAAAACTTAATGGTTGGCTGATTCAATCATAGAAAATTTTAAATGTTCAGGAAAAGCACATTTAACAGTGCAGGGACCTTTCCTCTTGCAAGTAATCTGTTATCAAATAGCCTTGGGTCTTTTTTTTTCTTTTATACTTCTTTCCTTATTCTTTATAGTAAGTTAAATGTACTTTTTAGCATTTTCCAACAAGACTATGGAGCCTATCTACTATTTTTGCAACTTTTTCTTCTTGCATGTTATTTAAATGTTGTTAGGTCAATTTAGTGCCTATGCAGAATTTACTCTCTACAGTTCATCACCTTTCCAGATATGTGTGAGGTAGGTCAATTAGCATCACCCACACTTTGATGATAAGACAAGACACTGAGTGGCTAGGTAATATTTAGAGTGTCACAAAACTATCTACTGAATAGAAAATTAAAGATTCCAAGACCAGGAGGATAATCCTGTCTCAGCAAGATGAATGGTGTCACAGAGGAATGATTACTGAGAGAGGACACCCAAGATTGTTCTCTGGTCTCCACATACACTTGCACATACATGCACCCTCCTCAGTCATACATGCAAAGGCTTGCTTTTTCATTTTTCCAGTTTTGACTGAAGTCATAGAAGATACCTTTGTTATACAGAAAATGGCTGTGACACCACAGGTATTGCTCTCAGTGCTAGCCTGACAACCACTTCCAAGTAAATAGCAAAAACTATGGTGCTGAACTGAAACACATTGTAGCAGAAATACAAAGGCTACAAAGGACTCAACATTAAACTGCAGAGAACTCAACACTAAGAACAATCTGCTAATACACCCAAGGCTCAGGGACTGTTGTGAAAGAGGGGAGTGGGAAGATTGTAAGAGCCACAGAGTGAGTAGATATATTCTGAGGTTCAGTGCCCACTCCACAGAGGCCCTAATTACCCCGCAGTGAACACCGAGGACCCTATTGTGCAGGATCCCCAGGGAAATGGGAATGGGGTGAGGGGATTGAAGACTACAACATATGTAAAAACATATTTGTATAAGTAGATTTTTTAAAAGGCTACAAAATACCAGGGAGAGATAGAGTTTTCAAAGCCTATCTTGCAGAGAGTAGCCTTGTATTCAGCCAACATTTAAACAGTGCGCATTTTCTGTCAACAATAGCAAACATTCTATGAATGGGGACTTATTTTTGAGGTAGGATCTCACTCTAGCACAGACTGGCCTGGAACTCACTCTGTGACTCCAGGATGGCATCAGACTCAATGATGATCCTCCTACCTCAGCGTCCAGAGTGCTGGGATTAAAGGTTTGTGCCCCACGCCCAGATGAATGGGGATTTTTGAGTTTCTACCATGGTGATATCACTCTGGCCCATTGAGCAGCTGTGTCCTGTTGCCTCAGTGAAGCTCGAAGTACAGTAGTTCCTCTTCTGCTCACTGGCTTCCTCCCCCATGCTCTTCCATCTCTTCATAGCTGGATTGGAAAGAGTGGAAATCAGTAGTTTCCTGTGCACCCACAGGAAGAGAAACTGGGCAAAAGATGGGGAACTGATGGAGGCAAGGTGCGAATCTTACAACTTTATGACTATTTTGTTTAACTGACTCTGAAAGCAAAGAGAAAGAAAACTGTATTCTGAGAATCATATGACACATTAGCTTCTCTGGACTGGCCCAGCGGAACAAAGACACCTGGGAACAAATGAAACACTTGTATATCACTGTGGCCGCACATGACTTAATAGTAGGGGTACTTTCTCTGCATTTGTCAGAAATTCATTTTCACTGTTAACTCAGGTTGTCTTTCCATGGAGAACTTGAGTCCCTGATACTCCTTTGGGAGCCAGTTGCTAACATTTATTGACTGTAAACCTACCCTAGAATGAGGCTAATGAATTTTCCAGCATTCCGTATTACTCCTCAAGTGTGGTAAACTGTCTTAGGATAATGGGGATTTTCATGTCCTTAAATGTCTCTGAAGTTCTAGCATGTGTCTTTATGATGCTCACTCATATCTATTTAATACATAAATGATCAATGCAGAAGAATAAACATATGCTATGACAGTATGCTTTGTTTTATATATCATTATTAAACAATTCTTTGCACTAGAAAGTACCTCTACTAGGGAAGTCATAGTCACTAGATACACATTGGATAGTTTTTGAAAGTTAAATTAGCAAAACCTTTTCTAGCACCTTCTGTCTGCCAATACCATGCTAGATTCAGGCATGTAGTTATGAGTCCTGACCTTGAATGAGGACTTTACAATGAGCTGTGTTCCCTGCTAGTGACTCTAAACACAGCTCAAAGTCCATTTATAGGGAATAAATTCTCTCTCTGTGTCTCTCTCTCTAAAATAAAATAAAAAAGTAAAACAAAAAAGGGGCTGGAAAGATGTGTTAGTCATTAAGGCACTTGCCGTCAAACCCTAAAGACCGATGTTCGATCTCTCTCCAGATCCCACATAAGCCAGACACACAAAGATGAGACAAGCACATGGTTGTACATGCCCACTTGGGTGGCACAAGCATCTGGAGTTCAATTTCAGTGGTTGAGGCCCTCACACACCAATTTTCTCTGTCTTTCTCTCTCTCTCTCTAAAATAAAATAAAATAAAGAATAGAGGATCCTTATCTCTTAAGTCCTGCATGATGCAGTGTTGTAAAAGTACCTGTAGAAAGATAGATACTGCTTGGTCATCCCTAATAAACCTGTGGCCTTCTCTTTAGTTCACTTTGCACAGAGGAGGGAAGGATTTACATCAAATCCATTGGCTCAGATTGTGCTAAGGAGACTTCAGAAGCATACCTAGGTATGGCCCAGAGCTTGCTACTTGGGAGTGTAACTCTTAAGACAGAGGGATGAAATCAATCACTATTAATGACATTGGCTGGAACTTCACCTAGATCTCAGCACAAGCTTACTGCTTTCAGATTAATGAATTGGAAAAGTTTCCGCACAACACTGACCATGGGAGTTTCCAAGTGTCAGGTGCTATACCAGGTCCTACATCATAACAAAGCCACCATACATATATAGGCATAAAACATTCTATTGGGTATTCCACGAAATACTTGGTTTCAATATGTAAGAGAGGAAAATAAGGGAACAGGAAGCTGAATGTATTTCAGGATATTTACTTATTGTGAAACACATTTGAGTCAACATTTCCACAAAGGATTCACCGTGTACGTGGGCTCAGGTGCATTTTGCTTACAGTGTTTAAAAGTTGGTTAAAACTTTACATTGTTGTGGTGTAACTTCATATATTTGCACTGTCTATTTTATAACTTGCTTCTATCACAACAAAAGCATTTGCAAGCATTCATGAGGGAGAAATACAATTATAACCCAGAACTCTATACTTGCATTCTGAAAGAAAAATATCCTGACCTCTGCTAGTTGCAAATAACTTGCGTGTAGTTCTGTGTATCAGGGCTTCTTCAGTTGCACAGCTGTGGCTGATTACACCTTCGTCCTCCCGAGATGCTCAAATATAGGTTGGCTATGCAAACAGACTTGCCACAGAGATTGCAGTCACCCTGTATTTTCAGACTGATGTCATGTGGCTCAACTCTAAGCCATGCAAACAATTCTAAAATCTATCAAATGCTTGTTATTTTGTGTGTAATCTGCAGTGATGATACCTCAATCTTAATCAAATTAGCAAAGTATTTTTGTGTGCATGTGTGTGTAACAGGTGTGATGTGTTGTGCGTGTTATGTGAGTGGTGTGTGTACAGTGTGTGCAGATGCCGTGTCCAATCAGGCAAGGATGTCAGAGAAGGCTCGGTGTCGTACCCCACTGCTCACCTGTGTACTCCTTGAATTAGAGTTTCCTCACTACTCCAGAGATCTGGCACTTTCATGAGCCCCAGACATCCTCTAGTCTGCACTTCATGAAGGACTGGGCTTATAGATGTCAGTGGTCATGCCCAGCTACTTATGTGGTTTCTGAGACTTGAGCTCAGAGGCTCAGAGGTCTTAGGGCCCCTCAAGCCCTCATGATTGTGTAGGATGCACTCTTAACTGCTGAGTCATCTCTCCAGCCACTAATATCATTTTCATATGAGCTTTTGTATCTTTGTGTCTTGAAATCTATAGATGAATACCTCTCTCTCTTTTTATAGATGCTTGTGTGTATGTGGGTGCATGTGCATGTGTGTGTGAGATGTTTAGAGGCCAGAGGTTGATGTTGGATGATTTCCTTAGTCATTATTCACCTTATTCCCTGAAACCGAGTCTCTTGCTAAACCTAGAGCCCATGGATTCAGCTATCCTAGGAGCCCTAGAGGGCTTCCTGTCTCTACCTTTGGGATTACAGCTGTGTATCACCATGCTAAACATCTTCACATGGGTGCTAGGGATCCAAAGTCAGGTCCTCATGGTTTCACAGCAAGCATATTACCCACTGAGCATTCTCTCCTGTCCCTAGAAAGGTATCTCTATTTTGTGCCCAGAATCAAACTTCAGTATTCCTTATATATATATGACTCATTCTAAACCTTCTTTAACATTTTTTTCCTTTTAGGTGGTATTATAAATAAGGCTAATCCTGAGATTAAATTATCTGCTTACTTGTAAGACTCCCACTTTAGGAAAGAACATAATATTCCTGCTATTATTATTGTTACAAAGAATGATATGTCCTTGTCTTTGAGAATTTCATCCATCTTTTCTGTTACTGTCAGGAACATCTTGCAGTGACATAGTTAACATAAAGCATTTTTCAAGTTGGAACCCATTTCTAGGGGAAAGGTCCACAGTAAAAATCTACAAATACAACATTACACTGTTTGTGACCTTAGTGTCCAGTTAAAATAGTCCTTATTTTGGCTCTATTTGGAAATATACTTTCTGACTTTAAGTAAATACATGTAATATTCTTATTTCCCTGAAGGTACAATTTGGATGAGGTCTTTGCTCCTCCTCTCTTCCTCTTACCCCATTGTAAAGTTATATAGAATTAGAAGACATTCTATTTTTAAATCATTCACATATATGTTTCATGAATTGTGGGTCAAGCTAAGCCTGAAAGATATTATCTTCATTATTTCAAGTTCTGAATATTGTATGTTGGTTACAGGTAAAGTCATAAGGGCAAATGATGTTCATCCATCATTAACACTTATATTTCACGACATTTTCTATTGCATGGAATTAAATTTAGGGTTATGTACTTACTATAAATAAGAAAAGGCTAAGAGCTAACATTTACATGGCATTTCCCAAACATTAATTAATTCAACAGCAAAATAAATATTATATCTTGCGACAGACAGTTGCCTAAGTTTTACAACTAAATTATTTATGATTTGAGGCATGTTTTAGTTGAATGATGATTAGACACAGAGGGAATGAGGAGACTGCATCACAAAATGTTCTTATTTGTCATGTTTGTATTGAGATACTTTAATGGGCTTCGTTGTTTGCAGGGAATGAAGCTGGTTGTTCAACTTGTTAGAGTTACTCACACAGTGGTAGTCCTGTCATTACCAGCTCTTGTATATTATCTAGATAAATTACGAATAGTGAGTCAAGAAAATAAGTTACTGTTGTGTGCTCAGCCCTAAGTAGGACATCTATATGAGCACCCCTGCAAGGTTCTGGGAACATCACCATCATGGAAGAACAGACAAGAAGAATGTAAGAGTCAGAGGATGGGGAGGAGTGACTTAGGATGCTGTCTTAAACTCACAGTAGCTTTGGTTTCCTAGACAGCACTTAGTTCACTAATACTCCATAATGGGTAGGGGGTTGAGTTCATGAGACCTCAATCCTCCAAGTGTAGCTATTGGTTGTTGATGGTTGCTTGGAGAGGAGTCATGTTCATCAGTGGTGTAGCCACTCATAACTTACCCATACTCTATTAAGTATCCCCTGTTTCTTCTCAGGAGAGTGAGCCTAATTTAACTCAGTGGGTCACACACAAGCACAAAAAAACCCCCATGAAAATAGGCAATGGCTAAAAGAGGGGTTACATCCATCAAATTCTCCCTAAATTAATAAGGCTTATTCCATTTAACCTATGCTGACTTCACTCTCCTTGGAGAACCTGTTTTTCCTTTTCAGAAGGTAGCTGAACCAGAGCAGATAAACTACCCCTCACACTTCATCCAAGCTGCAGCTGAAACCACACAGGAACTGGGGAGATTAGCAAGAATGCAGCTTCTTTGGGGAGACTGACAATCAGTGCCATAATGAAGGAGACAGACGCTGAGGATACTCAACACCTACCAAAGCAGAGATCCAGAGGCTCCTAAGAGCTCATCACTGAAGTGAAATTAAAGAGAGGGAAGGACTTTAGGAGATGGTATTATATATATGTAAGTAGAAGAACAGATTACAGGGAGGGGAAAGGCCTAAGCCAGATCAGGGGAAGAGACTGTGTCAAAGAACGGTCGGAGTAGAGGGTCAACCAAAATTCAAGATATTCTGAATAAGACATATGAAATCTACTTTCTTGAATAATGGCATATCCAGAAGCCATAGATTGTTACTAGAAAATTTTCAGTGCCAGGAATGGGATATCTTCCAGTGAGTTGTTGCCCAGGGAGGTCTCTGTTGCCTCCAAAACATTATAGGCTATTGCCAAGGCCCTTGCTTCCTATGAGAAAGAGATGGTAAGACCTTATTGCTGAAGACTTCACATGCCTGAGTGGCAAAGTCACTGAGACATCAAGCTGGTGCTGGGCAGAAAACCTTCTCCCTATAGCCCAGCCAACTGAAAGCTGGGAAAAGCTGCACTGTATGCAGCCTTATGGGAGACCAAAGTCATCAGTGGTGAAAACAGAGGGCACTGGAAGCCTCAAGTTTGGCCAGACAGGCAAAATGAATGAGTGAGTGCAATAGTGGCATGTCTGCTGTGGTGGAAAGCAACTGCTCTTTGATTGGACTGAAGGCCCACTCTGTGGGAGGGAATACACACCTGGTACTGGAAACCTAATCAAAAGTGTATGGCAGGGGAGGTCATGAGCCTTAGGAGTATAAGGCCTGCTCTTGTCTAGGTTAATGCATATATTATTCTCACCAAATTGCCCTGAAAGCACTGCACTTAATGTTAATATTCATATATTAATTCTACTCTCACTTCTGGTTAGAGAAGCTTCTCTTTTCAGATGGTGATGTCCACTGGGATGACCCAAAAGGCAACATAGTGCTGAGAAGAAGGGATGGAGGAGTGTCCAGCACTGAAACATCTCACACCCTCCAAGACTCAGGGTCCATTGCAGAAGAGGTGGTGGAAAGAATGTAAAACCAAAAGAAGGATACCACTCCTTACATGCAACTCTCTGGACAGAAATTGACCTCGATATCCATGACCTTGCAGTACCTAGCAACACCTACACAAGACCCTCATAGTAGGAGAAAAAGATGACATCAAAATAATAGTGAGACTAATGGAGAGAGGGAGGGGATAAAATGGAGAGCAGAGTTATGAAGGGGAAAGTGGGAGGGGGAACACTATGGTTTGTTGTCTGTAAGTATAGAAGTTGCCAATAGTACACACACACACACACATAACACAACGCAGGGAATTATATAGAAGGGGGATCAGAAAGATTGTAAGAGCTACAGGTTGGGACATCATGCCCAGAGGCATAGCCTCCCTCCATAACTGACTGCTGCTCCCACAATGCATAACCCACAGCCCCATGGAGAATACCTGAACCCCACTGTGGAGGGTCTCCAGCAGAATGGGGGCAGGGATGAGGGAAAGGATGCTACCAACACATAATGTATCCATACTAAGTATTTCCATAATTCACAAAAAAGAGAAAAGTTGGGAATAGTGTAGTTGAGAAAGAAAGAGTTAGTGGAAGGGGAAAAGGAAGAGTAATGAAGATGAATACATGCAAAATACATGTATAAAATTGTCAAAAATAAAATTAGGTTAAAAAAGAAAACTATAAAGAATTAATTAGAGGTAAAGTTTAGGAATGTAAATGGATATGAAACCAGGTTTTGGACTAAGAAGAATAAATTGCTAAATATATTCTTCCCCTCCCCTATGACCGCTAGAACAAATCCTCCAAAACATCGTGGTTTCAGACAGTACACATTTGCCATCTACATTGTGGAGAGTCTAAAGAGGATAAAATCAAGGTACTGGAAGAGCTTTTCTGGAGGCTCCAGAAAATAGCATTGCTTTGCTTTCTCCAATTTCTAATCTGGCATATGTTTGGTTTACTGGCTCCCTTCCAGGTTCAAAGTTAGCTGTGGTCATTAAAGTCTTTCTAACATGTAACTCTTATCATGTCCTCTTTTACATTGAAGGAATATTGTGATTCTATTGTGCTCTGGGTCATCCAAGGTACTCTTCCAATTTCAAGGTCAGCTGGATAGCAATCTAACTCTACATGTGACCTTAATTCCATTTCCCATATAACCTACCATTTATGACTGGAACAGAGCCATCTTAAAAGGACTTTTAAAAATTATTCGTTATGTACACAGTGTATATACAGCCATGTTGGGAGTTATAGGCCAGTGCTAAGGAAAAGAAGAAGAAAAAGATAGGTAATATAAAAGAGATAGAGAGAAGAGGAAGAAAGAGAGAGAGAGAGAGAGAGAGAGAGCTAAACAGGAGATTAAGGTTAGTCTTTATCATATCCTCTCCAGGGCCCAGGTTTTCAGGTGTTCCCTCTAAGGACATGATAAAGGTTCAACCATTTAGTCTGTCTTTTAGGAAGTAGAATTTTATGGTACCATTGTCATTTGGGTCCAGTTTCCTGTCCCCCACCCATAACCTTACCTTCCCCACCCTCCCTACTGTCTGGTCCTAGAGATGCTTACTAGGTATGTCAGCATCTTGGGCAGATTCAGGTTAGGAGCCACAGATGAGTGGGCCTCGGCAATGGCCTATAATGTTTTGGGGGTATCAGGGACCTCCCTGGCTAACAACTCACTGGAAGGTATCCCATCCCTGGCACTGAAAATTTTCTAGCAATGATCTATGGCTCCTGAGTGTTCCATTGTCCAAAACCGGAGGATTCCATATGATTTATTTATATCCTCTTAGATTTTGATTAGCCCTCCCTCCAGCTTTCCTTTACTCAGATGAACATTTTCTTAAGTGTGTGTGTGCCATTTGTATTTCTTCCTCTGTGAACTGCCTGTCCAGTTATCTGTCCCATTTTGTGAGTGGGTTGTTTGACTTTTTATTGTTTAGGTTTTTTAGTTCTTTGTAGATTCCAGAAATTAGGCTTCTGTGAGTTGAGCCAGCAAAAATGTTCTCCCATTCTGTGGGTAATCTACTGGCTCTGCTTATTTTATGTCTGTGAAGAAACTTTTCAGCTTCATGAGATACTAATGGTTGAGTGATTATTTAAGTTCCTGAGCTACTGGGGTTTTGTTCAGGAAGTCTTTTCTCATTCCTATATGACGGAAAATTCCTCCTATATTTTCTTCCAGTAGTAGCTGAGTTTCCAATCTCATATTGAGGTCTTTGAACCATTTGGACTTGATTTTCATGCATAGAGGTCCTCTGGGGGAATGCTAGCCTGCTGGACTGGGTCTGTTCACAGGTGTAGGGGGCGGAGGGCAGTAGGACGGTGTTCATGAGCTAGGAAGTGCTCCAGGAGCTATGCTAGTCTGCTGGCCTGGGTCCCCTTGCCTGCAGTTAGTACAGGAGGAACCTGTGGCTGGGACTGTGGATAGGATGGCTGTTTGATGGGATTGGGGGACTGGTGGGTTACCTGAGAACGTGGGAGCCAGCAGATACCCTATTTGCTCCTCTGTGCCCTCCCACTGGAGGTCCATTATAATCTGCTCACCTACAGAAGACCCAATGAAGCCTAAATGTCTTGCCTTTCCTTCCCTGGGAAATGTGGCATGGTTAGGTGGATGCCTTCTTGACCGGAAGTGATGGTTAGAGGTACTTTTATTCTGCTACCACATGATGGTCATATAAAACAGAAATGGAACATGGTGAATGCCCCCCCCCCCACCAGTTAGGATGGTTCTTACCTGAAAAGTGTAAGGATCCAATTTTGTCATAATACTGTTAATTTAATCTCTCATGGCTCCAGAATTGTTCTCTTATTCCATCTTTTGCATCATCTTAGCTCAGGTTCCTGTCAATGCTCATTAAAACAGATACATTTATGTTCATCATGACATCAGCTGTTCATGTGTAAAGTTTCTGAAGTCAAGCCATCTCTGTGGCCCATAAAGCATAGAAACCAAAGTCTTTTCTCTTTTAGAATCACTCAGTGGTTACCCATCCTTCAGTGCATAAGCTGCTATCTGGGTTAGGAGAATCAGCATGTTTTCTTGGCTGTTAAACTGCACAGATTTCCCCTCACTTCCTCAAGTTTGTAAAATTCTGCTTTAGGGATGTCATCCCCCAATCTCCATGAGCATTTGAAAAATCATTGTGCATGTTTCTAGTGCATCAAAGAAGGACAGCTATGGGATTCATAGGTTATTTGGTCTTCATAGTACTTTAAGAGCTGGTTCTATGAAACTAGATGAAAAGTAGAAGGAAATTCTAGCAGTCTGTTGATCTTTCTAATTAATATCAAGTAATACAAAACTTATAAGATTGCTAAATATAGCCAGAGACACTCATTTCCAAACAGGAACCTGGCAGAAACTTACAGTCCTCTCTTCTTCACCATATGTAAATGATGTACATTAAAGGCTGTCTGTTATACTTAGACAGCTCTTAGATATGTCTGGTTCTGTGTTAATTGGGAACTTCACAACTTCTTTCAAATTACAGTTACCTCCTTTTGGTGGTTAAAGTCCAACTGATGAGAAACTTACAATTGGTAAAATGTATGAAGTCAACATTTCATCTGGTCGAGTTTGCCATCTCACAACTTGTTGGCTGTGGTTTCTAATCTTTTTAACTAGTGAGGAAGAAATATATGGGCTAGAAATCCCTTAGTTGACTAGCATATTCAAAGGCTGATTTCATACATTCATGATCTGACTAAGGTAGACAGCTACCATCTTGTTGGGTAGTGAGATTCTGGGTCTCTTTAGAACTCTCAATACTTGGATTTCCATGTGAATCTCCCTTGAGAAGGTGATGTGCTCTGAGTCTAAGGATAAAGTAATGCTTAGAGCATCACTGTTCTGAGACCTGTGTTCCCTTGTGAGTCACCTTTTACCTGTCCATTCATGTATGTGTATTGTATGAATGTGTATGTGCAGATGTGCCAAGGCCAGAAGAGAATATCAAGTGTCCTTCTATTGCTTATCTGTATTTTCCCTTGAAGTGGAATCTTTTGCTCTCTCTGAATTCAGAGCTATTATATTTGTGAGCCCAAGTTATTCTCTGGCTTCTGTTTCCCACAGGATCTGGGTTACAAATATGTGTGGCCACAAGTAGCTGTTTATGTGTGTCCTGAAAAATCAAACTTAGATGGTCTCTGGCAGGATCAGGCCCTCATGCTTGCAGCAAATGTTCTTAGAACCTGAACCATCTTCTCAGTCCCTGTGATGAATCTTTTAAAACTATTTTATTTTTATTTATTTATTAGAGAGAAAGAGAGAGAATGGCCATGATAGGGCCTCTAGCCACTGAAAATAAACTCCAGATGCATGTGCCACTTTGTGCATCTGGCGTTATGTGGGTACTGGGTAATCAAACCTGGGTCTTTAGGTTTGGTAGGCAAGTGCCTTAACTGCTAAGCCATCTCTCCAGCCCATCTCCTCAGCACTGTGATGAATCTTTTAATAATGAAGTTTACATGTATCTCACATCTACTCATAGCAAGCACTCTTGCATGTTCTTATGTGAACCAAATTTTGGAGCCAGCAAATTGAAATGAGCTATTTGTCCTTCCTGACCAGAAAAGCTCACCAACCCTACAGTGCATTTTTTTATTTCTTAAAGTGCAGTATCAGCATCCAATCCAAGGCATCATGCCACATAATGGGTAGCAGTTAATCTCTCTGTTGAAGACCTGACATTGGGGTTGAAGTGAGGGGTGAAGAAATCCTTTCTCTTGAAGCAGATGTTTCTCTCTGAAAACAAACCCATCCAGTGGCTGGGAAGATATTTTGTTAGTAAAGTGTTTCCCTGTCTAGCATGAGGGTCTGAGTTTGAATCCTAGAGCCAATGGACATATACTAGGTGTGGCAGCATGCACTTGAAATCCCAGCACTGAAGAGGCAAAGACAGGAATATCTCCTGGAGATTGCTCTGTGTTTACACACACATGCACATGCATACATGCACATCTTGAAGGTGAGAGAGAGAGAGAGAGAGAGAGAGTCGTGAGTCTCTCCAGAGTCTCCCAAACTTCCCACTGAAACTCTCCTTGACCCTTGTATTTTTCACAAGAAAGAGGTATAATTTCTCTAAGAAGTACTCTTTGTTTTTGCTTGGTTTGCTTGTTGATTTTTTTTTCTTTTTTGGGGGTGTTTACTTGATTAGATGGTACTCAGATTTGTAGTCAATCATTTGGTTGGCTATGTCAGTGAAGGTGTTTGGGGTGATAATAATCTATAAATTGATAGGCTAAACAAGTCAGATTACCCTATGTAATGTGGATAGATTTTATCCAATCAGCTGTAGGTCGGAATAGATCACAAAGACTCCTGACTGACTTCCTTGGAAACTGAGACATTAGCTTCCAGCCTTTACAGCTAAACTGAAATCTCAGCTCTTCTTGAGTTTTAAGTCTGCTGACAAACATGCATCCCCACACATAACCCAGTGCTTCTGTCTTCTTGAGAACTCTGACTAAAACTCATGGTTAACCAACTCCAGCATAGCTCATCATTCATTCTGATTTCTAACACTTGTTACTTTTCATTCTCAGACAAATTTCCATTGAATTTCACAGCATTTGACATGTAACAAAAAGCTATTAGTCAACAGAAGTATTTTGTGCAGGTGGATTGTGTAGGGAAGAAAAAAAAAACCGATAAACTAATTCCTGTGCATCACTGTCAAATACAGTAGTCACTAATCCAGTGTGGCTATTTGTAAATCTAAAACAATTGGAATAAGATGGAAATTTGAAAATTGATCTCCTCAGAGGCTCTGCATGTACTCAATAGCCCCAAGTGGTCACTGGCTTCCACAGTACATAGCACAGCTGTGAAAGACTTCCCTCATGGCAGTAAGTTCTGGTGAGCCAGATCTACTCATGGCAATCATTCCTGCTTGCTTCCTGCCAGTCAAATTTTGGAGCCAGCCAACTGAAACATGCTTTATCTTCTTACTGCCCAGGACAGCTTGTCAACCTCATTATGCTTTTTTTTTTTTTTAATTTTTCAAGTGCAGAGTCATGGGTGGAATTGTGTATCCTCAAAATTCATAGATGAACCCCTAGTATCTATTTCCTCAGACTTTAACTTTTCTGAAGATTAAAAACCTGAGAAAAAGGTGATTAAGTGAAAATGAGGTGTTTAAGGTAGATGCCAATAAAACATGAGTGGTATCTTCACAAGAGAGGAAGATTTGAGCCAGGTATGGTGGTGCACATCTGTAAATCCAGCACTCAGGAATTTGAGGCAAGACATAAACTCTATCTCAAAGTGGGGAAAAGGGGACAGTGAGGGAGATTTGAACACACAAAGAAACATCAGGAGTGCACATGCCTAATGAAAAAGCCACAAGAGACACTGAGAAGAAGGCCATCTGCAGGCCTAGGAGGGCATCTCAGAAGAAACAACACTGCTACTATTCGCCAACCTCAGCCTTCTATACTCACCACCTGTGAGACAATAAACTTTGGGTCACCACCTGGGCCTGAGCTATTTTGTAATATAGCTTTAGTATACTATATGCCTAGAATGATACCTGACACATTTGAGTGATATGTTTTTACACTGTGAGCGTGTATATTAGAACGACACAGTTACAAATAGAAAAATTCAAGAAATTTAAATATTCAAAAATATTCAAAACTACTTGCTTTGTATACATTGTGACCTGATGTTATATTTAATGTGTTTTCATATTGGACTACATGGTTAGTATGTGGGCTACATGTAAATGGAGTAATTACTGGTATTGGAATAATGTTGCATTTTTTAAAGTCTTATATTTTTTCCCTTTCTAAAGAGAGATGACAAAAGGTGACTATGTATACTTCTTGTGATAAGGTTACCTAAATTGCCCTGGTATTTATATATATCCAATGCCAAAGCTTCTTTAACTGCCTCAACCAAAGCTGAAAATCTATGACAGAATGGTTAGTCTATAGATGGCTGTATTACTGGAAGCATCAACCTTTGTGAGCTGTGCAAGCTGGGCTGGCCAGGAAGAAGAGACATAGTTATGCAATCACTAGCAGATAGAAGGCAAAACCCAGCGGACCTACGCAGAGCAGTGTAGTGTGGGAGTCAGCCGCCCCATGACAACAGATGACTGGGCCCCAAAGGACTCCAGGCAGCAGTCTGGAAGATAGGTTGGGTTTCCCTGGAATGGACTGGGCCAGACTGACCTGCTATAAGAAGACCCACATTTGTGAAATGTTGTTCCTCAGAAACAGATTCTCATCAGGAACTTTATTAACCTAAAAGCCATTTCGTTGACTGAAAAAACAAAAAGTTTCACATACCAGGGAGGAAAAATGTCCTGCCCTTACAGTAGGCCAAATTCAGGTCCTATGAGGCAGAATTTGTTGCTGCTTATATAAGCTTGGGTATATTTGGTGCTACTCTCTAGTGTTGCACAAGGGTGTCTAGCCACTGCAAACAACCTCCAGAAGCATGTGCCACCTTGTATACAGGCTTATGTGAGTACTGGGTAATTGAACCTGGGTTCTTAGGCTTCATAGGCAAGTGCCTTAACTACTAAGCCTTCTATACAGCCCAAGATATTTTTGTGTGTGGCAAGCCCAACAAATTGGCCTATTTTAATGTGTGTGTGTGTGTGTGTGTGTGTGTGTGTGAGAGAGAGAGAGAGAGAGAGAGAGGGAATTGGTGCACCAGGGCAGGGCATCCAGCCACTCCAGACACGTTTGCTCCTTGTGCACGTGCAGGACCTTGTGTGCTTGCATCACTGTGTACCTGGCTTATGTGGGACCTGGAGAGTCAAATACAGTCCTTAGGCTTTGTGGGCAAGTGCAGTAACCACTAAGCAATCTCTCCAGATCACCAAGATCTTTTTTTTTTTTTTTTAGTTTTAAATTTGAATTTATGTTTTGAAAAAGAGGTCAAATAACAAATTTTTATAAAGTAGTCACATGGGAACACACTTTAATATACCATTACATGCTATATTTACTTAGAAAACATTAAATATAAGTTCCTTCTTTTGAGCAAAAAGCTCACTTGAAATGTCAGACACATCAGGGCAGTCAACAACCTTGTGTGTGAGGAAGTCTCGGTCCTCCCTGGGGCCCAACATGTACTAGACAGGCTCTCGTGGGATGCTTCTTAAGTCCTGTGTGCCATGGTCCTTTACTTTCAGGTAATGGTATAAATAAAGCCATTGTTTTCCTTTAATTGTAAACTTAAAAGTCCACTTGCTTACAAATTTTACTACAAGGAGTATTATCATCTTTATTGTGACTCATCACGTTTGGGAAAGCCTCACTTCAGACATTTCTGATCTGGTTCACTTTCTCACATGGTAATCTGTTTCTGGGGATACCCTTCACACAGGCCAGTACTTCTGTGACAGGATCAGCTGGTGCCCTTTTCTGAAGCTGTGTGCACAGTTGGGCCTGAGGAAGTGTCCAGCTCATCCATTTCTTGTTCTTTCCTCACCTTCTACTTTCCATGGCACAAAGGGCATTTTGTAGAACTTCTTCATTTCACTCAAATAATCAGCAGTCTGAGGTTTGTACGTAATAGCTCTTTAGATATTTTGCTGGGCTGTAAATCTCAGGTGATTTGCATAAACACACATAATAAATATGCCTGGTAGATCTTAGCACCTCAGAGTCATGTTTACTATTGAAAAAGAAACAAAATAGTATGAGAAAAGATATGATCACAATGGGCTCATTCTTTTAAGGCCTTTTAATCATTCCACATTAGAAGGCATAAATCTTTTTTTTTAAGTATTTTTATTCATTTATTTGAAAGAAGAGAGAGAGAATGAATGAATGAATGAATGAATGAATATGAGCTTGCCAGTGCCTCTTACCACTGCCAGGGAAGTCCAGATGTATCTGCCACTTTGTACACCTTGAAGATTAGACCTTAAAAGACTTTACATGGGTACTGGGGAATTGAACCTGCACCACTAGGCTTTTCACATAAGCACCTTTGACTGCTGAGCCATCTCTCCAACCCCAACTCTGGGATCTTTTTAGGAAGACAATTGCCGTACTTATGAGAGCTCTAGCGGTTTTTCTTGTTGTCTCCAGATTTCTGTCATCTCACACTGAGATCTGAGGTTGACCCATCTCCAATTCTTTTCATCCTCATGTACTACCAGATGGAGAAACTATGGTTGAGAGAACAGTGTTTCAGGACACCAAAGCCATGGGTACAACTTCAACTTGTATCTATCTTCTTAAACAAATTAGGTTTGTAAGACTTAGGGGCCAAGTTAAAAAGTCAAGCAATGAAATATGAGAAGAGGTGAGGTAGGAGAAGATGGAAGTGTTGAATAAGAACTTTAATCTGTACAAGATTGCAGAAGGATATTTGGATCTGAGTGACAAGCCAATGGTGGGATCTGGAGTTTAAATTCCAACCAGACCTGGGATTGCAGCTCAGCTCCTTGAAGCTCAAAAATAAGTCCAGAGCTGGGTCTGAATTCACATGACTTTCTTCAACTAACTGACCACTTGTCTGTCTACACAGTTGAGCATTTAATGTGCAAGCCTTGAATTTGAAGATTATACATATAATTTTCATGGTGCATGTGTGTATTTTGTTTTTGAGATAGACCTTTGCTATATAATCCAGGCTGGCCTTGAATTTCTGTCTCCTCTCTCCTGCCTTGGCTTCCTGAATGTTGAGATTCTAAGTGTGTACCACCAATCCTGGTTTACTTTGTTCTTTCCATAGGCATTTACTTAATTTCAACTATGCCAGTTATTCTAGTATGTTCTCTAACTTTTTGTGATAAAGTATTAGAATATTTTCTAAAATTGTGACTCTCATTTTCTCCTGGCCATCTCATTTAGTGGAGCACAGAGGTGCTTCTGAAAGACCCAGAAATCATTCACAGTGGCTTTCTATCTTGGGAAAACCTCATGCTTACTTAATAATAATGTTCAGAGGCTGTCATGTGGGAACTCAAACTGGAATTCTATAGTTCTGTGCTTTCAATATAGGGAACTAAATTAAGTTCCCTTGGTGGGCTTGTCAGTCTGTGATTCTACATGACTGAATCTTCTGTTCTATTGCTCCAAGGAGAAGAATTGCTGGTAGGAAGTCTGCTGTGAACACCAAAAGATTATCTTAAATTTCAAGTTTTACTGCCCACTTTTTCTTTGCATAAAATAATGATCATTGTGTGTATTCGTCGTACACAAAACCATGTTGCATAAAGTCATTTTCATACAAGTATATATTGTACATTGAGAATATTGCCCATCCTCCCCACCTTATCTTTTCTCGCCCTCTTATAGTTCCCTAGTTCCTCTAGACAGTTTTGTGGTCTGTTTTTATGTCCTATGTTCATACCTGATTTTATGCATCAATATAAGATCTAGGAACCACATGTGAGGGAATCATTTGTCTCTCTGAAGCTGGCTTAGTTTACTTAATATGATTACCTCCAGGGGCATCTATTTTCTCCAGAACTTTGTTCTTCTTTATGGCTGAAAAAATTTCCATTGTGGAGATGTGCTACATTTTCTTTGTCTATTCCTCAGTTCTTTTCATAACTTTGCCCTTATGAATATTGCCACAATAACCATTGATAATGTGACTAACTCTGCAACACGTTGACTTAGAGTGCTTTGGGGAAATATCCAGGACTGGTATAGATGAGTCATATGGAATACCTATTTTTAAATTATTTGAGAAATCTCTGTACTAATTTCCACAGCAGGTGAACTAGCTTAAATTCCCACTAGCAGTGCATGAGAGTTCCCTCTAATCCACCTACTTGCAATAATTTGTTATTTATTTAAGATTTTTTAGTGACTGCCATTATGACTGGGGTGAGATGGAATCCCACTGTAGTTTTAATTTTCATTTCTCTGATGAACCTTCTTTTTTATATCAAATAACCAGAAAATGGCCATCCTAAAGACTACTCTTTCCATACTTGGAAATTACACATGGACTGTGGGAGGTGTGCATTTCCATGGTGTATATGACAAATGTATATACAAATGCTGTGTAGTTATATAGAGATACTGTTATAAAACACATATTCAACTTTGACTTTTTATATTCTTTAGCTAGCAGGTGAAAATAAACAGTAATGTTAGGCTACAAACTCAAATTTGTGTAAATAACAAATGGAACAGTTACTGTGTACTGTTGTTAATTCTGTTATTTCTCTTCACAAGGATGTTATGATCAGAGGGGCTTGTAACCCCAGTGCTGAGGGGAGCTGAGGGGATTCCATGGTCAGCCAGTCTAGCCAAAAAACTGTAAGTGAACTCCAAGTTCAGTTTGAAACCATGTCTGGAGGAAATAAGCAACACACAGGGTACTTAACATCTCCCTCTGGCTTCTGCATTTGCACACATGGGCATGTACACTTGCACACACATGTGCATATAAATGTATATACCACATCATAGACATAAAGAAAACATGTTTAACCAAATCACTCAAAACCTTATTGGGCATTTTGAAGCAATATATGAATATTGCCAAACTTCTTCACAGGACTTTTGGTCTACTAATATGTAGATATTAAATGTCTCATGATTTTCTTTTGATCATCAAACACAAATAAGTAAACTTTGTCAACAAAATCTTTAAGGGTCTCAATTTACAAATTGGAAACAACTTAATAAAGATTATAATTGGTTGTATTTTTTCTTTAAATACAAGTTAAATTCTGAAGATAAACAAGTTAAGAATGTATTTACTTATACTCAAAGAAATGTTCATATCTCCATGAAACTTCTTTCTTAGAAGTTGTACAGTCAAATATTCTTATGTGTTATATTAATGTAGATACAAATGACTATAATACTTCCTCAATTACATCACTGACTAGACCCAAACATGCCTACACTAGATTTCATGATTTCAATGTTGTCATTTCCTCCAGTGAATACTGGAGGTTTTAGGTTACTGCAATAGTTCTGAGTGATTTAGAGTGGCTTACCATATTTCATATGACCAGTAACTCAACAAATGCTAATATTAGAGCAAGAAAAGCTTATCATAACTGAGCCACTTGGTGGTTACGCCCTCGTGGTAGAAGGGATTGGGTATTAATCTAGGCTTTATGGTTTTGCTCTGTGACCTCGGGAAAATTCTTCCAGCTCTGCACACTCTAATTTCTTCATCTGTAAAATTAGGATAAAATATCTGCTTTTCTTCACAGTTTTATAAGCACTCATCACAGAAATCAACATATTATTGTCTCAAATGCTAAGTACAGTAGTAATGAAAACAGCTGTGGGTGTGATTGTGAGTATCTTAGCCTTAATGTATTTGTCTCTAAGATGGTTATAATAGTATCTGTACTATCATGACAGTAACCAAGGACCATGTGAAATGTCTGACATACTGTGCGTGCATGCTAAATTAAAATTAGTTCCCCATTCTTCCTAGTCAAAATATAACCCTAAAGTTTTTCTCCATTCAGTTTCAGAAACTGCAGTCTTGTAATTACATCCTTTAGTTTGGTAACTGTCCTTCAGCTTTTTAATTTTAAAGAATATTTCTTTAAAGTTTTAGAATAAGAGATTATTGGTATTTTTCCCTACAGTTGTTCCTGTTTGTGAGCTGTTAGTGGACTATCCTGTGGATAATATCCATGGATATTATTAAATACCTATCAGACAGTATCCTTTCTTTATGTGCTCACAAATGCAACTTCAACAGATGCTAAAGCCATACCTTTCTAATTCTGGAAAATGCTTCAGTTTCTTCTTCCCAGTCCTTGTGCACAGGACATGTAATATCTATTGGGACCAAATAGAGAAACAGACTGATTTTTTGAGAATCATCTCAGTGTCTGCATTCCTATTGTACATTCATTATGTGGTACCCATGCATAATGTTGATTACTGTTACCCAAGACTGTGATTAATGTGTATTCCAACCATTTGGCCACAGTAATAGGTACCCAAGTGATAGATTGGTATCATCTACAGCAAGTTGTAACACTGCGACATTGCCATTTCCTATACCAACCCTTAAATTCTCAAATAGAAGATTTTGACTGTTAGTTTGAAGTCAGAAAAAGAAGAAAAGAATGGCTAGGGGAAAATATATTCAGACTTGCTGAATCCAGATACAATGAGTTCAATAGGGAAATAATTTCCCCTTCAGAATTTGCAATGTTTTCCACCGAACTGCTGGTTTCCCAGCACTGGATTAGAATGAAATCCTCACTTGAAACGAAGACAGGAGTGATTGATCTGCTTGAGTTCAGCTGCTTTAGTCTTAGAGTGGAGGCCAGTCCTGAAAGCACTTCCTGCTGTCTTGACAATTTCCCTGTCTCCTTTGGATTATGGAAATAATGACTACGGTAGAGTTGTGATGCTTCTGGTTCTATGTTGTAGTCTTTCTCGCTGTCTGTGTTTCTTTCTTAATTAGGATTATCTGCCATCTCTCACTACTGAAAGGTAGGTAATTCTCCCAGGCTTCGAAGTAGCAAGCAACAGGATCAGTAAGAACAGCTTCTGGCAGGAAAATGAAATCATTTTTTATGTTAAACAAAATAACTGCAGGACTCCACCTGCAGCCTGAGCCTGACTGGGAAATGATAAAAGGTAAGTCAGGAGAGGACTCTTTGATCAAATGGATTGCCTTTAAACAAAGCTTAAAAAAAAAAAATCAAATCCTAGCCCAAAAGCCACACAGTTGTATGTCCAAATGCAGTTTTAAAAAGAGCCACTTATAGGAGTTGGGGGTTAACAAAGTCTCATTAGGGACCTAGGCAGAAAGCTACAATGGACAGATGTGTTTTTCTGCAAATGCTTGAACCATGGCCCAAATGCACCTTGGGAATATCCCACATTTTGTTTGTAACACTTGTGTCTAAAGAAGGAGTGACCCCAAATGCCATTCTATGGTGTTCTAATGTACTAATCTAAACTTGCCAGTTTACTGTGCAATTGGTTCTGGAAATATTTTCATGTTTGCTGTGAGAGGTTCATCTTTAACTCACAGAAGTTTCTGGAGGAGATGGGTATTGATATAGCCAGCTGGAGCTTTGTGGGATCTGGGCAGCCTGTCAACAACTATGACTTGTATCTCTCAGGTGAGGCTGATACTTGCTTTCCTTGCATTTCCAGTCAGCTGGAAACAGTATGGATGTGCCCTTGCAGAACGAAGGAAGGCACAGAGATGTGTCAGTATTCAAAGGCCTTTCATTTTCTCAGATGTGGTGGCTTGAAATAGGCTGTCCTCCATAAACTTGGGTGTACTGAATGTTTGATCTTCAGCAGATGACAATTTGGGAGGTGGCGCCTTTTCTGTAGATGTGTTGCTGGGGGTAGACCCTGAAGGTTTATGAGTCCTGGCCTGCCAGTGGTAGTTTGGCTCACTCTCCTGTTGTTGTTTGCCACCTTTAGTGGCAAGGAGGAGATGTCTAGCCTCTGCTCTAGCATCTTCCTCTTATCATCATGGAGCTTCCCCTTGAGATTGTAGGCCAAAATAAATAACTTTCCTTCCATCAGATGCTTTGGGTTGGGTGCCAGCAACACAAAGATAAGAGCACTATCTGCATAGCAAACAACTTAATTGATGAAAATCATGAACTCGTAGTCATGGGAAGAATAGCACTTTCTGAATGAAAGCATTGTTTAAGGAATGCAGATGAAGGTTCTGGCCATGTACCTTTGTGCATTTATTTTAGACAACATCAGTTTAAATCAATGGAGCCATTCTATCTGTCCCATGCAGTATGTAGATAGCCCTTGTGAATGTAATTATAATGTCTTTCAAGAACATTCCATCTAAGGCTCAGCAACACTTTGGAAGAGATGATTCTGATTAGAGTAATTTCCACGACTTTGGTTCTTCCTTCTCCAAAATGACCTTAAGGGTACTGCAGAATTGTGATTGGATGCACACACACAGGGTGGGGGGGAGGCAAGAGTGACAGCAAGAGACAGGGGTGGGGAGAGAAGTAGGAAATATATGGGTGATCTCAACTTTCAATACCCTGTCAAAGATTTCAGATAAGGATATGAAACATTTGAGTGTGTAAATGGCAACAAAAAGCCACAGTGCAATTCTTAACCTCAGGTGAGAGGCCTGGTGGCTGGCCCCCCTCAGTGCTGACAGACAGAACAGGTGGTATAAGGCAGTTCTCACCCTGTGAAAAGTGGGGGCATATCTGGGAAGCCTGTGGTCTATAACTACTTGGGGGCTGATAGTTGCTGAGCACCTCTAACAATACCTGGTGCTTTTCTTAGTGCCTTGCTCAGGCAGAGAGAAAACTGAGTTATAACTACTGTAGGTGCCAGAACTCACTGCCAGCTTCCTGTTGCCTCACCCTTTGAATCAATTATAGGAGAAATGTTCCAAAATTCTATCTAGAGTAGCCTTTAAAAAAGTACTTAAACTCTTGAAATGTCTTCCTGTACAAGTCATAATCATGGGTTTTTGATGATGGTGTTTGGGGAAGGGAGATGATGTGGCGTCTTAGAGCCTTCAACAAATTTGGAGTTCCTCAGAAAAGTGCCTTGTAAATTCAAGGTATAATTATCTGGATCATTGTCATCATTATTTATATCTCAACAAGTTTGTAGATGCTTGATTAGAAATAAAAATAGTGTTACAGAAAGCAGTTCTTAGAGCTGGGAAAAATGTGGGCCCTGGAAAGGAAAAGCCTGCTGTTGGCCATGCCCTCAGGGCCTGCTAAGATGTCAAGGGCATGTGATGGTGCTACTGACCTCACTTCTCACCACTGCTGTGCCCTGGATTTGGGTCACTCGATTGACTGACTGCTATAGCTGCTGAGTAGAATAAAACAACGCAAGCATTCAACTCCAATGACCAGGGCACAGAAACAAGCATAAAGAAAATTGGATTTACATTATTTCACGAAATTGTATATTGAAAGAAAGAAGAACATCTCATTCAGAAGACTATCACAATAGACCTTAAAATGAGGAGGGCAGGCAGTGATGAGTACATTCTAATAACCAGAGGCAGGGTTTAGACTATATTCTCAGGAAGGCAAGAGCTATTGTTACAAGGGCCTTTTTGTTTACTGAACAGCACTGGGAGAGCAGAGAAGGGTTCAGAGTCAAGATGTTGCAAAAATATAAAAGCCAGAAGAAGAGAACTTTCTAAAGTTAGCTGTTAGCTGAAGAGGCGTGTTAGAGGCAAGTTTAAGTTGTACGATGTAGGGTGTAAAATGTTAACTACCTACCCTATTGTCCTCTAAGGAAGTCCACATTGCTCACTTATTGTGTGTGAAAATGTATGCCTTCCTTAGGACCACTCAGAGATCACATCTGGATGCGATTTGCTTTCAGATTTACTCTGAGACTACTATCACTACATATGCTGATATTATCATGACTAAGATGATCAAGAAAGTGCTAATTCAGAATTTAAAACATGTGATTGGGCTGGAGAGATGGCTCAGTGGTTAAGGCACTTGCTTACAAAGCCTAACAACTTAGGTTTGATTTCCCAGAATCCACATAAAGCCAAATGCACAAAGTGGCACACATATCTGTAGTTTGTTTGCAGTGGCTAGAGGCCCTGGCATGCCCTCTCTTTCTCTCCCTCCTTGCAAATAAATAAATAATTATGAAACACATTATTTCAGTTACTGAAGTTGAAAGTGAAGTGTCTGTTAGGGGCAGGCAGGACTTTAGTTATGTTTCATGACATCTGTTACAATGAAAACATATAAAAGTACAATTAAAATGAAATAGCCTAAAGGAAAGGGGGGAAATAAAATTACATTGATTATAACTATTAGCAATTAAAGTCGGAAATGTTGACTATTTCCACTTTGCTCAACTATTGTTTTTATTATATTTTCTCAGCTTCTTTTAGGCATCCGAATACTTGATATATCTGAACTCAGAACTCTTCTTTTATCCCAGCATGGGTTTTATGATAGTGTTGAAATAACAAGCTTAGTGCTATCATGATGTGCCAGTTCAAGCAGAATGGGAAGAGATCAAATAAACAATATCCACATAGGATAAATAGACACATTTTACTGAGTTGCATCAGATTTTCATTTTCTGTTGATGTTCTTCCCTCTGTCCTTTACAACTAAGGAAAACTCTTCGGTCTCATGTAGAGAGGCAGCTTATGGGTCATTAGGTCTTAAGAGCTAAAGACCATAGAGTTTAGGCCTCCCCAATCTGTGATGGAGCCTTGCTTGTGTTCTGATAATCTAGAACCAACTCTAGCCTCTATTTGAATTTTAGAAGTTTAAGAAGTTGACAATTATGTTTTCTGAATTGCTCGAAGTTGAAGCAACATTTAAGCCTCAATATGTTCAGTGGGCTTTTTTTTTTTTTCTTTTGTTGCCAGAAGTCAAAAGTTGGCTAACTGAACATTGTACAAAGATCTAGAGTTGCTGAGGGAGTGACCCTAAACTGGATCTGTTCATACTAGTCATCATGCACCCTAGGGCTACATCAACAGCTAAAGTTGAGTGGCTTTGGGGAAAGCGTACCTTTGGGAGTATTCTATATATACTGTTGCATGGGGAAGTAACAATTGTTCTTTTCCCCATCCTAAGTGAGGAGAATTATGGAAGAGTCAGGCTAAAACCCAGTGCTAGTCATTTCTGTTACTGCAACAAGTACTTTGAATAATTAACCTATGAAGAGAGAAGGGTTACTTCTCTTCCCAGCTTTAGGAGTTTCAAATGATTGCTTCACTCCATGGCTGTGCACCTGTGGCAGTATATCAAAGCAAGGGGAAAAAAAAAGTGAGGATGAGGGGATGGGAAGGGTGGGGAAACACAAAACTGAACCCAAATGGAACTGGTATCATAGAATCCTATATCCTGGAAGAGAGACTACAAGGTTGAACCCTCAACAGGACCTTAGAGGGGAGCAGCTGAACTGAAAGGCCCTGGAGAGGGTGAGATAAAGTCTAACCTTAAATTTCTCCCATTTCTTTTTTTCCTTTTTCTTTTTCTTTTTCTTCTTTCTTCCGTCCTTTCATTCATTCATTCTTTCTGTCTTTTTACTATGTTATTTCTTTTTCAACTTTCTTGTCCCTTGGCACTGGCATGTAACTCCAAGTACCAGGATGTGGATAACACTCACAATGAGCTGTTGATATGACAGACCTACAAGGTTTCCTATAACAAGACAGAATTCTGTCAGAACACTTGATTACCCACAAGAGGTTAATGGCAAGACCCTACTCCTAAAGACACCATATGCTGTTGGTACAGAACATAGAGAGACCTGACTGGAATCTGGAAGAGAACCAGTTCCCAGACAGTTAGTCTGTCTAGTGCTAGAAGGTACTACATGAGCTACTGGGGGAAAGTGGCCAACATCTGCCCAAGCAACTTGAAGTCTAATCTACTCAAGCAAAGAACCTGACGTGATGCTCACATAAGTGCAATAGTGTCATTCAGCCATGGTGAGTAAGCAACTGTTCTTTCATTCGCTAACAGATCTGCTCAGTGGAAAGGAACCCATATCTGGAACTGGGAAACAAGTCAGAATCATGTCCAGATAATGAGTTTGCTTTCCAATATCAAGATCCCAATAAGCTTGGGCTACAAGAGGATGAGGGTCTACATCCATTAAGTTCTTTCTAAACTAATAATGGTTATCCTATTTAACTTGTGGTGACTTTATTCTCCATTGGGGAATCTGCTTTGCTTTTTCAGATGGAAGTGGGACCTGAGGAGAGAAAGGAACCATCTCACTTCACCAGCTGAAACCACAGAGGAATTGGGGAAATGAGCAAGAGTGCTGCTTTCTCAGTGAACCTGATATCAGCACAAGGGTGAAGGAGATAGACACTGAGGACACTCAACACCTACCAAATCAGAGATCCAGAGGTTCCTAAGAGCCCATCACTGAAGTAAGCCTAAAATGAACCCAACATGGCTCAGTGGAAGAGGGCCAAAAAGATCATTAGAGTCACATGTAGGTATATTATGCACAGAGACATTGCCTCTTCCCCATAACTGATGGCTGCCCCCACAATACATGACCCACAATCCCCATGAGGATGACTGGCATCCCCAACAAGGAGGGTCCTTTTGGAGGAGGGCAGGATGAGGGAAAGGATGGTACCAGTATGTGCTGTTTACATACTGAATATGTCCATAACTAATAACAGAGAGAGAGAGAGAGGATGTGATTACCAGAACCCCTGCTCCCGAGGGCGCATGCACAGAGTTAGTAGGCCAGAATTCCTGGTTCATTCTACACATCCCAGTTCCCAGTACCCCTGCTCCAGGCTTGAGGTGGCCTAGACACTGCCTGCATGCTGTTCAAGTAGGTCTTTTGCTTCATCTTCCTGATTGATCTGTACCTGGGTCCCCAACTCCAGGATCCCCTGCTCTGGAGGGGGCACATGAAGAGTGAGCTCCCAGTTCTTTCCCCACCTTCCAATTCCCTGGTCCTGATAATCCTGCTGCTGGCTTGGGGTGGCCTGGAACCTGAATACGTGCTGTGAAAGCAGGTCTTTTGCTTCGCCTTCCTGATTGACTGGTCCTTGAGTCCCCAAATCCTAGTCTCCATGAGCCAGAGGATGCACAGGCTACTGTTCACTCTTTTCTCTTGCACCTTTCTCCCCAGCTTCCTGGTTCCTGGTTTGCCAATCCCTAGTTCCCCTGAGATGAAGAGTGAACAAAGTTGAATGAGTAGGCCTGAGCCCCCAATTACTTACTTCCTAGTTCCCCAGGTCCTTTCATGTACTTGCAATCTCCACAATCTGTGCATCTGCAATTATATCACCATCCTACTCCAATCAAGTTCACATTTAAAACACAACACTCACTGAAGATCCTACAATGACAAATATTTGTTTCCTCCTCAATAAAAATAAGACTTTTACTCTGAGATGGGTAGACTACTATGCAAAAACCCAACAAAACTTAAAACCTGAGACATCTCCACCACAATGGAAGCCCCCAATGAAATCATAGAGAAAACAATATGAATTGAATCACAAAATGAAAATACAACAAGCTATGTGAACTTAATTAAAGAGAATTGCTAAATGGAAGCAAATAATAAAAAAAAACAATTGCATAAATGAAATTGAGCAAAATTTTCTCTTGGAGCACTCAGCATTTGTCAATAGGCAAAACATAATTGAAGAAGACAAGAGAAACCACAAAAGAGAGATAAATGATTTGAAGGTGAGTCAACACATAGATCTCAATAACCAGCTGATTAATCTTAATGAATACATGATTACAATCAAGAATTAATTCCAAAATCAGACCCCGAACTGAAATCATACTTTAAAAAAGAGATGGACAAAAATATAAATAAACATACAAAAATCAGAAAACAAATACCAAATATAGCTTTAAAAATCACTGTAGAACCCTCACTAACAAGTCACTCATGTGGAAGACAGAACCTCTGAGCTGGAAGACAAGACAGAAGAAATTGATCAGAAGTCCAAAAACTTTGCTAAGTTTAAAGGATCCTAGCTACAAATGACTGGACTTCTGTTTGAGTAGGAAGAAAACACAGTAGCATAGGCCAATAAGCTGGAAAGGAGGTATAAAGGGAATAGAGAGAGAGGGGAGGAGGGACCTAATAGTATGGTATTGTATATATGTAAGAAGAACAGAATAATGGGGGTGAAAGGCCTACATGAGGTCAGGGAAAAAGATTTAGTAAAGGAAAGATGGAGGAGGGCTAATCAAAATCTAAGAGGATATAAATAAGTCATATTGAAACCCACTTTTTGACACAATGAAACACTTAGAAGCCATAGATGGTTACTAGAAAATTTTCAGTGCCAGGGATGGGATACCTTACAGTGAGTTGTTGTCCAGGGAGGTCCCTGATGCCCCCAAAACATTACAGGCCACTCTGGAGGCCCTTGGTTTCCCACCAGGAACAGATGATAAGACCCTATTGCTGAAGACCACACACTTGGGCTGCAAGGTCACTGAGAAACCCTGCTGGAACTGAGTTGAACACCTCATCCATGTAGACCAGCTGAAAGAAAACAAAAAAAAAAAATCCACACTGCATGCATTTCAATGGGAGAGAGACAAATCACCAGTGAAGATACCCAGTAGTGAACACTGTAAGCCTTGTATTTGGCCAGCCAGGCCAAATGAGCCAACTGGCGCAATAGTTGCACATCTGTTATGGGGGAAACCAACCACCCTCTAATCTGACTGGATGGCTGATCCATGGGAGGAAACATAGCCCTGATATTGGAAATCTACAACAGGGGTAGTCATGAACCCCAGTGGTGTAACATCTGCTGCTGTCTGGCTAAAAGTAGATACTATGCTCACCAAACTACCCATTAAGCACTTCTTTAATGTTCATACTCATTAATGCTACTCTCATTTTTGGTTAGAGAAGATTCTCTTTTCAGATGGCAGTGACCTTGGGATGACTCAGAAGACACCATGGTGCTGAGAAGAAGTGACAGAGGAGTACTCAGCACTGAAATATCTCAATCACACCTCCCATGGCTCAGTGTCCATTGTGGAAGAGGTGGTAGAAACAATGTAAGAGCCAAAGGAAGGGTAGCACTCCTTACGACGTGCTCCTCCAGACACAAAATGGCCTGAATATCCATGACACAAAATGGCCTGAATATCCATGACCTCACAGTGCCCAATACTACCTATACAAGACCATCATAATAGGAAGAAAAGATCATGACATCGAAATAAAAGAAAGACTGATTGAGAGGGGGAGGAGATATGATAGAGAGTGGAGTTTCAAAGGGGAAAGTGGGGGGAGGGAGGGAATTACCATGGGATATTGTTTATAATTATGGAGTTGTCAGTAAAAAAAATAAAAATTAAAAAAATAAAAAAGAAGAAAATAAACATACATCTTTCTTAGAAAAATTGTCATGTGAACAAAATATGAGGGAATTGTGGGATATCCTAAAATGACTAAACATCAAGGTCATAGGCATACCAGAAGGTGAAGAAATCCAGGCTAGAGGCATAGAGAACATATTCCACAAAATTATTGAAGAAAAATTTCTGAATCTTGTAAAAGAGGCCCATTGAGGGAAAAAAAAGCTAATAGAAGACCAGACAGGACCAAAGAATAAACTCTAAAAGGTACATCATAGTTACAACTCTTATCAGTGAAAACAAAGAGAGAGTTATATCTATATCTATATCTATATCTATATCTATATCTATATCTATATCTATATCTATATCTATATCTATATCTATATCTATATCTATATCTATATCTATATCTATATCTATATCTATATCTATATCTATATCTATATCTATATCTATATCTATATCTATATCTATATCTATATCTATATCTATATCTATATCTATATCTATATCTATATCTATATCTATATCTATATCTATATCTATATCTATATCTATATCTATATCTATATCTATATCTATATCTATATCTATATCTATATCTATATCTATATCTATATCTATATCTATATCTATATCTATATCTATATCTATATCTATATCTATATCTATATCTATATCTATATCTATATCTATATCTATATCTATATCTATATCTATATCTATATCTATATCTATATCTATATCTATATCTATATCTATATCTATATCTATATCTATATCTATATCTATATCTATATCTATATCTAATTAGGAAATAAGAAACAAGCAAGTGTTGCTATATTAAATGGACTTCTTACTCAAAACAATGATCCAATGTGGGGGCATCACAATCATAAATCTATATGGACCAAACATAGGTGCACCACAGTTTATAAAGCAAAACCTACTTGACAAGAAAACAGAAATAAACACCAACTCAATCATAGTTGGGGACTTTAATACTCCACTATCATCAATAGAGAGATTACCCAAGCCAAAAATCAACAGGAGAATAATAGAGTTTAATAACACTGTAGATCAACTCCACCTAACAGACATCTATAGAACCATCTACCCCAATTCTACAGAACATATATTCTTATCAGCAGCCCACAGAACCTTATCCAATAGACTGTATATTAGGTAATAAAGCATGCCTCCTTAAATCCAGGAAAATTAAAGTAACTTCTTCCATCATATCAGATCACAATGCTGTAAAGCTAGAAATTAATAAGAGACATCACACCAGGAACTCTCCCAGCTACTGGAGAATGAACAACACACTTTTAAACAAAACAATGAATGAGTTGTGGAAGTCAAAAAAGAAGTTGTAATTTTCTAGAATTGAATGATAATGAAAACACAACTTACCAAAACTCATGGGACACAATGAAGGGAGTCCTAAGAGAAAAATTCACAGCAATAAATGCCTTCAAAACAAAGGTGGAAAGATTCCAAATTAATAGCCTAACCATCCACCTAAAGGCATTGGTAAAAGAGAATAATCCAACCCTAAGAGCTCCAGACAGAAAGAAATAATCAAGATCAGAGCAGAAATTAATGAATTGGAAACTAAGAAAACAAGAAAATTAATGAAATGAAGAGCCAATTGTTTTAAAAAATAAACAAGATTGATAAACACTTGGCCAATTTGATCAAACAAAAAAAGAAGTCTCAAATGAACCAAATCAGTAATGAAAAAGGAAGTCACAATAGCCATCAATGAAATTGGAAAAATCATTAAAACATACTTCAAAAACCTCTACTCCACAAAACTGGAAAATCTGGAAGAAATGGTTGAATTGGTAGACTCATACCACCTACCAGAGCAAAAAATCTACCAGAGCAGATTAATCTCTTAAACAAACCTGTCACATTCATTGAGATTGAAAGGTAATAAATACCTTCTGAAAAGAAAGGACAGAACCAGGATAACTTCTTGGCTGAATTCTATGAAACCTTCATTGAAGAACTGAAACCAGTTTTTCTCAAACTGCTCATAATCTGACAATAGGAAAGCCTCCTCAACTCCATTTATAAAGCTAGCATCACCCTACTACAAAAACCAGACAGAGAGACAACAAGAAAAGAAAACTGCAGGGATATATCCTTGATGAACTTAAATGCAAAGATCCTGAACAAAATTCTTACAAATGGAATGCAGCAACACATAAATAGCAGTATTCACCTTGATCAAGCAGGATTCATCCCAGGGATGCAGGGATGGTCCAACAGATGGAAACTGGTCAACATAATACACCATATAAATAAACCTTATCACAAGAACCACTTGATCATTTCAATAGATGCAGAAAAAAGACTTTGACAAAATACAACATCACTTCATGATCTAAACACTGGAAAGAATAGGTATGGACAGTTTATATCTCAATACAATAAAAGCTATATATCACCTATATCTATATCTTTATCTATATCTATCTATATCTATATCTATCTATCTATCTATGTATCTATGTATCTATGTATCTATGTATCTATGTATCTATCTATCTAAAGCACCTAAAGCTCAAATAATGCTTGATAGGGAAAGACTCAAGGATTTCCCATTAAGATCACAAGACAGGGTGCCCATTCCCACCCCTGGTCTTCAACATATTATTAGAAGTCCTAGCCCCAACAATGAGACAGGAGAAGGAAATAAATGGCACATAAATTGGAAAGAAAGATATCAAATTAGCCCAATTTGCAGATGACTTCATCGTGTACATAAGTGACATGACATTCTCCATCTCAAAACTTCTAAAGGTTCATAATTTCTTCATCAAAGTGCAGGATACAAAACAAACATACAAAAATCAGTAGCTTTCTATACTCAAAAGAATCATACAAGGAAAGAAATAAGTGAGGCTGTCCCATTTTCAACAGTCACAAAATAATTTAAATGCCTTGGAATAACACTAACTGAGGATATGAAAGACCTATGTAATGAAAACGTAAAAACACTCAAGAAAGAAATTGAGGAGGACTTGAGCAGATGGAATGACCTCTAAATGCTCCTGGATAGGTAGAATTATTATTGTGAAAATGGTAATTCTACCAAAATCAATATACAGACTTAATGCAATACCAATTAAAATCCCAGAATTATTCTTCAGAGATAGAAAAAATGATATCAAAGTTCACGTGGAATGGCAGCAGACCTCAGTTATCCAAAAATATCCTTACCAAAAGAAACATCTCTGGAGGTATCACCATACCTTGTCTAAAGCTATATTACAAAGCCATAGTAACAAAAACAGCATGTTACTGTCATGAAAACAGAAATATAGATCAATGGAACAGAACTGAAGACCTTGCTCTTAGGTCTAGTAACTACAGCCACTTTATCTTTGACAAAGGTGTCAATAATGTAGACTGGAGAAAAGACAGCATCTTCAACATATGGCGCTGGACAAATTGTATAACCACATGTAGAAAATGAAACTAGACCCACTAATCTCACCATACAAAGAAAAAAATCAACTCCAAATGGATTGAAGTCCTCAATATAACACCTGAAACTCTTCAACTCTTGGAAAAAAGAGGGAGAACTCTCCATGACCTAGAGTGAGGAAAGGCTTCTGAATAATACTTAGCCCAGGAAATTGAAGAATCTCTCCACCAATGAGATCTCATAAAGCTAAAAAGGTTTTTCACAGACAAACATACTGTAAGCAGAGCCAATAGCTTACCAACAGAATGGCAATTTTTTTTTGCCAGTAATATTACTGCCAGAGGCCTAGTATTTAGAGTCTAGAAAGACCTGTAAGAACTAAATAAAAAAAGCAAAAATCCCACTTAACAAATAGTGCAGAGACCTGAATAGGGAGTTCTCAGAGGAAGAAATAGAAATGGGTGACATGCACTTAAAAGATGTTCAACATCCCTAACAATTATGAAAATTCAAACTAAAACAACTGTGTGAATCTGCCTGTTGCAGACAGCTTCAGGTTCAATAAGATGAACTTGCAGACCAGGCACAGTTATGGAACGAAGGAAATTATTGAAGCTTACAGATCCAGGGGAAGTTGCATAATGGTAGAAGAAGTTGGTCCCCTCTTAAAGGACCAGGCAGAGAGAGTAAAAAAGCTACAACCCAAGCCAAAAGCCACACAGCACACTTCAGGAACTCCAGCTAGGCACATTTCACATATCATTAGATTGGAATTTTAAACCCACCACCACACCTTAGGGCTGGGCCCTGAGATCCATCCAGTGACACAGCCTCCAGCCAGGTGGCTGCAAATGCAAACTACAAACTAATAAACAGAATATATTGTGGGCCATCTATTCAAACTACCACATTCCACCCCTGACCCCCAATAGATTCAAAACCATTACACATTGTAAATTGTATTTAGTCCAGTTTCAAAGGTCCCCACGGTCTTTACCAACTTAAGATAGTTCCAAAGTTCCAAGTCTCATCTGAGATTTAAGATTGTCTCTTTGGTGTAAGTCCTGTAAAATCAAACAAGTTATAGACTTTCCACATATCAAGGCACAGAGTAAACATTGTCAACTGGTATAAGGCATAGCAAGGAGAAACTATAACAATACAGACTCAATCACCATCAAGCAATCATCAAGCTTCTGTATTTTAATTCAAATCCAATATAACCAGAGACTGACAGTCTCCAGATTTGCAAATTCTACCCCGCCAGCTGGGCAGAGTAGCCAGGAAAAACTTCCATCCTTAGCTAACAGCCTCTATGGTAGCCCTTGCTAAAGTGTCTTCAGGTCACCATGCAAATCACAGTCCATCTTCCAAAGGCTCTTCCAGCCTATCAGGGTCATCATGCCCTGACTCATTCCACATCTCAGCAATGGATCCTGGAATCATGTGCATTTCATGACCACTCCACACATTGTTTGTGCTTCTAGAACTAATACCAGGTGTGCAGGACACAGCCATATTCTTAATTCAGGGAGGAAATAAATCATAATCATGAGAAGCAGTTTCCTTATCCACTCAACTCTTTCCCAAAAGAGTTTGCATGACTATCATAGTCTCTCCTCAGGAATCCTCTTCATTGTTTTAATGTAAAGCAGTTGGACCATCTTCCTTAAGATTGCTAATGTATTGACCATAGTAGCTTCGGTAACCTAAAATCACTCTCAGTGCCTGTAATTTTAACTTGCTTGGGGTTTTCCAACTTAAAATCTTAAATCTCTCAGTCCAATATCTTTAGCCAAGCACATCAGTCCATTACAAACTTAATCTTGATCAAAGTCTCTGGTTCTGGGCAGCAGAACACAGCCAGCCCTTATGCCAGTAGCTCAGTTTCAACAAAGACCTCTGCAAACAAAGTCTTTGTTTCCCCTTAAAAAGCTCATAAGACAAGCCTCGATGTTCAATACTCTCTGACTTAGCATATTTAAACTCTCACAAGAATATTCCATAATACTTGGCTTACCACTCCAGAAGGCATCTTCAGTTGCAAGCACCAAATCCATGCCTGTTGCTCTAAAATGAAAGTTTCAAAAGACTAAAATCCACATGATCAAGTTCATTTCACCCCACATTCTGGTACCACTTACTATTGCAGACAGCTTTGAGTTTGATAAGATGAACTTCCAGACCAGGCACAGTTATGGAAAGAAGGGATTTATTGAAACTTACAGACCCAGGGAAAGTTCCATAATTATAGAAGAAGTTGGCCCCGTCTTAAAGGACCAGTCAGAAAGAGAGAAAAAGCCACAAGCCACACAGCACACTTCAGCAACTCCAGATAGCCACTTTTTTTATATCTTTAGATTGCAATTTTAAACCCACCACCACACCTTAGGGTGGACCCTAAGACCCACACAGTGGCACAGCCTCCAGCCAGGTGGCTGCAGGTGAAAACTGCAAACTAATAAACCCAGAATATATTAGGGGCCATCTATTCAAACTACCATACTGCCTTACTCCAGTAAGGATGACAGTCATTAAAAAGTTAAAAGACAATAAATGTTGGCGAGCATTTGGGGAAAGAGGAACCCTCATTCATTTTTGGTGGGAATGCAAACTTGTACAACCACCATGGAAATCAATATGTAGATTACTGAAAAAGATCAACATAGAACTATGAACAGACCCATTTATTCCCTTACTGGGCATTTAGCCTAAATGCTCCATGCTTCTCCACAAAGCTATTTGCTCAACCATGTTTATAGCTGCTCATTTCATAATATCTAAGACATGGAGTCAACCCTGGTGTCTATCATTGGATGAATGGGTAATTAAGTTGTAGAACAGATACACAATGGGGTTCTACACAGAAGTATGAAAAAAAATGATACAATGAAATTTGTAGGAAATGAATGGACTTAGAACAGATCGTATTGAACACACAATCACAGAATGACAAATACCACATGTTTTTCACTCTGGGGTTCCTAATCTGGAAATAGCTTGAGATGTTAGCATGCCAGATAGGCAACTTGAGACAATAGAGACAGAAGGGTTTGGGGGGGAGGAGAAGGGGAGAGAGTGGGTAAATAACCCCAGAATGAACTGGTACCATACAATCTTTTCTCCTTGAAGGTAGACTAAAAGATATAACCCTCAGCAAGAGTATAAGGAGAGTGCATGACAAATTGCTCTGGAGAGGGTAGGATGAAGCCTAACTTAAAAAAAAAAAATTGGTGCTCACCTGCAACTTGCAGTAACAGAACGAGGTGCTACCCACATTGAGCTGATGATTGGAGAGATGTATGAGGTTCCCAAAATAAGATAGGCATCTGTCAAAGCACCTGATTATCCACCTGAAGGTAAAAGGTAACTCTTTATTGCTGAAGACACCACATGCTGCTGGAACAGAACATAGACAGACCTGGCTGGAATCCAGAAGGAGACAATCCCCATATAGCCCATCTGGTGCTGGAAAGCGCAACATGATCTGCTGGAGAGCACTACATGAGCTACTGGGGTAAAGTGGCCAACAAAGGTATGAGCAAGCGGAGTCTAAACTACTCAGAAGCAACTAGCCTGACAAGAAGTCCACACCAGTGCAATGGTGACGCACAACCTTAAATGGTAACCAATGGCTTTATGATTGGCTAAGAGATTCACTCAGTGGAAAGGAACCCATATCTGGAACTGAGAACTAGGTTAGAATCTTATGAAGACAAAGATTATGCTCTTCAATGTCAAGCTCCCACTATATTTTGGCAAAAAGAGGGCTTACATCCATCATACTCTCTCTAAATTAAAAATGCTGATCCAATTTAACCTTTGCTAACTTCATTATCCACTGGAGAATCTGTTTTTCTTTCTCAGAGGGTAGTGAGACCAGAGGAGATAAACCACCCTTTGCATCTCAGTCAAGGCCCAGATGAAACCATAGAGGAACTGCGGAGATGAGCAAGAGAGCTTCTTCCATGGTGAGCCTGACAATCAGCACAAGGTTGAAGGAGAGAGATGCTGAGGATACTCAACATAAACCAAAGCAGAAATCCAGAGGCTCCTAAGAGCTCATCACTGACGTAGACTTGAAACACACCCACCAAGGCACAGGGAATTTTGTGGAAGAGGGGTCAGAAAGATTGTAAGAGCCACAGTTTGGTATATCAAGACCAGAGGCATACTGCTGCCCCCACATGCATAACCCACAAACCCATGGGGAATAACAGCAACCCCACTGGGGAGGACCCGCTGTGAAATGGGGGCAGGGAGGAGGGAAAAGGTGGTACCAACACATGATATATCCATACAGAGGATGTTCTTAATAAAAAAAGAGAGGTGGGATGGAGAGATGGCTTAGCAGTTAAGTCATTTACCTGCAAAGCTGAAGGACCGAGGTTCAACTCCCCAGGACCCATGTAAGCCAGATGCACAAGGGGGTGCATATATCTGGAGTTCATTTGCAGTGGCTAGAGGCCCTGACATGCCCATTCTCTGCCTCTTTCTGTCTCCTTCTCTGTCTCTCAAATAAATAAATGAAAAAAATTTTAAAAAATTAAAATGAGAAGATTAAATGGGTTCCTACTATTCTCCTCAAGGGCATTCCCACAATAATGTAAATATCTCTCAATAGGCCATCTCTTGAACATTTGGCTTTCACCCAGTTTACCTCCTTGGGAAGAAAACCTTTACCTCATGAGAATTTGTGAGAAATTTGCAATATCCAAACTATGGCAAATCCTTCATATGACCCCAAAGTCTCAATTAAAAATCAATTACAAAAAATAAATTTATGGAACTTGTATATAAAAGCCACCATTGTTATATTCCAATAGCCAGTTAGTTGAACTAAATCAAGAAGCAATCTCATTTACAATAGATATAAACATAATATCTAGGAAAAAGTTTAACTTCTGATAGAAATGATCTGTACAATTAAAACCATAAAACATTTGATGTGGGAAATTGAAGAAGACACCGAAAAATGGAAAGGCATCCTCTGTTCATGAACTATAAAATCCAATAGTTTTTAAAGGTCTATATTACCCAAAGTGATGCACAGATTATATATGATTCCTATCAAAATGCCAATGGCATTCTCTAAAGGACTGGAGAAAAATTCCTAACATTTGTGTAGAACCACGATTAGTCTAAGTAGTCAAAGTAATATGGGGGAAAAAAGCAAGGGGAATTAATTAAACTATCTGATGTGAAAATATACTACAGATCTATAGTCATCAAAGTAACATGGTATTACATTAAACACAGACACATAGAGCTGGAGAGATGGCTTAGTGTTTAAGGTACTTGCCAGCAAAGTCAAAGACCCAGGTTTGATTCCCCAGTACCCATATAAAGTCAGATGCACAAGGTAGCAAATGCATCTGGAGTTTGTTTGCAGTGGTTAGAGGCCCTGGTGTGCTCTCATTCTCTTTCTCTCTATCTGCCTCTCTCTTTCTCTCTCTCATAAGTGAATAAATAAATTATGAAAATAGACATAAAGTCAGCAGGATAAAATAGAGAGTCTAGATGTAACCACCCACATCAACAACCAACTGATGTTCCAGGAAAGATGCTATGACCACACACCTGGAACAGAACATTATTATTTTTTTTAACAAATGGAAAGACTCAAACCAAGTCCCTATTTCTCACAAAATTACTTACAAAATTCCGGATAAATATTTTCATCTTCTCAAGTGTTTTCTCAGAATCCTTTCTTCCCCTGCCCTGCTGCTGCTCCTGTGAGGTATTTTGTTACAACAACGAGAAAACTAACTCAGACAGTGGAGATATAAACTAGTAGAGCTGTTTTTTACTTGATAGCTACACATTTTGCTTCATCTGTCAAATATAGCTACAAAAATTAACCACAAATATATTAATACATAAGTATAAATCTCGAATCTATGAAATTACTGCAAGAAGCTATGGATAGATGTTTCAGGATATCTGAATGGGAAAAGGATTTTAAAAGAGAAACAACTCAAAAGTCAAAGAAACAAAGGTAGATAAGGGCTGGAGAAATGGATCAGTGGCTAAGGTGCATACCTTCAAAGCCTAACAACCCGGGTTCAATTCCCCATAACCCATGCAAAGCCAGCTTCACAAAGTGGTGCATGCATCTGGAGTTCATTTACAGTGGCTGGAGATCCTGACATGTCCATTTTCTGCCTCTCCTTCCCTCTCTCTCCTTCTCTCTCTCTGTCTCTCTTTCTCTCTCTGTGTGTCCTTACAAATAAATAAACAAAAGTATTTAAAAGAATAGACAAATGGGATTTCATCAGACTTAGAATCTTTTGTACTGTAAAGAAAAAAAATCACCAAAATGAAGAGACAACTTATAAAACTGAGAAAACATTGGTAAGTTATATGACCATACAGATATAGGAGGTTTTCTGAAAATCACAATAGCAACATTTAAAAGTAAACAAAGCCCAAAGCAGATATATAAGTTGGCAACAAGCATATTAAAAAACGTGTAGCACCACTATACATCAAGGAAGTGTAAATGAAAATCCACTGCATCATCACCCCATGCACTGAAAATGGCTATTATTAGTAAGACTGAAGACAACTAATGCTAGCCAGAATGTGGAGCAAAGGGAACTCCAGAGCAGTGCTGGTGAGTGTTATGGGCTAAATGTCAAGTGTCTCTCACATCTCATGTTGTTGAACATTTGGTTCTTAGATAGTGACACTGTTTGGGGCAGTTGTAGAGACTTTGGGAGGGTGTAGGGATGGCTGGTGGAAGCAGGCAGCTAGAATGGGCCTTGAAATTTAGCCTGTGCGTTCTGGTTTACACTCTTTGCCACTGGGGTGCGAGGAAGCATGAGGGCTGCCCTGCTTCCCTGCTGTGATGGAGTGAGACGCTCTGAAACAGCGAGCCAAAGCAAGTCCTCCTGCCCTTCCACCTTCCACTGCTCCTGTGAGGTATTTTGTCACAGTAATGAGAAAAGTAACTAACACAGTCGGGAGGGAAATTAGTGGAGTCACTGTGAAAAGCCCTGCGGAGGTTCCTCAAAATAATAAATAAATAAATAAATGAAAGCAAAATAACTCTAAGATCCAGCAATGCTACTACTGTAAATATTCAAAGGAAATGAAACCAATATGTCAATGAGACATCTGCACTCCCATGTTTATCATGTCATCATTCACAAAGCCACGGAAGAAAAACAACCTAAAGGAACATCAGATGTTAAGTGGATATGTAAAATGTGGTGCACAGCAAAATAGTGTGCTACATTGCCTCAAATCAGATGGAATCATGTCCTTCACAACAATGTGGGTGGAAATGGAAGTCATTATGCTAAGAGAAATAAGTGAGACAGAGAAAAGCAGTGACTATCTGTTACCATGTACATGTAGAAACTAAAAATTTGATCTCATAGACATTGAGAGTAGAATGGTGGCTACCAAAGCCTGGGGAAAATGGAGCAGGGTTTTGGCCAGTGGCGAAGAAAGGCCGTGCATTAATTACTAAGTTACAGTTAGAGAGGAGTAAGAAATTCTGTGTGACATGGCATAGTGGAGTGACTACAGGTATTAGTAATGCACTGTATTTCAAGCAGCTAGAAGAAAGGATTTTGAAATATTTTACCATAAAGAAATGATCCACATTTGAGAAGATGAAGATACTTAACCTGAGTGAAACACTGCACAATGCATACATGCATCCAAACATCACATAGTACCCATCACTATCTGGAGTCTTATATATTGATTAAAATAAATTTAATTAAAAAATAAAAAATAATACCTGACTTATGTCATTAAGCTGTTGATTTTGGGAGATGTGATACTTGAATTATTCCTAAATAGTCTAATGATGGGAGGCTGTGACTGGGGCTGTCCCTTCCTGGTGGCAGAGAGAAGAGAAGGTGGGGAAACAGCTGCACTGTCTCCAAATGTACGCAGACACATGACCTTGCGACTATCCAGATGTGAATCCCACTGAGGGAAGCCTACAGCAGGCTACCTGGTAAGGGATGCCACCCAAAGGAAGTTCCACCAATGTGTCACGGATGAGCCTAATAATGGTACTAAACTGACTGTAAAAAAAATAAATAAAATAAAAAATAAAAATGGAAAAAAAAAGAAGAAATGCATCTCATCTCTACATTAAAAACTCTGATAAACTTCAAAAAAAAAAAAAAGACTCCAGAAGAGGGGCCAGCATATTAGTTGTAGGAGTCCTCTGGAGGGGTCCTCTTTGTATGGACCTGTAGTTTGAGAATCTTCGGTAAATCTCCAAGGAGTCATCAAAAATACAGATGACATAATGCTGCTGTGATGGGATGTGACTTGCAAGATGATTGAACTATACCTTTCCTATGTCTAACTGGGACATAAGTAACTTGCTTCAGATGTCAGAAGCCAAAAAATGACAGGGAAAGAGGAAAACTCTAGTCAAGTTCTTCTTACTTAAGTTTTGTTTGTTTTCTTGCCTTCAAAGACACACTCAAATGACTTACTCATGTGTGATATTCAAAGATTTGAAAATAGCATTTTCAGGCTCCTTGTAATTCTCTTTATTCGAGGTCCCTAGTTTTCTACTTCTCCATTCATTTTTCATACAACTGTGATTTCCTCCTCTTTGTTCAACCTCTTCTTGCTAGTTCCAGGTTTATATTATTCTTCTTAGAAACAAGACTTTTCTTAAGACTTTCCTCACTGTGCACACTGAGCACACTGAGGCTGTTCCTGCCATTGACCAATCCTGCCACAGCTCACTTCATCCTTGTCGTAAAACTCCCAAGGGTCAGGGCCAGTGATAACCAGTACTTATGAGAGAGCATGTTTTAAAAGGATGATATAATGATTTTCTAATAGTAGCACTAAGATTCAAACTTGAACTAGATGCATCTTTACAAATGGGACCATTCTTTCATTTAGGTGGGGATCAGTATGGTTTGGTTACTAGAAGAATCTGTAAGAGAAATTCTTCTGGATATGAGAATGGACCAATATGGTTGGTGTGGTTAACACTGGGTAAATGTGTTCTCCCACACTGATGCCTAAAATACTGTTGATTCAGGGCTTTCAGCTGGCGGATGGATGGAGTTGGGAAAGTCCCTTACATCCCAGTATTGTTTGTCTTGATTACGAAATGAGAAGATGAGTGCCTTCTCACGAAATTAATTTTTATAAGCACTCAATAGAGTCCAATATGTACTACCATATATGCAGTGCCGTGTTATCATTCAATAAGCCATGATTTCATGAAGAGTTCATCAGGAGTGAAAACAATGTCTGCTTCCCACTGTCCTAAGATTTTCATTTAGCTCTGAATAACTGAACCCCACATCGCTTATGGTATTTGTTCCTCTGATACCGCATGTGGTTTGAAAGCCTGCTAAAGGTCACAGGAAGTTTGGAACAATAGTGTTGAAGCTGAGGTCAAATTTGACAGATTCTACCCATAAAATGAAAATTAAATAGAACTTGTTGATAAAAGATTCTATGAGAGATTAGACAGTCTCAGACAAGCAGAGGTTGGAGTGGGTGAATGAAGGAAGTAGGAGAATGTCACACTGGTTTTTTTTTCCCCAAGAACATTTTGTAATTCTAAGCATGTGTATGTTACAGGAAGTAACTGAGGTTGGCTGGAGTTGCACATATGTCCCAAACAGGGAATATGAGTTGAGACAGCTGAATAAAGCTTTCATTAAGAATCAGCTTAAATCAAGTGTGTAACTTGAGGGTAAGATCGAGGATGGGTGTTATTATACATATATGTGAAAAGTTTAAGAATTCAAAGTAGCTTTTGGACTTAATGTTCTATTTTGGACATATGCAATTACATTGTAAACCTTCAGTATAATATACTGACAGGAAAGATAGAAGTTGCTGCCTGATGTAATTTTAAAATGATAAAGAGACTATCATTTCTTTCTCTCAAGTAGAATTCACATAGCTCTTGGCAGTTAATAGATGGGAATTATGATCAATGGGGCAATGAGTTATTCAGTGGGCTGTAGTGCATGTTATAAGTATGTGATCATGAGCATTCTATGCCTGAAGAGTGATTGTAAAAAGGACTCACTTAATCTTAGCTTTGGAACATGCAGCTAATAATTTTCTTATAAGAAATAGGTGCTACTACAAAAGTCAGTTTCTTTGCCTGATTCATGTGAACTTAAACTGCTTTCTCCCCTTTATCTTTTATTATTTTAGATGGACTCAATAATTCCTAGAGCAATTATTGAATTTTTAAATTATTCCCTTCCATTAAGAGTCTATCTTCCCTTTTTGCTCTTTTTATATTTGTCTTTGGCTGGTTTCTTCTCATCTAATTTTTACCTGCAAGCCAATTAGGCACAAGGCATTTAATTAAACTGATTTCATAAATTAATTGATTTTGTTCTTTATTTAACAAAACTCATCTTTAGGTCACAGGCTAATTTTAGTCTTCTTCATGATTTAATGATTGATGACAGCTAGTGGATTTTTGGATATATTGTTCAATGTCATATTACATATTAAGGAGCCAATAATACCAAGTAATTTATATTTATTTATTTATTTGTTTGTGAGAGAGAGAAAGAGAGAAAAAGAATAGGAATGCTAGGGCTGCCAGCCACTGCAAACAAACTCCAGACGCTTGTGCCACCATGTACATCTGGCTTACATGGGTTCTGGGGAATCGAGTCTGGGTCCTTAGGCTTTGCAGGCAAGCACCTTAACCACTAAGATATCTCACCTTCCCAATACCAACTAATTTTCTATAAAGAACATCTGGTTCTCCCTACAGAGGAAAAAGCAAAGAAGATATGGACTTCTTCATTGAACACTTTGATCCTTGAGGGTAAAATTTCTAATTAATGATACGGTTGTTATGTCTCTGGCTTTCACAGTAGTTAAATTATTCTTGTAAGATATATATATATATATATATATATATATATATATAATATATATATACATATATATATACATATATATATATTATATATATATATTATATATATATATATTGCTCAGTTACAGACACACACAAACACACAAACATATACATGGCTATTTTAGCTTTAGTTTTGACCAAGTTCTTGACAAAATAGATGTCAACTATCCCCATGTTCCAGAAAGAGAAATAGAATCATCAGAATATAAGTGATGAGTGGAATGGGAGTCAGATGCAATGAGTGAAGCTCTAAAACAGTTCAGAGCCTGAGGGTCTCTAAGGACAAGGGTTTGCCTCAGACTGGAGAAGCATGAAAGGTAAACACCAACTCAAATGTCAGAAGCAGCCAGCACAGGTCACCATGAGGCGGGGTGAAATGAGTCATGGCTTTCAAATATCTCATGACAAAATACCTGAGAAAATTAGCTTAAAAGGAGGGAAGAGGATCATAGGATCATATTGGCTCCTGGTTTCAGAGGCTTCAGTCTGTACTCTCTTGACCCTGTCACTTGAGTGTGTGGTGGCAACATATTAGGGCAGACATTTTTGCTATAGGAGATGAGAGGAGAAGATAGGAGAGAGACAGAGACAGAGAGAGAATGAGAGAGAGAAATATTTTGTAACAAAGCCCCCCTCCATCCACTCCCATTGACCTATGCCTCCGTATATGGATGAATCCACTCATGAAAGCAGAGTTCTCATGCTCCCCTCAAAGGCCTTACCTCTGAATACTGCCCAACTGGGGACCAAACTTCAGTACGTGCGCTTTGGAGGACTTTAAAAAGCCACAGTTCAAAACACTTCCTTCTTTCGTTCTGAGTTTCTTCTCTGACCCATTGCTTATTTACTAGGGGGTTACTTAGTTTCTAAATATTTGGGGGATTCCAGGGATCTTACTGTGCTTGTTTCTCCTGTAAGTCCACGGTGGCCAGAGAAGATCATGTAACTTGCTTGACCCCTGTCTAGCTTTGTCAGGCTCTCCTCTCTGCACTGTGGCCTGGAAAAACTCTTGGAGGGCAAAGATACAACTTGCAGGCAGAATCTTGTTCCTCACCTTTCAGGGATTCCTACCTTTTGCTACCCAGTAGCTCAAGAATGTTGTTTTGTATGTTCTGCCCAGATTTCTAGTTGTTTCAGACAATGGTAAATGTAGTCCCCACTACTCCATCATTCATAGAAACACATGCTTATAATCTGTTTATGCTCTACCTGTTCTTTCATGAAAGCTGGTATATCTGGGATCTTGATTCTGGTCTATATCAATATACAAGTGACCAAGGGATAAGAAAAGTATGTGGAAAGTGGGTGAAACCTTGTTCAGTGTTACATGCCAGGAAGAGTTCAGAGAAAAATAGTGAAGTTTACTTAGTGTGCAGAATCATCACACAAAATACAATAATAACAATAATAATAAATCTATAACACTTAGTTGACCATAGAGATATTGTGATGAAATAGGCATGATCACTCAGAGACACAGGACACCCAGGGTTTAAGGTTTTGCATGCCACTGTGATATATTGGCAAGTGACTTGACCTATCTAAGTATCATTAATAAAAATTAGCTGGTGAATTTGAAATGACTTCCAGGACCATATGCAGAGAGGTTTTGATCTAATAAACTTGACATAGGACTTTCAAATCTCTAGTTTTAGAAAGCCCGATACAGAACTGATTTGAAGATCCAGTGATCTGACATCTTAATTACTTTATAGTCCTGTTCTTAGCTGTGTTAAACTTTTACAAGTGATGATAGTAGCTAGAATTTTTTTTTGTATGTGTAAGTATGAGATGTGCATGAGTGTGTGATGTTAGTACATGTGTGGGCACATGTGTTTATACAAGTGTACATGTACATATGTGTGCATCAATATAAAGGCCAGAGGTTGATGCCAGGTGTATTCCTCAATTTTCTTACTGAAGCAGGTATCTCAGTTGAACCCAGAGCTTGCTGATTTGGTCAGGGTAGCCAGCCAGCTTCCCTTGAGGACTCTCCTGTGTCTAACTCCTAAGTGCTTGGATTGTAGGCAGGGGTCCAACCACCCAGTGTTCATGTGGAAGCTAAGGGTCCAAACATTGGTTCTTATGCTTTCATGATAAGCATTTTATCCACTCATCCATTTCTCTAGTCCCAATAACTACCATTTGTTCAAATGAACTGAATGTATATCATTTCAGGTACCTCATATGCTTATCTTCTAACCCAACAGTCTTGCATAGTATATAGGGTAATCCTTATTTTCTTAAAAATGATATTTCTTTCTTTGCAATGCTTAGTAATTTTCCTCAAGTCATCTGTGGAATCCACCTACAAAATTGAGAACTTCACCCTTGGCATTGTTTGTAATCTAGTGCCAGAGCTGTGCTTTTTAAACTATATCATAATACCTGTCAGAAGACTACTCATTGTATCCTTATGGTTTAAGTTATTCATTGATTTCAGTCAAATTTGTAAAAAGTAAAATGTTCTTTTATAAGAAGAGGGACTTATAAATTCTATAACAAAGAAGAAAGGCCAAGAGTGCACACTAATTTTAAGACACTACTACTTCATTGAACACTTACATTATTTACTTCAGTGATGTTACATGTTCTGGGGTTTCTCAGTGAGAATTAGTTTATTTAGTGAATGTGGATGTCTATGTCCTTCACAATATCTTTCAAATACAGTGCCTCATGTCCTTTGGCAACTTTTATGTGCTTACTACTTTCATAATCTCTTTCTTTATAGCTACTTCCACTTGACATCCTTTAATATTTTTGTCTAATGACTTTTGTTATTTTATTATTTTTCCTCTTTATAAGTCAAAGCAATACTTAGAAGTCCACTCTAGATGCCTACGTTTCAGTTTTTAAACATTTTTAAAAAAATATTTTTATTTATTTACTTACAAACAGAGAGAGAAGAGAGGCAGAGAGAATGGGTGCACCAGGGCCCTAAGCCACTGCAAGTGAACTCCAGATGCATGTGCCTGTCTGTGCATCTGGCTTTATGTGGGTACTAGAAAATCAAACCTGGATCATTAGGCACTGCAGGCAAGCGCCTTAACTGCTGTGCCATCTCTCCAGCCCCTACTTCTTATTTGCGACTTGAAAACATTTGATGTTGGAAGTGAGTGGAGATGTCCAGGTCTTGCAGATGTAAGGAGAGGAACAAATATTAGATGGATCAGACAACTGTTAACTGGTGAGTCAGCTAAAGTAGAAAGAGAATATGTCAGAAGATCTACCAAGATTCCAAGGATGAAAAGAGACAAAATGAAAAGCTTTTCATGCTGTAGGTAGATTTTTAGGAATAAAAATATATGCTGTAGTACTTGGGGAAATCAAAAACTTTTCATGCTGTAGGTACATTTTTAGAAATAAATATTTTTGCTGTAGTATTTGGGGAGGATGCTTTGGATTGAGGTCATTAATTAAAATTCTATCCATTCCCTTCCTTCTCTACTCAATTTCCTTTGTGTCCCTTCTCCCTCTATTTAATTGGAGCTTTCTTCAGACTTGAGCTGATCTGAATGGAGTTACACAATGAAATTAACCAATTCCCTTGGAAGAAGGAAGGGGAGTAATACTTTAGAAAGCTTGTTAAGTCCTCTTTTCACACTGCCTCCCTGCTCTGCTCTCAGGCCTTACTTGGATCCCCTGGAGAAGGGGAATTAACAAACCCCCTGAAGCCGAAAGCTCAGCCTTTCCAGGGAATTGGTTAATTTCACTTTCCTGCTCCATTTGGAGCAGCTGGGGGTATTGGTCTTGGGGGAGATAATAGGACCTAGTACTCAAAAACCTTTACTCTTTTAAATAATTTCTACTAGGTTTACTTCTCAAATGAAATAAAATGGTGTTCACCATATGACCACAACCTTAGCACAAACAATTTATATTTTTTCTTCAATTTTTATTCCAGAAATCAGTTTGAACCTCCAAGATTCATTTTGATTATTCCCACCACACCCAATGATTATGTTTATCACTGAGCAACAAACCATTTTGTTGTAGAAGTTCTGAATGGAGTGCTGTCTGCTCCCTACTCCCCTTTCAGAAGCCAACATGCATTCTTTGGTCCTCAGTTAGGAAATTCAACTGTGGTCTCTTAATGCAGAAGCATTCTCCATCATGACTGATTTTGTCCATCACTCACAGACTATCATGTGAAGAAATCAGACGGCCACTAGTAGCTCTCACAATCATCTCATTCTGAATTCTCCTAACACTTCTTTAATATTTGTACGCTTTATTTTATTTTTATTCAAACATACTTTGTATAGATACATCATGTGTTGTTATAATCTTTTCCCTCTTCTCTGCCCTCATTCAAGATAACAAGCCATTTTGATAGGTTAAGAAATGCGTTGAACATAAACAGTTTAAACTGTACTCTGGGGACATTCCACCATTAACCTCTTCACATTCTCGAACTTAACCATTTAATTCTTATTAATTCTTTTCAAAGATGTTGGAATAGTGACATTTATCTTTTGACCTTTGTTCACAAAATTTCCTGAGTTCCCACCTGTGGGGAAATTTCATAAAAACATTTCTCAGAGCTGCACATGGTGGTACATACACATCTGTAATGTTAACAATAGGGAGGCAGAGGAATGACGTTCAGGAATTAATGGTCATCCTTGGCTCCCTTGCCAGCTTGTGACCAACCTAAAATACATAAGACCCTGTGTCAATAAGCAAAATGAAACACAGCTTGGAGTCTAGAATGGATTTCTATATATGACCCTTCAGTGGGTTTCAGAATAATGATAGCAAACTTGTGATGTGCTTGCAAATGTTAAAATTCGAAATTATCAGTGTTTAAAGTAACTCTTACATTACCTACAGGTATCCCTATCAAGGAGCTGCAGATGCTTCATTTTAATATTGACACCTTTCTCTGGGTCATCAGAGACTGCTGTGTTGTGAATATGCTTGAAAGAAAACATCATAGAGAATTCTTTTTGAAAATCATGGAAAACTCCAGTTTTGACATCAGAGCCCTTGACAAGTGAATCTGTTCTCATGATCTCCACATCTATCGTGGCTTGTAAAATTCCTGCAGGTTTATGATGCATCACGGTATCCTTCGCTACCTCCTCTGGTACCCCGACATAAAGCTGCCACTTATGTTAAAACAAGCCTGATAAGGGTGTCTTATAGATCCAATTCATTTAAACAGCATTGCTGCAGACACTAATGTCCTTTTGCTACAGCTCGACTCTCTCTGGCAGAGTTAGAATGTTATGCTGACCAGTTAGAAGAATGAGGCACATGCACAGAATCACCACTCGTTCCTAAAGGGCTAGATCCTTAAATATCAAGATCTTCATTCTAATACGGGGAGAAGAAAAATGCTGCTTTTGCACTTTCTAAAATGAGGCCATACACTTTAACCATCGGCAGTACTATCCTTCGTAAGTGGACAATAAGAAGAATAATAAACCATGGTTCATTTTAGATGTTAACCCACATCCAAATACCTGAATGACCTTCTCTCAAAGCTGTTTTAAATAAATGGTGTATAAAATACACACCAAGAGACTCATAAATGGCCAAGGTGATATTTGAGCCCTTATGGGAGGCACTCATTTCAAAATTTCCATGCTCTGTCTCCTCTAATGATCTTTGGCTCTTCATTTAGCTGAGAGTTGGCTTTTTAATGAACAAATGCCCTAACAAGACTAGATGGCATTCTTATTATGGTCATATATTTTCAAAGTGTGACGGGGAAAGAAATTGATGTAAGAAAATGTAATGGAAGTAAGAGAACCCTTGAAATTTGGGGGACATCTGTGTCCCCATCAAAGTAACGGTAAGTTGAATGCCTCTGGTCAAGATTGCCAGTTGATGAATGATATTCTGAAGCACTAGACCTTAAGGAGACTGGATGAAACTGAGTATTTGTCCAGATATGTCTGTGGGAATGGTCACACAATCTGGCCCATGATCATTCATGCCTTTCTTTCTCTCTCTCTATCTGTTGTGTGTGTGTGTGTGTGTGTGTGTGTGTGTGTGTGTGTATGAGTGTGTGTGTGCGTGTGTGTGCGTGTGTGTGTGTGTTAATGAAACATGATGTTCCCTGTGGTTAAAAAACAATTCCAGAGCTGTTCAGGTCTTTGAAGTAGTGTTGAACCAAGTAAATGTCTCTTTGGAATGGCTTTGATTCTTGTCATTAGAGAAGAAAGAGGAAAGAATCTCTTAAAATTCAGAAAATGCAGTGTATGGACTGTGGCAGGTGAGACTGGTGCACGTTTGGTTCTGTCCTCTCATTGGATGTTGCAGGTGCACTTACTATCTCACCATAGGCATAGCAAGTCATGTGTTACAGAGTTAGAGAGATGGCTCAGCAGTTAAGGCACTTGCCTGCAAAGCCTGATAACCTGGGTTTGATTTCCCAGTACCCAAGTAAAACCAGATGCACAAGGTGACACATGCATCTGGAGCTTGTTTGCAGTGGCTGGAGGCCCTAGTACACCATTTCTCTCTTCTCTCTAGATTTAAATAAATTTAAAATATTAAAAGTCAATTTTTGGTTTTGATTGTCATACCTATCATTGATTTAGTCATAAAAAAAGAAATGATCAAAATTGGTTTATAATGCATGACCCATATACTTCAACAAGGAGGGGCCAGGGGGAGGGAGTAGGACATGGATGAGCCTAACAATGGTACCAACTTGACTGTATTCACTGAGTACAAAACTAATTAATAAAAAAATAAATCAAAGTCCTGACGTGGTGGTGCACGCCTTTAATCCCAGCTCTCGGGAGGCAGAGTTAGGAGGATTGCCATGAGTTTGAGGCCATCCTGAGACTCCATAGTGAATTCCAGGTCAGCCTGGGCTAGGGTGAGACCTACCTCAAAAAAAAAAAAGCACATAAATAAATAAATAAATAATAAATCAAATTACACAAAAGAAATTGGTTTATCACCTTACATTAAACCAAACATTTGTTATGTTAGATTAAAAACAAGACCCAGATCTTAGTGTTTTATGATTAAATTAGTGAGTTTTTTATTCTGCAAGTACAGACTCTGGGAGAACTGAAGCATACCCTCTTCATTTGGGGGTGCAGATGAAAGGGAAAGGCTGATTTTCCTCCGTGGCAGATAAAAGGAGCATTGGCACAGACATGAAGCTTCTGCCTAGATGTTGCAAACATCACTTTGTCCATTGCAAATCTGGTGGCCAGGTTTGATGTACAGAGCTCTTCCGTTTGTGGCCATTTCCAAACAGAAGTACAGATGTCACGTACCAAAGTGAAAAAAAAAATAGTGGGCCATGATCTTCTAGGAAAAGGAATGAGAGGAACATTTGAGCTGAATCATGCTATCTGCATCACCCCTTAAGTTGTCTTAAAGCCTTGTGAATACGCATTGTGATACTGTAGAGTCTGTGGCACAGTTCTTCTCAGTTTTGGAAGAAGACAAGTTAGCAGAGGCTAGCACACTTTAGAGTCATGATAATCACCTGAATAACTTGGAAAAAATGCAGCTTCTCAATTCTATACCATCTCCATCCTCACTTCTTACGTGGTAGATTTAAAGTGGGGCTCAGGGTTGGGGAGATGGTTCAGCAGTTAAGAACACTTGTTGCTTAAGCATGAGGGGCTGTGGGCAGACATTGCCAAGTTCAAATTCCCAGAACCCAAGTAAAAAAGTGGGTATGGCCACACAAGTGTGTAATTCTATCCTTTAAGGAGTGGAGAGCAGGGAGAGACTGGAGAATTCTTGGGGTTGGCTGGCAGCAGCTCTGGGTTGAGAAAGAAACTGAATATCAAAGAGGCCCATAAATGAATGATAAGACAAGGACACCCAACATTCTCCTCTGGCCTTTGCCTGCACACACTTGGGGTGTGCTCATCTGCACACACATGTGCATACACCACACATCATGTAATTATACTATAGATAACACACACACACACACATACACACACACACACACACACACACAAAATAAAGTGGAGCCCAGGAGTGTGCTTCATTCTTTGTGGAGTGCTGGGACTCCAGTCTTCAGTCATATTTTACTGTAAAGTCTGTGGTTGTGGGGGAAGAAAAAAATGTCCAAAAAATGCTTTTTAAAAAAATAAAATTCCAGTCCTTAATTTTTGTTACTTCCTAGAGTGATTAATTATTCTTGTCAAAAATATGATGGGTTAACATCTTCGTTTTTCTTCCCTTTTCTTACAGTGGGAGGAAACTATAAAAGCATTACCCACCCAGGTATGTTATATGAGGGGGCCTGGAAACACAGGAATGCTGAGACCCTCAGAAGACTTTAGGGTCACTGTGTGTACTCTCATTTGAGGATAAAGCTGTCAGAAAAGACAACCTTTATGGCTTCAAAGTTGAAACCTCACCAGGGTTTAGCTAGGATTCTGTGAGAAGGCCAGATAAATATAAATGGGAGGATGAAAGAAAAAGCACGAATGAAGAAGAGTATAGGCGGCGGGAAGGCAAGGGTGAACTTAAGGACAAATAACAGAGTAATTCTTTAGGTGGCTTTGGATTGATGGCGTTCTCTTTCTCACTCTCAGGTTTCAAGAATCACTGTACAGTGTTCTTAGAATGGAACACCTTGAGATAAGGAGGGACGAACTTTCCTGCTACTTCCTCAATTCAAAAAGCACTGCGTGAGTAACAGACATATCAATTGCCTCAGAGTGTTGCTTCACTCGCAGACAGCAAGGCATGCGGTTGTGTTGCCTCTGCGTCTTCCTGTGATAAACTCATATGACATTTTACAAAGTGGGTGACCGAAAGAGGGAACTGTGCAATCGATGAAAGTGTTGCAAAGGAAGAAACGGCAGCGGTGTTGGATGTGAAATTGGATGAGATCAAAAGATAAGCAGGCTATGGAAATATTGATGTTGCTGTCATTTGAGAGTCTGCAGATAGGAGTCCTGGGCAACTTATTGCAAGAGAACTTAACACACGTGAGAAGAGTAGCTGTAAAGAACAGGATGAAGATACTGTAGAGGAGGTGATAATAGTTGAAAACTTCCACGTTAAAACACGTGGAGATATTTCAAGACATTGAAAGGATAAAATGTTGGGAGCTGATTCCAACTGAGAAAGATTAACAATCACTCTGTGATACAGAGCAAAAATGGCGCTGCGTACATTGATGGCTGCATGGTGGGAAGCCCAGCACTCTTCACGCTGCTGTTGACAATCTTTGAGAAAGTGCAGTGGCGTCTAATATACTCTAGCAATTAAAATTTGAGTTGGGTTATTTAGGTACTATTGTTATTTAACTAAACCATGTTCAGTGAGATTTATATAACTATATATACAAATGTGAAAGACTGGGGCTGACAGCATGTATACTAAGTTTGTACTTTCTGGTTAATCCATTATTTTTGTCAGTTCCATTTTGTACTTTGTAATTGAGAAACTGAGATGGGGACATAAAGTTACTTTTTACAAATTCACACATCTGTCAGGGGTAGAGAAAGGGGTTGAAAGTAGGCACCCTAATTTCAGAACACATGCTTGTTGTTTATTTGCATGTGGGTGTGTATGATTCGTGGTGCCCATGTGGAGGTCAGAGGAAAGTCTCAGATTGTTAGTTTTCAACTTCCACCTAGTTTGAGACAAGGTCTCTCTGGTTGTTCACCACAATGTACACCACCTAGTTGGCTTGAAAGCTTCCAGGATTCCTGTGTTTCTGCCTCCCATCTGACCCATAGGGGGACAGGATTTAAAGATACATACTAGTGTACCCAGCTTTACATGAATTCTGAGGATCTGAATTCTAGTCATCAAGCTTACACAGCAAGCACTTTTGGTCACTGAGCTATCTCCCTCACCCATAACTATGTGTTAAAGCACTGTACTATATCTCATTCATTCATATATTTATATATTCATTCATTCATTGAGAAACTACTATATCTAATACTATAAAAGGGGGAAATGGTTTTTTGTAAAGTAAGTGCAGAAATGGGTAACAGATTACATACAAGGTATGAGAAATTTGTAGTCAAGTATAAACTAGAAGCATGGGAGAAATTTAAATGAGATGACTCTTGAAATATGTGTGGATATTTGCCTGGGAAACAGGACATTGAATTTCAAGGGTAAGAGCTTTTCAATATTGAGATAGGGAGGCTTGATGATAAAGGTAGGGGGCAAGAAATAAACTGATGTGTTTGGACTGTTTTTATGTGGTTGAAACAAAAAAGTTGGACATAAAAAGGGCTAGTATAAGGGGTAGGGGTTGGTTCTGACAATGATGTGAGTGTGTGTCAGATTCCCACGCTTCCCTCTGGGATGTTCTCCAGGGCTACACAGAGCTCACTTGTCTTCTTAATAAAGAGAGTCCAATCCTATTCATTTCTTCATTGGAAAATCAGCTCCCCCCTATTGAATGACATGCTCCTTAGTTCCTTTTTAAGAGAGAAGTACCTCAATCCGTTTGTACTCATTTTCACAGTGCTGGGCATGATGTGTTCCTACAGAAATGAGTAACACATAGATTTGGCTTTAGAAGTTCAACACATAGACATCTGCAGTATTCTATATCTGATTGTAAGAGTATACTATGAGTTATTAGAATTTATTTGTTTGCATAAAAGATATTAAATAATATATGGACTCTAAAACTGTTGTTTAAAAATTTTTATTGTGTATGTGTGTTATGTAGTATATCTTTCTGAATTGAGGTGAATTCTGAAGTTCCTCCTTTGACACATGGCCTGTAGTTCTCTGATCATCACACATTCATTCTTATCTGGCAGAATTTTCTTTTGTCTTGTGAATGCCTACTTGCACTTAAGATCTGAGCTTAAAAACTTTTCCTCTGCTAAGCCCTTCTAACAAAAATTATGGTTAGATACCCTTCCTATCTACCTCTTCAATAACCCATACTTCACTTATCCTAGCTGTCATACTTTAGAAAATGAATGTCAACGTGGATGCTTTCATTAGGAGATTGAAAGCTCCCTGAAGGTCAGAGGACACCTATGTTGTTACTTCTGTATTTCCTTTACCACCACTGTCTGAGTATGTAACAGAGTTCCCAGAGGATGTTTTGATGTTTTAGAAATTAATGAAGAGATGGAGGACCTATTCTCTATGTTCCTCCACATGAGGAAGAATTTAATTTAAACTCATTCTGATAAACCCACAAGAGGCTCATGTTTAGAAACATACATTCAGTTCTAGGGAGCTACCACAGTACATTATTCAATGCTGTCTTTTAGTGATAATATTTGGCATTGAAGATTAAATTAAAATTGATGTTGGTGTTTGTGCAGCTATTTTTCAACATTAATCAAACCCATGACAAGGATAAATATTGCTGTAACTTAGGAAATTAAGTATTTAAGGTGTGACATGATCACAGTAAGCCATAGCTACTCTAGCTTGTTCAGGAAGCTATGAAACTTGAGCTACTGACTCTACCTCTAGATTATTTCTACATTCAAATACTAATTGATATATTACTTTAAAAATCTAACATTTGGGCTGGAGTTGTTTAGGCACTTGCCTGAAAAGCATAAAGGCCTGGGCTCGATTTCCCAGTACTCACATAAAGCCAGATGCAGAGAATGGCACATGCATCTGGGTTCATTTGCACTGGCAAGAGGCTCTGGCATGCTCGTCCATTCTCTCTATCTCCCTTGCCACTAAATAATAATATGGTTTTAAAGGTAATGGATGAGCCTAATAATGGTACCAAATTGACTATTCACTGAGTACAAAACTAATTAATAAAAAAATATAACTCATATTGCAAGAATTCCTGTAATATCTGTTAAGTGTGACTAGATATACTATAATTCTTCAGAACTCTCTCATCTTCCTGCAATAGTTAGAAAATTATAAATATTAGTGGTAATGATAAGAATCATTACTATTTCTGAGGTTCTGATCTGTGCTGAGCGCAGCATGGGATGTTAATATAACACTCACAGAACATGTGGGAAGTAGTTGTTCTCACTTCCCTTTTCTACAGGCTGAAAGATTAAAAAAATAATCCAAGATTTACATCAGGCAGTTGCTATTGATGATAAGATGTTATAGTATTGTCTAAATTACTCCAAAAATCTAAAACCTCTCATAGAATACTGCAGATTCTCAAAAATGTGCTTCCTTATAATTAATGGGATTTTTTTTTATTTCCCTAACTTCATATATCCTTTTTTTGTTTGTTTGTTTGTTTTTCAAGGTAAGGTCTCACTCTAGCTCAGGCTAACCTGGAATTCACTATATAATCTCAGGGTGGCCTTGAACTCATAAACTCATGGTGATCCTCCTACCTCTGCCTCCCGAGTGCTGGGATTAAAGGCATGTGCCACCACTCCCGGCCTTCATATACCCATTTTTAACAATAGAAAGTTCTTGGGGCTGGAGAAATGGCCTAGCGGTTAAGGCGCTTGCTTTCAAAGCCAAAGGACCCGGGTTTCGATTCTCCAGGACCCACATAAGCCAGATGCACAAGGGGGTGCATGCGTCTGGAGTTTGTTTGCAGTGGCTGGAAGCCCTGGTGTGCCCATTCTCTCTCTGCCTCTTTCCCTCTCTCAAATAAATAAATAAAAATAAAATATTAAAAAAAAATAAAAAAAACAATAGAAAGTTCTTATTACCCCTATGGAAGGCCAGTCCTGCAAAAATTTGAAAATAGCTATTGTATGTTCTCTAATACTTTTTTATACAAATGGGATTTATTGCTTTGCAATGAGGATCCAGAAGTGTCTCTTGTCACTTCTTTCATATGAGGACCTAGTTAAAATGCAACCATTCACAAAGGGTATTCTCACTGGACCTGGAGTGTATTAGCATGTTGACTCTGGACTTTGCTACAGATCTGTGAGAAATAAACACCTGATATTTATTAGTACTCCTGCATGTGGTACTTTCTTATAGCATCCCAAGTGGAATAAGAAAGAGTTTGGGCCTGGAAATGTAGCTCAGTTGGTAGAGTGCTTGCCTAGCATGCATGGAAGGCCTCATTCAATCCCAGCGCCACATAAACAGGGCAAGATGCTGTATGGTTGTAATCCAAGTACTGTGGAGATGGAGGTAGGAGGACCAGAAGTTCAAGGTCTTTTACACCTACATAGTAAGTTCAAGGTTAAGCCTGTGTCTCAAAAAAAAGGAAAAAAAAAAGAAAAGAATACAAGTTGGGGTTGGACTATATTCTCCCTAAGTTAGTGTGTAAAGGTTCACCCCATCCTATATCTTAGAATGTAGCCTTGTTTGGTGACATGGCTGATATCTTATAAAAAATGATACTCTATACAAACTTAGACTCAAACGTTCACGGAGGGAAGGTGATGTGAAAATACAGGAAGAATACCATCCACAAGCTGGAAAAAGAAGCCAAGGGACTTAGAAGTGTGTCAAACAAGGAGCCTCCAGAACAGAGAGACAATACATTTTTGTTGCTCATGTCACCAAGCTTGTGGTGGTACTTTGTTGTGGCAGTCTAGTAAACAAATACAACCCACCCCCCAGGTGCTTTAGTTGTATTTTACAACACTGTTACCCCCAGGGGATTCTGACCACAGGCCTTCCAGTGTTATAGTATCCCACTTACAACTGGATGCCAAGACTGAAAAGATATGGTCTGATGAGTAAACAGAGAAGAGAGAGGAGGACACAGAGAGGAGGGTTAATTCTCTCTCTCTCTCTCCTAGCAACTGTTCCTTAAGTAAAACACTATGTGTTACATTGGACAGTAGCAGTTGGAAACTTCTGCTTTTCAGATGCACAATTGATGCTTTGAAAGGAAGAGAGATTTTCCTTTACTAAGTCATCAGATAATTCATTATAAATACAGTTTTGGAGGAAAAAAATAATAAACTTCCTATTTTTTTCCTCTCTTCTCTCTGATGACGCAGGGATGGAACTATGTCTTTTGTAATACATTGCAGATCACTAAACTGAAGATGATCTAAACACTCATATGATGGGAAGTAGAAAACACAAAGCATAAATAATAAAGGAAGAGGTTAGATTTTTAACTTAAAAAATTTTAATTTATTTGCTTGCAAGGAGAGAGAGAGACAGAGACAGAGAGAGAGAGAGAGAGAGAGAGAGAGAGAGAGACAGAGAGAGAACATAGCAGGGCCTACAGCCACTGCAAACAAACTCTAGATGCATGTGCCACTCTGTGCATATGGCTTTACATGGGTATTGGGAATCAAACTTGGGTCTTTACACTTTGTAGGCAAGTGCCTTAACCACTGAACATCTCTCCAGCCCAAGGAAGAAGTTTTGAAAAGTAGCTTCCAGGGAGTAATAAATTTTACCACAACTATATCAGGACTTATTCAGTAAATATATTAAAAGCAGCACTTCTCATTAAGTATGTCTTTAAGAATATCTGAATGAAAGCTGAATGGCGTTCTTAGGTTAGGATTGTCTTTCCAAGTGAATGATGGCTATAGAGAAGGAATGTGTAAAACATAATACTAACCCTTTGTAAACTAATGAGTTCCTTTAATAAGGCTAAAAGTTTTCCTCTACATCCTGCACATGCTTACAAAGGCATAGACTATACAAGCAAATATATTACTAGCCCAGAGTAAAAGAATATTTTCAGCAACAATTTTTCCTCTTTTGTAACAACATGAAACTTACATAAAAATCAGTGTACAAGTGTGAATGAATACTATGGATAAAATGAGTTCACACATTAGATTTCAAATACAAAGACATCTATGGAACACAGATTTTTACTTCATATATATATATATATATAGATATATATATAATACACACACACACACACACACACACACACACATGTATGTGGTCTGACAAGTAGAGAAAGAGGATGGTTAACTCTCTTTCTCTCTCTCCTAGTTACTGTTCCTTAATTAAAACACTATATGTCGCACTGAGTTGTAGCAGCTGAAACTTGACTCAGAATGAGGTTCTGCTTTTCAGATGCACGAATAATGCTTTGAAAGGAAGGGAGTTCACACAGAGAAACAGTGTGATCATATTTTATACAAATTTGAAAAATAGTGCAGGGGATCCATCTTAGGTTATTGTACATTGTACATGCTAGGTAATTTTTCTGTCACTGAGCTAAACCTAGTTCTTTATGCTTTATTTCAAAATTTTCCTTCATAGAAGAATTATTTGCAAGTAATTATTTGAAAATATTTCTGAATGAACTGCAGAATGCATTGATGCTATTGTCATACTGTAATGACTCTTTATCTTTCACAAGACTCACTTGGCATCCTTGTTGGTCTACACTCCACAGTTGGTAATACATCCATGGTTCCTACAGTAATTTGAGTGCCTCTTGTACTGTTTTTCGAACATTCATTATGATACTTTAAGAACTTTTAGGGCTGGAGAGATGGATCAGTGGTTAAGGCACTTGCCTGCAATGCCTCAAGACCTGGGTTTGATTCCCTAGCACCCACATAAAGCCAGATGCACAAAGTGACACATGCATCTGTATTTTTCCCAGCATCTTGAGGCTCTGGCTTGCCCATTCTGTCTGTCTGTTTTCTCTCTCTCTCTCTCTCTCTCTCTCTCTCTCTCTCTCTCTCTCTCCTGTTTCTGCCTCCAAATCAGTGGAATTATAAACACATGCCACCACACCTGGCATTTTTACATGGGATCTGGGATTTAAAGTCAGGTCCTCATGCTTACACGGTAAATACTTTATCCACTGAGCTATCCCCTAGTCCTCAAGTGGTACTGTGATTAGAAATTCCACAATTCAAAGAGTTGTCCTTGAGATCTAAATGATTTTAATTGGAATCTTTCCCTAACTAAATATGTTTGTGAACTATTGAAATAAATAATGAAGATATTCTAAGGCTTAGCCTGTGGAGCAGTGCCTGGAACAGCCAGTTTCTCTTCCAGAGTTTGGTAAATTCCAAATTCAGAAAAAATGTCAGAAAGGCATGGTGGTATTGCATGAAATTATCGTTTTTGATGATATGTTTGTTTCTGTTTTCAATCTTATTGTTTCTTTCATTTATGAGTTTGACTTCCTTTTGAGGCAGAATCCGGATGCCAGAACCAGCCCTGTTTCACCTCTGGAACAGAAATAGTTCTTGTTAACTTGTGTTAAAAGAATTCCTGTGTCTGCAAGGAGCCGGATGTTTCATTCTGCCTAAGACGGGATCTACCAGATGTTTAATTCATACCCTAGCCTTCTGAGGTCAGGATTATTACCCCTATTTAGAGGATCTGGAAACCAAGGCAGAGAGGTTGAGTAATTTATCCGTGGTCACAGGAGGGATCAATGTCTGAGCTAGGATTACAGTTCAGAAAGCCTCTCACTCCCAGGCCTATGCTCAGGCCACTGCACTTATTTCAAGCCTGCTTGGCCTCCTTAAAGTAAGCCCTCCCTACTTTCCTCCTGACCCTGAAGCCCTCTGGTGTGCATTTGAACTGCTGTCAGCTAATGCAAAGGAGGTCTGAAGGCACAGCCTAGCAAATAGACCAGACATTGGCTGGTTGCTGCCGGGCTTCCTTACAGCTTAACAGGCAGTTTCTCCTTTTGTACTGGTTTTCATAACAGGGATGTGTCTCAAAGGCATTTTCTTTTCAGGTAAGGATATTAAGGCAATTTAGTCAACCTTCATTAGCCTTCATCTTATGTCCCTGAACTCCGTTTAGGAATAGGAAGCACCAGCAAATGAGGTTGCTTACTCATGGCAGGTAATACTTGAGACCTCTGCACATAACTTTCCATTGAGGGTTTCCCTATAGGGACAGCAGCACTTATTGCCTTTACTTACATTTTTTGCCTGAAGGTTTTATTTTATATCTACATTTCCTAAGAAGACAAAAATAAAAATGCATGTGTGTAATTGCTATCAATATTAATGTTGGTAAAAATAATAACATACTTGAGCTTTGTGAACAAAGAGAACTTCAGAAGAAATTTTTTAGTGTCTTGAATTTAGAGGCAGAATACTAGGGCTGAGCATTTTTTTTTTTTTTGCCAGTGTTTTGATCTTGAGCTAATCGCTTAACCTCTCTGAAGGCACAGAGGCAAAGTAGAGGGCTCCTGCTCATTAGAGGGCTCAGCGTGGCAAGAAAGACAGATCACCAGCCCCGACACAATGTGATCCAGGCTGTATTAGTGTTAGGATCAAAGAGCTGAGGGAGCACAGAGGGAGCAACATTTAAGCCTGACCTTGATTTTCACTGCATACAAAACAGAAAGTATTTTAATTGGAATGACCTCAGCTGACCTGTGGTGTAAAACTATAGCCTATGTGATGAAGGATAAGTCCTGGATGACTGGACCACTTGAGTGAGCAGACAACCTGAGAAAAGTTATAGGAGATGAAGATGCAATGGAAGAAGGAGCAAGTCTGGGGGCTGGCTAGCATATCTAAGCTATGCACTGAGAAGAAGGGGACTGTCTGTGAATATAGTCGTATATATATGCACACATGCATTAAAATGTGTAATTTAGGCACTGTGATAATACCTTATTAAAGTCATGGTTGGGTGGCAGAATTGTTTGAAAGGTAGAAGGGTAAATAAGCAATTACAGAATAGCAGTGAGTACCACAAAAGATCAGTGCATATACACAGAGGCAGACACAGAATGTGTAAGACGACCCTAGAGGGTCAACAAAGACTTCTTTGGGAAAGGGCCGCCTCAAGTAAGTCCTGACAGAGAAACAGGATGAGGGGAAGGAACAAGAACATGGGATGAGATTAGAAGCATAAAAACAACATGTATAGTGCTGGAGAGATGGCTTAGCAGGTAAGGCACTTGAATGCAAAGCCTAAGAACCCAGGTTTGATTCCACAGAACCCATGTAAGCCAGATGCACAAGGTGTTGCATGTGTCTGGAGTTCGTTTGCAGTGGGTGGAGGACCAGGCACATCCATTCTCTCTATATATCTGCCTCTGACTCTCTCAAATAAATAAATAAAGTATGTTTTAAAAAACAATAGAGAAGAGACATGGAAACAGTGTTCCCTCCTAAGAAAATCAATAAAATTTTGTGGAAATAACACTTTTCCAGATCACTCTGGTTTGGCGGAAAACGAAAAATAGTATAAGCTGAGGATGCATGGGAAGGGGTGTGAGTGACAGGGACTCTTAGAGCAATGTCAAGCAGTCTCTGCTGTGAGCTGCAGAGTGACCACTGGAATTTAGACAGCAGGCTATTGTACCCAGGACATTTCATCACAACAGGTCAGGAGAGTAGAAAATGCAAGTGTTAAATTAAGTTCTTAGGATGTTCTTTTTAGGCTGCATTCCTCATCAGAAAATAACTTATTATTCTCATCAAATGAAGTATAAATTGAGAAACTAAGAGATAAGGAATTGACAGGTGAGTTTAAGAGGATTATTCTGAAGGAGGGGAGATTATTATAAAGGGGACCTGACCTGGTAGGACATAGGAAGATGCATGCTTATCTAGTTCAGGGTAGTGTGAGTATATCAATGTGACATCATTGTGAACATATAAACACATATATGTGCATGCATATAGACATATCACTCAAATAAGCCTTTGAGTCATTTCATATAGTTAATTATGAAATGCATGTTTACTTTTCAACATTTATTCTTCTAGTTACTGCGTTCTATTCTTTAAAATCTATACCCCCATGTTTTCAAAAGTAACTTCAGTTTTTTTTTTCTTTTTGAATTAAAAATCATTCTGAGGAAAGCATAGAGCATCTACAAACTAAGTGCCATTACGAAAAAAAGAGTAACTTCTCAGTCAATAACTCACTACTGTTGGTGGTAAGAGAAAGCGGTGTTTTACAAATGAGGCAAGTGAAAGGGTTGTTTGTGCATCATTAGTTTTACTTCAGTAAGTTAAAATTTTAGGTGTTGAGAGTAAGAAGTTGATAATTACACACACACACACACACACACACACACACATGTACACAAGTAGGGACATGTCTATCATAGTTATTTAAAAGTATAAAAACTTCCCAATAAAATTTATAAATAGCAGTTCTCTCTTGAAAAGCCCACACACAGTTTTGAGTGCATACCATCCTTTTCCTAAGCATGCTTCTCTTTCCCCTAAAGTATATTAAAGCCTTTTCACAACAAATTTGAACTCTGCTTCAAAACAATTCACATCCATTGACATTTATGCATACTAATTTTTTCTCCTTTTGCTTTAAACATGAACATTATTATTTGTGCTAATGTATGTTTCGATGAAACAAACAAAACAAAGCCATTAATTATTATCTCATTTCTAATAGGTTTTAGAGCATTCAAAATTATTCATGATTTTATCCATAAACACACTATAAATTTAAAAAATGAAAACATATTTAAAGGCTGGAGAGATGGCTTAGCAATTAAGGCACTTGCCTGTGAAGCCTAATGACTCAGGTTCAATTCCCCAGAACCCACATAAGCCAAATGCATGTAGTATCCTATGTGTCTGGAGTTTGCAGTGGCTAGGGCCCCTGGCAACCCATTCTCCCTCTCTCTCATAAATAAATAAAAGTAAAAATAAAGATATTTGCAGTAATAATATATAGGAGGAAAGATGATCCTGATCCTCTGTGGTTCTAGGATTTGGTGGGAGGGGCTTCTGTAGACAGAACTTTCAGAACGTGAAAGACAGATTCAGTAAATGCATCTGAGCTGCAAAAACTGTACAGTCAATCATGGATGAATGCTTTTTATCATGATTCTTTCAATGTAATTAAATTTATCTAACTATGGGAAAAGAAAGAAAAGCAAAACACCTCATTTGGTGCTTTTATTTAGAAAAAGAAACTGTGGTCAAATAAAATAATTAGGGGAATTTGGGATAAAATTTAAAAAAAATCCTCAGGCATTTGGAAATTTTTCAAAACACTTTATTGTAAATCTAGGAGAATTTTTTGGAACATATTAAGAATTTGAGCTGTTAGCGAGATCTCTGTATGAGTTATAAAAAAGTTATAAAAAATTGTCTTTGGGGAACAGAGGAGAAAGAAACCCTGCAATGACTCAGCTGAGAACTGAACAGAATACAAATTGCGGCAAAATAGATCAATTAAGAAATCCAATCAAGCCATATTTTTTTTAGTTTTAATGTTCTGATCATTGTAAAGTATATAAAGTAGATGTCACCCCCTCCCTTGCCTCTAAGGAGCTGATCTTCTTGGGTAGATATAATATGTGCAGAAATAATAGAGAAGAGTGCGAGGGGTTGATTTTAAGGACATGAGAGACACATTAAGGGAAAGAGCATTTCACACAGAGCTCTTAGAGGGACTTCCTAGAAGGTCAGAGATAAGGACAGGTTATAATTGTAGAATTTTGGATTAATAAGGAGCATATCTGCATATTGGGATCAATAAAAATGACAAGCTATAGAGAAACAAAATATTTCTAAGAAAATAATTAAGCAACATGAAAGAAGTATAACAAAAACCAGAGGATCATTTAGTAATACCCAGGGTAGTCAGCCTGTGGGTGTCATTGAGAGTACTATGTGCTTCTCTGCCTAGCTTGTTGCTAGTCATATGAGAGAGGCAGGTGGGAAGGAGGTGTTTCTGCATTTAAAAAACGTGTTCTAGGGCTGAGGAGATGGCTCAGTTGATAAAGAGTTTGCCATAGCCGGACGTGGTGGAGCACACTTTTAATCCCAGCACTCGGGATGCAGAGGTAGGAGGATTGCCATGAGTTCGAGGTCACCCTGAGACTACATAGTGAATTACAGGTCAGCCTGGACTAGAGTGAGACCCTACCTCAAAAAAACCAAAAAAAAAAAAAAAAAAAAAAAAAAGAGCTTGCCATGCACGCATCAGTACCTGAGTGCAATTTCAAAATGTCCATTAAAAAGCCAGCTGTAGAGAGCACTTGTAATCTCAGTGCTGAGAAGTGGGACCCCTGGGACTCACTGGCCAGCCAGTCTAGCCTAATTGGCGAGCTCCAGAGACCCAGTCTCATAAAAAATTTGTGTTACTGAAGAATGGCACCCAAGGTTGTTTCTCCTTTGATCTCCATAAGCATATGTGTGCACACACCTGCACATGTATGGCCATGCACACACATATTAAAAACAGAAGTGTGACCTTATATGTGAAACATGAGAGTATCACATGAAATCAATTGCACTACTTTATAATGAAATAAACACTTGCGTTATATGTTTGTTTGTGTGATACAGCCCTGTATTTCCAAGAATTTAGTAAGTGTAGAAAGGAATAGAATAAGATCCAATAGCTTCTGAAAAAAAGGTGGATAATGTAAACTCTAAAAGATGATGAGAATTTGGATAGGTACCACAGGGCAAAAATGACATGTCCTGAATGAGATATTTGTGTTTTTTCTGATAAGAGTCTTTAAATATAGGAGATCCAAACTTCATCCTGCTTGAATGGCTGACTTCTTTCTGATATGTTTATGTCAAGATCGTATTTCTCAAGGTGATCTGGTTTCTCTTTCAGTTTCTTTCTGATCATAGTAGATGGTAACTATTGCCTGTCTGACCTTTGAGGCAGGGTGCTTTCTTATATATAAGGCTTCATTATATTGTTCAACTTAATCAGAAAGAAATCATTGAGGATAAGATGTGTTGTGTCCATTTTATAATTCCTAATTAATAAATTTTATTAAGTAATAAAACCTGTTTAGACAGTGTTTTCTGTAATGTTCTTTTATTTATTTTCATTTGAAGATTACATTTGGACTTTTTAGAAACATGCCAACAGCAGAGACTGACTGGTACATTCATGACCTCACAGTGCATTTCCATAACCCACAAATGAGGGCCCTCAGTGGAATGGGATGAGGGAGAAGGAACGTGAGAGTATAACACCATACAAATATGACCAATATGCATTATGTTCATACAATGGAGTTCTCAAGAAAAAGTATATTTTATATTTAAACTGTTTCATTGGTTGGGCCTTTCTGAGACTACAATCTTGGACCTTAAAAGTAAGAACTATTAGGCTTTATCAGTTGAAAATGACTCATTATTAAAAAAACTTTCAGAAGTCTATTCATTAAAATGTTAAATATAATGAAATCTGTCTTCTACCAACTAGAACAGATAGAAATGCTTTAGTTGTATAAAATGCTTCTGTACAATAAAAATGGATTTTCCTAATATAATGCCATAAATTTGAAAATAAAATATATTTTCAAAATTGTATGTTCCTATATTTAGAAAATCATTGCATAAGTTTGTTTTGTGAGAAATATTTATAAACTCAAAAATGTTAAATTATTTTTAAATGCCTTTTTAAAATATTTTTATTTATTAGAGAGAAAGAGGCAAAGAGAGAGAATGGGTGCTCCAGGGCATCCAGCAGCTACAGACAAACTCCAGACCTAGGCACAACCTTGTGCATCTGGCTTATGTGAATCCTGGGGAATTGAAACTGGGTCCTTTGGCTTTGTAGGCAAGTGCTTTACCCACTAATCCATCCCTCTAGCCCACAAAAATTACAATATTGAAAACAATACATACCATCAGATATATCAGTATTTAATGAAAATATATTCTAGGAGCGGGAGATGGAGCTCAGTTGATAGAGTGCTTATTTGGCATGCACGAAACCCTAGTTTTCAGCACTACATAAGCCAGATATGGTTCATCAGAAGCTAAAAACCGTTTTCAGTTATATGGTAGTTCCAGGTCAGCCTGGGCTACATGTAAAATTATTTCTGAAATAAAACTAATATATTCAAGTTCTAAGGAAATATATATCTTAGAAACGAATGTATTTTTACTCTCCAACACTTACTAAGAGTTTACCAAAAAGAAAGACTTTGTATGTGGGATCTTGAGCCTCGAGATTGGAATGTTTTAACTATTGCAAAATCATTTCCAGTGGATTTATTTTATTACAACAAGTATTACCTTACCATACACTTTAGTAAAAAAAAAAAAAAAAAAAACTACTGTAAAATTTAAGTAATGTCAATAGAACAGAGGTAAAATATAACATAAACCCATATATTCAGTGTAAGAAGCATTTGCTAACTTTTATGTTCACAGTCAGCTTGGAGATGCTTGTGTGTAAGAAAGTGAGGTCCGTCCCTAAGCACAGGGGTGGTAAGGGTGTGAGATCTTTAGATAGTAAAACCTGAAGTGAATGTGTCTCATGATTATGTGGCTTATAATCGCTCCTACTAGGCTGAAAGCAATGAAGAGAAAGCTTTTCTTTCAGCATCTTGGTGGAGCTGAGTGGCTGGTGGTGACAGGCTGGTTAAAAGGCCAAGTTCATGAATGATGGTAAAGCTTGCTTTTCTCCCTTCATTACAGATTTGACCCATTAAGAATGATGAGCAGTGGTAGAATTCTCTTCTGAAGCATAGACTTGGAGAGAGGTGCTACTATTATTTAGTCTCCCAACTCTTGGGAAAGCCTGAAACCCCAAAATTATGGGCAATCAAAGTTTCATATAAATAAATATTTTAGATATAATAATTTGTAAAAAAAAAAACAAGAAGGTCTTCATATAATATAGTCCCAGATATATTTGGAAAATGAGATGCTTAGGCATCAGAACGATGAGGAGTGAAATTTCAAATCTCTACTTTTGAACTTAGTGACTTAGTCTCCGTTAGGATGAAACCGCTGGCCTATTAATTGGGGTTAATAAAACTGATAATGAAAGCTCATTTAGAGAATGCCTTGACATAGCTAGTGCAATAATCCATCTATCTTGGTAAAGAGTCAGCAAACATTAATTATCCTGTCTTACTGAAGCATAGCTCACTGAAAAGTGGGATTGTCAGTAAAAATTGGAGTTTATTGTCAACAAATATCAGCCCCTGGAATCCCAGATAATAAGAACAGCAGAGGCTATATTTTAAGTACTTCAATGTTTTTATTGATCTCCCCCAAACACTCAAACCTTGTGCATGGAAAGGTGAAAAGTTGTAACTACATTGGAGAAGTTATACTGTTAGGATGAAACTCAGTGATAGCTTGTAAGCCAGAGGTAGATGAGTGTCCACAATAACATCTGTAAAGTGGCTGTCAGCTGGGACTTTGGGGAAAGGGTCCTTTTATTGTTTTAAACAGTTTGTGAATTCCCCTTCAAAGAAGGATCTTCAAGGGGAGCTGAATATAACCTCTGTCGAATTCCACTTGGTATTTCATTTCTCTTTTGTTTGCAAGGCATTAATTATTAAATGTTCTTCATATTGATAATTATACTGCATCTTATTTATTAATGACTCACTATTAAGCTTAAACTTAATATCTCCAGAGGTTCTCAGGTCTCTTTTTTTGCAGGTCATTGCTCTTTTTCTCTCTGCAGGATTAGGAGCTGAGGTTTCAAGCTTTGGGGTTTAAGGTAGATGAGTCTTCATGGTGTGATTACCCACGACACAGTTCATTACCACTAATGGAGTTGCCCAAGCAGCCAGGAGAGAGTGAGCCTGTGAAATAGTGAACTGATAGGCAATAAATTATTACACCTGGGAAAAGCAATCAAACATGAGAGCAGCGAACAGTCAGAGCCCTGGAGAAAGGCATATACCTTTTATTTTGCCTGAAGTATGTGTCTCTTTTGGTTCCTTTTCAGAAAGACAGATCTCATTTCCAAAGCAAAAGAAAAGAATTTTACTTCACTTCATTGGATCAGTACAGATATCACAAGAGACACAAAATAATCAAGGCAAAAATCGAATGCACTTCTCATGGTGCTGGTTCCTGGAGCCCTCATTTGCTTGCTTGGGCTTTTCTCAAATTGAGAATTATACCTGCATCTTTATACTCAAGTTTTCAGAGACATAGTCTTCAAGCTTAAATTATGAGAGGATAAAAATTCACTGGTGTTTCCCAGAGGGAAAAATATATATCATAACAAGCAAACATTGTTAATATGGGTTTTAGTGGGAGATTTAATTAATAGCAACAAAACTCCATTAAGCTGGGTTTACAGTGCCCATATGGTACCTCGGAGACCACAGCTCCTTCAGTGCCTTGGTGCCCCCCAGTCAGGAATAAGTCCCTGGGTTCATTCCATCTCATTTTGCTGAGCAGATGAGCTTTGCACCCCAAGGAGTCTCTTGCAATTGCTTTCCTGTGGTTTACTAATCCCACAGCTCCCCTAGTTTGGAGTCTATTCCCAATGTCTTCCAAGTAGCCTCCTCTGAGTTTCACCTCAAGTAACAGATTCTTAATGAGTTTTTCCTCATGCATCAGAAGGAAGCTTCTGTGTTGCTCCACTCCTCAGCTGGGCTGTCCAAATTCCCACCCAGGCCTGAAATGAAGAGAGACAAGATCTTTTATTGAGGTAATTATACTCCCCAGTCTCTTCTACTTGACCAATGGAGTCATCCCCACTTTGCCAAGTCAAACTACTACAACCACTGATGGTTCTAGTTTGAATATATGAAGGTGGGTTCACATTTTGTTAAGGGGTTAGTAAATGCACTGGATCAGGAAAGGAAATATCTCAACATGCTTATCAAAAAGATTGAATGTGTGTATTTGTGTGTATTTAATAATTATTTCTAGAATTACAATAGGTTTATAATAAAGTTACACAATGGTATAGAGTTCAGTCCTACTTTTTCCCATTTTCCTGATTGAAATTTTACATTACTATGGTATATTTGTCACAACTAAGGAACCAATATTTGTATATTACCATTTATTGCATTCAACACTTGATTTAGATTTCACTAATTTTCCTTAATATCACTTTCTTTTCTGCCCCAGAATCCCACCCAGGACACCACATGCTGTCATATTTCTATCTTTTTATGTGACCATTCTCTGACTCTGATGAACTTAACAACTTTAAGGAATACTATCCTTCAGGTTGGATGTATTGGAGGTTACTTTCAGGATGAGGCTTATTCCAGGTTCTTTGAGGGAGCACTGCGAAGTTGAGGTGTTATTCTCCTTAAATCCTATCAGATGTGCATGCTGTTCACACCACTGAGTGCTGATGTTACAGAGCTATAACCTGTCTGAGGTAGTATGGCCTGGTTTCTTCACAACTCTTTTCACATTTTTCTCTCAGGAAAAAGTTGATGAACTAATAAACCTACCACACAGTCAAGTGACAAGAAGCATCCTCTGTATCCTTCAGGAGGAGTATTTATATGTTATTCAAAATCCTACAAGAGGGAGTTGCTGCTTCCCCCTGTTATTTATCAATCAAGATGTTTATTTATACCAAAATTATAATCTATGTTATTGACTGTTAAACCCCCAAGCAATGCCTTCATATAGTGATAGCTCCATTAAACTGATAAATCTTAAGTGAATTAATATAATCACAAGATCAGAAGGAACCTAAGCCCTTAATGATAAATTCAACATTAACTCAATACAAAATTTCCTGCATGGCTGCTTATCTTTGGTTGGATTTTTTTCCCTTTTCTTTCTTTTCTTTTCTTTTTTTTTTCTTTTTCTTTTTGGTTTTAAAGGTAAGGTCTTGCTCTAGACCATGCTGCATGCTGACCTGGAATTCACTATGTCGTCTCAAGGTGGCCTTGAACTCAGGGCAATCTTCCTACCTTTGCCTTCTGAGTGCTGGGATTAAAGACATGTGCCACCACGCCTGGCTGGATTTTGTTTTTGAATGTATAAAAACGGGAAAAGCAGAAACTGCCCTGTAGAATTGTAGAAAGTACAAACTCAGCTCACAGAATAGAGGTCTGTGCTAGCAGTGTTATTCTTACCTTTTGGAGATACTTATTTCCTACTCAAGAAGTTCAAATCTGTGAGAAACATAAATTCCAAACCACTGTTGTGGAGATATATATATATATATATATGCTTACATGCATATTTACATGTATACATATATTTATAACTCATGTGTACACATATACCTACATAACGTATAAATATGACATACAATTCATATATATACAATTCATACATATGTAACATTTATGCATATATATCATTTTAAGCTATTGAGTAGCTAACTATAGGTTGATGAATGAGTTACCTTTGTAAAATAACTTATTTTGCTAATGTAAAGACAAATTCAATAAATAGGAGATTCTGTTCATGGCTTTATGTAATTTACTCACCTGTGTCAGGTTTTGGTCCACAGAACTTTTTTTGTTCTATAGTTGGTATTCTAGAGATGATAAAATTGTAAATCTCTTGGTGATATGCAAATTTTCTGGTTACATTAGAATAATAATATGATAAGGGCTCAGTAATGATTTTGTGCTAAAGTAGTGGTTACTATATTTAAACACAATTTTTTGCACTAATTTTGGTTATAGTTTTGTCCTCAATTAATATGGAGCTCTCAGATGGTATCTGTATTTCTCCTGACCACAAGATTTATTAAATTTCACTATATGTGCTCATTGCATCAGATACTCAGGATCAGTGCCCTATTTGGAGGCACAGCCCTATATTTAGAAGACTGAATTCTGGAACTTTCCTATGGAGAAGTGGGCCAACTGTTTCTAGGAGCAGAGCTTGAGAAGCTGGAGAGCTAACTGCTGGTACACCCAGCCCAAGTGTGGGCTAGGTGCTTCTAGTAGTAGCCTGGGGGAAACAGAAACTGAAGAGACATTTAGTTTAAGCCATTTGTAAACCTATTACATCTGCTGTTACTGCTTTCTGATGTACCTGTGGCTATAGCTTCCTCTGCATACACGTACTCATTGGCATTTTTATTGAACAGCCCCAAACCAGTAATATGTGAACAAACAGTATATTGAATAAGCAAAGTGTATGGAACTTTAGACTTCAGATAATCCTTAGACATTTGTTAAAGGAAGGAATTTAGGGGTATAGCCTGCTGGACTCTGCTGGTCCAGAACATATATACTTTCTGATCACAAATGCAATCACATTAAGTCCAACTGCTGTCTTCAACAGATTTGTTGATGCTTAATTACTGACCTAATTATCTCTAATGATATGATCAGCACTTCTTATATATGTATGCTTGCTCTGAGTTGAGAGTCCAATCAGGTCATTGTTCACATTGGGCAAAGAACATAGCTTAAGATCAGTCAGCATTGCTAAACATTGTTCACCAATATTGGTCATCTGTGCTGATCAGACCAAAGATACACCAAGGTGGAGGAAACCTAGCCACATTGATTTAAACAGGTGGATTACATAATTGTAAGATTAATTTTAGGGCAAATAAAGAATTTAGCATCTCACAGCAATAAATTCAGAAAAGTTATACGTAAGGCCCATAAGAAATATTCCCACAGCTTTTTTCCCCATAATTCATTTCCATATTTCATTCTCATAATTCATTTCTACAGTTTGTTCTTATAGTTCATCTCTGCAGATTAGGAGTTAATAAAAAAGGTAATGATTTTGGTTTCATAGTGATAAATAAACATTTATTTTCTTAGAGAGAAAGAGAGAGAGAGAGAGAGAGAGAAGAGAAAGAAACAATGGCTACACCAGCCAGGGCTGCTAGCCACTGTAAATGAACTCCAGACCTATGCACCACCTTGTGCATCTGTCTTAATGTGGGTACTGGGGAATTGAACCTGGGTCCTTATCTCTCCAGCCCACTAAGGTGATTTGTAAGAAAGATTAAGGGAAGTGAGGTAATAAGTCCTATTGATACCTGAAAGAACAAGTACAAAGGTGGGTTAGATAATTATCCAACCCAAGTATGACAGAAACTTGTATGACTAGGTCATACCTTTGAATATGAATACTCACTAATAATGACCAAACTAAAATTAAATTAAATATGATGTCTGTTTAAAAAAAGAAGCAGAGATAAAAGGAAAATTGAACTAGAAGTATGTTATTCACAGTTAGTTTGTAACCTGCATTTAAATACATTTCTTTTTCTTGTGAAACAAGTGTGTCTTCAAGTTGCTAGGAACTTGCCATTCTCACAGCTTTTGCTTAGCAATGAAGTATATTTTGAAATCGTCAGTGAGATTTGACACAGGAACCCTAAGCTTTCCAGTAGTGAGCCCTTCCTGTGGAATTGAAATCTGTATCATGTGTCTGTACTGTTCTGATTACATTGTTGGCTGTGGCCTTTTTCCCAACACAGTGTTCAGATTTGTTTGCTGTAACTAGATTAATGGAGATCAAGTTGATTTTCCATATGAGAAATAACTAGATAAATATTCTCATGTTTCTAAGAAATACATTCTTCAATAGTCATCAAAATTATTAAACTGGGTTATTATCATGGCCTAGTTTGTCCACATTTAGATTTATTTCAATGCTTTAAGACATTTTGGTGTCTTAAAAATCATTAAGCTTTCATTTCAAAGCACTCATCTATAAAAGTGGGATAAAAAAGGGTGCAATGGAGGAGAGGGGCTGATGAAGGATGGCTAATAATAATTAAACAAATTATGAAAAAGCCATAGGAAAACCCATTTCTTTACTTAATTAAAAATATAATTAAGAACAAGAAAAAGAGAGCTCTAGTTTGGGCAGAAATATTCTATGGTAGTAGATAAGGCTGCTGCCAGGATCCATAGGATGTCATAGCAAAACCTCAGTGTCAGGGATGAGATGCTTTTGCAGTGAGTTGTTGGCCATAGAGTTTCATGAACCCTTCCCCCAAATACAGGCTTTTGCCAAGGCTCTTGGATTTCTCTTACTGAAGATACCAAAAGCATTTCAGGACACTGAAAATCCAAGCAGGGGCATGAAGAATAGTCATTAATAGGCTTACCCAGCTATGGATCCACCCTGCATTCTAGCTACATGACTGACTAGCCAGGCAAGAGATGCCACTGATGCAAGAGTGGCATGACAGTTATAAGCATCACTGACTGCTTTCTGATTCGATCTGAGACCTGTTCCACAGGAGGCAATTCATCGCTTGTACTAAAAACCTAGCCCAAATCTGAGAAGATCATGGATCCTAGCAGAGAAACCACTACTGTTGGTTGACTAAAAGTATATGGTATGTCCATTAAATTGCCCTCTATCATTTATATTTATGCCCATAGATTAATACTGCCCTCACCCTCGAGCAGAGAAGCTCACTTATGCATAAACCAGAGACTACTTGAGAGACTAAAATCTCATCAAAGTGATGAGAGTGTGATGGTTGAGTGCTTAATTATAAATGAAACATCTTTCTTATGCCTCCAAAGCTCAGAAAAAAATTTTGTAAAAGAGGTAGCAAAAGGAATGTCACAGCCAGAAGTTAGGGAAGAATACTTCAGGACACTATCTTCTGGCTTTGTTTCCATTCCTTTATAATTTCACAGTGGCTTTCATTACTTCCACGGACTTTCACAATATTGAGCTCATTGCCATTTCAACATGGAGGATGGAGGTGAGACAAAAAGTCATTAAAATAGACTACTTGAAAAGAAGTATATCAGTGGATGGAAAGACAGGGAAAGGGACAAAAGAAGGCTTAAGTAGGGAATTAAATTAAATTATATTGTGTGAAAGTATCAAAATTAGCAAGTGAGAAAAATAAAATTAAAAAAATAATAGTCAAAACTAGAGCAGGTTCAAAAATGTACAAAACCTAAGAAAGCGCCAAACCCATAAAGCCCCTAATGTGGAAGGGATTAATTTGAACCCCAGTTATAACCTTAAATATTAATGATCATAACTCACCCATCAAAAGACACAAGTTAACAGGGTGGATCAGAAGAAGGAACCCTTCTATCTGCTGTCTTTAAGAAACACACCTCACCACTAAGGACAGAGCCCTCCTCAGTGTGAAAGGATGGGAAATGCTTCTCCAAGCAAATGGAAATAAGAAACAAGTGGGGGCTACATTAATATCTGATAAAATAGACTTCAAACCAAAAGTAATCAAAAAGGACAAATAAGACCACTTTATACTCATCAGGGGAGCATTTCAGCAAGAGGATATCACAAGCATAAATTTATATACACAAAACACACATGTACCACTGTTCATAAAACAAAACCTACTTGACAACAAATCAGAATTAAACCCTAATACCATCATAGGAGAGGAACTTTAGTACCCCACTGTCATCGATAGACAGATCATCCAAGCAGAAAATCAACAGGTAAATAATAGCACTTAACAACACCATAGATCAACTAGACACAACAGACATCTACGGGACATTCCACCACAATTCCACAGAATACACATCTTGGCAGCCCATGAAGCATTCTCCAAAATAGATCCTATATTACCATGTAAAACATGACTCCATGAATTCAGGAAAATTGATGTAACTTCCTGCATCATATTGAACCACAGTGACTTAAAGCTAGAATTAAATAACAGAGACACAACAAAAATTTCACCAGGTCCTGGAGAATGAACAGCACACTTTTAAATAATGAATGGTTTGTGGAAGAAATCAACAAGGAAATTGTAAAATTTCTAGAATTGAATGATAAAGAAAACACAACCCACCAAAATTTATGGGACACAATGAAGGCAGTCCCAAGGGGGAAAAGTCATAGCACTGAATGCCTTCAGAACGAAGACAGAGAGATAACCTAACCATCCACATACAAGTGTTGGAAAACAAAAACAATTCAACCCTAAGAGCAGGAGATGAAAAGAAACAATTAAGATCAGAGCAGAAATAAATAAATTCGATGAAACAAAGAGCTGGTTCTTTGAAAAGCTAAACAAGATTGATAAATCCCTGGTCAGTTTGATCAAACAATAAAATTAGAAGTCTCAAATTAATAAAATTAGAAATGAAAAGGGAGAGATCACAACAGACATCAGTAAAATTGGAATACTCATAAGGCCATACTTCTAAAACCTCTACTCCACAAAATTGGATAATCTGGACAAAATGGATGAATTCCTAGCCACATATCACCTACCAAACCTAAAAACAAACCTGTCACATTCATTCAGATTGAAAAATGTAATAAAACGCTTCCCCCAAAAAGAAAAATCTAGGACCAGATGACTTCTCAGCCAAATTCTATGAAACCTTTGTTGTAGAACTGAGACCAATTTTTCTCAAATGGTTTCAAATAATCAAAGAATAAGGGACTGCTCCCCAACTGTTTTATCACCCTAATATCAAAACCTGACAGAAACACAGTAAGAAAGTAAAACTATTGGCCAATATCACTGATGAACTTAGATTCGAAGATTCTGAACAAATTTCTCAGAAACTGAATTAAAAGCACAACAAAAACATTATACACCTCAATCAAGCAGGCTTCATTCCAGGTCTGTAGGGATGGTTCAACATATGGAAATTAGTTAACATAATTCACCACATAAATAAACTTAAATACAAGAACCACATGATCATCTCAATAGATGCAGAGAACAGATTCAACATAATAAGGGCTCTGTACAAAGCACCTAAAGCCCACATCATACTTAACTGGGATAGACTCAAGGAGTTCCCACTAAGATCTGGAACAAGGCAGGGGTGCCCACTCTCGTTAGTGCTCTTCAACATACTAGTATAAGTCCTAGCCCAAGGGATTAGACAGGAGAAAGATATAAAAGGGACACAAATTGGAAAGGAAGAAGTCAAACTGGCTCTATTTGCAGATGACATAAGTGACTGGAACAACTCCACCACAAAACTTCTAGAGGTGATACATTCCTTTATCAAAGTGACAGGATACAAAATAAATACACAAAAATCGTTAGCCTTTTTATATGCAAAGGACAAATATGCAAGGAAAGAAATCAGTAAGGGTGTCCCATTTTCAATAGCCACAAAAAAAATCAAATATCTTGGATGTGAAAGACCTATATAATGAAACATTAAAAAACACTCAAGAAAGAAATTGAGGAATACATGAGAAGATGAAAAAACCTCCCATGCTGCTGGATAAATAGAATTAATAATGAAAAATAGTGAAAATGGCAATTTTACCAAAAGCAATACACATATTTAATGCAATACAATTAAAAATACCAGCATCATTCTTCTCAGGGATAGAAAAAAATGATCTCAAAATTCACATGGAATGGCAGTAGGCATTGGATACCCAAAAATATCCTCAGCAAAAGAAACACCTCTGGAGGTATCACTACACCAAATCTGAAGCTATAATATAAAGCCATAGTAACAAAAGCAGCATGACACTGGCATAAAAACAGACATATAGACCAATGGAACAGATTTGGAGACCCAGTCTTTAGGTGAAGTAACTACAGCTACTTGATCTTTGACAAAAGAGCCAACATCTTACACTGGAAGAAAGATAGCATCTTCAACAAATGGTGCTTGGAAACTGGATAACCACATGTAGAAAAATGTTACTAGATCCACTCATCTCACCATGCACAAAAAGCAACTCCAAATGGATTAAAGACCTTAATATAATACCTGAAACTCCTAAACTTCTGAAAGAAAAAAATAGGAGGAACTCTTCATGATATAGGAGTGGGGAAAGGCTTCCTGAACAATACCCAAGTAACCCAGGAAATTAAACAATCACTCAACCAGTGATATCTCGTGAAGCTAAAAAGCTTTTGTACAGGAAAACAGACCATAGACACTCAATATATTACCCACAGAATGGGAGAAAATCTTTGTCACCTATACGACTGACAGAGGCCTAATATCTAGAATCTACAAAGAAATCAGAAAACTGAACAATAAAAACACAACCAACCAACTCAAAAAATGGGGCAGAAAATTGACTAGGGTGTTCTCAGAGGAAGAAATACAAATGGCTAATACACAACTAAAGAAATGTTCAACATCATTAACCATCAGGGGAAATGCAAATTAAAACAACTATGAGATTCCACCTTACTCTAGTGAGGATAACAATCATTAAAAAAAAATCACATGACAATGAATATTGACGAGGATGTGGGGAAAGAGGAACCCTCATTTACTGTTGGTGGGAATGCAAACTTGTACAACCTCTATGGAAATCAATATGGAGACTTGTGAAAAAGATGAAAATAGAGCTAGACCTACTTATTTCTCTATTGGGCATTTACCCTAAAGGCTCCACACTTCACTGCAGAGATATTTGCTCAACCATGTTTATAGCTGCTGAATTCATAATAGTTAAGAATTGGAATCAGCCCAGGTGCTCATCATTGGATGAATGGATAATGAAGATGTGGTACATTTACACAATGGAATTTTACTCAGCCATGAGAAAAAGTGATATAATGAAATTTTAGGAAAGTGGATGGACTTGGAACAGATAATACTCAGTGAACATTCATAAACACAAAAGGAAAAATGCTGCATATTCTCACTTATCTGTGGTTCCTAACCTGAAACAGTTTGAGTTGCTGACATAACTGACAGGAAACTCAAGGACCAGACAATGGGGATGGAAGGGTCTGGGGGAGGGAGGTGGGAGGTTGGGGAGGAAATAAACACAAAAGTAAATCCCAAATAAACTGTATCATGGAAACCTTTCTCCTTGATAGAAGACTAAAAGGTATAACCCTCAACAGGAGTATGGGGGATCATTTGGTAAGAAGGACCCTGGAGAGGCTGGGATGATGCCTAACCTTAAAATATTTGGCTATGACCTTTAACCCTCAGTATGAGAAATCAGTTGCTACCCACACTGAACTGTTGATCAGAGAGATCTACAAGGTCCCCATAACAAGACAGGCTACCATTTAAAGCCCTTGATTACCCCCCTGAGGTCAAAGGTAAGACCCTATTGCTGAAGACACCATTTGCTGCTGACACAGAACACCTAGTGACCCAGCTGGAATTTGGAAGGGAGCCTGTTCCCAGATGGTTAGCTCATTTAGTGCCAGAAAGGGCTACATGAGCTACTCGGGGAAAGTGGCCAGTGTTGTTGTGAGCAAGCAGGGGTCACAACTACTCAAAAGCAACCAGGCTTATAAGACATGTGCACCTGTGCAATGGTGGCACAATTTCGGTGGGTAACAAATAGCTTTCTGGTTGGCTAAGGGATCTGTCTGCTCGGAGGAAAGGAAACTGTGGCTGGAACTAGGAACCAAGTCAGAGTCCCATGGAAACTAGGATTATGGTTTCCAATGACAAGATCCCACTATTTTTTATTTTTTTATTTTTTGTCGAAGGGGGGTTACATCCATCAAAACCTCCATAAATTAATAATGCTTATCCCATTTGAATATGCTGACTTCAGTTTTCATTGGAGAATCTGTTCTTTGTCAGAAGGTAGTGAGACCTGAGGAAATAAACCACCTCCCACACTTCATCCAAAGCCCAGATGATACCACAGAGGATTTGGTGAGATGAGCAAGAGTGCTGCTTCCATGGCAAGCCTGACAATCTGCAATAGAGTGATGGAGACAGACACTGAGGATACTCAACACACACCAAAGCAGAAATACAGAAGCTCCTGAGAGCTTAACACTGAAGTGAACTTAAAACACACCCATCACAGCTCAGGGAATTTTGTGGAAGAGGAGGTAGAAAGATTGTAAGAGCCACAGGTTGGGAGGGCATAGCCAGACACATTCCCTCTCCACAGTGACTGACTTTGGCTCTCACAATGCATAGCCCACAACTGCATGGGGAATACTAGCAACCCCAATGAGGTGGTCCCTCAGCAGATTAGGGGTAGCGAGAAGGGAAATGAAGGTACCAACACATGATATGTCTATTCAAAGCATATTCTTTTTTTTTTTTTCTTTTTTTTTGGTTTTTCGAGGTAGGGTCTCACTCTAGTTCAGGCTGACCTGGAATTCACTATGTCATCTCTCAGGATGGCCTCGAACTCATGGCAATCCTCTTACCTCAGCCTCCCAAGTGCTGGGATTAAAGGCATGTGCCACCACACCCAGCCTCAAAGCATATTCTTAATAAAAATAACAACAAAATTATAATAACCATATAACCAAGGATTTTATCTTTTCTCATCCTTTCAGAGTTTACAAAAGCCCAAGTTTCCATTGCAGCACACACTCAGATTTCAATAGCAAAGAGTTATTATTTTATACCAGTGGAATATATAATGAGATGCCTTCCAATTCATTATGCCTGCAAGTAGATCTATTGTCTTCCTTGTGGATTTTAGTCACATCAAGAAGTATATAATTTTTTCACCATATTGGAATTGGAACATTATGAAACTCTTCAGTACATATGTGTGCATACCCAGGTCTATGTATGTGATTTAATTTGAGATTTGGTTGCTTGCTTATGATAAGAACACTCAATGTATCTTTGTAAATCATAAAGGGCAGATATGTTCAAATGACATTGAGTTGATGGGATTTTAGATCAGCTTACTTTTTATCTAAAATAATGCTTTTGAGGAACTAATTCTGTAGCCAAGGGTGACCTTGAACTTCTGGTCCTCCTGGGGCGCCCTCCTGAGCATTAGCATTATAGGTCTGTGCTACCACATTGCCTCAAATCTGACTTTAGAGATTTGATTGTACTGTCACACTTAGAAATCTCTAGCCTACATTGTGTGTGAGTTGCAATATATTAAATTGGTATTATGAACACCTATTTTTCTTTTCTCAATGGGAAAATATATTTTTCTTCTTAATCATTTATTTTCCAAGATTGAAATTTTGCTGCAAAGAAATTTCTATCTGAATGTACCCTCCCCAACACTGACACTTTCCCCCTTACTTTAGTCCTAAATGGAGAGAAACTATTTATTGTTAGGGAAACCAAATTAGTAAGTTCTTTACTTAGCTTCAAGTCATTTCTAAATTGTTTCTTTATTTTTTTTTCTAAATTGTTTCTTATTTTACAACAAAAGTCATTTCTTCCTCCTACCTCAGAATGCTAAAATCCTTACTTTAATGGGGTCCTACATTGAAATCAACTAAGTCTGGTGTAGAAAGAATTTAAAGACAATTGTGCATGTGCTTATATTCCATTGAAGGAGGTCCGTGTAATAGAAGTATGACATGAATTAAAATTTAGACTCACAAGAACAAGATGAAAATTGCCAAGTCCACAGTTCCTTTCATGTACAAGTAAAACAACTCAAAACTCCATCTCACACACTTCTGGGAGTTCAGTATTACATCTAACATTTCTGATCATTCCTGCCTGGTGGTACTTACAGCCTCCTAATGGCACCTGCCCACATCTTTCACTCCAGACTCCATTCTGGATCACTTCTCATCATTGCCTGCTTGTTACCTTAAGGTTCTCAAGTTTTACCCCAAATGCAGATACTTTTGCATTTCCTGAAAGGACCATTAATGGAAGCCTATTGTGCTCTGACCAGATTTTTAGAGACAATGCATGTTCACTGCAGTACAGTGGCTACATTTGAATATCAGCTGTTGTTCAGGACCTACTGTGAGTCAGACATTCCTGTATATGGACATGTTACTCATAATGCAACATATTGTCAGTGTTTACAATTACGGTGACTAAAATCCACTTTCCAAGTGTACTTCCAAAATTTTAGGGAAAACATCACAAGTCACCAAGTGAAATCCAGACTTGATAATATTTAATTATGAGGACTCAGGTTCTCCTTTTAATTTTATGGTTTTTTTGTCTATTTTTATTTATTTATTTGAGAGCAACAGACAGAGAAAGAGGCAGATACAGAGAGAGAGAGAGGGAGAATGGGCGTGCCAGGGCTTCCAGCCACTGCAAACGAACTCCAGACACGTGCGCCCCCTTGTGCATCTGGCTAACTTGGGTCCTGGAGAATCGAGCCTTGAACTGGGGTCCTTAGGCTTCACAGGCAAGTGCCTAATGGCTAAGCCATCTCTCCAGCCCATCTCCTTTTAATTTTGATTACACTATCCTAAGGGCAAATCTAGCAAGTCTTGGCAAAAGACAATTGGTTCAGAAAAAATTACCATAAGCTAGATATTGCATTGGCTTCTACTGTTAGTCATACAATGAAGGGGAGAGAGAGAGAGAGAGAGAGAGAGAGAGAGAGGGAGAGAGGATATTTGAGAGCATTTTTTTTTTTTGATTTTTCGAGGTAGGTTCTCACTCTACTTCAGGCTGACCTGGAATTCACTATGTAGTCTCAGGGTGGCTTCGAACTCATGGCAATCCTCTTACCTCTGCCTCCCAAGTGCTGGGATTGAAGGCATGTGCCACCATGCCCGGCATTGAGAGCATTTTTGAGTTGAAGAAATATTTTCCCTTTTTATATTTCTAAATGCTAGCATAGTTCCTGGCACATAATTGTAATTTGCTCTATGCTTAGAGAAAAAACAAGCAATTCAATATTTAAAGATACACAATTACTTCAGTAACTATCTACAAAATCTGAGTCAGCTGAGAGGCCTAGGAGAAAGAAACACCTGTGTAGGCTGAGAAAGATATGTGATGGGGTATGGCCATTCACTTAAGCAAGCAATTAATTTTAAAGATGATTAGTTACTTAATTGATCGTTTACTTAGTGTTAAAGAATTTGAATTTGTAATTAATTTCCATTTTATTTACAGCAATTTATATTTATACTCCCAATTCTTGTTTGATAATAAGGTCTTAATTGATTAAGTATATTTAACATTAATTTTTCTGTGTTATATACACGTATAAAATGAAGAAATAAAGTCAGCCACTTTTCCAAAAATATGTTAAGAGATATTTTCCAACAAACAGATAGGTCTTACTTCACAAAATTTTATTAAAACATGCATTATTCAAAATTTTAAATATTACATCAATAATTGACACACATGTCCTCTAAAGGGACAGATGGCGCCTGTTTTATAGGCTTAGGGCACCTAGTTCAAGTGCTCATGGACACTACTGAAGCTTCCTTTCCAAAAATGGAGCATAGGATGGTTTTGCCCCATGGTCATGGCTTGCCAGCCCCTCTATCACTTTGTGTGATTTAATCTGTGGCCAAAATCTAGAAAGCTGCTTCTTCCTGCCCAAGCTCTTTCTCTTCCCTACTGCCTTTAAGTACAGGCAGCATTTCAATGCCAGCATTTTGTGTGTGTGTGTGTGTTTAATTGTTTTGGTCACTTTAGTATCACCTTTACTACCTTCCTTCTGCTCTAAGATCACCATTCTTCCACCATGTCATTCTCTAAGTGTTTCAGGTACTAGTTACTCAGAATATGCAGAAGCAGAAGCCCTAGCTTTTTATTTCTCTTATACGTAGCACAATAAGAATTTCAGAAAAGTGTCTTGAATTGCTGAGTCATTTCCCCATCCCCATAATAAAAATGTCTACCCTTTAAAAATTTTATTTTTAATTAGTTTTGTACTCAGTGAATACAGTCAAGTTGGTACCATTATTAGCCTCCTCCCTGTTCTCCTCCCTCCCCCTGTCCCCTCCTTGTTGGGGTACATGGGTAATGATTGTGGGGTTAGCTAAACAGAAGCTCACTCTGTAGGCCAGGCTGGCTTCAATCTCATGGAAATTCTCCAACCTCAGCCTCCCAAGTACTGGGATAACAGGAGTGAGTCATACCCAGATACTATTCCTTACTTTTTATAAACATTGTTCAATGATTTCTATCACACCATAGGTATGTTATGCTCCACTTATGACTTAATTCTGGTCACTATAATAATTATTATGACAACTTTTTGTATAAAGTCAAGTGATTTGAGATGGTTTAGAATGGGTACCAGATGAGAAATTATGGAGTTAAATGGCATTAAGTTGTGAAGGCAAATGGAGCATATTGCCAAATTGTTACAAAATATTTAATGACATTTTTTTCCACAGAATGTAAAGAACCAGAGGCAGGCTGCTGCTTACTCAGACCAGCTCCCGAGAGTCTTCTGTATCTGCTCCCAACCCTCTGATCAGTGTCATGGAGAAAGACAGTAACTTGACATCAGTCATGATGAGAGCATTTACACCAATGGCATGAGAAGTGACTATGCACAGGTAGTTTATCTCCTCCAGAGAGTGGGATGTTGAGCATTTATACCATTGTCACTACAACATAGCTTCTAGGTAACACTGGCTAACATAATTAATTTCTGTGCTTCCTTGAAAGGGTAAATATGCTATATTTAAAGATAATTGCCCTTTTGATTGATAAAATTTTTGAATTTTTAGTCATTTACTTTTATGTTTTTAAATGAGTGATATGTTTGTAGTTTATTTCTCATTGAGGAAGTCTTTGTGTTTTGATACTTAACATAAGTCATTGATTTGGACCTTTCTAATAGCTTTTTCTTTATTTGTTACTGAACTTCTAAAAGTGGACACATTATCCTGTTTGTCTTGCACCTTCCATTACAGCTTGCATCAAGCTTCAAGTAGTAAGTGCCCAATAATTATTTTAATTAAGTGACAATATACATTAAATAATTGATAATACTTGCTCCTACTTGCATATATTAAAATATATGCTATTACAAAAATATTATTGGAAAATGGAAGTTTAATAAATGCATTCTTTTTGGTCTTTCAAGGTAGGGTTTCACTCTAGCCCAGGCTGACCTGGAATTCACTATATAGTCTCCAGGTGGCCTCAAACTCACAGTGATCCTCCTACCTCTACCTCCCAGGTGCTGGGATTAAAGGCGTGTGCCACCACACCTGGCATAAATGCATCTTTTTGCAGATATAAATGATCTGAAAAATACAACTGCTTTAACAGAGACAGAACTCAAGAAATGAATCTTGGGAGATATTATTTCTTAAAGGGTGAAAATTACACAAAATATATTCTGTCAGTCAGCATGCATGAGTAAGGAAGATTTTTTAAAACATTTGGTTTATTGAAATCTAGTGACATTTAATCCATCTACCCAAAGAGTAAAAGAACAGGACATTCCTAAAGCAAATGACAACACAAGTGCCTTATGATCACATTACCTTTTAAAGTCAAGATAAAATGTATGACAAATGCAATCATATATATGCCTGCTAGGGAGCTGGATTGGGGAAACTTTTCCAAATTTTTGTTCATTATTTATTTATTTATTTGAGAGCAACAGACACAGAGAGAAAGGGAGAGAGAGAGAGAGAGAGAGAGAGAGAGAGAGAGAGAGAGAAAGAGAGAGAGAGAGAGAGAGAGAGAGAGAGAGAGAGAGAAAGAGAGAGAGAGAGAGAGAGAGAGAGAGAGAGAGAGAAAGAGAGAGAGAAAATGGGCATGCCTGGGCCTCCAGCCACTGCAAATGAACTCCAGACGTGTGTGTCCCCTTGTGCATCTGGCTAACGTGGGTCCTGGGGAATCGAGCCTTGAATTTGGGTCCTTAGGCATCACAGGCAAATGCTTAACCACTAAGCCATCTCTCCAGCCCCCATTCTTTATATGAAGAATGGAAAGTCTCAATCTCACTTCATAATAATGCTTTTGTACTCAATACACTTGTTAGATATCAGTGATGGAGCTAACACTAACTTGAAGCTTTAACCAGGAACTTCAGTGGCAGAACAGATAAAACTAGAATCTACTCAGACCTGTGAAATTGATCAAATGCTTAGTGCATGTGCTTGGATATTAATCCTACGAGAAGATAGCTTTTGTGTGTCCAATCTTAGGTGTGAAATCAGCATGCTAGTAGTTGAAAATAAGATACCCATGAGAAATTCCATAGACATTGGGTCAATGAAAGATGGGGACGGTGATATTGAAGGGGTTTAGGGCAGGAATAAGCCAGTAATCTCCCTGTGGAATATCTTAAAACGCCATCCATTTAAAGACTGGAAGAGCCTGAATATCATTAGTAAGTCCACGGCCTCTCTAGAGTTCTCCTTGGCTGGGGAATTTTTCCTTGGTTTCTCCTGTTCTTAGGTCCTGGTGACATTTGAATTCAATTTTTTGATTACTTAATGATTTCCTTTCTCTGGTTTCTACTCCTATGGAGACACTGCTCTCTTACCTTGTAGGTACCCTCTTCCCTACTCACTTCCTGGAATCTTGCCTCACTGACAGTTCTCACAGGCACCTTGCAGAGTGGTCCTCCTTTTCATTTCTATCAAACATTTGTCAATACTGCCTAATTGCTTAAGATACTTAATTCTAGGTATGCTGAGATCTAGTAAATATTTTTCTTGGCTTATTCTGATAAGCATATATTTTGCTTCCAAACATTTCTCAAATTTATTTTTTGTTTGTTAAAATACATGCCAGCAAACATTACCATGATCTTCTTTAGTTAATTTGATGTAATGAGATATAAGGTAAGGCTCTCAGTTATCAAATAAGGCAAGAAAAGACACTGAAAAAAATAAGAACCATCTTTATTGAAGAAACAAGGTACAAATAAAGCTTGAGGTTGCTTATGGAACCCAATAGATACTATAAGAGTTATTTTCCAGTGTCCTTTGCAGAGAAAACTAGGTCCAGGCTCTAGGAATGTTTGGTTATGAAATTCTGATGGAATTTCTGGTGCACATATGTTGCTTTATAGGAAAGGAATTTGCAGCTGTATATGTGACAGTGTGATGGATTATATGTGCTTGGGTAGAGGCAATGAGATTGGTTTATGGGTGTTTTAGCACACTGAGTTTACACTAGGTAAGCCAACATTTGTTCCTTTTATGGAGCCTTATACTAGCAATGACTTCATGGAGGCTTATATTCAACAAGACTTTTTTTTAATTGAAATACCATGTTTTTTTCTATATAATATGCTTTATGAAATTAAGATTAGGGGTATAGATTGCAACAGAAACAAAACAAAATAAAATATCTGTAACTTCGAGAAGACCGATCTTCAGGTAAAACTTGGGAACTAATTCTCCTAATTTCAGGTCTTATTGAGTGGTTTCGTTGAATCATTAGGAGAAGGAGGAGGGTCTCCCTGTTTACTTCACACAACGAATGCATAGTTTTGACAATGGTCCACTAGGAAGCTACTGCTCAGTGCGCCCAAATTCTAGGATAAGAGAAATAGGAAGTGAAAGAGGCTAGAAGACCCTTTTCCATCTACTCTCAGTTTTGGAGGGAGCTCATGAATGAGGAAGCTGATGTGACTACATCAAGTGCACGGGAGGCAGGGAAAGCGAGTTGGTTAAACATTGAGATGACCTCTAAATTTTAGCATTAACATTCAATAATGAGAAGATAATTTCACACATTTGCTTATGTTTGGCACACTGATGTTTTCTCATTAAAACCACTAAGTAGCTTCAACTATTTATGATTTTCTTCAAGTCTCATTAAAATCTGATGTAAGTTCACAGATATTATCACAAAGATTATTTTATAACAGTGATGCAAAGTCAAGCCAGCAATCAAAATGTAACTTTATTGAAAAATTGAACATCAACACCTAGTGTTATTGCTGCCCTAGATTCAAACCAGAAGGAAAATTATACCTAACAGTTCCTTCTTCATTTATATTTTTAAAAAAGTCATGATTTAAAAAAGTCAAGTCCTCCCAAGGAGCCTCATCACTTATATTTTCTACCAGGTGAATGCTGAATTCAACAATTTTGTATCAGTAACTTTTTTAAACAAAAAGAAAATTATTTATTTGCAAGCAAAGAAAGAGAATGAGAGAGAGAGAGAGAGAGAGGGAGAGAGAAAGAGAGAAGAGAAGAAAGACAGAAAGAATGGGTACACCAGAGCCTTCAGCTGCTGCAAATGAACTCCAGATGCATGTACCACTTTGTGCATCTGGCTTTATATGGGTACTATGGAATTGAACTTTGGTAGTTAGGCTTTGCAGGCAAGTGCCTTAACCACTAAGCAATCTCTCCAGCCCCCCTCTTTAAAATAAGCTATATTATAGCCTTGGTTAAATTATCTATTTTTTTATATTTTATTTTACTTATTTATTTGAGACAGAGAGAAAGGAGAGAGATAGAGATAGAAATAGAGATAGAGACTAAGCATTCTCTCCAGCTCCCTTCTTTAAAGTAAGTTGTATTAGAGCCTTGGTTAAATTATCTAATTATTTTTTATATTTTATTTTATTTATTTATTTGAGACAGAGATAAACAAGGAGAGAAATAGAAAGAGAGAGAGAAAGAGGGAGGGAGATAGAGAGCAAATGGGTATGCCAAGGTCTCTAGCCACTCCAAACGAACTCCAGACACATGAGCCACTTTGTGTATCTGGCTTATGTGGGTTCTGGGTGAAACCTAGGTCCTTTACCTTTGCAGGCAAGTGTCTTATCCACTAAACCATCTCTCCAGCCCAAATTATCTTTTTCTGTTTTTTTTTTTTTTTTTTTTTTTTTTTTTTGCGTGGGGTGGTTACGAGGTTGGATCTTGTTCTAGCCCAGGCTGACCTGGAATTCACTATGTCGTCTCAGGGAGGCCTTGAACTCACAGCGATCCTCCTACCTCTGTTCCCCAAGTTCTGGGATTAAAGGCGTGTGCCACCACGCCTAGCTTTAATTCGTTTTTTTAAAAATATATATGTTTATTTATTTATTTGAGAGAGAGAAAGAGGGAAGGAGGGAGGGAGAGACAGAGAGAGAGAAAGAGAGAGAGAGAGAGAGAGAATGGGTGTGCCAGGGCCTCCAGCCACTGCAAACAAATCCCAGATGCATGTGCCCCCTTGTTCATCTGGCTTACATGGGTCCTGGAGAATCAAACCAGGATCCTTTGGCTTTGCAGGCAAATGCACTAAGTGCTAAGCAATCTCTCCAGCCCTAATTATTAACTAATAGAAAATATAAATAACCAGAAAATTGAAACACTCTCTAGATTTGCTAATAATTGCATATTTGAAATGTAAATCTGAAAATACAAATCTTACTTTTTGTACCATATTATAGTCATAATTTTTGTCTCTTGAATTAGTTACTTTTTCTTTTCCCCAAACATCTCGAAACCAAAAATTATTCTGGTCATCTGTTTAAATGTCTATGTAAGGTGCTGCATATATATCACATATATATGCCAATAAGACATGTGATTTTTTTTTTTTTTTGGCTGGAGAGATTTCTTAGTGGTTAAGGTGCTTGTCTGCAAAGCTAAAGGACCTAGGTTTGATTCCCCAGGACCCATGTAGGCCATATGCACAAGGTAGTGCATATATCTGGAGTTCATTTGCAGTGGATGGAGGCCCTGGTGCACCCATTCTTTCTCTATCTGCCTCTTCCTCTCTCTCTCTTTCTCCTTCTCCCTCTCTTTCAAATAAATAAATAAATAAATAAAAAACATTTTAAAAGACATGTAAGGTTTTGGAAAACGAATATACCTACTATCAAAGTTCAGAAACAGCACACTATAGCCTCACAAACCTGCCTTGTGACCCTCTAAATCAGTATCCTCACCTTTTTTCTGAAAGATAGTCATTGTTCTGTTATTTCAATTGTAATATTATTGATTTATTTAAAAATGTATATGGAAAGAGTCACAGTATGCACATTTGTATCTAGCCTCATTGCTCAAAGATTATGTACTTAAGATCAACTTGTAGTGTTCTAATGCATTGGAAGCCATCTGTCTTTCCTGTCTTAGACTAACCCATAGTATAGTAATTACTGGTGGAAATCTTTCAATATTGTCTCTGCTCCCTTATCTCTCTCCTCACAATTACACTTCTAATACATCTTGCATTTTCCCATTGTCCTATACACCTCTCTGCTCTTTCCCTTGTGTTCCTCTAACTGGTCTTGTCTTTTTTTTTTTTTTTTTTTTTTTTTTTTTTGCTTTGCAAGGTAGGGTCTCAACACTCCATTCCAGGCTGACCAGGAATTCACTATGTAGTCTCAGGGTGGCCTTGAACTTACTGTGATCCTCCTACTTCAGTCTCCGAAGTGCTAGGCTTAAAGGCATGTACTGTCACATCCAGCTTGCCTTGTCATGTTTTAGGGCGTCTATTTTCTTCTCTCTTATATTCTAGCTTCCCAGTGCTCTCTGATTTTCTCCAATTTGTTACTTAATCTATTCTTCTAGTTTTCTGCTTTGGCTATTTTTATTTTTTTAAATTTTCTTTTGTTTATTTATTTATTTGAGAGCGACAGACAGAGAGAGAAAGAGGAAGATAGAGAGAGACAGAGATTGGGCGCACCAGGGCCTCCAGCCACTGCAAACGAATTCCAGACGCGTGCGCCCCCTTGGGCATCTGGCTAACGTGGGTCCTGGGAAATGGAGCCTTGAACCAGGGTCTTTAGGCTTCATAGACAAGCACTTAACCACTAAGCCATCTCTCCAGCCCTATTTTTCTTTTTAAGTGAGTGTTTCTATTGGTTCTTTTGTAAAAAAAAAAAAAATCCATTTCCTTCAAAAGTTATTAGCTATGCATGTTATCAGCTTGACATGGGCAATACATTTACTGTAATTTTATTTCCCTTATATAACTTCTCTGATCACTTTCCATTGTTTAGTTTTTCTTTGCTCAAGTTAACCTATTATTGTGACTATTCATGATTGAGTATATTTACTAACTATAAAGTTAGTAAAAAAGAATTTGAGGCTTGTGCCAGGTATGGTGGCACATGCCTTTAATCCCAGCACTTGGGTTGCAGAGATAGGAGGATCACTGTGAGTTCAAGGCCACCCTGAGACTCCATAGTGAATTCCAGGTCAGCCTGGGCTACAGTGAGACCCTACCTCAAAAAAACCAACAACAATAGATCATTCAATCAATCAATAAATAAATAAATAAATAGAAATAAAAAGAAATTGAGGCTTAAGATAAAAATATCATTTAAAAACTATTTTTATTTATTTATTTGCAAGGAGAAAGAGATAAAAAATAAAAGAGAGGGGTGGGGAGAGAGGATAAGAATGGTCATGCTAGGGCCTGTTGTCACTGCAAATGAATTCCAGATGCATGTGCCACTTGTGCATATGGCTTCACATGAGTTCTGAGGAATTGAAATTGGACTGTCTGGCTTTGCATGAAAGTATCTTTAACAGTTAAGCCATCTCCCCAGCCCCCAGATATCTTTATTAGACTTTATTAGAGGGTTTTGTTGTTTGATTCTTGCTGATGGATACAAATTCTATCAATCACAGATCACCTAAACAATTTTTTAATTTTATCTTAAAAGGGCTTCAGGTCCTGTAAGTACAGTCAATTTTTTATGTATTCATACTTCTAACTGTAACCTTCATGATTTTTTGGCATGTGTGTAGTGTGTGTTGTGTGTGTGTTGTATGTGTGTGGTGTGTGTGTTTTTTTCTGTGTATGTAATTTATGTATATTTGTGTGATGTGTGCAACCCATATGTGTATTTGGAAGCTAGAGGAGAATTTTGAGTGGCCCTCTACATCACTCATTTGCGTGTTTCCTTGAGATGGAGTCTCTTACTGATTCCTGAGCTTACCGTGAGGCTCAGCAAGTCTCCAGTCATTGTTTCCAACAAGGCATGCTACAGATATGTATGTTCATGCCATCTATGTATGTGGCGTGGTGGGGAAGCAAACTCAGGTTCTCCTAGGTCTCCTCATGCTTGGATGGAATGCTCTTTTACTTGTTGAGCTGTCTTTCCAGACCCAGGTTCTTTTGTTGTTATTATTATTTTAAAATTACATTTGTGTGTACGTGTGATGTATGTGAATGTGTTTGTGTGTGCAAGTGCAAGCACACACGTAGAGGTCAGAGGACAACCTGGGGCGCTGGTCCTCACTTCCATCTTGTTTTGAGGCAGGGTCTGCTGTTCACTGCAGCATTCATCAGCCTGTCTCCTCTGCCAGCTTCCATGGATTCTCCTGTCTCCTCCTACCTGGCTGTAGGAAGGCTGGGATTGCAGACTCTGTATCAGGCTTTGTGTGCACTCTGGGGCTCTGATCTTGGGTCATAACCATTGCATGGCAAGTGCTGTTATCCATTGAACCATCTGAAAAGCCTGCCTTTTTGGTTCTTACTTAGAATCATGGGAGATTTAGAAGAACCCTTATTCTGTAATTTTTCACTTTGCCTCACAAAATTTTTCCAAGCTCTGCTCAGCTACTAGGCTTCTCAGTTGGTAATTGTGAAATTAGTGTGTGTTCCTAGGACAAAAGAAGGTCTAAATGCCAGGCCTGCCTGCCATCTCCTATCCAATCACACCAAATAAAGTAAGCTAACCATGTTTTGGAATGGTGATAGTTCAAAAATCTCTTATAAAGCTTAAGTATATAAGAGCTGCCCTTGCCATCCTGTTTCATTTTTATTCCCTGGATCTTGACCTTGAAATTTGTGAATTCTTGGTTACTCTCTTGAGATCTTCAAACAGATTTTAAATGCTTAGATCGAATTATTCTCATTATTCTTTGAGTAGCTGATACAAACTATTTGATATACTTTTACTGGAATCAGATCTTACAAAAACATTTTTATAATGATTGGGTTTTTTAAAATCTTTTATTTATTTATTTGCAAGCAGAGAGAGATAGAGGGAGAAGAAAGAGAGACAATGGGCGCATGCCAGACCCTCTAGCCGCTGCAAATGAACTCCAGATATACACACCACCATGTGCATCTATCTGGCTTATGTGGGTTCTAGGGAATCAAACCTGGGTCCTTTGGCTTTGCAGGCAAGCATCTTGACTGCTATGCAATCTCTTCA